>CAWUFW010010333.1:0-705111 GCA_963921515.1 Calotriton arnoldi
ATCGCAACTTGTGTATTCAGATTGTATAATATTTCAGCTGCTTTATACCGTTTGTATGGTTTCGAATTTCTACCTCATTGTAAATTTTGCTATATTGCAATGAATACCCATGTAAAGCGCTCTGACACCCTCGGGTCCAGCCAGCGCTATATAAAACATTTTAAATAAATAAATAAATATAAGGCTCTTACAGGCCGTTATCACTTTTAAACTTCGACTACAACATTTTGGCTAAAATGATTGCGCTAAGATTGGCCTTGTTGCTGGACCACATTATCTCCTCGACTCAGTCGGGCTTTGTCCCCCATAGGTCGACTGCTTTAAACCTGCGCACATTATTTGCAGTAATACATAGGATCGCTCCGGAGGTCCCTGCGGCTGCTGTCCTACTTTTTTTTTTTTTTTTGTGTTTAAAATTCTTTATTGTGATTTCAAGGTACAATCCACATACATACATAATTATATCCCATAGACAACCAGTAATAGTGGACCTTGCAGTTTCCAGGCAAGGAGAAGTTATGATCGCAACCGCCCCTTGAAAATGGTATCGTAACCAACACTTGATTTGAACTTTTCCACTCATATTTAAATTGGAACTTGTAACTAAACAACCCCTCCTCCCAACCCTCCCCCACCGGGCCCAACCCCCCTAGAGGTCCAGTAATCATAAGATCAGCCAAGGGCATCCTCTTGTCCCCCTTCTTGACTGTGGGACTCATTCTCCCTGTGACGAGCCTCTTCCGACGATGCCTGCTTGGAATTTGGGGAGCTTCCTCTATCTCCTGGATCATCAACCCCACGCCATCAATACATCCGGGAGTTTAACATCCCTTCTAGTGCTACGCATGTGCCCCTCCTCCGCTAGTGCCCATTCTCTCAAGTCCGATTTCCAGTTCGCTATCTGCGGCCCTCGTTGTGTTAGCCAGTGTATCGCTATTCGCCGCCTAGCTGTTACCAGTCCCAAAACCAGGAACCTCCTACTTGTTTTACGGTTAGGGTCTCGGGGAATTAAACCAAGGAGACAGGTACGCACCTCTAGGGCAACCGTCCACCCAGTTATTCTGCTCAGGTCCTCTAGGACCGCCGTCCAGTATTCCCATATCGTCGGACAAGACCAGACCATATGCGGAAAATCCGCCTGTACATAATGACATCTGGGGCACCTTGGGTCTCTCGAACCATCTATGGTATGTAGCCGCTTGGGCGAGAGGTAGGTCATGTGAACTATATTATACTGTATCTGTTTAAACCTATTGCACACCGCCACCTTGCGTACATTTTCATGAATTTTTTCCCAGTCTCGTGGCGTGATCTCCTGCGAAGATGCCGCCTGCCACTTCTCTTCCACTTTAAGAGGTCCACATTTTTTATCTTCCCGTAGTGCCCTGTATAGGTGAGTGACAAGTTTCCGCCCTCCCGCCATGGCAATCAGTGTGACCAGGATGTTGGTGTGTCCAGGGGCATCCGGGAACACAGGCCATAGCTGCCGTGCTGTCGCCGCCATCTTGGCATATTGCAAAAATTGCCCCGATCCCAATCCAAAAGTACCTACCGCTTCCTGATACGTTATAAACCTTTGTTCCGGGTAGAGGTCAGCCAACATTAGACAGCCCCCCGCCTTCCATTTATCAGTGGACATAACCCGCTCAATGAGTGCGAAGGGTGGCATAAGCCAGAAATCTGCCTCCGGGGCAAATGGCCGTGTCTGGATAAGTCTCCTGATCACCCTGTTCCATATGGCAGCAAGTAATCTACCCAGTGGGGGACATTGTTCCTGCCGCCCTCTCGTCTGCCAGAGGAGTGCACCCAACTGTCGATCGCCATAAGTGTCAGCCAGTAGTGATCTTTCCCAGGAGGGGTCCGTATCCAACCAGGCTATGGCGTGCTGTAATTGTGAGGCGAAATAATAAAGTTCTAGGTCAGGGATTTCTAAACCTCCCTTACCCCATGTGCGTTTCATAATTTCTAGGCTGACCAGACAGCGTTTCCCGTTCCATAGCAATTGTATAAGCATTGCGTCGAGTTCCTTGAACACCTGATGCGGGAGCTCAAAGAAGGAGCCCTGCATTGTGAAAAGACATCGGGGCAGCACCACCATTTTTATTAAGGCAATCTTTCCCATCAGTGAGAGTTTAAGTGTGTTCCAAAAGGCAATGCTGCCCTGTAGACCCCTGAGTATCTTCCCCATATTATGTTGATAAAAGATGTCCTTGTCCCTACAGATCCATATCCCGAGATAACGCAGCGTATCCGGCACCCACGGGAGGCCCACCTCTGGGAGTCCGACTCCGCTTCCCTCGGTCGCCGACCCGATCTTATATAATTGTGATTTTGTCTTATTAACATAGAGCCCAGAGGCCTTGGCAAACTGATCTAGAGCCGTCAGCAATAGCGATTGTGCCGGCTCCCGTAGGTACACCAGCGCATCGTCAGCATACAATGATACGATATGTTCTATGGCCCCGACTCGTATGCCCTGCCCCTGGAGAACCCCACGGAGATGACACGCTAATGGCTCCATCGCCAGGGCGAACAACAATGGGGAAAGCGGGCACCCCTGTCGTGTCCCCCTTGCTATTGGCATTGCATCCGAAACATACCGACCCGTACGGACCCTGGCCACTGGCTGTGTATAAATGAGTCTCACCCAGTTCACAAACCCTTCACCTATCCCCATTTTTAGAAGTACCTGCCATAAATATTCCCATCTGATGGAGTCGAACGCTTGTTCAATATCCAAAAATGCCAAGGCACTCTGTTGGGCCCTGCCCCTAGTGATTGCATAACATGGGCCAGACGGCGAATGTTCCGCAGTGTATTCCTCCCCGGTATAAAACCTGACTGGTCATCATGCACCAGCTGCCTGAGATATGGAAGTAATCTACTGGCCAGTACCTGACTAATGATTTTAAGATCTACATTTAGCATAGAAATTGGTCTGTAGGAGTTGGGGATCAGGGGGTCCTTACCCGGTTTGGGGATCATCACAATCAACGCTTCTCGCATGGAGCTTGGCAGTATGCCGGTCTCACCGGCTTCCAGAACTATTTCCAGGAGCTTAGGGACTAGGACTCCCCATATTCTTTGTATAGCTCTGCCGCCAGGCCATCCATCCCAGGGATTTAGTTGTTTTCAGGTGCGCAATCGCCGCCTTCACCTCCTCCCCTCGAAAAGGAGCCCCCAGGGGTTCCTGACTCTCTGGGGCAAGGCAAGGTAGGTCTACCTCGGCAAGGTATACTTCCATAGCCTGGGGGGCGGTATGGGGCTCGGGCTCGGAATATATCTTTTGTAGATGCGCTGTAAATGCCCCATTAATCTCATATTGGGTATAAACCATTCGACCCTGATCTATTTTAAGGGCCAAGATCGGGAGAGGTTGTATCTCCATCCTGATCAGGCGCGCCAGTAGGCGGCCGGCCTTATCTCCCTCTGTGTACCATCGGCGTCTACTCATGGTTCTATTATATTTACCCAGTGACTCCCAAATGTCCCCTATCTTCCGCCTTTGTTCTGCCCATTTGGCCGGCCCTTCCGGGTCCGTAGAAAGCTCTGCTTCTAGGGCCGCCAAACGTGCCTCCTGGTGTTGCAAATCCCGCTCTAGCACTCTTCTCACCCCCACCTCAGTGGACATACACACCCCCCGCATCACCACTTTCATCGCATCCCATTCAAGAGCTCTTGAACTGGCCGTGTTCCAGTTTACCTCAAAATAGCCGTCTAACCCTGCCGCTATCGTCTCCTTGTATACCGGGTCCGTTAGAGCCTCAGTGTTAAGTCTCCATAGCGGTATTTTGAATCGTGGTCGGCCCAGTGTGTAGGCCATCAGCAGGGGAGAGTGGTCAGACGAGATATCGGGCCAGGTATTGCGTCTCTACTATTCGATTGGCTGCCGCCTTCTGTATAAAGAAATAGTCCAGCCTGCTGTGTGTGTTAGCTGCTGGCGTGTGACAGGAGTATACTCGACAGCCAGGGTTGCGGTGTCGCCAGATATCCATCAAATGGTAATTGTGAAGCATCCGACGCATTGCTTCTCGTGTTTTGGGCTTAACTTCCACTTTCGGGGGGTGCCTATCTATCTCTCCATCAAGAGCACAGTTGAAATCCCCTGCGATGATCAGTTCTACTTCTGGTGCCAGGCCTAACTGGCCCAGGACCTTACCCAGAAAGTCCCCATCGTCATTATTCGGAGCGTATATATTGACTAAGCACATTTGGCGTCCGTCCAGGGACCCCTCCACCACCACATAACGTCCGTCTGGGTCTAGACTACACTCACTTAAAGGGGACACCTGGAGACACCCATATAAGTGCCCCTCTAGCATACGCCGAGTAGGAAGTCGCAAAAAACTGGCCCCTCCACCGACGTTGGACATATTTCAAACAGTCTCCCCAGAGGTGCGTCTCCTGCAGAAAGGCCATGCTTATCTTATATCGTCAGAGATATTGCGCCACCCGAATCCGTTTGACCATGTTATTGAGCCCCCTAACATTCCATGTTATAAATTTATAAATCTGTTGTTCGCCTGACATGAGTTGAATATCCTACGTTTCCTTGATACACATCGTATGAGCTGGAGAAACCCACAAGTGTTGTGTTGGGACCCCCTGTGTGAAAGTTCCTAGGACCTCTAGTGACCCGGCTTAAAACATTCCCAATAAAGAACTGCAAAACATCACCGTGTGAACCCCCATCCCTCCCCCACCCTCAGGCAGTAGTACCGCATTCTCACCCCCAACCCTGGTCTGAGGACGCAGGACTCCGCCTCACAGCACCACCCTCCCTCAAGTCCCCCCGCAACTTAATATGCAATAACAGCGATCAACAGGACGTCAACAAGAACCCTCAGTCCCTGGTATACAGCCAAACTGCCTGGCGCCGCGCGACCCCGCCCAACCAGCGGTCTAGCCAGGCCGCCTCAGCGCACTACAGTTGGAATGTCCTAGCTGTAGTGTGGCGGAATAGTGTCTCACCCCAACAGCAACGTTCCCACCCCCCCTTATAGTCCCGTGGGCCGGAGCCCCTCCCGCAGGTGGCCGCTTCAGAGGCAAACCCCATCACGGGCGAGATCCGTACTCACTGTTCCACTGATCGTTGCCCCCTGCACTTCAGTCCCTTGACTTGTCCGCAAGTGTCTCAGGAGCCACCCTCGACTGGGCCGGCAGTGCCCTCCGGCTCCGATTGAGTTTCTTGGACCAGACACAACGGGGAGAACTGGTTTTGCGTCGATATTCCCCTCATCTCATCTATGAGGGTGCCGTCCGGCCCCACCATGATTCGACCTCTGTCCGGTACCTCTTGTGTCCTGGGTCGTTGTTCTCCAGTGTGGCGATGCTGATTCCGTCGTCGACCGCTCCTATTCCTCTGTTCATGCCATCCTTGGGTCTGGTCTTGTCCATCCAGGCCCATCGAGTCCATCCACTCCATGGCCTCTTGCGGAACACTGAAGAAATGGACTCTGTTCTCATATTGTACCCGGAGCCGGGCTGGAAACATTAGACTGTATTTCACCTCAAGGTTTCTCAATCGCCGTTTGACTCCCAGGAAGTTGTTCCGCAAGTCTTGTACCTTTTTTGTGTAGTCCGGGTAGGTGTGGATATCTCGGTCCTCAAACCTGGGAGGACCGTTCCTACGGATAAACTGAAGGATCAAGTCCCGGTCCCTAAAATTGAACAAACGAGCAATCATAGTTCTTGGTGGCGCCCCCGGTTTCGGGGGGGGACCGAGGGAACGGTGGGCCCGTTCCACCGCGAACATCTTAGAAAGCCGGAGGCCCGGAAGGGCGGAGCCGAGCCATTCCTCCAGAATTAGGTCCGCCGCCGGACCCTCTGCCTTTTCCGGGAAGCCCAAAAATCGGAGGTTGTTCCTCCTCGACCGCCCCTCTGCGTCTTCCGCCCTGTCTTCGAGACGAGAGGTGTGATCCTTAAGTGCGGACACTGTCGCCTGTAATTGCTGGACTTCATTCCGTAAGGAGTCCAGGTCCCCCTCCGTAGTAGTCACTCGGTCCGCCACCTTCCATAGGTCCAGGCGCAGATGATTTATATCCATGGCCATGCCATCCATTTTGGACTCCAACGCCACTCGCGATTCTCGTATGGCCTCCAGAATGTCAGCCTTGTCGCTGGCCGCCGATCCCTGGTGCGATCCAGGTTCAGGGTCCGGTCGAATGCGCTCGGCCGAGGTTGGGCCCGGCACCGTGTACTGCATGATCTTGTTAGTTTGCGTGCCTCTGAGGGGCCTGTCTTTCCCCATCTCGAATGGGATCTCGCCAAGGATATCTCCGGGGCCCTTCGTTCCTCAGCCACAGGGATCCGTCCCTGGCCTATTTGGGTCGGAGGATGTCCACGCAGGCACTCTACAACCAGGGCACCTGAACACCGCTAGGTTGATTGCCTCCCAATGCGGCGCATATTGTGCCCATTGGCCTCCTCCAGCCGAATTCCCAACGTGAACCAGCTCGCGGCCCACCGGCTCTCCTCCACCGGGGTATGTCGGGTGTCACTTCCACCGAGCCACGGAGCGGGCGCCCCCGCCACCTATGGCCGTCTCGGGAGTTATGGCCCGGCCACAGCCGCTATTATGCCCCCAAGTAGGAGTCCAGGCCCTCCTTGCCAGCCGTCTGCCCACGCGGATTACACAGCGTCACCTGCGGCAATATACAGTCCAAGTGGGCCCACCGCGGCCCTCCTGAAGCCCCGGGCTCGCGTGAAGCGCGCCCCCGGGCGCTCTCCCTTAGAATAATTCGGCGAACCGCCGCAGCTGCTCACCTCCGGGCGCGATCTCCCCGGTCCCTCTTTTCATGCGGCCAGGAGCAGGGTTCTGGGCGGCTCTCCAGCAATAGTCCCTGCTGCAAGGGCAGTCCGATGCGACCTGCAGGGAGGCTGCTTAGTGCTCAGCCGAGGTCCGCGCCGCCATCTTGCGCGAAAATTGTCTGATCCGGCTGCGGGAGATTAAAGTTGCTTTCCCGATCCGCAAATCGTTTGTGCAGCACCCGGGTGGGACTCCCGGGACGAGGGGGGGTTCCGACCCCCGTCTTGGTAGAAAGAACACGATTCCGCCAGGATTTATGCAGGATTACGGCATATAGGGCAAGAGCTGCGCTAAACTGCGACTAGCCGGCCATGCTGTCAGGCCACGCCCCGGCTGCTGTCCTACTTGATACCGAAAAGGCCTTCGACTACTTGAGGTGGCCCTTTTTCATAGCAGTGATGAGAAAGTTGGGTATCCCTAAGGGATTCATTGACCTTACTTTGTTGCTTTACACCGCGCCCACCGTTAAGCTTCGATTGAATGGCACACTGTCCCCTTCGTTCGCGGCACCAGACAGGGTTGTCCACTCTCCCCGCTGCTCTTCATATTGGCGCTGGACCCTCTGGTTCACCATTTCCAGGAAAGACACCTGCACAGAGGTCACCAGTTCAAAATGGGTCCTCTTTTAATTTCCCTATATGCGGATGATATCATCCTATATGTCCGAAACCCCCAGGAGAATTTGGAACTGCTCATCAGAGAGATTATCCGGTTTGGCGTTTTTCAGGGCTGGGTATAAATTGGGAAATTCCTAAACTTTCCCCTGACGCCGAGCACTGTTCATTGGGAATGTGAGTTCCCGCTGACGTGGTGTGAGGAGTCGGCCAAATATTTGGGTATTCAGAGCCACAGAGAAACCAAGCAAATTATTAGACTAAACTACAGCCCTGTGGCGCATAACCTGGAGCAGCAGGTCGAGCGTTGGTTGAGACTCCCACTTCCCCTTGCTGGTCGAGTTGCACTTGTGAAGATGATTGTCCTGCCAAGGTTTTTGTATCTGTTTCACAACATTGCTATCCCACTCCACAACACTTTTTTACGCACTTTGCGTTCTTATCTCATCAGATTGGTCGGGGGGAGGAAGACCTAGAGTTAGCTGGGACACCATGTCCTTACCATATGAGAGAGGTGGTTTTGGGGTCCCCAATCTTCAGATCTACTATTTGGTTGCGCAGTGCAGTTTCGCACACTCCTGATATCACCCAGACACGCAGATCCACTACACTAGACCTCAGCCTGACCTGGTGCTCCCGGCGCCACTATGTACGGTGCTGCCACGGGGCTTTGCCAGGGATCCCCGGGATATCCAAACAGTTTGCACCACTAGCTGGGCCTGGCATAAGTTGACAAAAGTGACTGGTGTTGGCGCTTTATACTCATCGGAGATCTCTGTCAATACTAACCCCTGGATCCCCATTACTGAACAAAAACTGGCACAGCTTACACTCACTACATATTCAATAAATAAGATTGGGGATCTGTTCCCAGGGGGCTATGTTTTTTCTAGCACAGAGGGTGGGAGGTTCAGTGAGGCAACATTCATGGATCCATTTGTATTTAGCCGGATATGGAGGGCGCTCAGAGCTAAGATTCCGGAGTACCCGTTGGAGCCCGAGTACTTCCCTCCGCTTACTCTCTTAATCACAAGTTCCGGGGGAGAACACCTAACCTCGAAGCTATACAAAGCATGTATGTCATTAGTCCCTAGCAGGTAGACCAAGTTACGGGAGGCATGGGAGCGGGACCTTGGGCACCCAATTCAAGACTCTCACTGGTCCTTTTGTTGTGCACAAACGATAGAGGTCTCCTTAAACAGCAGATATAAGCTATACACTTCAAATATTTGTGGAGGGTCTATATGACCCCAGTGAAGGTTCACTCCATTGATCCCAATCGACCACACACTTTTGTCCTAAGTGCGGTGGCCCGCAAGCCGATTTTGCCCGCCTGACTTGGAACTGCGCTAAAATTGGGGACTTCTGGAGATTCATTTTCAGATTAATAACACAAATGACCCACCTTGAGATGGTCCGTACACCTGAGGTCGGCTTGTTGGGCTATGTGGGGGGTCTCCCAAAGAAGTTGCACAAATTCTCAGCCATTGCCCTTTTGCTCGCAAAGAGGAAATAGCTCTCAAATGGGGAAGTAGGGCATCCCCATAGTGAAAGATTGGCTCAATAGCCTCACATACTGTAATACTAATTGTGACCTTCATGCTACGACCCAATCTTCGGCATCCAAGCAAAATGACATTTGGGAGCCTTTTAAAAATGACTTACTGGAGATTAGTGCCGCCCCTATTTCACAACAGCCTGCTGGGATAGTCCCCACTGGGGTGGGGTAATTCATGTCCCACCCAACTGCTCAATTGTTGTGTTTATTATGTCAAGGAAAGTACAGGCCGGACAGTGAGGGCGAGCCCGCTGGTCCGGGTTGGTCAGATGTTGATATCACAATTTATGATATATATGCTACCCTGAGACATTGGTGCATTGCACGCTTGAGTACACTTGTTTTGCAAATGATACTTGTCTTTATTCTTACTCGATTTCTATGATCACAGTGAATGACCATGCAATGTTTTAAGCAATATGAAAATGATAAATAAAGTTATTAAAAAAGCTGTGATCTTTGTAAATCATTCCCTAGCAGTGACTTTGGGAATGGTTGAGTAAAAAAAGAAATGCATGGGGCAAGTCTGAGAGTGAAAGAAAAGAAGGGCTATATGTTTATAAATAACGAAAATCAAGTGTAGATTTGTGGCATGTAAAAGCAAAACGACATGAAGATAGAAGGACAGTACCCTTTTTCAATTACACAAAAGCTTTGGACAAAAGGTTTACATGCAGAACAGATGGTCCAGTGGTAACTAACAAGGGCTCTGAGTGCTTTTTGACAAGGGTTCAAACCCCAGCTAGGAAATTCAATTTTTATAATTTTTTCTATTTTTCTTCTATTTTACCCAAATGAAAGATGCCCTATTGTAAATCACCCCTAGCAGTGTCTGTGAGATTTGTGGCCTTTTTAGTCAAGACAGTGCATGTCAGACATTTGTGACATGCTGTGGCATGTGGAAGGGGGCAAGGTGTGCAATGAAAGAAATCTCTTAATTTGTGAAATGAGACTTTGGGAATGGTTGAGTAAAAAAAGAAATGCATGGGGCAAGTCTGAGAGTGAAAGAAAAGAAGGGCTATTTGTTTATAAATAACGAAAATCAAGTGTAGATTTGTGGCATGTGAAAGCAAAACAACATAGAAATAGAAGAAGGACAGCACCCTTTTTCAATGACACAAAAGCTATGGACACATAGTTTCTGTGCAGAATAGATGGTCTAGTGGTAACTAACAAGGGCCTGGAGTGCATTTTGACAAGGGTTCAAACCCCAGCTAGGGAAATTCGATTTTTATAATTTTTTCTATTTTTCTTCTATTTTACCCAAATGAAAGATGCCCTATTGTAAATCACCCCTAGCAGTGTCTGTGAGATTTGTGGCCTTTTAGTGAAGCCAGGGCATGTCAGACATTTGTGACATGCTGTGGCATGTGGAAGGGGGGGCAAGGCTTGCTATTAAAGAAATCCCTTAATTTGTGGAATGAGACTTTGGGAATGGTTATGTAAGAAAAAGAAATGCATGGGGCAAGTCTGAGAGTGAAAGAAAAGAAGGGCTATATGTTTATAAATAACGAAAATCAAGTGTAGATTTGTGGCATGTGAAAGCAAAACAACATGGAAATAGGACAGCACCCTTTTTCACTGACACAAAAGCTTTGGACAAAGAGTTTCTATGCAGAACAGATGGTCCAGTGGTAACTAACAGGGGCGCCGAGTACTTTTTGACAAGGGTTCAAACCCCAGCTAGGGAAATTCGATTTTTATAATTTTTTCTATTTTTCTTCTATTTTACCCAAATGAAAGATGCCCTAGTGGAAATCACCCCCAGCAGTGTCTGTGAGATTTGTGGCCTTTTTAGTCAAGCCAGGGCATGTCAGACATTTGTGACATGCTGTGGCATGTGGAAGGGGGGGCAAGGCTTGCTATTAAAGAAATCCCTTAATTTGTGGAATGAGACTTTGGGAATGGTTGTGTAAGAAAATAAAATGCATGGGGCAAGTCCTAGAGTGAAAGAAAAGAAGGGCTATTTATTTATAAAGCATGAAAATTAAGTATGAATTCGTAGAATGTAAAAGCAAAGCAGAATGGAAACAGAAGAAGGACCAGCACTCTCTGTCTATGACAAAAAGCTGTGCACCCCATAATGTTAGAATACAACAGATGGTACAGGGGTTAGTATCAGGGACTTGCATGAATTTTGACAAGGGTTCAAACCCCCACTCGGGAAAATTCCTTTTTATATTGTTTTTCTTTATTTATTTATTTATTTTAGCCGAGTGAAAGATAGTCCTTTGTAAATCACCAACTGGCATTATCTGCAGTTAATCATGAAAGAGCATGTCAGAAATCTATGACATGCTGTGGCACATGTCAAATAAGCTGTGGCATATGCCACATGACAGAGTGACACGTGTCACATGCCAGGAATGGGCACCAACCCTTACTGTAGACACTTGTGGTCTCTAGGTCACATCTCGTCCTGCCTCCTCCTCCTTCTCCCTTTACAGTTCTCTAATTAGGTCGCTCTTTTACTGCAATATAGACTGACCCTGTTTTCGACAAATATTTAAAAGCTCTGTTGGGTTGGACATCCACATTAGTTTGATACTATGTATTGAGCAGAGGGGGCTTTTGTACATTAATTAGGCAGGTGTGTGGTTTTGTGTTTCGGTCTTCAAATCTTGGGTTGGATATGAATTTCTGTGATAGTGGGATATTTCCACATCGTAATATATCGAGAATCCTATACCTCCTGTTGTACATCAGCGCCTTCTTGTGGCCTTTGATAAACAGTAATCGGAGCTTAGCTTTTATGCGTCCCAGCAAAGTGAGAAACTGAAACTACACGGTTGGTTTTATCGCACTTCAGAACAAAGTTCAGTGCACACCTTAATCTGATCAGCTGTACAAGCTCTGCCAAGTGTAACTCTTTTGCGTGATAATCTCGGGCATTGCGGTAACGTGGGAAAATTAGCGAAAATGCATTGTTCTAACACGATATGCGTTGCACATGGCATGGCTGCTGATTGTGAAGTAGATCTTTATGTTCAGTGATAATCCAGTGTATGATGGCCTGAACAGCACTCATTCCTGATGTGTTCAGTCATTCCTGATTTATTCTGAATTACATTATAGTACATTGAAAATATAAACAGTAAGAAACAAGAATTGACAAATCCAGTGGGTCTCTCGGTAGCTGAACGCCTTTTGACGATTCTTATTTTGTTTTGTCAAAGTTTATGCAAAACGTTCTTGTTTGGGAAGGTGCCAGGCCCTCCTCGATCTGAACAAAAACATTGGAAAAGGCAACATTTTTGTTTTGGTCTCAAAAATAGCACACATTGATGATAGTAATCCCAAGACTGAAGGGAACTACTTTGTGTGTTGATGTGCCTGCTGTGAAAGGGCATCATACAGTAACTCTTGGTGAAGTCAGTCAATGTCTGAAGTGGGCTGACACATTGACCTTTGATTAGGTAGTGGGTGGAGGGCTGTGCCTTCTTAGTGAGTATCATATGTGGAATAATTTCCAAAGTTCATTGATTGATATCAAATACGGTGTGTTTATTTTATGTTTTCACACATAGAATGAAAAACAGCCGACACGTGTTTCGCCCGTTGACCAATCGGCCGAGGGCTTTTTCAAGGCAGAAAGTCGTGACTGGTTAATCATGTTCCTTAATGGTGAAGTCAAACGGTCTCTGCGGTCCCAGGAACAAAACATTGACCTTTGATGCATGCTGGAGTGTATGGAAGAAAAATGTGAATGACAAAACAACCGTCTAATGCATAGGGCTGGCTTTAGCGGTAGTGGCGCCCAGTGCGAGTATGTTTGCTGGTGCTCCCCAGTGACCTCCTTCTGCATGAATTCCCTCACTTACGACCATTTAACACAGTGACCCTCAAGTCTCCATAACCACTCTCTCAAATGCTTTTATTTTGTTTTATAGAGCTACTCATACCATTATAGGGTGTTGTAGCACTTTACATCACTCAGATACAATGATTCACAAATGCAAATCAGTGTATAGGTATGTTACTTAAAAAGGGGACTACAAGGTATAGGAGTCACATGTCATTCATACTGGGTATAGTTTAAGAGTGCTTGATCTGGAGAAGCACAAACCCAGAATTTAAAATGTAGCACCATGATTGACGGTTGTCTTTACTAACTAACATTAGGATAATTAAAGACGGGGAGAAATCAACGCTTTAACCGATACCTTGCAGTTTCCACACAGCTCTTTGATGACAGTTAATAGCTCACTGTTCCATATTAGTATTTTAATATATAAATTGCAAAAAATTAAAGGATCTCTACGACAAAAGCAGTAACCCACTGAACTATTTACATTATATGCTCTTCTTTGATCTGCATGGTGCACATGCTTTGTAGGAGGCATATTAACCCTCTGCGCTACTTTATGAGTCAAATCTTCCACTAGACAAAACTTGATTGAACCCCAGCAGGTCCATTAATCACCAGAGTTTTCTTGACATTATTGTTGCCTGAAACTTGCTGGAACAGGCAAGGAACGCTGCAGCAGGTGCTTTTAAATCCACTATATATGTGACAACACAGCGCCCCCCTGAACTCAGCATCCAGTGCGGCGGCACAGATCGCACCGCCCTAGAGCCGGCCCTGCTAAGGGACAAAGTCTGTCAGAAACCCCTATAAGTAACTCTGTTATACACACAATTGTAGTGAAAATAAAAAAAGGTCTGTGCTAACACAGATTTGGAAAGTCCAGTTCGTCTGGATTTGGCTGCCAGCCTCTTGCCTTTGGGAAAGAACGCGAGAAAGAATGAAAGAGGAAGGCAGGAACAAAGAATGACAGAGTTTAATAGAGCATCCTCATGAGCTTATATTCAGAGTTCATGTGAACTGCTGGCATTGTGTAACAAACAAGTAGATAAACAAAGGCCACTTCAAAGAAATTGACAACAGCACTGGCAGGAGACGTGAATTTATTAATTTGGGGTGTGCCCTGTGCTGTCATCTGGTAGAAAGTGTTCTGTTGTCACATCAGGCTCTACAATCAAAGGCAACACTAAAGTAATAATAAAGGAAAAACAAAAAAACTGGTACTGAAGAGAAAATCTTCGTGTCTGGGTGTGCACCTTATGAAAGGTATAAATGCAGTCGCACAAAGTGAAGTTAGGCAGTGGCTGAAGTATGCTCACCCATTGCCCCATCTGAATGCTATTTGGGCGGAAGCAAAATGTGAATGACACAAGAACAGACCAATGGATGAAGAGAAGTGACTGAAAGCCCCTTTATGTAAGTATGTTATATGTGTTAGGTTAGTAAAATCAAAAGGTTTTAACTAATGTCAGGAGAGGTGTTTTGTGTTTTTATCTGAAACTAGCAGGCTCTCATGTTGAAAACACCCTGACCCTAAACTATGTAATGATCTGCTTCAGTTTCCTTACGTGGAATTTCCAATTTTTACTGCAAGATCAATGCTAAAAATGTACTTTATAAATATTAAATATTTTTGAGATGCTGGTGACTGATACTGGCCTACTCGCCTCACAATTCCTGACATACGCAGCTGTGACCCGCTTGATGCAGTCACTCTGGCAGGCGGGGCGAAGAGAGCCACCGACACACAAAGTGCTGCAAATTGTCCTCCAATTCAGAGGTGGCCGCAAGTTGGTCTCTTGGCTTTATAAGTCGGCCCTGTCTCAGACTAAGATAAACATGTCCCCACTCCAGCGTACATGGGGGGGCCGTGATCATACAGGAGCTATGCGACATAGAATACACATATATACAGTGAATATGTACACACTGTCACACAATACTAGATTTTGTTACATCTAGTTTAATTACTTTCATATGACCTACCACACATCAGCCAGACTAAATAAAATTCACGGCACAGCTGAATGAAAGTGTCCCAGATGCGAAGAGTTAGCTGCTGAGTTTATGTACATGACTTGGTCTTGCCCAGGAATTCAGTCATTCTGGCAGGGGGGGTGACAACCGATTTAGAGAGCACATTACTCCGTAAAGAGCTTCTGTGGCTGGAGATCTGTCTTCTGTGGCTGTCTCCCGCCCAAAGGGTGGAGAGGGCTGAGGCTAGATTCCTGCCACACGGGCCCTTCCAAAAGCTTTGAGGCCACATGCAGGGCCCCCCCCCCCACCATTGTAGGTGGAGGTCGAAAGCTGGGCGCTGGCGAAACAGACTGCACTGAGAAATGAATAGAGGAGGGATTGGGCTTCCGTACTGGCAGCCTATGTGGGGGTGGTGGACCCAGAGACCACGTAGCCAAGAATAAGACTGGGTCTGCTGTCATTATCGCTTGCTCCTCCCCCATTCACGATTGACACTAACATGGCTATAGGCTGATTAGAATATGCCACAGTATATAAGCCAGATGTTACCTTTTTGTTAGATGTTCATTGTTGACACACTGATGTTGCAATGTCTGATACTTACCGACTAGGTGCCACTCAAATACCCCCAGTTGTGTTGACCAAGTTCGCAGGCTTTACAGTCCTTTATATCCCGTATGGAAATTGCATGGGCTGCCATGGATAATAGAGATCTGTTCTTTCAGCTACCATTGATAATTGCTATGCATATGACCCAGCTTGTAACCTGTGAAATTTGTAACACTGGTTATAGATAGCCGTGTTTATGCTGTAGCACACATCTGGCGGAGATTATATGTAAAAGCCAATAAATAAAGTTTTAAAAATATATATAAAATATTTATTAATTGATAACGGAGGTTAGTGTTATAAACCTAGTGTTTTTCATTTTGACCTATGCACTCCATATATAGGTTCCATATTGATTTGAAATCTGTCTTGGGTAACATGTCAGAGTATATAACCACAACACCCAGACTTAATCTAGGGTAAGGGAACCAGAGGCACGGGGTACTGGGAGCTGGCAGCCTCCAAAATAAACTGTGTACCACAAAGAAGCCGCTCCCAGTGGGATGTCTCAAATGCTAGTGCAGTTTAATTTGTGAGTGAAGACATCTCACATAAAATGAAGGACTGGTCTCACACACCACCTGGTGTCATGCTTCATCATTGACCAGTCCTCGCCCTCTAAAACCTTGGTTTGATAGAGGGCGGGCATACACCTGACGACAGGGATGCACTTCTAAACTAAGTGGGGGCCCAAAGAGAAAAAGTGAGTTAAAAAGCCATTTAAGAATGTCAGCTTAAATTTAATAGTGCTGGCATCTATATGGTAGTTAAAAACAAAGTGAACGGTGTGATGGGGATATTATTGTCCCCCACCGCTATCAATGGGGTCGACATGTTTCTGCCTAAGGCCCAGTTGGGTCCGCGGCATTCATCAGGACCATATTGCAAAGAAATTTTTATAACGGGCTCCACTCTTACCACACTATGATGAAATGGGGCAATGGGGTCACGCTCCCACTGTAATGTGGCTAAATTCTTAAGCCTGAAAAATAAAAAACAAATATGTACAGACAAACTGACAAAATAGCATAAGACACAACTAGAACAAATAAGCCACATACACCTTAAATCTATCGTGAGTGGCTATAAGTGCGACGATTATGTGACAGAAAATCTATGCACCAACTTGGAAGGAAAATCTCCCAAAATGCTTACCCTAAACTGAGGACACTTGTGCCCCATAGGAGAGTGAGTGCAAGAGACCCCTTAGGTCAGAACACGCTAAAAAATGAGGAGAAAAGCACAGGAACATAAGATGTTTAAAAGTTTGTCAAAATAACACACGGATCAAATATCTCCAAAGTCCACAACCTGTAAAGGAACTCATTCAGTCCAACATTCATACTCTTACTGTGACTGGACGTGATCTCCGCCTCTGTGCCTAGATGTATGCACCTCCGCTCCTCGTTGTAGACTGAGCGAGCCGGCGTTTGCTTTTAAATAGTGTCGGCGTGCTGAGTAAATTGATAATCACCGCTAATTGGGAGACTGTCGTGTGGGATCCGGTGTCACAACCACCTTGTACGAATGGAGCCTAAAGTTTGCCTGACCTTCCAAATATGGATCGCGGAAATAGAGCTAACCCAGCGTTAGAGAAGCGTCTGAGCGCCTTGCACATGCGTGCCCTGGAACCCGTGTGTAGCGCACGGTGAGTCTAAAGCTGCGCATGCGTGAGGAAGTAATCCGTCGTCTATTACGCAGAGCTCAGATGCACATCAGCGAGGGAAATAGTATTTACGCGCTGTACATGCGTATCAGCGCCGTGAAATGCCCGGAAATAAATAAGCCTTCCCACGCGCGCGCGTATTGTGAGCCAGTAGTAAAAAGTGAAGAACAGTGGTATATTTTACAAAGCGCTTGTAAAAATTAACAAGATATGCACTACAACTCCATCGTGCTTTACAATTTCCAGACCCACACTGAGAGGGCACAATAAGAAAAATAAAGAGTAGATAAACATATCCCTTAAAGGCTGTTTTAGAGGGAAAGTGATCTAGTCTACATGATCTATATAATATGAAGAAAGAGATTAGAATTGATAGTTAAAAGGCTAGACATAGCCTAAAGATTCCTAGTATCTTTTGATGAATTGGATACAGATCAAATATATATCCAATTCTTACAGGGCTAACTGAAGCCAGGGAATATCATCATTCAACCCTTCTTTCCATGTACGGAGACGGTAAACCCATCTCTGTTCCCTCACATAGAGTGGCCTGCTAAGGTCTGTTTTATGTTTTTTCATGACCTCCAGCACTACCCACTTCAGATCTGTATCTCTATGGTTCTGTTCCAGAAAATGTCTAGTTAATTTTGTGTTGTTTTTTTGCAGCGAATAGTGCTACAATGTTCGTTGATACGGGTTTTGATTTTTCTCGTGGTCATGCCCACGTACCTAAGGTTACATGGGCACGTCAAAAGGTATACCACATTTTCTGTATTACAATTGCTGAAATGGTTCAACACCCACGGGCGTGTGGTACATGTCAGAGTACCTTTAGAAAGGAACTCTTAAGAGTGGTTTCCAAATTGCATCGAATTGTAGGTGTTTCCCCAAGGGGGTGCTTGACAATCGCTTCTTAGCAAGTACATTCCAAAATTTAAAGAACCATTGAAACAAGCATTTGCAATGCAATAGGTCTCGCATTTCGCGAGTTTGAGCTATTGGCATTGTAAATGACAATTCCTTTTATTTATGTTTTGGTTTTTAAAACATAAATAAAAGGCATTGTCATTTACAATGCCAATAGCTTAAACTCGCGTAAATGCGAGACCTATTGCATTGCAAATGCTTGTTATCAAAGCGCTGCGAAGCTACCAAATGGGCCAAATGCGCTGACGGCTTCTCGCCGCATGGAGCCCAGAGCGCTGCGAGAGTTAAACTGATTTTGGAGGGGATCGGTGCGCAATTATTCAGCACTTTCTAAGCAAGTGATGAGAAAGTAGAAATGCTAAACAGCTTTTTATAACGCATGCATAAGAACTAAAGCATGTACTTACAGCATGCAACACCTCCTTACCATTGCCACCGACAGCAGCGTCCCTTCCCTGCAAAACCTCACATAAAGAGCAAAGTGGGGCGGGAGACAATACCAATCAGACACTCAACACCATGCAGCTCGCAAAAATGCTCTTGAGTATGTCATTAAATTACAAACAATAACATTACCACGGCACTAACAACACTAGAATGCTTGATATCGCAATGGTCAATGGTCTCTATTAAACAAGATAACACAAAAACAAAACTGTGTAAAGCTGCTTTTAATAAGAGCTCCGGCACCACTATAGTTACAAATTAAGCACTATCAAAGCGGCTTTAATAAAGCCAGTATTCACTTTATGTTTAGCCCAAATTGTAACAATATGTTCCCCTGTGGTGGTTGTGAATTGGACAGTTGTAGTGAGGTAATGGTGAAAGGGAAAGTGGTGGTGAAAGCTAGGGATTTTCAGCCTTTAAAAGCAGCAATGCAATTAATATGTACAGCTGTGTGTAAAACTAACGCTGCGCTGCGGGAGTGAGAGGGCTCCGCCAAGGGTGAAAAGCATTAAGGACACGGGAGGGAGAGCAAACTGGGAGAGAGATAACAGTGTTTATAGGGGGAGGGCGAGAGTTATTAAGGATTGAGCTGAGATCTGGAGACGAGAGAGGCCTGGGGAGAGAGAAGAGAGGAGAGAACATGCTAAAAGGGATGAGCGGTGCGACAGATACAATGGCACCAGTGAGGAAGAGGAATGCGTCGGCCGGGGAAGCAGGTCATCATGATCAGAGAGGCATGCAGGTTATTGAAGGGGCTAGAAAAGGAAAGAGGCTGACGAAGCATCAGCTGGTAGAAACAAGAAAATATTGTTATAGTACACATTCGTTCAGCGTGCTGGAAGCAGCCTAAAACTACAACTCCCAGAGTGCACAATGTCGTGCAAAGAAATATGAGACCATTTAGCAACTTTAAAAAAGTACCTTAAAGCAGAGCCATACAGCGAAGGAAACGGAGCATGCAGCAGACAATTTGGCAAATAGCAGCTGCTGCCCATTAGACACAGACAATAACTAGAAGTTGATCTGTAATAAGTTGGGCCAGCAGTGCGCTGAAGAAAAAAAAATGCACACAGCTGACATTGCTCACGATTAGGCATTGCAAGTCCCGCTGACGCGCTGCTTTAAAAGATGCTGCAATATTGACACGCGCATAAAGAATATAAATGCGCATGGCTCCTATTGTTTACCTCCTATATTAACTACAACTCAGCATGCTGGGCTGCAAAAAACGTAAAAGAAAGTTCCCTCAAACACACATCAAACACAAAAGCGGACGAAAACAGTAGTTAGGCGCTGCTGCTCCGGACTAAACGGAAGTCAGTATCGGATCAACAGCCAGTAAAAACCCAGCTAACAAGAGGTATGCCAACGTTAAACAAATGGCGAGCAGCAGGAGATATTACCCGGCAATAGGCGGAGTTTCACCCAACGTATAGATTACTTGATGTCTCGGAGAGACAGCGCATGCGCTGCCTAGGCGAGACCTAAAAAATTGAAAATTGTTCCTTCTTTTTCCATTGAAATGCAGTCGTCAGGTTTGTTGCCACTAAATATTATCATGTTAGACACCACTTTGCTTTTAAAAGGCCTTATGTTGCATCAGTCTCCAACCTAATAAAAGGACCCCAAGGTCGGAGCATTGGACAATCCAGTATTTCTTTGAGTGTTTTAGTCATTTTTTGTCAGAAGTGTTTAGGGAGATTCTGCCATATGTGAAGAAAGTTATCTGCCTCCTCAGAGCCCCTGCAACATTCACAGGCATCGGAGTTTAAGGGGCATATTGTCATAATCCATTTACAACGGATTTTTCAATGCATTTAATTGTACTTGACATATTAAACTTTTGTGAATGTCTTATCTCAAGGTTTCTCATTCTTAGGGAGTAATATATTTAGGTAAATATTTTGCCCAGTCAGACACGTATTAAAGATGGGTACATATTTTAGAAATGTGAATTATTATAACCTGTCTTTCACAAAAATGTAACTAGTAAGCTATCTGGTGATTACGTTCCTATGGCCTTGTTTATGTAAATATGTTACATGAATTATATCTTTCCCTTTTTTCTTTTCATTAATGTTTAGCAACATTTCAGCAGGTTTTGCCCCAAATTCAAGGTGGTGAGTTTTTACCTACCAAAACAATTGTAAAGCTAAGTCTTTCGGTTTACTCTCGACTTAGCAATATATATCCTCTCTCAGACTGATGATTAATTGCTGGATCAATCTCACGCCCTTAAACTATGGAATGATGTAAGGTGACATTGTTACCTTTATATTGACACTTATGCACTTTATGGCATGTGGTTTGTGTCACTGTGTAATGGCCACATCGTTTAAATATTTTTAATGGTTTTGTTTGTTACAATGCTATAACACATGTACAAATTGTTGTGTGGTCACATGATAAAAGACACTGGTGCATTATTATTTGTTGAGTGCCTGAGGCGTATATTTAAGTTTGTATTTCTCCTTACAAATAGTGAAGCAACATGGTTTTGTGTTTCTAAGCATTTGTCCTGAGGATGGTCTTTTCAAGTAAGATAAGTAATGATCCCCTTGTTGGTTATTTGACCATTGTGTTTGGAGCAATTCCGTTTATTGATATCTGACGTAAACATCAAAAACAGCTTTTGCGTACAACTAGTGGCCGGCAGTATATGTTATGTACCCGTATGAGAAGTAGGGATACACAGCTGTGTGCCCACAACCCGGATGCCGGCAGCAATCAGTAACCCATATAAGCTGATGGCAAAGCCAACATAAAATAAAGTTACAAAAACTAATAACCTAAAGACCCCTTCACTTTCTTCCCACCACTCTCTCCTCCGCACCAGTCATATGTGCCCCTTACATCCCGGACATCCCTTAGCCCCTTAGGTGACCCTAGATAGGCCTCGCCCCGCTAGTAGGGGCTCTGTTGTGTATGGTTTTGGTGGGGGAAGCAAGTGCAGAATCTGTGGGTGCTTTGCATGTCATTTCTCTGAATTCTAGTGAGAGAAGGTGGATAAAGGGGGCCCATAGTGTTTTCCATTGTTTGAAGAGTGATACAGACAGAGGGTCTATATGTAGTGCCTATCAGGCAAGGGATCAGTTTCTCAACTAAGGTCCTCTCTTGTAAATGCATCTTAAACAGTAAAACATCTCATTTTCTTCTACCTGAAAAATGTATTTTCACTGCACGATTGAATGACTTTACTGAGTTCCTCTGAAAGACATCTGAAACCGGTCTACTGTCTTTTTCCCAGTTTGATAAATTAACCAGCATGTAACCCCAGATTAAAATTACTATTAAAATGTATAGGTGCATCAGGATATCAGAAAGTTGTGATGCCCAGCTTTTCCACCATCTTATCCCAAATATGTAATGCAGTAATCATTGATGTGCTAAGATGCACATTTTAGTGTCTTTTCACTTTGTCTAATCAGGTCAGGTTTCGTAGTAGTCTGACAGCTATTGCAAGATCGGACAAGCATGAAGTTGTCGATGAGTTCAGGTAGTGACACTGAGATTTCCAAGGGTTGCTAAAATGCCTTCCACATAAAGGGCAATTTTATATTCCTCTGATCATAGAGCTATTCCCTATATATTCATAGACTGCCTTAAGTGGCGGGCCAAAGGCTCTATAAGGGCAGATAGCATAAGAGATGAAGGACGACCGTGTTGGGATTACAGTCTTTACAGTGCTGTCTTTTCCGTGCTATTTTGGCCACAGGTTGATGCTAATTTGCCATGTCCGTTGACATATATGTGGTCCAGATCTCTTTGATCACATGACAGCAGGTAGAAAGGCCCAGTCCTCTTGCTAAAATGCCCTTTCGGCATCTAAAAATAGCAATATTGCTGAAATATCTTTTTTCACCAAGTGGACCATATGTCTTATATTGTCACGTGTCTGCCACCTATGAAGCCACTTGATCTGCATGAAACACGTTCGGCAGTATCTCCTCTAATCGATTGCCCAAGATATTAAGAATGGTTGTGGGTGTGTCGGAAGAGAAACGCTGGGCATTTCGCCTATCTTATGAATGACTGATTACTGCTTCACCTATAGAGGTTTTGTTTCCGATGCTTGGTCAAATAATTAAAGTGATTAGTTAATTTGGGTATTAGATGAGTCATAGGTTTTATAAAAGTTCCACATGAAGCCATCAGGACCCAGGTCTTTATTTCCTTTCAAGGCTTTAATTGCTTATCTTGTTTCCTCTTCAGTGTTAGGGGATGCTCGGCTAGGTAAAACCGCTCTGGTGTGGTATTGTGTTTAACAGGCATAAACATATTTCCGGGAGTTACATAGGGGGCTGCAATATTACACAAACTCTTATGATTTATTTTTCACTATGAACCAACTTTCCTTAGGCTGTTTTAATTTAGTTGACATAATCCCTCTATTTTCCCCTATAAATGGTGGACTAGATGTGTGCTCAGTTTGTCACCAGCAGAGTAACTGTTTCAGGTAAAAGAAAGCTAATTCTCCTCTGTTAGTATTGATGCAGCGTTTACCCAGAAAACTATCACCAACCCAGGGTCCGGGTCACTCCGGTGGGGCCCATAACACCGAAGTACACACACCCTGTCACACTAATCCCCCAGACCCTTGCTAATAATCCTACAATGGGTTGCATGAATTATTTCCTATCAAGGGATACCTTTAAGCACAGATTTTTACACCAACATTTGTTTTCATCACATAATTTTACTAACTAATCTATGCATCAATGTACCCCGCCAATTAGGTCGATGGACCAATTAGTTGAGCAAGTTGATGGTGATTGTCAAGACCAGCTTAACCTCACTACAACAATACATTGATTTGCATAATTAATTGACTCTAAAAGAATCACGAACACCTGAAATCATTTATAAGATTTTATGTAATTAATTTGCATAAAGAAAATTATCATTTATTCTCTCACTATTAATTCTCACTGAGCATTGCCATTTATTCAGGAAATAAATCAAGAAACTGTTTAATAAAAGTCATGAAGAGAAAATGTAGGTTTGCATTCATTTCATTATTCTCAAAATGTTTAAAAATCAATCCTTGGTCATGTGACTGACAGAGGGTTCCAAAAAATGAAAGATCAGTGAACCATAGTTAAAAACATTCATTTAATTCTAAAAGATTTCCTACACTAAAACCTTCCTAACCAACACTAAACCCCAACTTTCTTAGTAACCCTGGCCTCCTAGACGCATCTCTCACCCAGGCTAGTGTCCCGCAACGATCTCGAACCTACAGGGGTCATCAGTGGCATTCTGGCATGGTTTCAAACTCCCAGCATCTCTGCAAACAGCATCTCTGCAAACAGCATCTCTGCAAACAGCTTTTCTCCAACCAGCTTCTCTCAAAAACCCCAATTTTGGCCTGATATTTATACTGTGTTTGCTGGCTCTCTACCCTCAAATGTTTCAACTCTTGCCGTTTCCCTTGCTCTGATTGGTCATGAAAATGCAGTTTCTCAGCTCCTAGGATGTCCGTTCATGACAATGTATTTCTCCGCATCCAGGATGTCGGTGAATAACTTTATGTTTGACAAGCTGATAGATACAAATTCAACTGTCCCATAGTTCATTAGCAGGCATTCAAATGTTCATTGGCAGGGATTCAAATGTTCATTTTCAGGGATTCAGCTGTTTCCACGTGGTCATTCTTTGGCAGGCATTCGACTTTTCTCTTTGGCAGGCATTCAGCTGTCCTCGTGCTATCATTCTGGCTCTCAGCCACTCGCCGGCATTCATACAAATGGCCTCGAACATAGTCAGCTGGAGTTGCAAAGTTCAGTGGAGCACAAGGCATGCGCGAGGTTCCTCCAGCCAGATGATGCAAGCATTCTCTACTGCGCAGAACCGGGAAAAACGAAGCCATCTTGAAACTGGCCACCAGCCAAAACTACGATAAACACAAAGAAAATGTGAATACACAGAAAATAAGTGTTTTCTGTCCCCCCACCCACCAGTGCTAATATTTTATCCCCTAAAACTGTTACCTAGCGGAAAAGCATCACACTGCAAGCCATTAAAATAAAGCAAAAGCAGCATGAAATGCACAATGTACACTACAACATAGACATGCACTATTACACTACTTAAATGCGCAAAATAGATAAAAACATGCGTTTTACACCATTAATTAATATGTTAATCAAACCTGTTAATGCAGAGCATTTCCCACATGTAATGTGTGTGTTTGGTTAATACACAGCAATCAAAATTAATATATTACTTTGTTATGGGGGGTGATTGGTCTGAACGGGGTACACACAAAATCTTCTGTACTTCGCTCCATCAGTATACATAATGTTGAGTGGCCCTCTTATGATAATCAGTTTACATAGCAGCACATTGGAAGGTTTATTTCTGTTTTCTTCTTCCAGTTTTTTAAGTTCAACCTGTAATTTCTAAATTTCCAAGGTTCTTAATCTCTGTAGGTGTGCCGTAAAAGCAATAAATTTCCGTAATGTTACAGCTTTAAGAGTGTCCCATGCATCAAAGGGGCAAACTTCCATCCATGTACAGTTGTTGGCAGATAACATTGGGAGGGGTACATACATCATGCACACACCACAACATGAAAAGAACCTCCTAACTATCAATGTACTTTCTGATTGGAGTGTTGAACATGTTTATAGGATGAAAAGGCACCACTAGAGTACTCGTACACTTATCTCAGGCTTGGATGTTACAAGCCCCTCCAGAACTTCGGCCATAATGTATACTGATCCTACATGCACTGAAATTGCTGTAAAGTTTCTGTAAAATCCCAAGTGAATATGCTGACAACACTAAAGAAACCGCATTCAGTTGTGCACCAGGCCAAATAGAGCCGTAATGCCAGTGAAAAGATTGCGCATACCGTCCAAACATGGTCAAGGGCAAACATCAGAAACCCTCACAAGCGAAGAAAATGGATAAACATACTATAACTAGGGCATTCCCCATACCTGCAGACTTCTCAGAAGCGGATCCCTGCCCTGAAAGATCACAATCGGGCACAACATGCTCTATAGAAGATGAACTAAGTGCAGAATTGGATATGAAAACATTACTGGAGAACAAAATTATTGTGTTTGCCATAAGCCTTAACCTAGAACTCATGGATCTTGGCAAAGTGCCGAACATCCTTGGATACTCGGTCCAATGCCTGGATGGGTGAAGATACTAGCCTAAAAGGTCTGGTAGCCGACTTATAAATGTCTAACTCCGATGTTGTGAATGTGAGGAATAGATGCTGAAGGCAGATTGCACAGGAAAATTGTAGCATGGTGGTATTGTGAGAAAGACAGGAGGAGAGTGCACTGAACTATTTCAGAAACTGTGGATTACAAACATCCTGAAACCCAAGGGTTTGACAAACAGTTACTCAAATGGAAGGGTGTAGAGTTCATCAGTAATGTCACCAAGATGAGGGACTAACTCCCCCCCCCCCCTCTTCCAGACCACCCTAATCTTCCCCCAGTTGAATTATAGAAAGAGATGTCATTTTGTAGGTTGGTAGACAGAGAGATATGCTCCAGAAGATGCCACGCTGATGTTTTTCCATGATTTTACACAAGCTATGCAGAGGAAGAGAAAATCTATTGTCACAGTCAAAAGAAAATGCAGGCAATTAAACTTAAAATACATCCTGTATTTTTTGGTGACAATGAAGGTCGCATTTTTCCAGATGATGAAACAGGTATGAGTCTGGTTGGAAAAACAGATGCATACAAGACAAAATTTAGTGGGACAGCTGCTTAACTCAGTGGTGCTGTCACAAGCTGGAGAATAGAACACAGAGCCACTTGGAGATGGGTCAGGACATTGAACACTTTGTGCACATGCTGGCAGATGAAACTCTTGAGGCAGAGTGTGGGAATGGACCAGGCACAGCAGCTCCCAGCAGCTCCACCGGAGCTTCTAGCAAACACCCTGACTCCTGCTCCCCGTCATCTCACACTCATTGTGACACTTGTGCTTTCCCCACAGGCACGAAAAGTCTTGCCCATATTACTTGATTTGGGGCCACCAGTAACTTCATGGAACTTGGATTGGCCAAAACATTGGGTATTCCATTAGTACGCAAAGCCTAGCTGGAACCTGTGCGGGCCGTTGACGGATCTGAATTATCCTCTGGATTGATTGTGCATCAAACCAGACTTTTACAAATGATTTGCGCCAATATGCACACAGAAGAAATCTGCTTCGATCTTATCAACACCCTGGTTTTTGGCGCCATTTTAGGAATACTGTGGCTGCAGCGACACAATCCGACCTTAGACTGGGTTGCTAGGTCAGTGACCTTGGGTCCAAGTATTGTTGGCAAGCTTGTTTCAAAGAAAAACCACCAACAGTCCTTCAATTGCATTGTACTTTAACACATCCTACAATTTGTGTCAGCTCAACAGACTTACCAGTGCCCTATCACGATTTCCATGATGTTGTGAGTGAACAGCAGGCCACTAGATTGCCTCCCCACTGAACATATGACTATCGGATAGACCTGGTCCCAGGAGCTTCATTGCCATGTAGTAGAGTTTACGCCTTATCTGAGCCAGAGACAGTCTATCTCCGGGAATATTTGGATGACTTGGTAGCAAAGGGGTTTATTAGACACTCCACCTCTCCCGTGTCTTCTTCGTCCCCAAGAAAAATGGTGAGCTGCGCGCTTGTGTGGACTACCGCGCCATCAACAAGGTGACATTGAAGAACAGATACCCCCTTCCACTGATCCCTGTTTTATTAGACCAAGTCCGTAGCTCCACAATCTATACCAAACTCAACCTGCGAGGTGCCTATCGCCTGATTCGAGTAATGGAAGGGGACGAATGGAAGACAGCGTTCCGGACTAAATACGGGCTCTTCGAATACACTGTGCTGCCGTTTGGTCTGTGTAATGCCCCCGCAGCCTTCCAATTTTTTATAAACGAAGTACTGCAGGACTTCTTTGACGTCTGTGTCATCGTGTATATTGATGACATTCTCATTTATTCTCCTTCCCCTGAAGAACACATTGGCCATGTCCGGGTAGTCCTCCAGCGACTCCGACAAAACCATTTATATGCCAAATTAGAAAAATGCATTTTCCATGCTAGAAGCATTGACTTTTTGGGATATGTCATCTCCCCCGATGGCATAGCTATGGATACTTCCAAGGTACAGGCCATTCTTGATTGGGAGGCACCCCGCTCAGTGAAGGAGATACAGCAGTTTCTTGGATTCGCCAATTTTTCCACCATTGTGTCACCAATCACGTGTTTGCTAAAAAGGGAATAATCTTTCTGTGGGATGCAAAGGCTGAAGAGGCATTTCAGCAGTTGAAAAAGACCTTCACAGAGGCCCCACTCCTTAGAAACCCAGATCCTTCACAGCCATTTTTTGTCGAGGCTGACCTCCCAGATAGCTGTAGGGGGTGTACTGTCTCAGCGAAACCCAGAATCCAGACATTCCATCCTGTTGCATATTTCTAAAAAAAACTGCTCCCGGTTGAACAAAACTATACGGTGGCTGAGAGAGAGCTCCTTGCCATAAAGCTCGCTTTCCAAGAATGGCGCCACCATTTGTTAGGAGCACGACACACCATAACAATACATACCGATCATCGTAACCTACAAGTTTTCCAAAACATCAAAGCCTTAACACCTCGTCAACTCCGCTGGTTGTTAGTCTTCAACTAATTGTTTTTTGTTTTTTTTGAGTTTTCAAAAACCTTTATTAGTAGAAACAGACACATACAGGAAATTGCACATTAAGGAAAGGAAGAGCATGAACATGAGAGCGCACCGGAATGCAAACCATCAGAACAGTGGTACAATACGATATTATCCTGTTAGAGCCTACCAGAGTGTTCCAATGGGCTCGCTGTAGTCCATGGGGCCCAACCTGACCTTTGTTCTTCAGAACTCGGCAAAGTCCAATATAGTCGCATGGAACAGAAGGGATGTAACTATGCATCCAGTAGAAAGGAGGGAAGAGGGGAAAGGGAAGGGGAGGAACCTCTCTGGCCATGTCGAAAAGGCAAGATAAAATGCTGTTGGGGCGCAGATGGTGAGGGGGGCCTCCTCCCAATGGGTGCCGCCCACAGCGCTTTCTCCCTACTCCTCCGCCCCAGGGCCTTGGGCCTGGTCGCTACTCTGTGCTTGCAAAAACTGTCACAGGGGCTCCCAAATATCCAGGGGTCGCGCCTGCGTGGGCATCAAGTCCCAATACTCGGACAACTGTGTATGGCAAAACACTGCATCCGACAGCCAGTCATCCCTCCGCGGCCTACGTCGACGACCCCAGCAGATCGCCACGCGTCTCTTTGCCAACAACAGCAACATGGCAGCAAGTCGTCTGATGCTCTTGGGTAGGGGTTTAACATAGCCCAGCAGGGCAACCAGCGGGGTGCGCTCCACCCTGTACTGCAGCATTTCATCCAGAACATCAAACACACACCCCCAGAAGTTCGCAACCTCTCGGCACTCCCAGGCAAGGTGCAGGAACAAGGCCTCTGGCGTTCCACATCGCACACAGCACGTCTCCGCACTTAGCCCCGCTCTACACATCCATACCGGGGTTCTATAGAGTCTATGGAGAAACTTAAAGTGGACTAATCGAAGTCTGTAATTGGGTGACAAGTCTTTAGATTGCGCGCGCCAGTAGGCCCACACTCCTTCCTCAAACGGCATACCCAGGCACTCCTCCCAAGCAGTCTGAGCCAGGGGTACGATCACAGGGTGGCCCCGCTGCATACCAGTGTACAGACGCGTTATGAGTTTGCGCGGTGAAGGGTTGGATAGAAACGCTTCCAATACCTGAAACGTGGGTGGAGCCAATGGGAATGAGGCAAACCTCGCCCTCATGGCCGCACGGAGCTGGAAATAAGTCATCCTGTCCAGGAGTCCAGTATGCTCCTCACCCAGAGCGGCGTCAAGGTCTATAAAAACCCCGTCAGGGAATGCCCGCCCCAGCGTGTGTACCTGTAAATTGCGCAACCGCCAGCAGACCCCCGCCTCCACCGCAAAGGGCAACTCCGGGTGGCCCGTAATCGGCACTGAGGGCGCAAAGAGGGTGTCCAGACCCGCACGTCGGCGGAGCGTCTGCCATGCCCATACCGTGCTGCCAACCGTTTCTATCCCGGCCCGCGGGCGGCTCTGCGAACGGAAAGTCTTCAACGAATTTGATTTCGTTATCACCTACAAGCCAGGGAATACACAACAAAAGCAGACACGTTGTCACGCTTGGGTTTCTCCTCTTTAGAACAACCTCAGGAAGAGGCCAACCCTATTATCCCAACTGAACGGATAATAGCTATATGCTCCGCAACTGAGTTTCATGAAAAACGTACCCACATGAAGGATAGTACTCCTTATCCCCCAGATGTAGTGGAACGCAAGGGTCTACTCTATCACAATGAACAGTTATGCATACCCACTCAAGAGCTGCAAGAAACAGTATTACATTGGAACCACGACTTAGTTCTCGCAGGACACATGGGAGAAAAAAAAACCTTAGAGCTGTGTAAGTGTGGTTTTGGTAGCCCACGTTGTCACAGGATGTCAAGAACTATGTCCAGAACTGGCCCACGTGTATCCAAGCAAAGACACCGCATACTGCACCATCCGGTCTGTTACACCCATTACCCGCTCCACCAACCCCCATGGCATACCATTAGCATGGATTTTATCACTAATCTTCCTCTTGCTCATGGTCACAAGGTTATCTGGGTGGTGGTAGACTACCTGACCAAAATGGCACATTTCGTCCCATTAAAAGACATTCCCACTGCCAAGACTCTGGCCCCCCTTTTTATACAACATATTGTACGACTTCATGGGCTACCTTCCACGATCATTATCCGATCGAGGACCCAGTTTGTATCACGCTTCTGGCAGGGTTTGTGCTCCTCGTTAGGAGTGGACGTTCGGTTGTCCTCTGCATATCACCCCCAAACAGATGGACAGACGGAATGCCACCAGTGTTCCCTCTAATTATTTTTATGTTTGTGCAGCAGTGACCTGCTTGTGTGCGCACATTTCTTGTTTGTGTGCGTAACTGAGTGATACTAGCAAAAATAGTACTACTTTCTATTGAGACTAGAAAGGACGCTTACCCAAACATTTAAAAATTAAAGAGTGAATTGAAAGCACATTTCCCTGCTAAATTGTTTAACAAGCATTGGCAATCCCAACAGGTCTGTCTTTAATGTACTGCACCCTGTACTTATACAGGCACACCACTCCTCCTGCACTCTCAATACACACTGCGAACTTGCACTCAGGCATATTACTCACCCTGCACTCACAAAGCACACCACTTACCCCACACTTACAAAGATACACCACCTACCCTACATTCACGCAGACACATTGCTTACCCTACATTCAAGCACTTTGCTTACCCCGCATAGATGCACTCATAAACACACTGAAACGCTGCATTCAGGCACATTATTCACTGTGCACACACACACACAGATACACCATTCATTCAACTCTCACACAAACCAACTCACCTTACACTCGCACATGCACACCATTCCTTCTACACCCCGCAAGCCATCCCTTCACCCTTAACTCCCAATGCACACAACTCACCCAGCACTCACATTGCTCACACTGCACTCATGCAAGCAAACTGCTCATTTTATACTCAAAAAAGTAGACCTGAACCCTACATTCACAATACACACCATTCAACCTGCACTCAAAATACACTTTGCTTACAGACTGAACACTTCTTATCCTCACACAGGCACACGGCTTACTCTGCAGTTATACAGATAATCGAAAATCATGGAGGTCATTTGGGGTAGTCCGGGGTCACAGCTGTGACCTCTAGCTTGCTCCCTGCTACTCCTGGCACTTCCTTTGCGACCCCTGGCCTCAGAGAGGCAAAACATTTGCCTCCTCTGAGGCCAGGTGTTCGTAAAGGAAGTGCCAGGAGTAGCAGGGGGCAAGCTAAAGGTCACAGCTGCAACTCATGACTATCCCCAAATGATGTTCATGTCGACAATCCCTTCACTATGCACTTGTACTGACTCACATCCTCTGGCATGCACTCTACACACCGCCAACCATGCACTCACTGTAAATTCACAAAGGTACACCACTCACCCTCCACCCAAAATGCTGCATCCCTCATCCTATACTCAAATAGGTACGCTGCTCACCCTGCCATTAAACATGCACACTGCTCATGTGCACTCACACAGATACAACTCTCACTCTACACTAACATAGACATACGCCTCCCCCTGTACTCAGCAGCGCAGACCTCACCTTGCACCCAGGCAGATTCTTTGGGGAGAACTAGACACAGAATAGGACCTGTAAAGCCCAACATGTAGGAGTAGGAGTGCTGCCAAGGAGAATGCAATCTCACCCCTTCCCCCATCCTTCTTAGACTTAGGTGGGTGCAGGAGAAATTAAGACACATAATGAAGTCCTTTGTAAGGAAATAATAATATAGGGCCGCTTTGAAATTAAAGGCAGTAAGGAAGGACAGTGTCTGTGAGGCAAGCAGGTAGTTTAAAGCAAATCTAACAAATTATGGCAAGATTACATTACAAAAAGAAGATGCTGTGCTGGGAGGGAGACTTCCTGGTGGGGCACTGGTGAAAGAGCGAATTGGGGCTGAGAGCCGATCAGATAAGCAAGACACTGGCCTGACTGTATATAGGTCATGGTAGTCTGCAGTGACGAGTTAACTTAAGATAAGAGAGCTTTAGTTGTGAGAGGCTGTTGCACAAAGAAAATGAGACCGCAAGGAAAAAAACCTTGCCAGGGAAGTGGCAGTGACAGAGAGGGAACGAGACCTGAGACAATGTAACTATGAAACACAGCTGCACAAAGAAGAAAATACTGCTCCGAGGGGTTGACCAGGAAAAACAGCAGTTGACAGAAAAGGAATGGCACTGAGACAGCATTTATTGGGAGAGTGCTGAGTGGAAGAAAAAGTGTCTTCCTAGCCCAGCAATTTAAGAACTACGCACCTCACTACACCTGATTGCAGAGCACGGCACAACACTATGTAAATATGCAGTGCGGTGTTGTGGATCAGGTGCCTGTTTTTGCCAAGCTGAAGCTAGTCCTTCCTCTTCTCATGTTTTGGCTTCAAATATTCTTGGAATCCTTCCTCCCTTGCATCATGGCTTGTGCAACGGGGAGGCACCACTCCTCAACACTGTCACTCTAGTACCGTGCCGAAACCCATTCCTAGACCAATGTCACTCTGCAAACCAGGGTGCCTTAAAATATAACACTGCTGTCTGCAGCAAGCTTGGTATCCTCTATGAAGCTGGGGAAACAGATTAGTGGGAAGAAGGAAAGGGAAGAATGCAGATTTAAAGCACATCAGACAAGTATGCCACTGTTTGGGGCCACTCACAAGAGAAAATGTGTACCAGATAGGGAATCATACATGTATTTGTGAAACACGTGTTCATCCAAGAGCTTGTTGGCGCTATATTACATACAGATGCTTGTTTCCCAAATCTATGGTACACTACTCTTCTCACTTTATGTATTTGCCGTAGGAGCCTAACTACTACTTGGATTCACTTCTGCTTCTATTCAGCAATTTTGGTCTTAATAACTGTCTTAAGAGTAAATGTTTTATGTAGAGTTGGGCGAGCCACTGAAAGCTCAAGCTAGGCTTGAGTCTAAAGCCTGGCTCAGCTCAAGTTCCTATTGGGCCCTCAAGCCCATAATGAGCCAAGCTTTCATGTGGCTTCTGCAGGCCTCCTTCTCTCCCTATACCCAGGATGTGGCATTATGGCCAGCGCTGATGACTTTGGAACTGGGGTTCCCGGTTCGAGTCTCAGTGCTGGCTCAATATCCCTTGATTCTGGGTAAGTCACTTAATTTCCCCATTTCTTATAAACAATGATTGTTAACTGGTGCTCATATAAAGGACTCCCATACATTTAGGTCTAGTTCGCGCTGTATAAGAACTGCAGAAAAATGCACAAAGAGGTAAAAACAAAGCCTTAACATAAGGAAAGACAAATGGATACCAATTTATTGGCTGGTTTTTATAAAGTGAACCAAAAAACTTTGATAAATTAAGGCTTCCCTTGTGTGATCTTAGGCAATTTTTTATTTTACCCAATCTATTTTTCTTCATTATTGCATATGTAAACACTTTCAAATATGTGAGTTCAGACTACCAGTTGCACAGAAATCTGTTCTCTTTGATTTAATAGACTATGTTTCTCTAATAATCTTACCCACTTAGAGGGGTTAAAAGACAACTTCTTGCCTCAGTTCACTAATGGTTCATGTTTGAAAACTGTCACTTGTAATATGTACTTCTCAGTGCATTGCTATAATGTGACTATTATGTCAAAGGTTCCACATGTTAAAGAAGTAAACGTTTTTGAATGTTGATGAGGCTTTATTACATTTTACATGATGTTTGTTGTATGAGTTACATAGCAAACATTTCCAAGCCTCTGCTCCTGCACAGGCTCTAAGGTCCTAGCCAGACTCTTGGCTCGGTTCTGGTTCTGCTCACCCTTTTAATCTGTTGGCTCGCCCATTGTACTCTTATGTGATTTGTTTTCACAAAGTGCTTTTAGTAACACCTGCAGCGCTCCTGACAGTCACAGAGAGGAACTGTACTTATTAAGAATAATGTTGTGGAGAAATCACATATGTGAGTAAAAGAAGAGGAGTGCAGCTTTCAAATTGCATATAGAGAAGAATAAGTTGGCCCATTTAATTTACATGTCATTTAGTATCTTCCACCTAGACGCGGACAGCGTGTCTGAGATGCAGTTTCTATGAGCATTATATTCAGCGGGGCTCTCTTTTCTGTCTCTACATTTCTCGACCTCCCCAAATAAGTTAGCTTGAACAGAACACTGTTTTCTTGGAAAATCTGGGGCTTTTATTGTTAACGCCTTCAAACACAAGCATGGCAATATAGTTTTACCAAAACAGCTTGTATATTTTCCATGCTTTTGTTATATTAATTGCAGTACCCGCACAACCGTTCCTCCTTTTCACGATTGTAAAGTGTGCAAAACTCGTGGGCTGCGGACCTATCTAAGAACTGTGGTGGGGCGGGTGAGTCGCACCTTAAACAATCAGTCAGGAGGGAGGAGGAAACATATCAAGGGTCTCTCTGTGCCGTCATTAGCAGCTCATTGAGAGCTCTTCTTCTGTCAGCAGGAGATCCGTTTGTTTTGCGCGCTCCTTAAGGCTCCCTGCTTGGTGAAAAATCACCTGTGCGTGGCCGCCCAGGCGTGCAGCTTAGAGGGAACATAGTTTGCCACTGGTTGAGTTTGTATACAACAATAGTGTACATACAGCAACAGGAGTTTCTCCCTTTTACTGTCTGTTTGATCACCACCCCAGGATGCTTCCTGTCCTAAACCCCTCCATAGCAGAGACACTTCCTTCAGTTCAGGAACATCACAGGAGGTTGAACGATATCCAACACCAAGTTCAACAACATATAACACACTATCAATTCAAGAACCAAGCTGACAAACATAGGAAGCCTGCTCCCGATTATCAGGTGGGAGACCAGGTATGGTTGGCCACAGCTAATCTCCACCTAGCCGGTCCCAAGAAGTTACACCCACGTTTCCTTGGCCCCTTTGCCATCAAGCAAGTCATTAACCTGTTGGCCATGGAGCTTTCTTTGCCTGATGATCTTAAAGTACATCCGGTGTTTCATGTGTCCCTCCTCCGTCCCTATTCCCCAGAGACTAGAAGCATACCTCCGCCATCTCCTGTGCATGTGAACGACCATTGGGAGTTTGAGGTTGCCTGGGTCCTTGATTCCAAGAGAGTTCGGGGCAAATTGTTTTATCTTCTAGCTTGGAAGGGCTATGGGCCGGAAGACCACTCCTGGGAACCCGCTTCAGCTGTCCATGCCCCACGCCTTGTTCGCCAATTCCATCTGCAGTGCCCCACGAAACCTCATCCCCTTGGAGGTTCTTCGGTGGGGTGAACTGTCAGGGAACTACGCTGGTCCCAGACTCCGCCATGCTTTATTTGTGCCCACCCGTTAGGCTCCTTGGTTGCCCATGTGTATTTCCCCGCTCCATAAAATGCTGCTTCTTCATTCGCCTGAAGGAGTAGTGTTTATGCGCAGCCTAAATGTCATTGGTTTTAGCAGTGCTTGTTTATTGTAAGTAGCAATGCTTGTTGTTTTTAGCATTGCTCTTTCCCTGTGGCAAGCCTCGTGTAGGCCTCGTGTTCTAGCATGTGGAGGGGCGGGGTTTGCCTCGTGTTTGCAAGCACCTGCCCCTTCGCCTATAAATAGACAAGCCTCGCACATGCCTGTGCTTGGCTTACTTTCAGCATTCCAGGAGGTTCCTGTTCCACCGGCTGTCATGGAGATGCGGAGTGGCCTCAAGGGTATTCTTCGAGTCAGCTGCCCAGCGTTGGACAAGCTAATTGCCCTGCATTACTTCTGCTTGTCTTGTCTTCATTTCTTTGACCTTTTGAACTTGCACTTGAAGTTTCCTTACAAGCTTGGATTTAACTATTAAAAAGAGACAAACAGTGCTTAAGGAGGCTATTTCCTTAGGTTATTCAACTCTTCGCTCACAAGACTTCCAAGACCTGCAAACTAAGGTGCTTGGATATTTCTTCAAGTTTTTATTATTGACATGTTAAACTGAACTCTTTAGTATTTATATATTGTATGTGGGTGCACAGATGAATGGTGCCATAGTGTTTTGAGTTCCTTCTTATTTTGTTTAGCCTTAATTTACGTTTCACTTCCAAACTGTATTATTCCTGAACATTAGACAGTGGAAACAGAAACAAGCATTATGTTTCACCAATGAATCAGTATAATTAGAGTTAGCACGGACTGTTCTTTAAGTGCACATCGTGAACTCTTCAACGCAAATCCCGTGGACAGAGATATTAAGGGCTTGCAGTTATCCCTGCAATAGGTGATTACGTTTTATTTATCTTTATATGTTCTATGTCATTTTATGCATGGGTTTGTGCGCGGAGAAGTGCATCAGTACTCATCCCCATTGTTTCTTTGCCAGAGCATCGCATGATAAACGCTGTAGATTCCTCAGAAACCCAAGACTTGGTACCTGGCTGGACCAGGCTGAGTGAAGAAGCAGTGTTTTTCTCTTCTCTTCTCTCTCGTCCTGTTCCCCTTCCATTTGGGAAGCCCTGCCAGTGGATTGTGGTTTATCACAGCACTGAGAGGTGTTCCAAGAGGTATTGGGAGCATACATCGTTCATCACCCCTGTAGCCATCCTGAGATTTCAGGTGAGTAGAGTGGTCACGCCACGTCCTTATGGTGAGAGATACACTGGTTTCCCCAGAGCAATACTTAACTGGAAAAACCTATCCAGTTACCAATGCTGACAGTGTCACCACTAACCATGCCATGGCTATGGTGATATTAGACTGGGGTGGGGGGTTGCTGGCCTGAAACAGGTAGTGGTCTCTCCAAAGCTCACAGCTGCCTGTCTGCTTGGAAATCCTCTGGAAACCTCCGCATGGGCTGAGGTAGAAAGAAAGACGCATGCAGCCATGCTGCATATCCCTGAGATAGCGTGTGTGAAAACAAGAGCACAGTGCGTAGCACAGGGTGAAAAAGGAGGATGGGAGCCTGAAATGATGGCCCAACCTCCCAAGAGAAAAGGTAGGAAGACTGGTGAAACACCTTCCACACAGCAAAGAGATCAGGACCCCTCTCCTCAGGGAGAGGAGTTGTCAGCCCCAGAGGGAACTAAGCCCATGGAGCTTGAACCTTACGAGATGGAGCTCTTGGGACCAGGGGGACCCTCTAGGGAACAGCTGTGCTTTGGGTAGCAGGTCTGCCCCACTCTTGAAGCCTGAAGCAGCAAGCTCATGGAGATGTCAGTGACTCCCACAAGGTCTATTGGGAGGAAGGACATCTGTACACTGAGGCCAGAGACCCCAAACCTGGTGCCACTAGGAGAGTGGTAGTGCCTCAGTTGTATAGGGAGTTTCTACTCACTTTAGCTCATGACATCCCCCTAGCTGGGCATCTGGGCCAGACCAAATATTGGGAAAGATTGGTCAGCCACTTTTATTGGCCCCAGATGTCCCAAAAAGTGAAAGAGTTTGTAAGCTCCTGTGTTACCTGTCAAGCCAGTGGCAAGACAGGAAGACACCCAAAGGCCTCCTTAATCCCGCTACCAGTGGTTGGGGTACCCTTTGAGAGGTTAGGAGTGTATATAGTGGGTCCACTTGAACCTCCCACAGCCTCAGGAAAGAAATTCATACTAGTAGTAGTGAATCATGCTACTAGGTATCCTGAAGCCATTCCCCTTAGGACTACTACAGTCCCTGTGGTAGCCAAAGCCCTCATTGATGTCTTCACCATGGTAGGGTTTCCTAAGGAGGTAGTATCAGACTGAGGTACCAACCTCATGTCTGCATACTTAAAACACATGTGGGATGAGTGTGGAGTGATCCACAAGTTCACAACACCTTACCACCCACAAACCAATGGCCTTGTTGAAAGATTTAGCAAGACATTGAAAGGCATGATAATGGGACTCCCTGAAAAACTCAAAAGGAGATGCCTCAGAAGGGAGTAGGGTTTCACCCTTTGAACTTCTGTTTGGCCACCCTGTAAGGGGACCACTCTCACTTGTGAGGGAAGGATGGGAGAGACCCCATCATGTACCAAAGCAAGATGTGGTGGACTATGTACTAGGCCTTCGTTCCAGGATGGCAGAGTACATGCAGAAAGCATCCAAACACCTTGAGGGGGCTCTAGAGGACGGGCTAGCAAGATGGCCGCACCTCGGTGAGGCTCCTGCAGTCCGGGACCAAAATACATAATTATCCTGCGCCTGGAAAGCTGAAATCCAGAAAACAACAGCACAAAAGCGGCGATAGATGGAGAGGTGAAGCAGAAGCGCCTATCGGAAGAGATCGGCAACAGTGATACGCTTTTTATTCCATTGCCGAACAGCTGCGGTAGTCTGGATGGCGGGAGTGGGCTCGTCCGCGGCCTGAGACAGCGTACGAAGAGCAGCGGCAAAATCCATGCACACAGCCGCGGAGAGCCCCCCCGATTTCCGATCCTCGGTGGAGACGAAACTAAGACGCAACTCACCGCGAAGACATATGCCGGGTGCGGCGCAGAGAGCTCCGATCCTGCATCGACAAAGAAGGTACGGAAGCGGGGGAAGCGAAGTAGAGCACCTGGCTGGCAGCCGGGAGTGGAGGACACGCTCCGGAGGCAGCAGCACGAGCGTGGTTCGAGCGGTGGGGGAGCTTGATCACCCTACCCTCTGGTGGAGCAACATGAGTGCGCTGAGCACAGGTGCGGCTCCGTAACCCTCCAAGACCCGAAATTGCGACACTCGCCAAAGGGCGTGGATTTGCCATTTTGAACCGGGCAGAGAAGCCTGGTTAGAAGTAACCCCGCACATGCGAATAGGAGGGGAGGCCCCCCCAGCAGCAGAACACTGGCCGGGGTGTAATCACGGAAGTATCCCGCCGCAGCGACGAGCACAGGAGGCTGCACGGGGCATTAATAGCCCACAGCTTTGAAGAGGTGTGTAGGCGCGGGGAAGCGAGGCGGAGCGCCTGGCATGCAGCCGGGTGGGAAGGGAACGATCCTGTGGCGTACACACAAGCACAAGTTGAAGGTAGAGGAACCTAAATCCTCTGCCTATCAGACACACTAACAGAAACCCGCTGAACGAAGGCGCTACACCGAGCTCGGCAAAGGCCTGAAGGTGCGACAAGGCAGCTAGTGTGCATGGAAATTGGGAAAAACGGCCCAGTTGAATGCTCAGGACAAATGTTGTAGGGCCTACTGACACGCGGCACAACACGTGACACCCCCCCCACATAAAAAGGTCACGATTTAACGTGCCACTGGGCTATCGACACTGCATGGCGGACAGCCTACTGAATACAAAGGACGATGAGCAAATCAAATAGCAAGCAGACTAAATTGCCCTTTGAATCCCGCAAGATAACCAGGGGACAGAGCCAGGAGCCACAAACAGACGTGACTGACGGCGCGGACTCAGCCCAGAAGCCGGATGAAGACGATATGAAAAAGCTACTGGTGACAATGAAACGCAGCTTAACATCCATAGAATCCTAAATGGACACTGTGCACACGCATGGATTTCATAACGCAAAGACTCGAAAAACATTATGGCAGAATCGGAGAGGCCAAAAATAGAATCTCAGAGCTAGAAGATGACAACACCCAGCGAAATGACCAAGTGAAAGAAATGTATCGCCTGCTAAAAGTAATTGCAGCAAAGAACGAAAACCTGGATGCTAGATCCAGAAGGAATAATATTCGCTTTTTGGGAGTGCCTGAGACTGCCAATACTGGGAAAATGGAGGAGTATGTAGAACACATGCTGATTATCTGTTTTGGCAAGGAGACCTTCTCCCCACTGCTGGTGGTGGAAAGAGCGCACAGGACACTAGGAGCGTGGCCTCCGCCTGGAGTGCCTCAGATACCTATTGTGGTAAAACTACAGGGATCGAGACACGGCCCTACGAAAAGCTAGGCAAACACAGTCACTAACATTGGACAGCTATAACTAGGCTTTCCTGTTTTCAGTTTCTATTTTTGGTAAATTCTGGTGGGGTTTTTTCAGTGTATTCAAGTGATTTCAATACCTTAAAAAAACAGTGGTTATCAGTGGTTACACATTTTTGCTCCATTAAAAACAACAGAAACAGTGTTTTTCCGGTGTTTATGGAACTTTTTGCTTTTATTATTGATTGCTTTCTGCACTGATAGTGAATGGTATATAGACAGTGTATGTACAGTGTAAATGAGGTCCAAATGAATTTCTGCATATCAAACTTATCGTAGTACACCATACAATACTTCTTCAGTGAGTCTTTGGTCATGCACGCTCGCTCTTTCCTTCCCATGTAAACTTTATCTGTGAAAAGGCCCTCTCAACATTGACACTTGAGACAGGCAACGCCAAAATAGCCAGTATACAATTTGCTAACTCTGGCCACTGACATAGCTATCCATGCCAATACTGGTGCACCTGAAGATTGTGATTCTCTGCGACAGGTTCCGCAACATATGCGTTGAACTGGGCGCATATGCCCTCAGAGTTATTGAAGCAGTCAAAAATGAGGCAGCACTTTTGAAACTCTGGAGAAAATTTCCCTTTACGGAAGGGATCTATAACTTGTACAGAGTACCACAGTGAGGCTTCATTGACTTCAAATGCCATGGTTGGTGAAGGGCTATTTCTCATACATTGTAAAATAAAAGTTCCTGAATTGCTTCTCAACATTTCTTTGCTTACCAAGTGGCAAGCACTCTAACATGGAATATGTTGCAGTGCCAAAATCACCAAAAGTGTCGCCCAGCCTACTCTTAAGGAGATGTTTCACATCTACACCAATTATCCTGAACACTTGGTAGACGAGGGTGTTTTCAGACTCTAGTTTATCATGTTTACTACAGCAGTCATGCTTTCCTGTAAAAATCTAAGAATGCAGTAGTGTACTTTTTTTCAAATCACTATCAATATGTGACCAAAGATCCTCACATTTCTTGCCTTTGGCATCATCACTTAGCAAAAGTTCTGTAACGGTTGCCACATGGATAATATAGCATTCATGGCCTCTAGGACTGAGAACCACCAGCTAAGTGACACAATTGGGATGACTCTTTCTTTAATGCCACACAAAGCACAAAATGAGAAATATTTGCGTTTTAGTTTCCGTGCATTACAAAACAGTGCACCAGAATGGACTAAAAAGTCAATAGCATTCTTCATTAACTCTGAAGATTGTAAAGATGCTTTCAGCATACCATCTAATAAGTGGCAAGGATCTCTTACAGGGAAGCACTTCAGCTCAGGTATCGATTTTGACAGGTCATCACACAACTTTTTCATATACGTAGCTGAATCACTGCAAATACAAACAAATCACTCCAATCTTTGTTGAACTTGGTAAGACCTTTTTGCAGCAGCATTCCAAGTGACACTGCATTCCATGTTTTCCAAATGTCTGGTGTCATGTTTTCACCAGTATCCCAGATGCTTTGTGACTGCACTCTTTTCACATATACCTGTAACTATACCTTGCATTGAATGTTTAAAGCCTGGGGTGTTTGGCAATTCACCTATCAATACTGACTCACTAGAAAAGGGGGTTGATGTATCAAGGGTTTGGACCAATTCTCTGTTGGTAAATGTGATGTTACATATTGGGAAAAATTCTTATGAAACCTACATTTTTCCTATCAGTGAAAGACTCAAACGTAGCCAAAAAATCAAATATGATTTTGATATTTCCTGATTCTCTACAGTTTATAAAATAAAAACAACACCTAAAATATGCTTCTAACCCCTGTATCTTTAGACCAAAGACCACATAACTGAAAAAAGGAAGAAGAAACAATATTTTAGTCACATCCCTAAACAGCAAAACTCAAGCAGAATATTGTTAGCCCAGTCTTTCTTACTGCTACCTTACATAACAAAGGTACATTGTATTGGCCCCTATAAGAAGAAATAAAAATGACTCTTTCACTCTCCTTTTCCTTTCTTTGAATGGCATTTAGTTTGTGGTTGTGCAGGTTTTTTTTCAGTGTTTATATGTTTACACTGGGGAGGGCTGTTTCCCGTCCGGTGGGGTTTTATCAGTTATTATAGGTTTAAACCTAAAACCGGACAGCCTAGCTATAACCTATCCCTGTACCCAGACTTCACGCTGGCAGTCCAAGAAGCCAGGAAGAAATTCCTGCCCATCAAGAAAATATTGCAATAAGCAAATGTCACAAACACCATGCTCTACCCTGCCCGATTAAGGATAATGCACCAAGGTAAACAACACTTTTATGCAACTCCATAACAAGCCATGGATTTCCTCAAATCCCTACCCAGACACCCAGGACGCACAAACAGCTCGCCGACTACAAGCAGAAAGTCTCCAACACAACAAGACGAAGAATAGCCCATGCAAGCAGATGACTGAACTAAACGCAGCCCGCTCTGTGATGCGAAAGCTCAGAAGATGTGCTCTTAAATCCTAAATGTAGATCACAGCTACGGAATCACACAACAAATGCTGGTTCTCAAAAAATGCTACAGAACATTATTACACAGAAAATGTGCGCACAAGGTGCACCAGAAGACGAGAGGACAAACAGCCCGAGACTTTCAAAGGCAAAGCACTCCCCAGGCGCGCAACACTTCTGTCCCGGACACCCTCCACCTATGGCGCTAAGCCTGGAAGGAGGCCATGCTTCGCCCCCTAGGTGGCAAGCCCCAGCAAGAGATCCCTTATTGCTGACCAATGGAGCAGAGAAGAGTGCTGCCCAATTCATGTTCTTCTGTTTACATTCTCTGTACGCTTCTATCTCTTTTCTTCATCTTTTCCTATGCGGCCACTCCCCTCATCAAAATGATGGCTACCGCTCCGGATTTTCTCATGTATCCTTTTGAGCATATGCAAACTGGGAATGCAGAACTGGACACTAAATATTGCAAAGAAAGGGGATTTCTGGTCGAGTTGAGGATCCGTTTGATTCCTCGAGGGCACGGGTGGGAGGGGAAATGGTTCACGGCAAGTTGGGGAAGCCGTCGTGGCTGGGAGGGCGGGGGATAGCAAATCGCATAGCAGGCATAGAAGAGTTCAAGATACGCTAGGTAAAACAGCATCCGTCCAAGTTAGTCACACTGAAGTCCAGCGCAGAAACTCAAGCTCCACGCAGACAAACTCCACAAAGGGGTAGACAACAGGAGGGTTTAGGACTAATAACTTGGAATATCAGAGGCCTGGACCCACGAAAGAGGCGACATCTCCTGGCATACCTGGGCAGACAGCATATACACATTGCCATGCTCCAGGAAACACACACAAACCCAGCGCACACACCCACATTTGCTGCGAAATGGGCGTTGCACAGATATTTCTCATCATACGCCACATACTTGAGAGGAACGGCCATGCTTATAAAGAGGAACACTCCCTATATAGAAGAGAGGTAACACTCCCTATATAGAAGAGAGAGCTATAAGCGACCCACAGGGTAGATACTGCGTTGTGTGGGGAAGGCTGGCATCGCAGTCGGTCACTTTGGTAAACTACTATGGCCCAAATACGGACAATGAATCCTTCTTTACCACCCTTTGGGGGATAGTTATGAGTGTAGGCTCCACACATATTATTTGGGGAGGAGACTTTAACCTCACCATGAAACCAGCGCTGGACCGCTCACATCCCCAACCAAAGCACTACACTAAAGCACAATGCCAGGTACAGCAGATTAAGGAAGAATATCAACTAATAGATGTATAGCAAGACACCCATCAGACGCAAAAAGAGGGAACATTTCATTCCTCTGTACACTGCAGCTGGTCCAGGCTAGATATCTGGTTGGTCTCCAAGGTAATTGCGACTTGGGTAGCTCACACACAACATTTAGCACAAACATACTCAGACCACTCCCAGGTATGCATGCGATTACTCCCGCCGAGGAAAATAAACAAATGCATATCCTGGCTACTCCCTATGAGGGCACTGCTGGATCCCCCTTTCAGGGCTGAACTGGGCCAAGAATTAGACAACTTCCTCAAACGCAATATAGACTCATTGACATCCCTAGCAACAGCATGGGAGGCGTTGAAAGTGACCATGAGGGGAATATGCATGGCTAAAGCGGGGGGCATATTAAAAGGCATTAGACGTAACTTGACCCGGCTCGAAAAACATCTAAAAAAGCTGGAAACACAACCTCATGCGAGCAGGGATGAGGCGACACAGGTTGACATAAGAGAGACGCTCACCGAATATCAGGAAACGGCAGTATGGGAGTGTTTGTTCCGCAGAAAATACCATAAGGCTAGGAGCTATGGGGAGGGGGAGAGACCAAGGAACACTGGCAGAATTGAAGCGTCAACCCAGATGCTCTAATTACATAATAGAAATCAATGATGAAAATGGAACACCCCAGAAAGATACAGAGGCAATACTCCACACTTTTTATACCTACTATTCAGCGCTGTACTCTTCGCGTAGATCCAACCAGGTAGAGACGGATCCGTATCTTGGAGCTGTGGAGTTGGGCTGGCTAAGCAATGCACAACGAGAGTTCCTTGCGGCCGAATTCGAGGAGGACGAGATCAGAGCTGCTATCATGCAGCTGAGAACAGACAAGGCCTCAGGCCCGGACGTCCTACCGGTCGAATTTTATAAAGCATAGATAGATATACTGGTCACATTCTTGAAACAGGTGTATGAGGAGGTGCTGCAATCGGGTATCCTACCACAATCAATGCGAGAGGCCCTTATTGTCTCTCTCCTGAAACCGGGAAAGCAGCCCAGCCCTGTCTTTAATTAATTGTGATGTCAAAATACTCGCCAAGTTGCTGGCAAATCGGCTGAGTCTTCTCATGGAGAAACTAGTACGCCCCGATCAAGCGGGCTTTGTGCCGGGTAGAGCCACATCACACAACCTGTGCACACTGTTCTCCATTATTCAAGATATAGACCCAAAATTAAATGCAGTGGCGGTCTTCCTAGACGCCACAAAGGCGTTCGACTCCCTAGAATGGGACTACTTGATGGACGTGCTGGAACATATGGGGTTTCCTCCAAGGTACATGGCATGGGTGAGGCTGCAATATCACAAACCTACAGCAAAGCTGCTCATTAACGGCGAACAATACGCAGCCTTTGGAATCGCTAGAGGGACCAGGCAGGGTTGCCCCCTGTCACCCCTGAGCCATTGGCAGCCATGCTCCGGCAACACCACAGAGAGTATGCATTGCGATATCCGACCAGACATGTGCTGGTGTCGCTCTACGCGGACGACATCACTCTGTACATAAGGGATCCCCAGGTTGGCCTCAACGGAATCATCCGGGAAATCATTAAATTTGGTGCACTCTCAGGCATCACAATAATTTGAGAGAAGTCCCAGATCCTTCCCCTTACTCCAAACGCTCCTAATTGCCCACTGGACTATCCGTTGAAATGGGGTGAAACAGAACTTAAATATTTAGGTATAATAATCACTAGAGATAGGGAAGAACTACTAAGAGCTAACTATGGCAAAGCTCTGAATTCTACAGAGGATGCTATAACTAGATGGATCGCGATGCCATTGTCAATAGCTGGACTCATCGCACTAATGAAAATGGTGGTCCTGCCGAAGCTCCTATTCTTGTTCATAAACATTGCATATGCCCCAGGGCACCCTTTCTTTCAGAACTTGAAAAGCCAACTGATCCGACTTGCATGGGGGGTAAACAGCCTAGAATTAAGTGGGACATTCTCACAATGCCTTTCGCCCAAGGGGGATTTGAAGCACCAGACCCAGAGCTATACTAGATTAGTGCACAAGTACATTATGCAATATACTGGTTCAAGCTCCCTCCCTTCATGCCGCATCTCGCGGTGGAGCAGGGATACATGACACCTATACCACTAACTGGCATTCTGGAAACGGGACGGAAGGAAGCTGGAGGAGGGGATTCAACTGTTGCGTGCACCAACGCGGCCTGGAAAAATATTGCAAAAAGACTACGAGCACCTATGGTGTACTCACCTGCACTTCCATTAGCATATCAACACACTCTCCCAGCCAAGCATGAAGGATTATGTAGGCGAATGCTACGTAGATACGGCATATATACTTGGGGGGCATTGTACGCAGAGGGGAGGTTTAGACAAAAGGAAGATTTTTTCGGAGGACACACTCCCTCACCTATAAACCTCTTCATGTACACAAGGCTAATACAAGATGTTAGGACGGCAACGCCGAAGTTCCCTGAGGAGCCGCCCACACTGACCCCATTACACATTCTTCTTAAGGCCGACAATCCCTCCCACGCGGTGTCGCGCCTCTACAGAGCTGTCCTTACGTTGCAAATTGGCGTCAGGAACAACGTGAGAGAAGGCTGGGAAGGGGAGATAGGACATACACTGGAAGATCAGCAGTGCTATATTGCCTCCAGCAAACAGAAAAAATTACAGCCAGCAGTCGGCTAAGGATTATCCATTTTAAGTTTCTGCAAAGAATGTATTACTCCCCAGCAAGGCTACATAGGTACAGGCTAAAAGACAATGACAACTTTGAGAGATGTGGGATGGGAGGGGCAGATTTCCTTCACTTGGCTTGGACTTGCAATGCAGTCTTCAAGTACTGGGAGGAGGTGGGAGAAGCTCTAAACTGTATGGTGAATGCACGGATAAACATTACCCCGTTGGTTCGGCTGCTGGGCTATACCAGTGACGTGGAAATAATAGTCAGCCGATTAGTGGCGCTGGGACTGCTTTTAGCAAAACGTAGAGTTGCATGTAGGTGGCAGAGGGGGAGGACTCCTAAATTTAAGGAATTGTTAAAAGATATGATATACTGCCAAGAACAAAACAGCACATACGCGGAACTGCTGCCGCAAAGCTCCAGACCGCGTGATATATGGGACCCTCTTAAGACATATCTCCTCCAATCCTCATAGATGGCAATGGTTTGCACCCCCCCCTTATAGTATCAAAGGCTGATATCCCTTGTATACTACTCAGATAATCACTAAGCAGTGGGAAAGGAGTTGAATTAGCCCTGAAAGAAGAAAACCTATGGACTTTACCTTGTTCTGAATATGCAGAAGATGGCCAGAGGACAAATCATTGATGTGTATGCTTTGAACTGTGAATATATTGTATCAGTTACGTATACTTAATAGATTCAATGTCTATGCTATGTGATATTTGATGTTTATTATGAAAATGCCAATAAACAAATGTAAAAAAAAAAAAACAGAAAGAAAGCATCCAAACACCTGAGGCCAGCCAGGAGCTCCAGAAGCTCTGGTATGACCAAAAAGCTGCACTGGTAGAATTCCAACCAGGGCAACAGGTGTGGGCTTTGGAGCCAGTGGCACCAAGGGCCTGCCAGGACGAATGGAGTGGCCCTTACCCTATCCTGGAGAAAAAGAGTGACGTCACCTACTTGGTAGACCTGGGCACTATCGGGTCCCCCAAAAGGGTGATACATGTGAACCGCCTCAAACTCTATTGTCCAAAGGTTTGTGAATCAAATCCTTGCTGGTTTGGAAGGCTTTAGTGCAGCTTATATTGATGATATTGCTGTGTTTAGCTCTTCCTGGCAGGATCACCTGGTCCACCTGGAGAAGGTTTTACTAGCCCTGCAAGCTGCAGGCCTAACTATCAAGGCATCCAAGTGCCAGATAGGGCAGGGAATTATTGTGTACCTGGGTCACCATGTAGGTGGAGACCAAGTCCAACCCCTTCAACCCAAAATCCAGACCATTCAGGATTGGGAAGCTCCAACAACCCAGACCCAAGTCAGGGCATTCCTTGGCTTGACTGGGTATTATAGTAGGTTTGTGAAGGGATATGGGCCCATTGAGACTCCCCTCACAGAACTCGCCTCCAACAAGATGGCCAAGAAAGTGAACTGGACAGTTGGCTGCCAAAAGGCTTTTGAAACCCTAAAAGAGGCAATGTGCTCAGCACCTATTCTCAAGGCTCCAGATAACTCCAAGCAGTTCATAGTGCAGGGCTTGGAGCAGTCCTATCACAAACCAATGATGATGGACAAGACCAACCTGTTGCTTTCATAAGCAGAAGGCTACTCCCCAGAGAGCAGCATTGGCGTGTCATTCAGAGGGAGGCCTTTGCTGTGGTCTGGTCCCTGAAGAAGCTGAGACCATACCTGTTTGGTACTCACTTCCTAGTTCAAACTGACCACAGACCTCTCAGATGGCTAATGCAAACCCAACATTTTAAGGTGGTCCATCTCCCTACAGGGAATTGACTTTACAGTGGAACATAGACCTGGGACTGCCCATGCCAGGGCAGATGCCCTTTCTAGATTTCTCCACTTAGACAATGAAGACTCTCTTGGGAAAGGTTAGTCTCATCCTCTTTCGTTTTGGAGGGGAGGTATAGGAATGTGCCCATTTTTGCATGGTTACCCCCCACTTTTTGCCTGACATCTGATGCAGCCTGACTTGATGTGCCCAGGGTCCCTGCCAATCGGGTTCGCCGGGCCTGTGTTCTTTCCCAAGACTGTACCTTTGTACCCACAATTGGCACATCCCTGGCCACAGGTAAGCCCCTTGTAAAAGGTACCATGGGTACCAGGGGCACTGTGACCAGGAAAGGCATCTAAGGGCTGCAGCTCCTATTGTGTCACCCTTAAAGGCCCCGTACCCTAACACCTACACACTGCCATTGCAGGCTGCATGTTTTGGTGCAGAGAAAAGTGAAGAGTTGTCATGGCACACATCCCTGTGTGCCATGCCTGCAACCCACTGCCTGAGGCCTAGGTAAGTCACCCCTCTAGCAGGGTGCACTAGCCCTAAGGTGAGGGTACAGTGGCATGAGCCCTGTACCCCTACAGTGTCTAAGCCCCTTCTTAGACATTGCTAGTGTAGTAAAGCCATAAAGAGTATTTGGTCTGGGAGTTGGTCATTAAGAACTCCACAGCTCCATAGTGGCTTTACTGAAAACTGGGAAGTTTGGTAGCAGACTTCTCAGCACATTAAACCCACACTGATGCCAGTGTTGGATTTAATGTAAAATGCACTCAGAGGGCATTTTAAAGATGCCCTCTGAAAATCGACTAGCCCTGGTGTGGTACCTGAATGGCTGCCCGCTATTTGCCACCACCGGACAGGTTTCTAGACCCCTTGGTAGAGAGCCTCCGCTCTCTTGGTCCAGAAACAAAGCTCATCCGGGCAGAGGTGTCATACCTCCTCCCTCAGGATGGGCTGGGTCCACGAAAGGGGAAGCTTCAAAGGCCTGTCGCCTTTGGAAGCTGTCCCTGCCTTTTACTGTCCCCAGCAACTGGCTTCCACTGGTTTTGGCTCCAGCTTGGAATGGGGGAATTTGCTGGAAAACCAGGCTAGGAAGAGAGGTGTGCCCACCTTTGCCAACCCCACCCCTCAGGTGGGGGAGGCGAGGTGAAGCACACATCTCAGTCCCCTCCATCTTGAAGATGGGGGGACGCAGGCCAATTAGGGAGAGGCTCATGCCCCATCCCACTGAAGCGTGGCATAATAGGGGGTGAACCCACCCCAAGGAAGGGACCCATTGATCCCAACCTGCACACCCCTTTAACGCCCCTAAATTTAGTATTTAGGGGCAACCCTGAACCTTGCCTCCTGAGATTTAAGGAAGAAGTACCGAAGAGCCATGCTGACCCAGGAAGAAGAAGAGGACACCAACTGCTTTGGCCCCTATCGGCCTGTCCTGTCTACGACCTACCTACAGCAAGAACACCGGCAAGTCCAGCAGCCAGCAACCCCCAGAGCCCGGAGGACCTGCCCTGCAACCATCTTGCAGACTCTGTCTCCCGTGAGCACTAGTTTTGCTCAAGCCATGACTCACCCACGATTCTGCACCACTCTGCACCTGACGCCACGGACCGAGTCGAGTGGCCCAACAACACAAGGAGGTCTCCCGAGCAATCCTGACCTGGGATCTGGTGATCCCCGACCTCCCTCAAGCTTCAAGACGACTCCTGCAGCCTCAACCTGAAGGGTCCCCCCGACCGCGACTGGAGCTGGTAAGAAAACCTGATGCCAGAAGACGCTCCTGCACCAGATGCCTCACGGCCTTGGGTGGCCCAACCGATGGTGTCCAGGCATCCCCCAAGAACCCAACTTTTCTCTCCAGCCGGCGGTCGCCGTCAGGAAGTCTCCCTGCCCGAGCCTGCAGCAATTTTGCAGAACAGAAGGTCTCCTTTGAGAAGCACAGGGTCCCAAAATCCTTTTTGCACCCTGCCTCCCACTGCTGCTGGTGGTGCAGCTCCTGTGCTGGTCGTTGGCCCCTGTAGTGCTGACCTTAACCCTAGGAGCTTTGCTCCCACACCCGAGTGGCCTGCTTGTCAGCAGTCCCTAACCGAAGGCCCCCTTAGCCCCAATGGCTAACATATGTCCTCTGCACAAGGCCGCCCCAGCGCCACTGTTGGTGCAACTCAAGTGCCCATCTAGACCTTGGGGAACCTTGGTCCTAACCCCTAAAACTCCCACTCGTATATTTTGTACTTACCTGAAAAACCGCTAACACTTTTTCTCCCATAGGAACCCATGTTAAGAGATTTTGGCGCCTAAAATGTTCCAAGTGTTGAGCTGATGTTGGTATGGAGAAAAGAGAACTAAACTGCAAAGTATAAAAAGTAATACTTACCGTATATTGTTAGAACCTAAGGTGTGGTATCTTGGCATACCACCCCCAGTACTCAAAGTAATCCAAATCTAATTAAAAGGTAGTCTGAAAGTAATTACTGTGTAATTTAAACTGCATTTTAAAGTGATACAAACCTGTAACAACTTCAAATCCATCCTCAATTGCATTTCTGTGTAAAGGTCTACAATTGAAAGTATATTTTACCTACCTGTACCAAGTCCTGCTTGGTTCTAGAAATAAATTACAAGTATACCTTTTTTTATACTTACCCAATTGGTCTGGATTCAGTCTCTGAGTGTGTGCATCAGTCTGGATTGAGTGAATACAATAAATGCTTAACAAACCCTCTGGATAAACCCAACAGCTTGCAAACCCTACCACAAAGATAGCTGTTAGTACTCACCTACTTTGGTCTCTGCTATACCTCTGGGGACTCCCTGGACTCTGTGCACACTATACCTTACTTTGGTATAGTATATACAGAGCCAGCTTCCTACAGTAAGGTATTATTAATTATGTTTCACATTTGGATGTCTATCTAGTTTGACAAGAGAATCGTTTTGAAAAATTGTGAAGTACAAAGATCAGATGGACAGCCAGTCGGCTTCGTGCCTTTTAAGAAATCATGAAATTCTGTCATTGTAACTATATGAAAGAGATGAAGTTATTTCTACTGCCTAGCTTGGTTTTAGTTGCATTGTTAGCAAACAGCTGGATTTCTTGATTGCTGTGCAGGAGTTTAACATGTTTGCTTTCGTTTGATTGTTTTAAAATTTGTATCTGATTTTATAAAGCATTCAGTGTAGCATTTGTTAAGACAGGATAATACAAACTTATTAAGGTATAGATTACATAATCAATTAATTAATTACTTCCTTTTCACATATTATATTTTCATAAATAAATAGAAACTTGATAAATACTCATAAAAAAGTAAAGTACTAGTGCAGTACAGATTCCATATATATACAGAGGGGGCAGTGTTTTTTTTTTTAGTCCATCCCTTGATTAAAACATGCCTGATCACCCCTCCATCCATTCTATTACAAGTAACCAAATCTTTTCCCCCTGTCGATGTCTTCTATGCCCTTTATGTTAATACAGAGACATTTCCACATTATAAATTACAAGAGACCTAGATCTCCACTTATCAAAGCTAGGTCCATCTGGCTTCAACCCATCTGACGCAATGCAAAGTCTTGCCATAAAGGTTAAATATTGTTGATTTTTAAGATCATTTTCATCTTTCACCACCCCCAGCATCATCATCAGTGGGGTAATCGCCACTGGTGCCTTAATAATCTTACTCAGAAACCTGCCCTGTATTAAAGGCATCAGTTTTGAGCATGAATGAAACGTGCATAATATCCACTTGCTCCATACCACGTCTTTTACACCTCCCATCACAACAGCCCCTCCACTTAAAGATTCTTGCGGGGATATAATGTAAATTAAAAACTGTTTTAAAATGTTGGGTTTTCAATTTTGTCGTGAAAATTATCTTCTCTGCTGAAGCTAATGACTCTTGGAGATGCATACCCCCATAACCCAGTCTTTGATTCCATTTCTCATTCTGTATCTCTAAATCGTTATTCCGCATTTGATTTAACAGTGCATAGATGTATCCTATTGTGTATTTATGCCTCATAGCCTCAATTAGCGGAATCTTCATTATACAGTTCACATCTCTTATCTTTTTAAATAAAAAATCTCGATTTTTTAAATATTTATAAAAATCTGATCTTCGTAGATGAAATAATCTCTGTAAATCTTCAAAGAAATGAAGCTGAGCATTATCATCAGAAAAATTCCCTATTTTCGTAATCCCTTTTTGTCTCCATTTTGCCATTACTGTCCCCTGAAAAATAAAGGGAAGGACAGTAGTAGGGGCTGAGGTAGGAGTATAATACTTAAGGCTGTTAAGCCCCAGTCGTCTTTTAACCTGGGCCCAGACCCTTAATGCGGCCTTCAAATTTGTACTTTTTGTTTTTTTATGATAACTTGGCTCAATGTTTTTTACTGCATAGTTTTCTGTTTCTTTTCCTGAAAGCATTTCATAAATTGTTGGGGTCTCCGCTATGTCTAGATCCTGCGCCCCCCCCCGTTACTAAAATTGACATATTTTGTAAAGCACAAACCCAGTAATAGAAGGTAAAATTGGGCACCGCTAATCTTCCCTGGGCCCTGGACAAAGTCATAAATCTTCCTGCCCTCCTAGATCTTTTATACCCCCACAAAAATCAAAAGCATATAGATTCTATCTTCGTCAACCATTCTTTATCAATTAACAATGGTATGGATCGAAATATATATAATACTTTGGGGAGAGCATTCACCATCAGTAAATTGCATCTCCCTAATAATGAGAGATGCAAATGATTGATCCTATCCAGACCGTATTTTAGCAATCACCAGCCCTAAATTAATTCCAGCCATACGATCTAAACCATCTGTGATTTTCATCCCAAGGTAAGTTGCTTCTGCCGCAACCCGTTACTCTTCAATACAGGCTTGCTCTGTAGAGATTATCTGCATTTTAGCGCTATTCAATTTATATCCTGAATATCATCCAAACTGCTCAGCTAACTTTTATATTTCTAGCAGTACAGTTATTAAGTCTTTGGTTGTTACTGCCACATCATCAGCGTAGGCAAACACTTTATATTCCATTCCATTTTGGATTACAGGTTTAATAATCGTGTTCCTCTCCAATTGAATCAGAAATAAATTAATATAAAGTGCAAATAATAATGAGGAGCAAGGACAACCTTGTCTTGTTCCCTTAGATTTAGCAAACCTCTCCAATTCTATGCCATATATTCTTATCCTAGCTGTGGGTATTTTATATAGGCCCTAAAGAGCTTGAATAATCCCATTACCAACTTCCCACAAATAAACCCATGCCACTTGGTCAAATGCTTTTTCGGTGTCTACCAGTATAAGTCCGAGTGGCGTTCTATGAGTTGTTGCTAAATCAAAAAGTGTGACAACCCTCCGTATATGATCCACAGTTCCCCTTCCTGGGATAAACCCATGTTGTTTAGGAGTAACCAAAGGGGTTATGACTCTACTCATTCAATTTGTCAAAACTTTGGTGTATATCTTACCATTGCAATTTAGCAAGGATATTGTCTATATGAACAAGGTAACAAAGAAGGCTTGTCTTTCTTAACAAAAACTGCTATACTCGCCTCCTCCCACGAGGGAGGGGTGGAGCCCTGTTGTGCCTCCCTGAATGTCAACAGAATATCATCCCGTAGTTCAGAGTGAAAAACCTCAAAAAATTCTAGCGGGAGAGTATCGGGTCCTCCAGCTTTCCCGGAGGCCATAGAGCTTATGGCATCCGATATCTCCTGCATAGATATCGGAAGATCCAGCGCTAACCGATCCTCCTTACTCAACTTACATTCCCCTTAATTGTATTAGGGGCATAGATGTAACAAAGTGACTACCTCTTCTGCATATATCATGTTTGCTTTCATTATGTAATGAGTTGCTAACTTAGTTCAGAAATCGTGAGAGATAGTTGTGGAAACTTGATTGCTTTGTGGATGGAGAAATTCATATAGAATTTTGTGAAGTTCCTTGATTGAGCATTTGGCGTTGATATTGGATTTTTTGCCCCTTTTAATGTATGATTTGTACATTTTATCCTGTCTGTTTAAACACTTTTTGTCTTGATGGTTCTTGGGTTTATATCAGTTCAGTGGAAGTGCTGAGATTTGTCCTTTTATCTTTTCATCCAAGGAGTTTTGCTTTGAGTTTTTTAAATTAAAATGTTGAAGATTGATATCATCCACTCAACATTTCTCTTCAGAGTTTGTCTCCAGTTTGTATTAAGTTGAGATTCCAAATCTTCCATGCTCACTTTGTTTTGAAACCTTTATGTTGCAGCATGCGGAAAGGTATTTGATATTTTATTTTTGTTGGAACGTGCGTGAAAAAGTGATGATATGCTGATCGTACCATGTCACTATAGTATTTCTTTGAATAGGTATTAGCTTTGGATTGCAGAAGATGATTGTAGGAAAGTAGGATCTTTCTGACATGGTTGCCACCACTTTTTGCCTGGTATCAGTGTTTTTAGACAGTAGTACACTGGGATCCTGCTAACCGGGACCCCAGTGTCGGTGGTCTCTCCTCTAAATCGACTGGTAAGTACTTTGTACACCCCAGAATTGGCATACTAGTGTATCCCTGTAAGTCTGTTGTATATGGTACTAAGGTACCTAGGGCATTGGTACACCTGGGGCCTCCCATAGGCTGCAGCATATATTATGCCACCCATGGGAGCCCATGCAAACTGTGCCTGCAGATCTGCCATTGCAGCCTGCATGAAATGGTGCATGCACCTTTCACTTCAGATATAAGGTTTACCTTATATCCCGGTCACTGCACTTAAAACCTCTAAGTCACCCGTAATGTAGGCCCTTCAGCCCACGGGCAGGGTGCATGGTTTAAGTGTGAGAGTGCCCCTGCATGTGCAGAGACACCCCCAAAAACCCCGGACTCCATTTTTGGTGCTTTGTAAGTGCGGGGAAGCCATTTTAAGGTATGCTGTGGACACTGGCAAACTTGAGATGTCCAGCTATATAATGGCTTCACCGAACCCAGTCATGTTTGGCATCATTCACGTAGGAATCATGCAACAACACTGATTACAGGGTTAGTTGCCTGAACCACATACTGGGGGGGCTCCTTAGAGGACCCCCGTGTCTGTGACCTGTGTAGCCCTGCAGGGTCTGCATGCAAGCCAGTGCTGTCGCCTACCCCAGACACTGCTGCTCCCTATGGAGGTGCCCAGAGCTCTGCCAGGTGGCCGATTGATTCTGCCATCTTGAACTCCAGATAAGCAGAGGCCCCTGGGAGCATCTGACTGGTCAGATCATTAGAGTAGCGTCCCGGACTTCCCCTGATAGGAGGGTCACCACAGAAGCTGTCCAACCCCCTTCCTGGGTTACTAAGGGCTCCCCTGAGGGTGGGATCCTAGATTCATCTGGAACAAGGATTCCTCTGCAAGACTCGTCTTCAGGATCCTCCACAAGACTCTTCTGCTGCTGGAATCTGGACTCTGCTGTTGGGCTGTGCCGGACTCAAGACAAGACTGCTCCTGGTTGGAAGGCTCCTACTGCAACTTCGTCTCCATGCTTTGCACCCATCTTGCAACATCCGTGGTCATGCATCCTCCAGAGTCACAGGGACTCTGTGTGCATCAAGGACAGCTGGAAGGAATCTCCCTTGGAGTGAAGGAGTCACTCACCAGCAGCCGCAGGCACGTTGACGACCGGTCGGCTCTACAACACAGTTGGTGGTTTGGTAGTTCTCCCGAGGCCTGACCTGTCTTCTATGCAATTTGGAAGACTGCAATCCCTCGTTGAGCTGCAGGAACCGTGCCCCTGTGCATTCTGACTGTCTGCCGTTGCCAAGGCTTGTTGACTCTTCAGTCCGAAGAGCTTCAAGCTCCAAGAAACCCCAGCCTCAAGCATCACCCTGCTGCAAAAGCAACGTCCTCCTTGCATCGCCTTCGACGTGGGCCTCCATCTTGGTTGTGCTGCTGAGGCCTCCCTGCGACTCCCTGTGCCTGCTGCCAGAGGGTCCCTCTGGGGTCTTCCATCGATTGCTGCTGGCTCTCCTGCTTGCTATTCTGTGCTGGGTGAGTTCCCTGGACCTTGCTGGTCCTTCTTTCTGCAACTCTTCCTGCAACGCTTTTGCGTTTGCTAAGGCTTGTTGGTGGACCTGCTGGCCACTGATCCTCCTACAATTCGTCGACCGTTGTGGGACAGCTTGTGGACGGCTCCTGTGTTCCTACGTGGTCGCCTGGTATCCACAGCTGCAACTCCAAGACTTCCATCCTACAGTGAAGTACCCCCAAGAAGGGTGGGCATTGTGCTCCTGCGCCTCCTGGTCGACTCCGGGTGGTTTGGACTCTGTCTCCTCTATCCTTAGGTGCTTCTCATTCGGAATCCATGCCTGGGTTCCACTGACCTGTTCCACGGGGTCACGGTAGCAGCTGGACATCCGAAGAGCCCCATTGACTTCAACGGGCAGTTCCAACATCACTTCACACCTATGCACCCGGGCCCCCTGCTGTAGGTATCCGGTTCCTCTGGGTATCCACTGGTGGGGGTGCTCTCCAACCTCCCTGTTTCCAAAGGGTTCTCTGGGAAGTGTCTAACACTGTTGTGGTTCTTTTCTGTGTGATTCTCACTGACTGACTTGTGTGGTAAATGCACCCGCTTTACACCCTCATGGATAAGTCTTTGCTGCTCTCCACAGCTACCCCTTGAGAGATTTGGTTATCAGGGACCTCTTAAAATATCACTAAGAGTTGCCTGGCCTCAGTGCACGGTGTACCACCAATAGGTGTTCGCCATATACTGATCCAGCCTCCTACAATGATGTCTAAAGTATGACCTGCTATTTGGGCAGCTTTTGAGTCCTGCTGTAGGTTGTGCATGTTCAGACTGGATAGAATTGCCTTTGTTTGAGGCATACTGGGTTTGTTATACTAAATGTTTAGGTCACCGGAAATGCACAGATTAGAATATTTTATCGGCATGTCTGATAATACGACCAAAATCTTCTATAAAGGCTCCATTATTGGGTGGGATTGTGCTTTGGGGCAGTGTTGAATGCTAGAAGTATTTGATGTAGGAAGAGAAAGCGAAAGACTAATAATGTGCGGAGAGGTGTGTGCTGAAATATGAGGTGCCTGGCTGGCGTGAGTATTTTCTTTAGCGAGGTTAAGAGTCAGATGTAGGGTGCTTGCATGATGGAGTTGAGGAAGGGGAAAGACTCTGCTTTTGTGAGTTAGGTGTGGTAGTCCGGTGTGGGAATAGGTGAAGGTGGGTAAGAATATTTCAGTGCTGTATATATAAAATGTCGTCTTGGATATTTAAAATAACTTAACTCCGTTCTTTTGGCGGTGCTGTGAGCTGGAAAAGATATCAAGAAAAAATTACATTGTGGTATGATGAGTTGACAACATGTACCTAACATGGAATATTATTTCTTAGCTACCCAGTTGCAGTTTTTAGAAGGGCAATTCTCAGAAGGAGGGGAACTAAACACAGAAAAGCTTAATTTCTCATGTAGAGGAATAGAGAAGAACGCTTGCCACAAGTTAATGACTGTGTACCATTCTGCACCAGCAGGAATCTGAAACAAAATCACAGCACGATTTGGAACTACAGGGCAGCATGGAACTACAATTTTATTGATTTTGCGCAGGTTTTGGGCCACCCTTCATTTTCTGCACAGTGTTTTATGTCCATCATCTGGGATTTGCAGGGACCCCCTTGCATGTCTTTTAAAATACCCTGCTCAGTCTTCTTTTCGATTACAGGTTCCATCCTTTGCTTCTTTTGTAAGCTTGTACTCAGGAGTTTGAGGGAATAATGCATCTGGTTTCACTGTAATTTTTACTGGCTGTGTACTTTTATTCAATGCTATTTCTTTGCCTGTAAAATCCCATCCCCCCGTTTCACTGTCTGTCTTAAATCAGGAGGTGAACCTTCTTTTGTAAGAACTAGAAATAGATGGACTTTTGACTCTTGTGATTTTATTTTAAATCCTGAGCCCTCATCGTGCATTTGAATAGCCACATCATCCGGTGTGCAGTAAATCATAGTTCATTTTGCTGAGCAAATCTCTACCCAATAGGTTAACGGGACTCCTTTCACATATTATGAATTGATGTTTGTTTGATCAACCTAGACTTGATTAGTAATCTGCTTGTTTCTAATGCCTACAACTTGGACTTTTTTTCCTGAGAGGGATAGGTTTGGAAACTCCATGGGTCAAACTGTGGAGCGGGTAACACCTGTATCGATTTAAAAATGATATTGAGTGGCCATTCACCTCTTTTTCTACATATTGGGCACTCTGGTATACCTCTTTGTGATCATTTGTTCTCTTTAGTGGTTCATTTGCCTCTAGGTGCTTCTGTAAAGCTCCCACTTAGGAAACCTAGAAATTATCAGCCACAGAAAGAGAGATGCTAGATTAACAGATAAATACATTTAATTGACCAAACTGAAACAAGTTTAAAGTGCCAGTCCACTGCAACTGTCATGCCAGAAATGTGTAATGCTGGCCAAAGTGGCCATGAAATTGCTTATGTAGTATGGCGAGTTTATGGTGCTATTCTAATCTGCAGTATCTTATTACAAGTTTAATATGAAAAAGAACAGATCGCAATTTGACCCAGACAGTCTTTGCCTCAACTTTGTCTCTTATAACAGGGATGTGCATGCTCACATTACGTCACTTTAGCAATATCGATATTGTAGGGCAATGCATCCCAAAGGGCTTTTAGTTCACCTGCTTTAATGAAAAAACGCTTGTGTACTTCGAGGTCATGTAGCCAGACCACATTTGCACATCTGCTTAAAAAGTAGTGTCAGTGCTGGTTGGCCACTCTCTGCTTTCAATTCTGCTGTCATGTCCTGATTTTTGTTAATTTATTTTTGTGATGATTCAATTTTTATTTAATTTGCGCATGTACGTATACTACCCATTTATTCAGCTGCATATTTACTTTTTGTTATTTTTTACAATTTAGTGGTTATTGAATATGTTTACAAAAAATTCAGGCTTCACAAGGCTATACCTTTTGGCGTTGCCAATGCTTATTTTCGTTGGCTCTCAGCCCACTGGGAGTGCATGTGTTTCTTTGGTTTCTGGTCTCTCTCCCAATTGTTCCTCTGCCTATCACTCCAACTCTTTATTTACCCTCTCTCCCCTGCTCCCTGTCCCCGTCCCCCTTTTCAATTATTTATTTACTTATTTAATTAGGGGGGCTGGCAGATGCAAAATGCTATTGGGCTGCTTGCTATCTTTCTTGTGCTTTTCCATTTTTTTACTTTAAATTTACTGTTCTAAAATGGTTGCCCGCCATTTTAGAAAGGTAAATATAAAAGATGCCACCATAGCAACAAGTGCCCTACACACACATGTATCACGACTCGTATGTATCAGCTCCCATCTTAGAATGGCTTTTCTTTAATTAAAAACCCACTCCGTCTGCATGCTTATGCATGCATCATCATACATGATACCCTTTTTCTTTGCAAAATTAAAAACATTCTCTCTGTACACAATAAATATTGTGAGTCACTCATTTAGTTCTTCTGATTTTAGAAGTTTTCATTGTCCACAGTGCAACAGTGAATTATCCAAAATCGATAGCTATCATAAGGTTACAATCATTGTAGTGAGCATTTTGTTTGACAGAATATCAGCAAAACTGCTTCACAGAATATCCTCCAAACAGCCACAGACGTTACTCAGAACAGATAACACTTGTTACACGAGTTATCTTTCTTTCAATAGGGTCAATTAATAATAATACTTATTTCCACTATAGGTTGGATTTTATAGTAGTATGCCAATACCTCTCAAATTCTTCAATGTTTATGATCATTCTATGATAGTTCTAAATCCTAAATTCTTTGGAGCTAAATTTGACAAGTCTCTTCAGGCGGATTTGATTACAGGGAAATATTTTGCTTGCTGAACTTTGAGTTGACCTTGTCATTGGTTATTAAAAGGAATAATTCTACACTGTGTATCATCTGACCTATCTGTTCTCTGCAAATGAAAATGCTCAATCAGAAATGCAAAATCCACACAAAAGGCGATGAAAAGAATGTTAGCAAATAGTCTAACCACCAGCAAATACTCGGAATAGAATTCCCATCAATCGTGTTTTGCCCACTGTGCAGTTCTAGACAAAGGGCTGCCTTATTAAAATCAACATTTGACCCTTCTCCTCTTGGAACAGTGCATCCAGAACTGCCAGGCGAGATCTAAAGACCCAAGAAACTCCAGACTTGTTTTGGCCCAGTTAGGCCTTGTCAGTGGATCTTGTTGTACACCGAGCAAGTGACCCATACCTGGGTATACCCTGGCCACTTAGGACATTTCACAATCCACAGAAAAGTTGATGGGGGGAATGCAAGTCGTAAACTGGTGAGTAGAATGTCCTAATGTTGCATGTGTGTATTTGTTTACAAACATCAGGCAACAACCAATATTCCATTCTTGTCTTAAATTCCCTCATTATCCTAGTGGTGATTGTCCTTTATAGGGGGTGGATGAGATCTGTCTAGCAGCAAATTTGTCTGCCATACATTTGAAATCAGCTCCCGATATGAGTGGAACATACATCAGGTTGAGATTTTGTTTTGTTTTTTTACAGATATTTTTATTGTTCATTTGTCTTACTTTGCATCTTGGATACTGCACAAAGAATTTATTAACATCAATAACCTGTTTCGCATGAGGTACATTCCATAGGACTATGTCTTATTCATATCGACAGTAACTATTAAGTGACTACATTTATCTCCACAGTGTAGTATCCCCGACATTTGGTCCCATCTACATATTCGTAGGACTTTCAACATATGTTTAACTTGTCCGTCATTGTATACTCTAATCCATGACATCGGTGTGATTGGTAGTAGGAGGTGTAATTCCTGGTGTGTCGTCTAGTAGATCTAGCCTGTAGTAGCGTCTCCATGGGCCCCATATTTTGTGAAATTTATGTGTGCATTCCCATGTGGTATAAGTCATTCGTTCAGCGGCCAAATAGAGGTCCATGCCCCTCCTCCACTCTTTCATCGTGGGAGTCTCTGCCACGCCCTACCATCTCGCCACGTCTCTCTTGGCAATGACCAGGCCTAGTGCCACAAACGTCAGCTAAGCCCTATTTATGTCGACTTCGCTTGGTATGCCCAGTAGGATGAGTCTGGGCTCTCAGGGTATGGGTGCCCCCATTTTTCTCCCCAACTCCTCCACCAGCTTCTTCCAATACAGTTGGACTTTGGTGCAGCCCCATATTGTATGGTAGAAATCTCCCTTTACTGTCTTGCATTTAAGACAGAGTGGCGAGTCGGTCCTCCCCATCTTATGCAGTTTGTCTCTATCGTAATAAATCCTATGCAAAATTTTGTACTGGACCAGTCGCAGTCTTGTTTTGATGGCCACTTCTCTAGGGTGCATCAGGCTGGCATCCCTGTCTATATCTTCCAGGCCTCCCACATCCCCCTCTCATTTCTCACACAATTTCCCAAGGCCATCTGGCATGTTATTGGTTATGGTTTTGTATGTGAAGGAGATCGCCTTTTCCACCAGTTCCTCTTGCAATAGTCTCCCTTCGAGAGGGGCATAATCGAAGAGCCCAGTAATCCCTATGAGCGCCGTGCATGGCGCAGATGCGTGTATTTTTAGAATTGGGATTTATGTAGCCCATATTCCATACTGCATTCCATTGTGCAGCCCATAGCTTTTGTGGCTCTATCCTATGTCTCTAGGGTGACCAGTGTTGCTGGCAGTAGTGTGCTCCTCCCCTTGCCACCATATAGATAGTGTAGTTGTTTTTTGGGCCCAGTCATCTCCCTCTCCAGTCTATATGTGGGGTGGTCCCATGATCGATGGATCCACTCATTGAAGGGGAGGAGGTGCGCAGGCTAATAGTATGCCTCAGTGTCTGGCAATGCTATGCCGCCGTTATATGGGTTACGCTGCAATGTTTTTAAAGCTATTCGCGGGTGTCCTCCCAGCCTTAGAAGGGACCGGATTTCTCCCTCTATTTCAGCAAACACCGCCCGCGGGAATGGATGATATGTGTTTTGAAGGGCGTATAATAATTGTGGCAACGTTATCATTTTGAAGAGAGACACCCTTCCCAATAGGGTGAGGGGGAGATCTCCCCATCTCTCCGCATCTCTTTTGAAGTTCGCTATCACCCTACCCAGGTTCCTTTGCCTGCATATTTCTTTATGTGGGATGATGAACAGTCCCAGGTATTGGAATCAGTCGGGGACCATGCTCAGTTCACCGGGCAGAGGCAGTTCCGGTGGTATCCCGTCAGGGCCATATATCGTTGATTTATGCCAGTTGATCTTATATCCCGAATATCTCCCATATTCCTCAATGGTGTCAAACAGTGATTTCCGGTTTCGTAACATAAAGGAGTACGTCGTCTGCATAAAGGGAGATCTTATCTTCCCATTCATCGGTGGTAGTTATTCGGAAACCTCGTATTTGTGGATGGCAACGGATGACACACGCCAGTGACTCCAGGGTAAGCGCAAAGAGGAGCGGGGAAAGCTGGCATCCCTGCCTTGTTCCCAAACCAATAGGAAAGGTCTGTGAGGTCACCTCGTTCACTCGGGCCCTGGCCATTGGTGCTCTGTAGAGCAGTGCAACCCAGTTGCAGAATTTAGGACCAACGCCAAATTTAATGAGCGATTGGTCAAGGAACGGGCAGTGTACAGTGTTGAATGCTTTTTCCGCATCTAAAGAAAGTAATAAATGGGATGTGGGGCGGTCCCTGATCCTCATCAGCCAGTTGTATATCCTGCGCAGGTTGAATCTAGTGACGCGGCCAGGCATGAACCCCAACTGATCGTCGTGTATTAGGGTGGTTATGTGTGTTAGGAGTCGTGTTGCTAGGATTTTCACTTTGGTGTTAAGTAGGGAGATGGGGCGATAGGAGTCACAGCGGTCTTGTGGTTTACCCTCATTGTGTATTACCACAATTGTGGCTGCCCGCGGTGCTATAGGTAGAATGTTTTCTCTCTGTGCGTCCAGAAACAGGCGCAGTAGGTGTGGCCATAGCAGGTCTATGCATCTCTTATATAGTTCAGCTGGTAGGCCATTGGGGCCGGGGGTTTTGCCAGTTCGCAACTTAGCTACCGCTTCCTGGCTTTCTTTCAGTGTCAGGTCGGCTTCTAGTTCTGCCATTCCCTCACCACTTAGCACCGGGGTTGGTATGTTCTCCAAGCTTCGGACTTTCTCTGTGTTATTTTTTAAGGGGCGTGCTTCGTAGAAGCGTTTGTATTAGTCAGCAAAAACTGAGGGGATCTGAGTGTCTGTGGTATGGGTTTCCCCCTTATCATCCCTGACCTCCTGGACCCATCTGGCCTGCTTCTCCTTCTCGAGCCATGCCAGAAGTTTCTTTGCCTCGTCTCATAGAGTCGTTGTAGCATCGTCAGTCTCTGTTTTTTTGCGTTGTTTATGGCTATATTTTTATATTCTTGCCGTATGATGTCTAACTGTCGGGTGAGCCCGGGATCCGCTACTGCTATGATCCGTTCCTCAAGAGCTAGTATATTCTGCTCTAACTCCTCTAACCGTTCAATCTATTATTTTTCTCCCAGGCAATTCCATTTTGGGCTTTATCCTGCAAGACGGTCTTATCAGCCTCCCATACTGTTACCCCAGATGTAACCGAGGCTTCGTTTTCGCAGAAGTAGATCTCTGTATCTGCCCTGTGACCCCTGAGTACTCTGCCCTCCCGAAGATCAAGGTGCCACGGACAAAAACATAGTCCAGCCTGGAGTATACTTTATGTGCCCCTGAGTGCTATGAGTACTGGCATGTGTGGGGGTTGACAGTGTCTCTATAGGTCTGTGAGCCCTAAGGTTGTGGCAAATCGTGCGAGTGGCGTGGTGCCCTTTGGTTCTCCGCCCACCCTAGATCGGTCCACTGATATGTTCATTACGTCATTGAAGTCTCCCCAATCACATGAAGGGAGGAGGGTGTCTCTAACAGGATATCTATAACCTTTTCAAGTGTGGAAGCATGGAGTCTTGGCAGTGCATATACGCTGATCAAAGTTATCGATTGTCTGCCCCATTGGCCCGTAACCCCCACGTATCTACCCATGGGTTCTATCCATTGGCGCATCATCGTGAAGGGGGTGGGGCCCTTTTGATCAGTAGAGCCACTCTGCGTGAGACCCTGGAGTACCCAGCATGAGCCAACATCTTGTAGGCTCCTCAGTTCAGAAATCCACAGTGGGTCCCTTGCAGATGTGTCTCTTGGAGCATTATCACATCAGGGTGGTGTCTTTTTTAATGTATTGTGTCACTAGCCCTCTTTTAATTTTATCTCCCAGACCATTGACGTTCCATGTCAATACTGTAAGAGTATTCCCTTTGCTAGATGTATTGTGAGCCATGGGAGATAGTCTGTCAACTGTTTGTTCTCACACGTCGTGGACATGGAATGTGTTTGTGTTTGGTATAGCCTGTGTCCCAATGTATCCTCTGCGACAAACAAAGAACTGCAACAAAACCTAAGCTTATTGTCCTCCAACCAACCCCCCTTCCTACCTCGCACAACCTCCCCTCAGCATCATACCATCTTTCCCAGGAGAAACAGCAGTATGCTGGAGAAGATGGAGAGGTCTGTCGTTCACCCCCCAAGGAACTAAACATCTTCCAACAGTGTGTTTCCTAGTAGGAACTAAAGCATGAATCAATGTTCACTGATGTGCCTTCTCAGTTCTACGTGAGGGGGCGGCCCAGCAGAAAGTCTCGGGTATTGGGCGGTGCTCCCGCTGGTGCCATGATGCTTGTCTCATTCTCTTTTGCCTCTAAGTCTTAACAATTTATCCGTTGGCATTTGTAAGTCAGACTCTACGTCTTGTTCCATGGCGGTAATCTTGGCTGCCAGTGGGTGTTTGATCTAGGGCCCCGAGGACGTTCCAGACTCTTCCGAGTGGGTCTCCAGGGAGATGGCTCCAATTGTGTGACCATTTGCCTCTGAGTCTTTATCTGTGTCTTTCTCCTCTAGTCGTCTCTTACTTCTGGAGTTATCCCTCAGGGCATAGGGCGTTCCTTCCCTTGCACGACCCAGGCTTTGCTTTCTGCCATGTTTCCTTTGCGTCGATGCTTGAGATCCGTCTGCCCAAGGTCGAGCTGAGCGATTCGCCGGTTCAGCTGGCTTTTGGGAGCGGAGGATCGGTCTTTCATCTACCCAGGCCCATGCTTCCTCGGGCGTCTAGAAGAAATGGGTCTTGCCCGAGTAAATAACTTTTAGCTTTGCGGGGAAGAGAAGCATGTATTGTAGCTGGAGGGCTCGAACTTTTGCCTTGACCAAGTCGAAGGAGCGTCTCTGACGCTGGACTTCTCTGCTATAGTCCGGAAATATTATTTTGGCATTCTTGTGTCTTATTTCGCCTTTATTGTGCACTTCTCGTAGTATCATATCTCTATCCCAAAAATTGAGGAATTTCACTATTATTGGTCTAGGGGGTGCGCCAGGCGGAGGCCTCGCGTTCAGCGCTCGGTGCGCCTGTTCTATAACAAAGCAAGCAGAGAAGTGTTCCGGGGTAATAATATCTTTAAGCCAAGTCAATAGGAACATGGGCACATTAGTTCCTTCCACCCCTTCAGGAAAGCCAACGAAGCGCAGGTTCTTTCTTCGTGCTTTATTTTCTGCATCCTCCAGATGCCATATGACATCCGCGTTAGTAGTGTGGAGATCTGATACCCCTTTCTGGAGATCACGGACAGTGTCTTCCACCTCCGAGACCCGTGTTTCAACTTCGGTTACCCTTTCCGACATCTTGCGAATGTCCTGGCGCAAAAATCCCACCTCTGCGCACACCTCCACGGTCTTGTTTTCTAAGGCTTCTCTTGAGATCTGGATCGCTTGAAGTAGAACTGCTGTGTCTGGTCGGGAGGGTGTAGCTTCCGCAGTCTCTGACTGTGCATTCAAGACCTTTGTGAAACGATTTAGTTTTCCCTGAAGGGCTGGCTTTTGTTCTTTATCCTTGGTCATCTTGTCACTTGGGGAAGTTTTGTGGCGGGTGCAGAGTGTTTGTGGCTCCATCTATTTTGCTTGTGCACCAGTTTCCTGACTGGTCCACTTGAACTGAGGGGAATGTTGAGTATCCTTGTTGGATTGTAGAGGCCTCCTACTGCGCCTGGGGTGCCCGAATCGTCTCTGCTTAGATTAAGCCCTCAGTGTCTGTCTGGTTTTTCCTCTGGAGACGGGCGTCTATATCTCGCCACAGCATGGCATTCAGGAGGCCTTATTCCCTTTATCACTTTTTTGCTGTCTCTTGCCACTCCTTTATTACCAGCGTAGGCCTGCTTTAGCTCTCCCCGCCATGTGGTGTCCCAGGTCTCTTCACCAATTCCCCCTTATTTAGATGGTGTGTCTAAGTGACCGGTTCACTAATGGGTTAATAGTGTCGGCTCAGGCGTTCCTTTTATTTTATTCTGCCTGCTCCCCACTTTTGCCAGCAATGTCAGGGGGTACCTCAATTCCGGGGGCTACAAGGCCACTCAGCCCACCATCTGCATGGGCCCTGAGCCTCAGCCGCCTCTATCCTCCGTGGTGTCTCTGATCAGCGGGCATGCAATCTGGGATTTTCCTTTCACTCTTTTTTGTTTTTCCTCTGTCCTAGCCTAGTCCTTATAGCCTGCTTTTCTCCCCTTCTTCAAATTGTCCTTCGATTAGCTGGGGGGGAGGGGGTGATCGTTCCTGGATGCCTTCAAGTTTTTCATGGCCGGGGTGGGCCCTTGTATGCAGGCTCTTCACTCTGTTTGGCCGTGGGCCCTTCTTACCCGTGCTGCTGAGGCGTTGCTTCTTCAGTGAACCGTTGCCTCTCCAGGGGCACAGCAGTGTCTTTTCTGTCCCCATCTGCCGCCTCAGGAGAGAGCCCATTACTCTATTGGTGGACTGAAGGACTCTCTTCCGCCATCTTAAACCCCCCGTGCACCACTCCGCCTTATGTCCCGGTCTTCGCCTGCACTCGGCCGCGCGGTCCCTTTCACCCACACTGCTTATTAGTTAGTACCACAGCAGAGGAGCGCAGGGCGCGAATTGGAGGGGGGGTTCTCCGGACACCACAGTGCGGTCTATACGGCTTCCGCTCTTACCCCACCAGGGTCACGCCTTCTCTTTGCTTTCGGGGTCACGATGGGTGTCTCCTTTGCTGTGTTACCACGGGGCAGTCGCCATCTTGTTCGCAAGCCGTCGGAGAAGCTGCCTCTCTGAATCTCGTCGCAGCACGCTGGTCAGTGCTGGAGCAGCCACCCGGTGTTCGCTTGCTGGTCACAATCCTCCATGTCTTGTGGGGGCTGTGTAATTTCATTAGGTAGAGGCAGGATTGCTGTCGGATGTATGGCTCCGGCAAGAGCTCCTCAACGATTAGTCTTACCCGGCGATTGTTCAGGCCACGCCCCTCGCATCAGGTTGAGATTTGTTCCAGATAAGCTGCTCAGGAAGTATGGCTGTGATGAGTTAGGGGCATAGGAACAGAAAAACATAAACTAGCAAGTCGGCCTTCTACCACTACAGAGCATACCTCTGTCAACCGTCTCTAAATTTTAAATGTGTGTACCCGTTGTCGGTTTTTGGAATCGCCCATCTCCCTGACGTTCAAGGTACCTAATTTGTACCTACTCAGCATATTCACTTTAACTTTTATAGCAAATAAATGCAGATGACTGAGACCTCACCTCTGTCATAACATGTCCTCCCCATTGTTGTATAATCCGGTTGATGTAACCCGGCTCAGGTACACTACTGTTGCAGACTGTGTTCCATATAGAAACTGTGGAACATATCTTGACCCTTTCTCAACCCCTTACCAGACTCTCCTGAGTTGCCTCAATTGCCTGGAGAAACAATATCCCGCCAAGCAGGGCCGGCTTTAGCGCCGGTGGCGCCCAGTGCGACAGTGTTTGTTGACGCCACCCAATGACCACCTCTGCCACAGATTCTCTCATTACCACTTTTTAACAGTGCCCCTCAAGCATCCATAACGACTCTCTGTCAGAAGCATTTAATTAGTTTTATAGCGCACTCATACCAGTGTAGGGCGTCAGAGCACTTTATATCACATGCACATTACACAGAGACAATCAGTCATACGTGTATAAATAAGTGTATAGGAAATATTACATAAGACAGAGGACTACAAGGTGTAGGAGTCACACGCCATCCATACAGGTAGGCAGTATAGTTTAAGAGTGCTTGGTCTCAAGAAGCTCAAACTCAAGAGTTTAAATTTAATAATACAAATCGATTTCTACCCAAATGAACACTTTTTGCAACATTAGGATGATGAAAAACTGGAAAAAATGCAGCTTTTCATGACAGTTAATAGCTCACTCACTGTTCTATGTTAGGATTTTAACTTATAAACTGCAAGTAACAAAAGGATCTCTCTGACACAAACAGTAACCCACTGATCTATTTACATTATATGCACTTTGTGATCTGCATGGTACACGTTCTTTGCAGCAAGCATATTAACCCTCTTTGCTACCTTACGATGAGTCAAAACTTCCACTAGCAAAACCCCGATCTCTCTCCAGGAAGAACATTAATCACGGGAACTATCTTGACATTTTAATTGTTGCCTGAAAATTGCTGGACGCAAGGAACACGGCAGCAGTTCTTTTAAAACCATAATCTACTTACAAACAGGGCGCCCCCACCAGAAGTTGGTGCCCTGTGCGGTGGCACCTGTTGCCCCACTGTAGAGCCAGCGCGCTGCCAAGCACAAAGTACAAAAAGCTTTAGTCGCTCTGCCCCATAGGTATGAAGCTAAAACTGAGAGCCCCCTTGCCAGATGCCCTCACCACATGATCCTGTGAAATCACCTTTGCAGTATGCATATTGCATATCTATAACGTTGGGTGCGGTCTCATGCTTCCCACCCATAGGGCGAGTGTTAAGTGAAGTTCATCATGGGGTCATCCGGGTGACCTTGAGGTGATGTTGATTGGCCTCCTGTGAATATTGTATCTCATCTTCCAAAGTTGAGAGTGCAGAGACTGAGCCATCTGGGCCCTCAAGAAGGTCACCTGCATGGTGGGCACCGATCGCTTTTATACTCCTTATTCTGGCTCATTGTCAGCATCCCCGGCATTCTGAACCTGGTTCTGATTCATCTCTTGTGCTGCTAAAGTATTGGAACAGCCTGCCAATCCCAATTTGATTTTTAGACTCATTTCATAACCATCTTGCATTTCATAAAGCTGTTTAAGCTTGGATCTTCCGCTATAACTTCGTCAGTTGAATAAATGAACCTATCTATTTCACGGAGCTTGTTGTTACAGCTTTATAGTACCAGGATACCTCATGGGTGACAGTTTGTGTTGTATAAATATTGTTTTGCGTAACATAATATAAATATCGCTAAGCCATTGGACGCAGCCCTCTTTTCCACCCAGCTCAGGGACTAGCTTTAGTATTAGGCCTCTGTCTAAGTAATTATGGAGGCGAGTGACAATTGGACAGGGCCTGCTATTGGGCCTAGAGGAGAATGTCCGGATTCCTTCAATCATTAAAAACCTTCAGATCTACCACCTTTAAAAAAAAAATATATATTTTTATTAAACAACAAGACATTTCCGTTCACAGTTTTAAAGAGATGATTCACAATTAAATCACCCTAGCCACCATTTAACGGTCCGGCTTTGTCATAATGAAGATACAATTTCCAAGGTGTTACAGGATCTTCCACAGAGAGAACAACAGAGGGTTCACATATGTTTCCACTGTAGCTATTCCATTTGCTCCAAATATCTATCCATTTTTGGGGGCACCCTCTAGAGACATACACAAATTTCTCTCGCAACATACACCAATTCAAGTCTGCTTTCCAGCCCTCAATCGTGGACAGATCTACCACCTTGAGCAATCGTTTTTCCAGAACATTATGGCCATTGTGTGATGTACTTTCTCCAGCAATACAACAATTCAAAGGTTGTTCCTTGTAGAGCGGCTTTCTATGTCTTCTGCTCTATGTTCAGGGAAGTGCTCTCTCTCTGTTAAGTCCATTGCATAAAGTCAGAGCCCCTTCTACTGCAAGCTAGCCTTGCAGCACAGGAGTCATCATCTGTCCTCTTCTGTAGTGCTACCAGACTGAGTCCCACACCAGTGTTGACCTTGTCTCTACTCTCAGGGCAGCACTGGGCTGGCACCACTTGCCAGACCAACTACCCTCCAGTAGTTGTGGGCTCCACCTTGGTACCTCAAAATACACAGTACAGCTTGCACAGTTCTCTGATTTCCAGCACTATTCTGGTTCCCGGAGCCCACACAAAGCATCTGTTTGTACCCCCACAGCCTGGCTAAAATATTTTGACCACCCAGGGTTCATATGATGTAGGATGAACACTGGGACTGTAGTCCAGTGGAAGAGCTCTGAAAACGTTCTGCCTACTCCATCTTCATTTGTTAACCACCCAAAGCAAAAGTCAGTTGAAGGGATTCAGTTTGGAAGGGCCTTTTAAAAAGTTTTCAAATTTTTCTCTTGTACATCATGTGAATAGTAGTATTGCGGTGAACAGTGTGAAGGGAGTTGCAAATTCTAGTGGGTCAGCCATAGTTCATTTGAGATTTTTTTTCTGTAAACGTTCTAAAAGTGTTTGGAGAAATGGGCAGAGATTGCCGTTTTATAAATTTAATGAAGATGGGCTTGATGGAGAATTGGTTTTACAGGTAAGTAACTTTTCTTTTTGGTGCATTGTATAAGAATGGGACAGCAGCACGGGTCACTTTGGGAAAAGCATCACCCTTTTAAAGAAAATGTTACAAAGTGTACTATTTTAACAAGCGAAGGAACTCTTTCTCGAATAATATTTGTTATTGTGATTGTGTTATAGCTAAATGAACATGGAGAAACCTTTTAAACTCTTCTCATTACCCCGGCTCAGTGGTACCCAGGTATCTGCAGTGAAACCACAGACAGTTTCAGGAGAAAGATGTTTTCAGGTAAACAGTTTAGCTTTTACTGTAGAAACTTTTTGTGCTCAATTTAAAAATTATTGGTGATTTTTGGAGAAAGATTATATATTTGCTTTATATATATGCTTACCCCCTCACTATTTTGGTGTTGCAGAAGGCTGTTTGTGGCATAGCGTTGCCTGCTCAGAGGCCAGGCGCCTCGCACGTGGGGGTAGGGGGTTGAATGCCTGCGGGGGGGGGGGAGTTTGGGTGCTTTCAGGGGTTGGCCGCAGGCCCTGGCCAAATGGCCAAATTTTATTCAAATGTATATTTCAGTAATTCACACAATGTTTATTAATATTGATTAGTAACAAAAAGATTAATAAAGTTTTATTAAAAAACATGTATGTGACTTTTTCCATAGTTTTTATTACATTTTATGGGTGAAAAATGTAAATAGTAAAAAGTCAGACGTTTTAAGTTTTTTTTAAATACAACTAATGTCTCCGAGTCTTTCTTTTAACATTTTTCATTTAAAAAAATGCAATCATAAAAACAACCACAAGAGGGCCTTGCATCGAATATATATATATATATATATATATGTATATATGTATATCACAAACATAATCCAAGTGCAAGTGATGCACAGACAGATTAAACGGACTCAGATGATGCTGGTGCTGAGTATGCAAGTGTTTATTTCAAGCTTGTGCTGCCCATGACGCGTTTCGGCCGTGTGTTACGGCCTCGATCACATGACCACGCTGCAACTGATTGGGATATTTAAAGGAAACCTAACCACCATATGACTATGCTAAACATAAAAAACATACTGGTTAATGAATACATGGTGGAGTGATTACTTAACACATACCCGTCATTATTAACACAAAACATCATAATTCAAATAGGTCAACTGCATTAGAATTGTTCTAAACAATTGTATAATGACACAAATGAGCAAAAATTAAAGTAAAATCAAATCAGCCTTCAAATCAACGGAAGTCCAAGCCTAACAATATACCATATGTTCTAATAGAAGGCATACTGCTGCGATTCATAATAGATGTACCAATTGCACGAAGTCATTTTGCGGCATATTGAAATGCATGGTATATCTAGATACTTTCAATGTACAAATATGCTAATATTCTGTGCAAATTCGCGGGATACAATGTTTCTATTCTGCATAATAAAGTGCTAAGTGCAATTTTATACATTGTGCAAATACTGCAATCTTCGAATATTATAGCCATTGTACCTGTGCAAAGATTACCAATCAATTGTGCAAAATTGTGCAATACAGTACATTTTGTAAATTGTTCAACTACAGTACTTAAATAATATTCATGTGCAAATACGCGACTAATTAATACTGAGACCTAGACTCAGGATGACTGTTAAATATGTGTTAAAATATCATCACATTTACACCATAAAACCAGTAATATATGCAAAAAATGTGACAAAGGGTGGAATAAAAAAATATAAAAAAAATTGTAAAGAAGGTGTAAAAATTCATCTAGAGCGAGCCGAAATTCTACTTGCAGTATTCTAAGCTAACTTAGACTATATGAAACTACCTCTGGGAGCGAGCCTGAATGCTTATCTGCTCTGCACTCTGGAGACCAATAATGAACCTCTAGGTAAAATTGTAAGAATATTCTTAGATAAAAATCTTAAGTAGAAATTATAGGAAAACATCTCAGGTAAGAATACCTCATGGACCATGGATTTACAAATAATTCTATAGATCCTCCCCTGTATTGAGACCTGTAGGGGCCTTTGTATCGAGTAACATGATGTATCTAGACTCCAACTGCCTAAGAGATTTTTCACGATTTCCGCCTCTACTGGGTATTGGAACAGCATCAATGACAAAATATTCTATACAGCTCAAGTCATTATTGTGGACAGCTTTGAAATGTCTTGCTACCGGATATGTGGGGTCTGAATTGACTATTGCACGTAAATGCTGCAGGACACGGACATAAACCTGCAGCTTGGTGCTCCCCACATAGCGTAATCCACATTTACACTGCAGTACATACACAGCATGGTCTGTCCTGCAAGTGTAGTGACTGGTCAGATCAATTCTATCTGTAGAGAAAGCAGTGGTGTATGATCTAGTGTTGACCCCAAACTTACAGGCTCTGCAAGTATTACATTTAAAAACCCTTCTTGGGTGTAAGCCAACTGGTAGTTTTCTCAGTTTCAGGACTGGTTCTTACCAAATCGCTTCGCATAGAAAATGCTTTGCGAAACGCAAACGTAGTTTGGCTGGGAGTACTTGTTTAAGTGTGCCATCGGTGAGGATAATGGGCCAATATTGATTTATCATGGTCCTTATCTTGTTGGCCTGATTACTATATGTAGTGACTAATCTGATACATCTCTTTTCAACACATCTCTTTTAACAAGTGGTGGTGCAGAAATCCTAGATACCTTAGACGTGCTGTCACTATTTACGGTAGGGTTGAGCAACTTAGCTCTATCGTTACTATTGGCCTTTTTAAGGGCAATATTGAGTTTTTGGATATTATAGCCTCTTTCTATAAACCTTCGTTTAGCTTCAGCTTGATGTACAATCAGATCTTTTTCTGTGCTGCATGCTCTGCGTATCCGTAAAAATTCACCATATGGGATACTAGCGATGGTATGTTGAGGATGAAAACTAGAAGCATGCAGCACAGAATTGCCATCTGTAGATTTCCTAAAAAGACATGTTTCTACTTTGCCATGTTCCGCATATATTGTTACATCAAGAAAATTAGTTGTTGTAGCATCGATGTTGGCTGTGAAGTTCAGGTTTAAATTGTTGTTGTTGATGTTGGTAACAAATTGTTTAGCCTGTGCTACATTGCCCTTCCAGATGACGAACACGTCGTCAATGTATCTCCACCACTTAATAATATGTTTAGTCCAATATTCTTTGTGGGTCTCCATGAGGACATGTTCCTCCCACCAGCCTACATGCAAACATGCATAACTGGGGGAGAAACATGCCCCCATGGCGACACCTCTAAGTTGTTGAAACACAGTTTTATCAAATAAAAATACATTATTGTGTAGACACCAGTATATCATTTTTAAAATCATCTGATTATGCTCGTACATATCCATGGGTTTTTTTATCAAGAAAATACTTTACAGCTTTCAGTCCATCGGTGTGAGCTATGCTGGTGTAAAGGGCAGTTATGTCCATAGTCAAAAATAAATAGTCATCTGCCCAAGTCTGATTGATGAGTTTCTGTAAAAATCAGTGGTGTCGCGGATATAAGTAGGCAGGCTAGTCACAAATTCTTGTAGATAATAGTCAACATATTTTGAGGTGTTTTCAAAAAAACTCCTTTGTGCAGAGATTATGAGTCTACCTGGCACTGGTAATTCTTCTTTGTGAACCTTGGGAATAAAGTACAAAGTGGGCATGGTAATGAGGCCTTCACATTTCCAATGTGTGAGCTCATCCTTGTAATTTTTCATCATTTTCTTTACTGTGGGCATGTTTGTCTTTTTGTAGCAAGATTCATCATTTAGGTGTCTATATGCCTCTGTTTTATAGTCCTTCAAGTTCCACAGCACAACATTTCCTCCCTGGTCTGATTTATTCACCACAATGGCTGAATTTTTCTTCAGTTTAGAAATCAGATTATTGTATTCAGTGGAAGAGTGCTTGGCTTTGAACTTGTGTTTGGTCACATTCTTATTGAGAGTTTTAAGATCTTCTATGATACAGTCATGGAAAATATCAACTGCATCTCGTGGCATGACTGGTATAAGAGTGGAAGGAGGTTTGAAAGGGCTTTGTCCTGGTTTATTTAATATCATGCCCCCATCTTGTGTATATTCCTGTGTATTTCCATCGTCATCAATACTGTTCTTGTTAGAGGCATTTGTATCATCCCCTCTTACAGTAAATTCTTTACTGTGACCAACTGTTTTTTCTGAACCTTTTTGTCTACGCAGAGTATCAAATTTGCGCGCGAATGTGAATATCTGGCCTTGTTCGTAATCATTCTTATCGCGCGCAAATTTAAACGCTTTTCTTGTTTTAATTGTTTCCTCTTGTTTTTTTAGGCGATCCTTCATTTCTTTTATACTTTTGTCAATGAAGTCTTTATTACTCAAATGCTCTGGTTTACTCAATTCAGTGTTGATTCTTGCTATTTCATCCATATTGTTCTTCCGGTCGATTTTGGCATATTTTATTAAAAGGCAAACAAGTCGCATCGACGCTTCTAAGATAATCTCTGCCCATTCTTTTAGTAATAATGGATTCGTGTTTTCAAAGCTTGGCGCAAGCATAATGCGCAGGCCCCTCGGAATCCTTCCCACTTCATGGTTTTTTTCTAATGACTTTACTTCCCACCATTTGGTAAGTTCGCTCTTACTATTCTTTTCCAGCGCTCATAATAGGCTTTTGATGTCATTGTTGGAAACAGTATCGTTTCTTTTGGTTCTGCTGCCCCTTCAGTAATTTTTGGTAAATTAAGAAATAATTCTTCAGCAGCTCGCTCACGTTCTTGCAGCACGTTCTCGGACATATTGCACACTATATTTGCTTATTATTACTTACGAACTGTGTCTTAATAAAATCACAGCTCAAGAACAGCATAAAGCACCTCTCCACCTGCTTAATGTTGATACACTTACTGCGTGCAGACTTGCGATCCCCACGAGTCCTCCTGTGGAAATGTACCTTTTTAGGGGTACACTGGTGCAGGGTCACCCTTTTGTCCACGGGTTCAAGAACCAACAAAATAGAGATCAACACTGAAGCTGGAATTCAAAATAACAATTTTATTAACTTCTCATGAGTGGAACCACGCCCAACAACACTCTCAAGTGTTGCAGGAGGTGGCACCCTGAACTCACAAACCAGCGTCCTTATATACTGCCTTTTTGCAGTGCAAGCATAAGGACAGAATTGGAAGAAACAAGCTTAGAAATAGCTATCAACAAACAAGGGCAGATGAATAACCACTTGGTCAGCAAAGTGGGAGGGGGAAGCAGAAATGCTTATGGCAGTGGTAAGTGATTGACAGTTGAGTCTGAGACCAGGTGTTCTGGCAGCTGCAGACTCTTAGTACATTGCTTTTAGCTGAGTCAGGAAGTCAACTAAAATAGACAGCACAGGCAGGGAAAAAGACGAGGAGCAGAGGACGGGAGAATTATAAAGCCAACAAAATGGATGCCACAACCAAGATGGCTTCAGCTTATGCTAACGGAGATTATTTCAGATTTCCACAGATGACCCTTTTAGCATAAGCTGAAGACATTTTCTTATGCTTTAAAATGGGTACGATAATCATCATGGGTGTCTATTAACATTAGCTCATTAATTTCCTGTTCCATTGCTAAATGATCATTTACATTTTGGACCTTCGTTTTTGATGGCAAACAAGTAGTACAAGTAGAAATACAGAGGGAACAGAACATTGGCCCACATTGAATACACAAACGGCAAGAAAAGAGAATCGCAATAATAAAAATGAGGCCGACAATATTTTCAAACCCCATACAGAAAATATATTCCAGAACCATCCAGTCCAAGTCCATGTTCCTGAATCCTGATGGATTTCAGTGGCTATCTTATGCAGTTTGGAAATAGCCAACAGCACATGTCTGATGCAATGTCTAAATAAAAACATTATCTTGGTAGACCTTTTCCGGTGTTCTTCTTTATGAGGGCTAGAGTACCAATGATATGTTCAAGGGGGGGGGCGGAGTAGTACTTATCAAAGTGTGCACAAGATATTTTTCTTGCAGAAAAAACAGTATTCCAAATACGAATATTAAAGCAAGCACAATAATTATCACAAAAACAATCTTTGTTTTGGGGGACCAGGAGGACCAAACGGGGCCATGGGAATTAGGACGAGGAGCCGCAAACGGCTGCTCCTCCTCAAAAATGGGACGACCAAAGGGGTACATTGCTAACAAAACAAAAAAACTTGGGGAATTGAAGCCACTGTACAACCAGCCAGAGGGGAGTCTTCTCCCTGTGTCTGTCTGAGCCTCACAGGCAGGCTCTTATCGTTCATCAAGTATTGACTCTCCCACGGTGGAGCTGCACAACTTGCAACCCAGAAAAACTATCGCGGCCCAGGCTTAAGGAAAAAGTCTTTCTTTCAGGATAGGGCAATCACCCTCAATGATCCTGTCCAGTGTCTCAGGCAGTGCACCAGTATTTTTCACTCTAATCTAACAGGCACCAGAGACACAGCACCTGTACCCTAAACTCTAGTCCTTCCCTAACTCCTGTGTTGCCCTGCTGGCGCACTGCTCTTTCGTCGGGGCCGCAAATGGTACCTAGTGTGCCCAGGCACCTCCTTATCAGCAAACAAAGGTGCAGACTTGCATTCACTTGGGGACCGGGACTCAGAGGCCTGATGCACAGAAACTGGAGTATCTGAAGCAACCCTTGTTTCAGAGGGGGTCCCGTCAGGCAAAACCTCCTTGCTCTTGTTATCGGTCTGTGCCTCTCTTAGCTAGGCATCAAAAAAAGGAACAAAGCGAGGAATCAGCTCTCCGTCCTGATTTGTGACCCTGTCTTTCACCCAAGAATTATCCGACAGTGGTAGGGGTACACGTTTCTTCCGGCCTTCCACCTTCACTACTGTTATAGTGGCCAGCAACACCAGTGTTGGGTCCCTTCACCTCTGCTCCAAATTAGACTTGCGCTTAGTCCCCTGGTTGGATCTGATATCCTGGCCCCTCTGGCAATGGTTGTAGGGCAGCAGATATCTGTTAGTGAACAGAACAGAAATCTTTAGACACAACATACAAATAATCAATCAAAATTTCAGAAACGCCTCTATATTATTCATCTGAAGAACCTAAAAAAAAAAAGGAATTTCAAAACAACTATTCTTTTTAACAAACTTGTACTTAATAAGTCATAGAAATCACGATACAGCTTCTACTTTATGAACCTTCTCTATTGTGCAAAACTGCAGACACCTCTAAAATTATTTTCCTTGCATAAGAACAACCATGTTTTGCGCTTATGACCTTGCTTTCATATTATAGGTGTAGCGGGAAACTCTAAAACTGTGAATGTAACAGAGATCCATATTACATGAATAACTGATAAATTAAACATAACCTAGTAGGTACATGAATTTTCCAGCAGAACTTGTTTGTGGCAGACAAGAAAACAAGCAAAGAACATTTTGTTCTTAAAAATGTGTGCTAAGGGCATATGGGCATCTTTCCTAGCATTGTGAACCATATGCATCATACTTTTCATGATCCGGGCCATGTAATATCATATTCAGGGGAGAAGCCTATTCACCAGCTCTAGCAAGGGCTGTCAGCTCGATTACATAGACTAATTGATGAGGGACTCGTGATGCCTCTGTGACTTATGTAGTGCTGCAATAACATAAACAATAATGGTGTTGCCACCTGGGAATTTGGAACAAAAACCACCAACATATAGTTCCCCTTAAAGGTCAAATAAGGGAACATCAGTGTATTCTACCCATCCTTTCATCCTTTTCCAATTTCATCAGTTTACAGAAAGGAGGGGTAGTAACATGGCGTATTTATTTATTCATTTTGTTAATTGTAACAATTTGTTCAAACAGTATTACTTAATAGCCAATTAGACGTGCACTGGTGAGGTGCTTTGTCTCCATTTATGCAAGAACATATTCACAGCATCCTGTGAAATGAATGAGTAAAGCGAGCCCAACCGATTCTCTCTCTCAATGGCCATGAGAGAGAGGAGAGAGAGAGAGAGAGAGAGAGGCCCTGCGTACTTTCCACGCAGAATAGCTCACAATAATACACATAATAGGCACATAAACCAAGAAAAAAGGACACAATAATACATATACCAAGCACAGAAACTAAAAAAACACAGTGTGTTACTTAATTTTGCTTACCCTTAATTTGCCCAGGAGCTAGTCTCCTACCCCCCCTTCGACAGTAGGTAACCTAAGCAGGTGACCTCCTGTCGACCATACTTACCCCCTTTGGCAGCTGGACACGGACAGACTTGTAGGAGGTAAATAGCTAGGGGAAACCACACCAAGGAGGCCATGTCCAATACTATTGGACTGTACCACTTTGTAAATTTTGCTGTACAAGCACATTGAGCTAACTAGAAAACATTAATCCAATGACCAACTACCAATTCCTTTAGCTATTGTGCTGTTTAACATGATGGCGCATTAATGCAAACTTTATTTTATTGCCTCCTCATCTGGCCCTGGCACAGGAACCTTAAATTGAAACCATTCTTCTGTATGCATGGCAGAGCTACTCTGTGTCAGAAGCTGCACATGGCCCACAGACGCTGCTGCCCCTCCTTCTCTCTTATGGCTTCATAGAACCTGCCTGGTCTTTTGCCAAAAATAATAAGCAGAGCCTCCCCTCTCTCTCTACGCTCTGGCCCCCTCCTTCGGAATGTCTTCCAAGGTTGAAGTGCCAGAGCAAGCCTGCCAGAAACAAACCCTCCTTCGTCCGCTCTGGTCTCTCCCCCTTCTTTTTCATAGAGGGGAGAGCACATTCCTACATGCACTTTTAAAATACGTGTCTTTTTAAGCACAGAGATAAACAGCACTGTTTAATTTAAACGCGCATTCTTCTTTACATTTTTCAAAAGTTGCACTTTTCCTATGTCAAAACGAATGTACATTGTTACTAGTATTTCTGATCAAACCATATTTTTATTTATGTATTATTTATTAATTCTTCAAAATTTAAAGTGTAATTCTTCCAATGGCATCTGCAGAACACAATGACGACAACAAACCAAATTGAGCTCATTCCAGACATTTCCAAGAAGGGGCCACACACTCATAACACACAACACAGCTTGCTGAGGCAAGCCAACCTTGCACAAAGAGCACAGTCGCTACTCACTCAAACAAGTACTTCACAAGCATCACCACCGGTGTCAGTCCAAAAACCTCATAGACACTCAAACACACAATCAAACCACAAATCAACTCCAGGACAAAAACAAAAGGCAGCCCACAGACTGCACTCAAACCAAACCAATTGTAAATCATATCTACAAACAAAAGAGCTCTCAAAAGCAGTCCAGAGACTGCACCAAGACAAGTAAACAGCCCAAAGAATGTTCCATGTTCAAGAAGACAGGCTCTAGCCCCAGACCTTTTCCAAAATACGCCGAATTACCAGTTGGCCTGGCAGAGTGTTCGCAAACACTCTGTGTCTTTACCAAATCATACTTATTCCAGAAGGCATGCCTATTACAGGGGTCCGCAGACCCACTCAAAACAAGATAGGGTAAAACCCCCAAGCCTTTACAAGAAGAGACCGAATTACCAATTGGCCTGGCGGAACACTCAAGAGCGCTTCGTATCACCACTTACGAATTTTACTAAATGCAGGCATGTTCTTCCAAGTATACCCATTCAAACAAATATCATAAAGAGAAAAATCCCCACATTACCTGCCTTCACTTATTGCAAAAAATGAATAAAATACCAAAAAAGGTGAAGTAGGATGGTATTACCAGACCTATAAGTAAGGAAGTAGGGAACGCATGTGGGTGGAGAGCAGCTCGGTTATGTCGAGCACTGTACAACACCACTGACAGAGTTTTTAAGCATAGGATTAACAAAGTGCCATCCGTGCTGAGCTAGAAAAGTGACAAAGCCTTTTGCCATTTTTATAGCAAAGTCTTTAAGCATAGGAATAATGAGTGCAATCCATGCTCATTTGAAAAATAACATATATATATATATATATATATATATTCACTGAAAAAACCATAGGTTTCAGAGACGTTATAAATAGTTGGACATTTCACTAGTACAAAACCAGAGAAATTCGCCCGTTCTAGTTAGTTGAGCTAACTATAACTCGCGCCCCCGCAATGCACTGCTGATGAAGACACATATTACATCATTCATGACATGGTCAGTGACATCACTGATGACATCTCAAATGACATCACTGATGACATCATCCATGTGATAATCTGATGCACCTCCTCACACCCTAATATAACCTTTGATACACCCACGCTAAAATGCAGACTACCATTTTCGAAACCATAGACACACCAATACCAGTTACTACATACCCACTCACTGATTCCTAGGTCTACACACATGTCCACTCATTCAACCATAAAGTTACTCATACATGCAGTCACTCATCAATACAGCACTATCATATGCACTCATACACCTATGCAGACACTCACACACCACCACTCACCCATAGTTACTCACACACCTAGTCAGTCGTGCAAAGAATCAATCACACTTCCATTTACTCACCTATACAGTTATACACACACCATTTCACTTATTCATACAGATACTAACACATACTTACTTTCTTCTACAATCACTGACACAAGCACACACTCATCCATACAGCCACTCTCACATATAGTCATTTATATACTCCAACACTCACATATACTGCCTTTCACATATGTAGTTACTCACACATGTACCACTGAGACATCCATTCACTCACCAACACACCCACCCATACAGCCCTTCACAGATGCTCTCTTGAACCCATACACCCAGTGAATCACCTACTCACACATCTATGCACAGAATCACACACTCCCACCCACCCACAGAGACACTAAGGCACCTATACAGATACTCAGACAACCAATCAATAACCCATATAGACACTCATGTAGCTACTCACCAACCCATGCAGCCGCTTACACACCAACTGACAGACCAATACAGACATTCACACAGTTTAGTCACTAACCCATGCATCAGTAAGACATGATTAATCACTCACTTATACAGTCAGTCACCCACCTACTAAATCATCTATTCAGACACTTATACACCCACTCATTCTTCAATACACCTTGGTGTGTATATATATATATATATAAAACATATTTAAACTTTACAGAAACAGTCACTGGATGATGTCATCTGTGATGTCATTTGAGATGTCATCAGTGATGTCACTGACCATGTCATGAATGATGTAATATGTGACGTCATCAGCAGTGCATTGCGGGGGCGCGAGTTATAGTTAGCTCAACTAACTATAACGGGCGAATTTCTCTGGTTTTGTACTGGTGAAATGTCCAACTAACTATAACGTCGCTGAAACCTATGGTTTTTTTCAGTGAATTTCTACGGCTTTTTAAAGGCTAATTTCTAACTATAACGTCCCTGAAACCTATGGTTTTTTCAGTGAATTTCTAAGGTTTTTTAAATGCTAATTTCTAACTATAACGTCCCTGAAACCTATGGTTTTTCAGTGAATTTCAAAGGTTTTTTAAATGCTAATTTCTAACTATAACGTCCCTGAAACCTATGGTTTTTTCAGAGAATTTCAAAGGTTTTTTAAATGCTAATTTTTAACTATAACGTCCCTGAAACCTATGGTTTTTTCAGTGAACTTCTAAGGTTTTTAAATGCTAATTTCTATCTATAACGTCCCTGAAACCTGTGATTTTTTTCAGTGAATTTCTAAGGTTTTTTAAATGCTAATTTCTAACTATAACATCCCTGAAACCTGTCGTTTTTTTCAGTGAATTTCTAAGGTTTTTTAAATGCTAATTTCTAACTACACCTAGATAGGTAAGACATGTGCAGAAAGAGAAAGAAAGGCATAGAAAGAAGCAAGAGAAGTGCAGAAAGAAGCAAGAGAAATACAGAAAAAGGCAAGAAAAGTGCAGAAAAAAGCAAGAGAGGTCCAGAAAGAGGAAGAAAGGTGCAGAAAGAGGCAAGAAAAATGCAGAAAAAGGAAGAAAGGTGCAGAAAGAAGCAAGAGAAGCGCAGAAAGAAGCAAGAGAGGTGCAGAAAGAAGCAAGAGAGTGAGGTGCAGAAAGAGGCAAGAGGTGCAGAAAGAGGCAAGAGAAGTGCAGAAAGAGGCAAGAGAGGTGCAGAAAGAGGCAAGAGTGGAGTAGAAAGCCAAGAGAGGTGCAGATAGAGGCAAGAGAGGTGAAGAAATATGTAAGAGGTGCAGAAAGAGGCAGGAGAGGTACAGAAAGAGGCAAGAGGTGTAGAAAGAGACAAGACTGGTGCAGAAAGAGGCAAGAGAAGTGCAGAAAGAGACAAGAGGTACAGAAAGAAGAGAGTGAGCTGCAGAAAGGGAAGAGAGGTGTAGAAAGAGGCTAGAGAGGTGCAGAAAGAGGCAAGAGAGGTGCAGAAAGAGGCAAGAGAGGTGCAGAAAGGTAAGAGGTGTAGAAAGAGTCAAGAGAGGTACAGAAGGAGGAAGAAAGGTGCAGAAAGAAGCAAGTGAGCTGCAGAAAGCTTTAAGAGAGGTGCATCAAGAGGCAAAAGAGGTGCAGAAAGAGGAAGAAATGTTCAGAAAGGCAAGAGAGGTGCAGAAAGAGGCAAGAGAGGTGCAGAAAGAGGCAAGAGAATTACAGAAAGAAGCAAGAGGTACAGAAAGAAGAGAGTGAGCTGCAGAAAGAACCAAGAGAGGTGCAGAAAGAGGCAAGAGAGGTGCACAAAGAGGCAAGAGAGGTGCAGAAAGAGGCAAGAGAGGTGCAGAAAGAGAGGTGCAGAAAGAGGCAAGAGAGGTACAGAAAGAGGCAAGAGAGGTGCAGAAAGAAGAGTGCGCTGCAGAAAGAGGCAAGAGGTGCAGAAAGAAGCAAGAGAGTTGCAGAAAGAAGAGTGAGCTGCAGAAATAAGCAAGAGAAGTGCAGACAGAGGCAAGAGAGGTGCAGAAAGAGGCAAGAGAGGTGTAGAAAGAGGCAAGAGAGGTGCAGAAAGAGGCAAGAGAGGTGCAAAAGAGGCAAGAGAGGTACAGATAGAAGAGAGTGAGCTGCAGAATGAGGGAAGAGAGGTGCAGAAAGAGGCAAGAGAGGTGCAGAAAGAAGAGAGTGAGCTGCAGAAAGAGGCAAGAGAGGTGCAGAAAGAGGCAAGAGACGTGCAGAAAGAGACAACTAGATTGCTAACATTCTATATTTATTACAAAAGTGTGGCACGCCTGACGTCATCTTGATGTAATCAAAACTGTAATACCTAAAGCATTTCCTTTAGAAATTATAGAAATGAGAGGGTCTTATTTGCATAGAAATTATGGTTAGTGCTCTAAAAAACTAAAATGAGGACATATTTTCTGAGTTCTCAAATAGCGACAAAGCACTTTTAAATTATTCGTTATCTTTGTTTTTTTATCCAGTTGACCACTTGATTAAATGTTACGCTTAGGGGAGAGAATGTGGTGTTACTTCCAGAGCTGCAGACTTTGCAACTGGGGAACCAAGTTGGAGTTTCTGCTTCAGCTCGACATTCTGTGATTCTGGTCAAATCACTTAATCTCCCCATGCCTACAACCAAAATTAGTTTGTCCTTGTATGATGTAACCAATGCTCATGTAAAGCACTCCAATATCTGACCAGCCTGCACTATATAAAACTGCAAAAAAACAAAGGATAAAAAGTGTTTTCCACACTTCTGTCATTGGGCTATACGTGGGCTACATCTGGGTGATATTTGTGCTATGTTTGGGCTCCTTTTCTCTGGTGGCCATCTTGGGAGACTTCAATTAAATTCATTAAACTTTATTCGATCTGATTTAGAAACAGAGATCATAAAAGTGTACATAAAAACAGTAAATCCTCTTTCTTAATACAATACAGTGACAATTAATTAAAACCAGTAGGTAAAAATGGGTGTTACAAAGCCCGGTTCAGAGCAACTTCAGGTTAACAGACTAGTAAAGTTCAATGTTTCGCAAGATCAATCTCATGTACTTCGTGCAAAATACGCAATAAGGGGTCCAAGTAAGCGCAACGCTCCAATGCCTGACCAGTCTGCACTATATAAAACTGCAAAAAAACAAAAAGTGTTTTGCACACTTCTGTCATTGGGCTATATGTGGGCTACATCTGGGTGATATTTGTGCTACATTTGGGCTCTTTTTTCTCTGGTGGCCATCTTGGGAGACTTATTTGTTATGAAGTTTCCTAATTTCCTCATTTACTGCAGTCTCCTCAGTAGGAAATGCTTTCAGTTTTTACTTTGATTCCATCAAAAAGGCATTCAGATGTGTCACACATTTGCCATAAATTCAGAATGTTAGCACTCTAGTTGCTCATTAGATCACTGTAGTAAAGCTACTGCTCACCAGGGAGTTAACTGGAAGTCTACTGCTGGTATTGAAAGTGATTGTTTCAGTCTGCATGTCAGAATTTTCTAATGAAATAGAAGAAGATTTGAGATCTCACTTAAAACATGCCCTAATTTTTCTTTTTGCAGCGCGAACCATAATTTCTATGGCAAAATGAACCCCCTCATTTTGTTCCTTTTTAAATTAAATGTTTTAAGTGTTACCAGTTTATTCCAATCAAGATGGCTTCAGGTGTGCCATAATTTTGTCATAAGTAAGACTGTTAGCACGCTAGTTGTTCTTTAGAACACTCTGGGAAGCTGCAGTAGAACTCAAAGGAATCAACTGACAGGCTACTCCTGTTGAAATATAACAGGAAGATATTTGAGATCTCACTTAAAACATGTCCTAATTTTTCTTTCTACAGCACTAACCATAATTTCTATGACAAAATGAACCCCCTCATTTTGTTCCTTTTTAAATTAGATGTTTTAAGTGTTACCAGTTTATTCCAATCAAGATGGCTTCAGGTGTGCCATAATTTTGTCATAAGTAAGACTGTTAGCGCTCTAGTTGTTCTTTAGAACACTCTGGGAAGCTGCAGTAGAACACAAAGGAATCAACTGACAGGCTGCTCCTGTTGAAATATAACAGGAAGATATTTGAGATCTCACTTAAAACATGTCCTAATTTTTCTTTCTACAGCACTAACCATAATTTGTAGGACAAAATGAACCCCATCATTTTGTTCCTTTTTAAATTAAATGTTTTAAGTGTTGCCAGTTTATTCCAATTAAGATGGCTTCAGGTGTGCCATACTTTTGTCATAAGTAAGGCTGTTAGCGCTCTAGTAGTTCTTTAGAACACTCTGGGAAGCTGCAGTAGAACACAAAGGAATCAACTGACAGTCTCTGCCCTTGTTGGATGTACATGTTTTACTGAGAATTTCCGACTTCATTCTCACATGACTGAGAAAGATAATGTGAATTTACAGAAAATATGCTCGTTTTAGCTTCTGGAGCACCTTCCAAACCTCTATGGGACAAGCATGAGAAAATAGTTTTCTCTCAAACATGATTCATGTTATCCCAGCAGAAGGTTTTTCACAGGGTAAAATCACCTTAGAACACACCACAATTCCTAAAATTAGTATGGTACCATCAACAAATGAATTCTAATGTAACTAAAGTCTGTTATCACCCTTAATAGTTCTCCTTTTGGTGACCCTCAAAATCTTCTATTCACTACGATGCATTTCAATGGGGTGCTATCATGTATATTGGTCCCAAGATGGCTGCCAGCAATTCCAGGATGAAGTGCTGACAGCCAATCAGATCTCACAATGAGATGTGTGGTTAGGCTCCGCCCAGATATCGATATTTTTTTATTTTTGAATTTCTTAGAAACTACTGAACGGATTGACACCATTTAAAAAGAGCTACCTTTTTGCCAAATTTGGTGTAATTCCGTTCAGCAGTTCGGGCTGTAGCCGTGTCTAAAGTTTCCTATGGAAATTAACATGGGGAAAATGCGTTTTGGGACCCCCCTTTTTTCTCGGCCCCCACTTGACGAATCACACCAACTTTCAAGACAGGAGCTAACCGGAGCAGGCCATTAGTTTTGAAAATTTCGCGAAGATTCGTCAAACGGCGCCAAAGATATTGGCAAAAGAAAAAACGCTTTTTGAATAGAAACCAGGTCCTAACTATAACTACCTACTGGCGACCTCCAGTAGGTAATATATATATATATATATATTCACTGAAAAAACCTAAGGCTAAAGTGACAGGAGATGCTTTAACTGCGAGGTAACTGTTCGACTGGACCTTTCTTGTCCCTATGACTGGCTCCTTTTCTGAGTTGGTGCCCACAAGCGTGCCCTTTTAACCGATTTCCAGGTTACTTATTGTGGCTAGCCATAAACCGTGAGTAGCTGTATATTTCATTAATTTATTGCATTGAGTAAAAACCTGTGATTTATTGTTTTTTTAAATGTTTTTATTTTCATTTTAACGCACACACCAACAAAGACATTGCAGTCACGTGCAACATGGAACAATGTCCACATATATCTGAAAAGAGTAAACAGTATCACATCAAGGACAAGATTCATATACAGTAGATACATTTTTAAGTCATAAATTAAAGAGCCACACACTTCAGACAAGACGGTATTCTTCTTACTGCACCTCAGGCTGGCTAATAGAGACTGGACAGTGCCTCGTGGCCTTCTGCTGACCACAATCCACCAAGCCCAGTTACCTGTGATTTATTGCTGTTAAGCAATTCAGAACTGCGGAACCCTCTAGTCGATTTTTGTCCTTGAGGTGTGTTTATAGATAAAATACAACTTATTTCTATAATTTGTGTCAGATTTTTATTGTGTTGTATTTTCTTTTTATTGAACTGTTTTGGTATTTCTTAATTCTTTACACTTGTTTCTTTGTTAGAGCCTGACTGCTTTGAGTCACAGCTATCCAGGACTGATATAAGGTTTAACAAATGAACCTGACTAGACCTGGTATGGAACTGTGACTTCATTACATGGAGAGGTTGCACAACCACACCATATATTAAATCAGTTTCCTCACAGTCACCAACTGCCATCATGACTGACAAAGAGACAAAATCTCTCTTCAAGTCCTTCTTGCCTGTAGAGAGAAAATCTATACTCATGATCCACATGAACAGTGTATGTCTGATGGATACTTCTACCTGTGGATTCCTTATCTTTGCAATATCCCAGGCAAGAGACTGGATTTGGAAAATTCTAAAATAGCTCTCCTGTGCTGGCAAGGAGAGCTGACTAAGTTAGGGTCCCGTAATGATCTCAACAGAGATACAAAACATCCTGCAGAGGGGCCCTAACTTCAATTATGTTTTTTCCACGCCTTTCAAAGTGGGTCTGTGGCTTTGCTTCACCTTTTGTGAGGAAATAGTTTTCCTCTCAAAATCTTGTTTTTGGTGCAGTGTAGAGAACAAGTCCCCATCTTAAGGGTCAGTTTCAAACCTGGGTGTAACTTTGATGACCATAGTTCCATCATTGATCCACATGACGACTCTCTTTGGTGGCTCGGTTTGAGGCAGAACACGTTTAGTTTTTAAAACATACTGTATTGATTTTACAATGCACAGCGCCGCACATACTTTTTTATACAACCGGTACAGAATTAACTCAGCAGGAAGAGGAGTAACAAAAGCATCTCTGCGTATACAGGTTACAATCCGTATCGGAGATGCAAACCAATGTGAGATCTTGTTGTTCTAGTACCATCTCAATACCGTGTATCTATTGCAGGCAAATGGCAAACAAGGTCAATGAAAACATTAAACAACCCCAATTCACCCTCCCACCTCCCCCCCCCCAATCTGGCTCACCATCAACTATGCCCAATCGAGCGCGAAACGCAACTCTATCCACATGGTATCTTCTTGTTGAGTCCCCTGAAATGGGTGCAACTCCCTTCGATGAGCCCCGCGCCGAACGGGCGCAGGAGCGCCGACCACAACTGCAAGCTGGAGGGGAAACATATGCCCTAATGTGTGTTAGGGTGTTGAGGGATCAGCTGCTTTAAATGTTTCCAACATCAGATCCCAGTCCATGGAGATCAGCGTTTTCCGCAGTCCCCTGTATTCCTCCCTCCTGATAACTGCACTCTCTGCCCTTCCCCACCGGATTACTTCTTCATGCCAGTTGTGTACTGTTTGGGGGAAAGGCCGATTTCCACCTCATGGTGATGCAGCGCTTCGCAATGATTAGAGCTAAGTCAGCGAATCTGAGCTGTACTTTCTGAGTCTTAGGGCGACGATACAGCCCCAGTATGCGCCGTTCTACTGTGTCCCAGTTAGAGATCCCTGTTACGGTTTCTAATACATGTGCAATTTTGACCCAGAAAACCACTAGACGGGGACACGTCCACATCATGTGTAGTATGTCAGCGTCATCTGCATGGCATCTTGGGCAACGTACCTGTGCTGCGGGATACATGCGATTTAAGCGGTGCGGAGTGAGGTAGGCCCTGTGGAGGATCATGTATTGTATAAACTTAAATTTGGCATTACGGAACACCCTCTTAGGGTATTCCAGGAGAGAGACCCAATCCTTGTCCGTTAGATCCTTGCCCAGATCTCTAGCCCACTTCTCTCTAAGTGTCGTAAGGGGGGTCTCTGCATGTGTGCGGATGCCTCTGGTGGCGACTGTCACCCATCAGGTATACAGCATGGATCAGCTCGTGATTTGGAGGGTCCGCGCCTTCTGGCGCCCAATGCTTCTTCACGTATTTGGCAATAGCTGCATGTAGGATAAAAAGAAAGCGCAGGACTCCTTGCTCCCAGGCAAAGTTCTCGTAGTCCATCAACACACCCTCCGCAAATAGCGCCCCCACTGTGGAGACACCTTCCCGTGTCCAGCTATGTATACTCCGCCTAGTGACCAACCCAGTGGCTGCAGGGATTCCAAGCAGCGAAGTGTAAGGGGCGTAGGGGAGCCGCTGGTTTGTATATTGTAGTGCTCTTTTCCAGTAGGCGAGAGCTATTTGCAACAGCAGGGAAGTCCCAGGGGGAATCCTACTCTGATGTAACAGTAAGGTGTGGAGAGCACCCCGGGTCAGTGATTGTGCTGTATAGCCCAATTCGTGCAGGTTACGCCCAGACAACCAATACGAAAGCCATTGCAGTTGGCTTGCTAAGCAGTATGCGCGAAAGTCCGGCGCCCCCATGTCCCCTCTCTCTGTCCCCAGCTGCAGCTTGGTCAGCCCCACCCTTCTGCGGCCCCATCCCCAGATTAGATCCGACAAGAGTGTGTCTAGAGTTTTAAAAAAGGAGGCTGGGATCAGTACTGGAAGATTTGTAAAAAAATACAGCATCTTGGAGATGGCTATTCTGCACACCACTGAGAGGGGTAGTGACACCCAAAAAGATACTTGGGTGCGGAGTGCCTTAGCTGCCCACATCAGGTTGCCCTCCAGCAAATCTTGTGGGGTTCTATATATTTGGATGCCCAGGTATTTAAAGGTACTTGACGCTACTGGAAGAGAAAGCAGCCCAAACCTGATGGTCTCTGGGTGCTCTCCTGGGCGGAAAAAGAACGTGTGAGACTTATTCTCGTTTATGGTAAGGCCCGAGATGCGTTCAAACTGATTAAACATACGTGGTATAGGCCCTAGGTTACCCGCTAGGTCGTGGATATATAGGATGAGATCATGAGCATATTTTGATACTACATGTGCAGTATTGCCAACCCGGATGCCGGTCATCTGTGCCTCCCCCCGAAGCCTGATAGCGAGGGGTTCAAGCGCCACCACAAATAGCAATGGCGACAGAGGGCAGCCCTGCCGCGTGCCTCTGCATACTGGGTAAGGCCGTGAGACATACGCTCCAGACCGTGCCGTGGGAGCCGTGTAGAGCAACTTGACCCATCTCACATACTCTGGTGGGATGCCAAATTTACCAAGGGCAATTAACATGTATTCCCAATTTAGGGTGTCGAAAGGTTGACGCAGATTAAGGGAAATGCACCCGGCACCCAGAGAGTCCCTAGGGGCGGCCTCCATGACATGATAGAGACGCCTGATGTTCAGGGAGGTACTACGAGCCGGGACAAAGCCATTTTGGTCCGTGTGGATAAGTTGTGGCAGGTGAGGGAGCAGCCGGTGGGCCAGAATTTTGCTTAAAATCTTATATTCGGTAGTTAACAGCGTTAGCGCACAGTATCCCGATATGTCTAAGGGGTCCCTGCCAGGCTTAGGAAGGGAGGCAACCAAAGCCTGCATAGTGATGGGGGGGGAGGCCCCCAGGGCTCAGTGACATAGGCGCTCTAAATGAGGGACTAATTTGTCCGAAAAGGTGTCATAAAATTCTGCCGGTAGGCCATTGAGTTCCGGAACCTTGTTGCGTGGGAGTTCCCGGATGGCCTCCCTAATTTCAGTTTTAGTGATAGGACCAACCAAATCCTTTTGATCTGCCCGAGTAAGTTGGGGCAACCAAGGTCATGCAGGGAAGCTTATATTGAGTCCACAGCTATCCCCCCGGGTGCCCTGTACAGTGCCTCATAGTATTTGCAAAAGGCTGATGTCTTGTTGCGTGTTCACTGTGGTGCCGTCTTGTGAGACTATCTCATGTATAGGGGTGGGGGCAGTACATCGCGCAGCAGCAGCGCAAGGAGCGCTCCCGTTTTATCTGCCTCCGCATGTTTGAGCTGGGTATAGGATTGGTAATCCATTACATGGAGGCGCTCCAGTAATTCTGCGTGCTGTATACTTGCCTCCTGTAGCGCCCCCTCCTTAGTGGGATCGGTGACCGTGTCCTGGTCTAGTTTATTCAGGGTGTCCTCTACTATCTTAAGGTGTTTGTGAATCTCTTGTCGGGCCCCCACAGTGGCACTGATAGCAGTACCCCTCACTACGGTCTTGAATGCTTCCCACTCTATGAGGCACGAAGACGCCGAGTTAGCATTTTCATTGAAATAATTAGTAATGGCCGTGGCCATGGTGGTATGGAAGACGGCGTCCTCCAACATCTGTGGCCATAGCTTCCAAGTGGAAACTGGTGTAGGTACTCTCCCCCATGACAACATGACCTCCAGCAGGTTGTGATCAGAAAAAGTCTTCCCCGGGTATGTGGCATGGGTAAACTCAGTTGTGATGGAAAGGGAACAGAGTACTCTGTCTAGTCTTGTGTGAAGCAGGTGGGGAGGTGAGTAGAATGAGTATTCCTGACTGTTTGGGTTCTTGAGGCGCCAAACGTCTCCCAGCGAGCAACCCTCTGCCCACCCACAGAGGGCCTCCGCCTGCTTGATGGAGACTGCTCCCTGAAGTGGGGGATTAGAGCGATCTAATTGCACATCCATGACAGCATTGTAGTTACCCCATAGTAACCATGGGTACCCCACCCAGTCTGTAAGCACTGTATTGAGGTTTGTTAAGAATTTATCCTTATCGTAATTCGGGGCGTATATACTGCCTATGACTGTGTGTGCCGTCTAGTGTGCCATGGATTAGGACATACCTGCCATTTACATCTATGCGCTGCTCCAAGGCCACAAACGGGATCCCATTTCTGACCCAAATAGCTGCTCCCCTCGCAAAGGCGGTGTATGATGTGTTAAACACTTGGCCTTTCCACTTCTTACGGAGCTTGGTAGCTTCAGAATCAGTGAGATGTGTCTCCTGCATCAAGGCAAACTGTGCCCTCCGCCTATTTAACTGGGCGTGTATCCTATGTCGTTTGTGCACTGTACCCAACCTTCTAACATTCCAAGTGACTATAGTATACGTTCTCGATGTGGCCATAGATGTTTGTATTCAGCTCTGAGTCCTGCCACATCGTGGGGACAGAGTGGTGTGCGCTGTGTGATTGGGGGTAAGCCAGAAACACAAAAACCCATATTATCACCCAATACTAGGTCCAACCCCACAACAATGCTGGACCAAACAAGAAACTCAACTCTGTGAACATACCTCTGAGTTCGATTTGCTTTCGCTGTGGGGGAGGCAGCTCTTGCACCTTGCAGAGTACTCTGGATTGTGTGCTACACTATTGGTGACCAGACCTTGGTCGCTTACTAAAGGTATAGAGAGGTTGGGGGGGAATGGGGAAGCTGCAGAGGGCTGTGGCCTGTATATTATTAGGTTACGTCAGGCTCACCAGGTCGCCCGGGTGGGGGGGTCCTTAACCCAGGTAATCATTCACAGTTTGTGGAGTGATGGAAGGAAACCGAGCGAGGCTGTACTCAGAGTCTGATTGCATATTAGTGTTCTCCGATGACCCCGCCGAGGAGAGGGGGGTCGCGGTCTCTGAAGTCCGCCGCAGTGAGAAGCGCCGCCTCCCTGCTCTCCAAGACCTGCTCTGGGGATGGGCTTTTAGCAGTGGTTTTGCGATTCGATTTAGTGCGGCATGTTCTCCCACTTGCTGCTGCTTGTGATCCCAGGTTTGTGCTTTGCGTCGACCTCTCTGACGTGTATGAGGGGAAAGTCACTTCCAGCCAATCCCCTAGCGCCTCTGGTCTGTCGAAGAAGTGTGACTTTTGCTCCTGTATGATCTTCAAGCGGGCGGGAAACAACAAAGCGTACTTGAGGTTCAGGGCCCTGAGTTTCTTTTTAGCCGCTTGATAGGACGCTCTCTGGCGCAGATACAGAACCATGAAGTCTGGGTACAATGAAATCCGGTGGTTTTCATACTGGATAGGGGATTTCTCCCTGGCGATGCGGAGTAACGTGTCCCGGTCCTTCTAATTAAGTATCCGGGCAATCATTGGACGTGGAGGAGCACCCGCAACTGGCTTTCTTGTGGGGATTCTGTGTGCTCTCTCAACGCAGAAGAGGTCAGACAGGCCCTCTGGGGCTACCTGCTCCTGCAGCCATTGTTCCACGAATCAAGTGGCATTGGGTCCCTCACAACGTTCCGGCAGGCCAACTATACGGACGTTATTTCTTTGTGCCCGGCCCTCCGCGTCTTCGACTCTGTCCTGTAGGCTGGACACTTGGAGCTGCAGCTGTGATATCTGGCCCGCATGGTCCTTATGCTGTGGGAGCAGTTCTGCAATAAGTAGTTTATTGCTTTTCACGGTAGAAGCCAGCTTGTCGTGGTCTGCCTTGAGTAATGTAAAGCCGGTTGTCAATGAGCCTGTTTGCTGCTCTATTGCCTTCCGCGACTCCCTGACCTCCTGCAATATTAGGTCCAGTTTGTCCGAGGCGGTTTCCATATCGGTTGGTGGGACGTAGCTCATAGGGGGCATCTGGGTGGCGTTCCCCGAGTCTTCTTGCTGCGCTGTGCCCATGGAGACCAACTCCAGCAGCTATCCTTTCGTGCGCCCCGTTGTGCACGGCTGGATAGAACCGGTCACTGCACAGTAAAATTGGAGCCAAGAGCCTGTAGTGCCTTTTACCTGTAGGCGCACCAGATGAACCCCACAATCACAGTCCGGGGCGCACCCGAGGGCCACCACCGTTTCCGGGCGTCACTCCAGGTAATCAGAGCGGAGCCAGACACTTAGATGTTGGGCTACCGGCTGGAGACAGCCCGAAACTGGGTCAGGGAGTCCGGGCGCGACCCAGTAGACCACGCCTCACCATGCACAGACAAAGTTGTGGGCACCCCCCAGCAGGGCCAGGTCAGTTATGGGACCGGTGCGGCGCTGCTTCAATTGACCTACCCAGTTAACGCTGCATTCCTGGATGTCTCAGCAATATGGCGCGTCTTCAGCCAGAAGGTCAGGCCGCCTCTGTCAGACCGGGGCAGCCCTTCGCCTATCCTGCCCCAATCCACAGTCACCGCAGACCGTGGCCTATGTCCGCCGGCGGTTCCTTCAGCACTCGGCCACGCAGCATCCTCAGTCACAGAGGCGCCGCACCAGGCATGTACAGTCAGTCAGAAGCCACAAACCACAAGGCCTGCCAGCTCACACAGGTTAAACAGTCAGGGCCGGAAAATGAAAGGAGGCCCAAGCTAGGCCGCACCACCCATCACGGCCAATATTGAGGACTGCGCATCTCACCGCCAGGTAGGTCACAGCTCACCGAGCCTGCAGCCACACAAAGTGCTCCCAAGTAGTCCTGGAGTATGGCCGCATATCTCCCAGTCTTCACTGGCGCAGCGGGCGGGACTCCCAACACGCAGCTCTCCGCGCCAGTCCGGTGCACGTCGCGAGGCCGCACCACAGCAGCAGATCCCATCGCCGATCCTTGGTGGTCCACCTCTGTGGCCAGTGCAGGCCCGATGTCGCAGTAGGTAGGGGGGTGAGGTGGAAGGCCGCACTCACCAAAGATGCTGCGCTCGGCCAAAGAGTGTCTCGGTGTGGCCCCTGCGTCCCCGCTCCCGGGCGGCCTCACAGCCCGTCTTTGTGGCGCGGGTCACTACCGCTTTCACCAGCCGCCGTAGGGCCACACAAGGCAGCGACCCAGAGGCCTTCCAGGACGCTGCAGACTGCTCCAGCCAGCCAGTCAGGCCCAAGCTCTCGCGTCGCGCTCATCTCCTGCCGCCTTCGCTGTGTGCGCTGCCTCAGAATATGGCGCCGAGCGGGATGCACACCTCGCCACCAGCACTCCACTCGGTTCTTACGAGCAGCGAGGGAAGGTGTAAGCATGGATGTCCCCCAACATCGCCGATAACTGCCGGATAACTTGGTCCGGTCCCGGAGCTCCGCTACAGAACATCCGCCATGTTCGGCGGTTAGCCACGCCCCCCTTCAAGGCAGAACACGTTGTGGTGTACCCTCAGCTTCCGTTTATTCTGGTGCCACACCCAGCTCTGTTGTCTGCCCCCCTCTGCCACCGACTGTCCAGGATTTCTTACCAGCTGTGAAGAGGTTCAGTGTGACAGTGGCAACATATCAGTGATATCAGGGGTCTAGTCATAACCTGTTCAGCTCTGTTTCAGACCAGCAGTCTCAGGATCAAGGAAATGAAGATGACAGTGGTGCTACTTAAAATTTACTCTTTCTTCAAAACACAAGTGGACTGGGCACATCTTATATAGATATTGACCTGGTCCAACCTCTCCTGAGATGGCATCTTTCCACTGAGTTCTCAAGAAAGCTGCTGAATCGTCCGGACCCCTTCTACCGTCAGAGGAGTACACACCAAACCTCTTAACAGGTGTGCTACAGTGAGCACCAGCGTCGAGTGAGCCTCTTCTTTTTAATCCAGACAGTCAAAGACCTGTGGGTAAAACCTTCTTCTTGCCGTGAGGTACACAGGACCATTGCTAGATGATACAGACAATCCACAGCGTATCCTCCATTTCTTTCCCTCTGTCCTTGTCCAGAGAGCTTGGACTTCTCACACCTTGAGGCTAAATCTAGGCCCTTTCCCAACTGTCCATAAAGGCAATCTAAAAAACTTTGATGGCGGACAAAAGAAGGCCTTTTCCGCAAATAGCTGAGCCTTAAGCTCCTTAAATGATGCCTGTATTGGGGAACTATAAGCACGCCCTCTGGCAGATAGCTGCGTTGGTGGTCCATAGTGTCCCTGAACTCCTCAGGGAACATTTTACACAGATCATTTGGGATGGGAAAAATGCATTGTGCCATATTATCAAGAATAGCTTGGTTACAGCTGACTGTGTAGCCAGATCAATGAATATCTCCGATGGCGTGCCTGGCTTTGATCAACCAGATTTTCTTCAGATGTCCAAACACCTTTATGGACATGCCTTTTGATGGCAAAAAACATTTTGGTCAAAAGACGAATGCCTCACTGGAATGCTTCAAAGAGGGCAGAGTCACAGCAAGATATCACATTTTATAATCATGCTGTGGGAATGTTCACCCTTTTCGCAAACCCAAACCCTTTGGTGGAGGCTTTCAGAAGAAGCAGTATCAACACTTCTCCGCTGGTCAGTAGCAACAACAAAACCCCTTTTGTACTGCAATACAGTGGTAGGTGTAAAGTATGCGGTCAGCTGCTTCAACCTTCTCCCTACTCCTCCCTAGTACCACATGGGAAGCAGCAGTAATTTGACTGTGAAGGAGAACTCTATGCTGATGGGAGGAAGAGTCTCTTTTTCTGCAGGCCGGAAGACCATTATTTCGAACCACTGGTTCCTACAGATCATAGAGGAAGGGTACGCCCTGCCCTTCCTCTAGCATCCGCCCATTTGGCCCCCACATGTTCCAACCTTCTCTGGACCATGTGCAGATTCTGCAGTAGGAAGTGACAATCATGTTGCAGCCTAGAGCAGTATAGTTGGTGTCACAGCAGCGAACTGGACACAGGTTTTATTCATGGTACTTCGTGGTTTCCAAGAAGCATAGCGTTCTTCATCCAATCCTAGACCTGTACTGCAGCCCAGCACATTGGTGATGTATTGGATTGAGGGGCAGTGATGTATCACGACTGCAAAAGCAACAGCCGCAGGCATCAAACAAGGAGAGGAGGGGAGACGGACACCCAGGGATGTGCCCAGGAGGGCTTGTCTAAGCCCCTCCTCCCCCAGCCCGACTCCCCTTGGTGCCAACGCAGGAGACCCGGGAGGGGTTTGTGGCACCTGGAGGCAGCGATAATCGGCGGTGAGTTGCGGCATCGGCATCGGCCCAAGTGCTCAGCGTGGTGGTGCTGACCCCTCGCCCACTCCATCAATTCCATCCCTCTGCCTCAACTGCTTGCCTGCCCGCATTGCCCTGCAGCACCCCCAGGTGGGAACAAGTGGTCAGTGGCAGGGAGATGCTGGAGGGACACCTTCAGCCCTGCCCCCAGATCCAGGGCCTCGGGGCACTGCAAAACCAGCAGGTATGGCAAGGAGGAGGCTCTCATACCGCAAAGGCAATGGTTGGAGGGGGCAGGCCCATGGCCCCTGGCAGCACAGCAAGGAAGGAACGCATACACCGCAATGGTGGCAGACATGGGACCGCAGCCAGCTGGCAACTGTCACCAAATTGTAGTGCACTATTTAAGAGGTCCCCTTCCAGGTTCTCCCCAGATGATCAGCCAACCCACGAATTGCAAGTATAGCAGCCAACCCCTGCAGAACTGCAACACACTACAGTTTAAAGCAGCATCTCACAGTATAAAGCATATGTCACACAAGTTATACCCAGTGGCCTCCTCAGCTGCAACATACAGCCTTGGACCAAGTTTTCTAACTGTGCGCTGAGTGCTTGTGCCCTCCACAGTAGTGTAACATCAAGGAGGCGAGGCGGCGCAGACAGAGCGCTCAGGGTAACCACACAGAAGTCGGCCTTAGCAGTCGGCCTAAGCAGTAAGAATGGTGACACAAAAATACTAGACTCGCAGAAACAGGCTGGTTGACAGCCCGGCATCACATCCCCCCAAAGGGGCCCCTCCTCTCTCACCCTGCACCTTTAAGGCCAACACCCACAAGGAGGCAAGCAGAAGACGCCGTCCCCTGCCACTCCAGGATCTTCCCCCTGCAAGATAAGGCGAGTTCTCTACAAAGCAACGGAAACTTCCATAGAAAGTGTGCAAGAGGGTCCGCATGACGGGGCGGGGGGTTGTGCAAAGACCCCAGTCTTACGGGGGACGAAGAAAGACGAACCAGCAGACTGGTCAGTAGCCCTCTCAATGGCACGCAACTTTCAGTCCCAGAAGTAGAATTTGTAGGGGAGTTGAGAACACAAACATCTCTCTCCTGCCCAAACCTGAGAGAAAGTAACTCTGCAACAGAACCAACCAAAGAGACAGTAACTCAACTGGCCACGCCAACTTCAGCTTGCCAAAAAGGGAAAGTCAGTAAAAATTCAAAGACCACTGGAACGCCCTCCATACCACCGTCTGCTATTTCACCTTCACTACAGCCCGAATAGAACTCAAAACGTATGACTGTTGCTGCCTAAGTCATTTGTGAGTTCGAGTGATCCCCGGTAGGGTGTGTTTACCACAAAGCACACAGCAAAACAACGGCTCACCACCAAATTCAAACAGCTCGCCGTCGATAAGAAATAGGGCGAGCTTCACAGACCAGAAACTGGGGCTTTTGTCGGATCGCTTTCTTAATAACATTGAAGCACAGATCAACGAAACACTCAGCCAAACCCCTTCAGCAGAGAGAGCAACGGGTGGAAAAGGCCCCGCTCCCAGAAGATCGCACACCCACAAAACCCAAGAACTGGCAGCAATAAGAGCCTCACAGGACACAATCGTGAGGGCGTTTCTTTGGCAGTCCAATAAAATGGAATTACAACTGGATATGATACAGTCACTGGAAACCCACCTAGTAGAACTTGGGTCCAAGATAAACCATCTGGCGCGCCAACTGAGATCATCCGAGAAGGAGAAACTGTGTCCATGCTCCCCAATAATCGAAAAATTAAGCTACCTTCCAGAGGTACTGGGAGCCGTAGTCTGCCCAGTCAAGGCATTAACAGGATCAGAGCCCCAGGCAGTGACAGCAACCTCCTCGTACCCAAAGGTATATAGCTCAAGCCCTCACGGAACAGATTTGTCAACAGCCGTACACCCTCTGACACCCACGGCCTTGCAACTGCAGCACCAAATAAAACAGAGAGACTGCAGCTCGTCAGATAAAACTCCGAATGAACGCATGGGTGTGCTCATGCAAGGAAAGCCTGAATCCCCCCTCAAGGTCCAGATAGAATTAGAAATTGAGAGCGCAAACGCGGATTCTGGCAACACCCCACCAAAGGCCCCAAAAGTGAATGCAATCAGCCTATTAAGAAGGGCGAAAAAAAGGCTTTAGAAGCAATGTAAGAAGCAACGCCTCCTAAGGAGATCCCCAATAATGTACAATAGTAACAAAATCCTAGAGGAACAGAAGGGCTCAAAGATAGCCACATTATTTCCGATCTTCCTCCAGCCATCGACACCTTAAGTCCACCACCCCGGACGAGAGCTGCAACATCTCCGGGACACACATTGGCAGGGACAGCAGCACCACCACAAACATCCTCATCCCCTACAGCTAGTGGGGAAGCGACGACCACCGCGGGGCTACCAATATCTCAGAGAGACCCCTCGGACCAAGGCGCTCAATCCGTCTGGAACCTCCTGGAAGGGTTATTGGCCGGTCGCCAGACAGAATCCATAGCATGCTCCCTGCCGTCAGGAGCACAATAGCACATCCAAGTTCAGGCACAGCTCACAGTGAGCACAGGGTGGCAACTGACCATTGGTACTAGGGAGGCTTCAAATGGTCAGGCGGAATCTGTAGCAGTCCCCGGAACATCCAACACACATTAGAACGCCTACGTCCACGCAGTGGAGGAGCTGCCCAGCCCACAGAGAATACAGGGTGGCAACTGGACACCAGCAGCAGGGAGGTCGCCAAAGGTCCTTCTGAGTGGACAGAGCGTTGCGCTGGCATTCGGAAAGATGACTTAGTTCACTTGGGCAGGCCAGCAGAGGTCTCTCCGCTGCTCCCTCAGAAGCCCAGCTACCCTCTTGGCACACTACAAGAGTGGAGGAAGGGCGGGACAGCGCCGAGCTACTGTTCATTCCCTGATATATTTCAGCAGGCCCAATGTAATGTACACCTTCAATTGAGGGAGCCTATTAAGGCTATTTAGTCATGTCCCAGCATTAAGACACATAAGCCTAGAGGGCATGGATTGGGTAAGGTTCGAGCCGCCCCGTCTAAACTCAACTGGGGAAGTCACTAGGTCAATATGGAAGAGACAGGCCCAGAGAGATGCAGTGTGGGCAGAGTGACCTTTGCGGAATGGGGCATTGAATTATACATACCTCCACCAATAAAATACCTGCACGTCCTCCTTACCTCAACATCTAGGAAAACTCCTATAAGCGTGCTGAAGGTAACCACCGGGTGAAACCAAGGCTGGTCCTTGGACCCAGAGGACCCATGCGCACTATCCTCTGCACAAACAACCAGAGGGAGGTGAACTCGGACATGCACAACTTCACTTATAGCACCTGAAGGGTGCCGGGAATCGCTCGATCAGAGAAACCAGGGTGTAGTCCCTGCCTCGCAGGAGCCCTCAACCGCAGACCCTTGGTACCAATCAACTCACTATCAATACTGTCATGGAATGTGGCTGGACTTGGGAGTGTGTCAGCGAATGGGGACACCCTGGCCAACTTGGACACCAACGATATCCTATGCTTCCAGGAAACCTGGGAACTCGCCCCCTTGCATTTGTCATGTTACTACGAGGTTTTTACACCGGCAAAGAGAACAAGTATTTTTGGCCACCCTTCCGGGGGTCTATCAATCTTCATCAAGCACTCAGTTGAGTTAAGAGTAATCAAACTCCGAATTGATAGTGAAGTGGCCCAAGCAATCGAGATCAGAGGTCTGAATTCAACCAGAAAAAGATGGAACAGATACTTGTCAACTGCTACATAAATCCTCCCAAAAAATCCAAGCTTTCAATGATCCAGGGCGTAGGAAAGTAGGATTTGCTTTCATGGTTACCCCTACTTTTTGCTGGTGCCAGTATGTTTTTTTTGACTAGTCAAGCTGGAATCCAGCTAACCAGGACTCCAGCCACTGTCCTTCTTATATTTGACATAAGTACTTTGGTACCTCCACAATTGGCTACTGGTGTACCCTTGTAAGTCCCTAGTATATGGTACTAAGGTGCCCAGGGCATAGGTACACCAGGGGTCTCCCAAGAGCTGCAGCATGTATTATGCCACCCCCGAGAGACCACTCAAACTGTGACTACAGCCCTACCATTGCAGCCTGTGTAAGCTGGTGCTAGCACCACTTACGACAGATATAAGTTTGCTTATATCTGAGGTCACTAAACTTAAAACCTATGTCACCCCTCAGGCAGGCCTTTCAACCTTAAAGGCAGGGTGTTTGGTTATAAGTGTGAGGGTGCCCCTGCATGAGCAGGACACACCCTACATACCCCAGAGTTGATGCTCCAGGCTCTGTAAGTGTGGTCAGCCATTTTGATACATATAGTGGCCAATGCATCATTACGCAATGGCTAACTATATATTGGCTGTGCCGAACCTGGGCATGTTTGGTATCAAACATGTTGGAATCATACCCCAACACCGTTACCCGTTTTGGAGGTATGATTCCATGCACTGGGGGGCTCCTCCGGGAAGCCCCCAGTACTACTGGTATCAGCTTTCCAGGGTCTGCCAGCGAGCTAGTGCTGCTTCCGACCCCAGACACGATTCTGCCCTCCTGCTTCTGAGCTGAGCTCGAGCAGGGGAAGGTAGAACAATAGGTTTCCTGTCACAGAGAGGTGTAATCACCTCCCAGAGAGGACTTAGTGTATTAGGCTGGGGTGGGGGCACTTGCCAGCGCCATGAGACTGCTTTGAAGGGCACATACGGTGCTCTCCTTGCATACTGCAGTTGCAACCAGTTCTGGGAGCCCTTGGCTCACGTTCTGTCACGAAACTGGACAACTGACATGGGAGTATCCTCCCCTCTGTCCAGCCCCTCTTCTGGGAGGGACCCCAGAGTCGTCCTAACCCCTTTCTTGGGGTATAAAAGGGCTTACCTGTGGGTGGGTCCTCAGATTTGTTGTGGGACTAGTTTCAAGCCTGAAATCACGTCACTCTTCGACTGTCTGGACACTTGCACTTCGCCTGGAACCGAGACTGTCACAGAAGACTCCTGCTGCTCCACGTCTCACTGTTCTGCAAGTCTTCTTCGTTGTCTGTGTCAATCAATCAATCAATCATGTCACTTATAAAGCGCACTACATACCCGCGAGGGTCTCAAGGCGCTGGGGGAAGAGGGGGGTGGTGGTGCTACTGATCGAAGAGCCAGGTCTTGAGGAGTCTTCTGAAGGCCAGTAGGTCTTGGGTCTGTCGGAGGTTGGTGGGGAGGGTGTTCCAGGTCTTGGCGGCGAGGTGGGAGAAGGATCTGCCGCCGGCGGTCGTTTTCCGGATGCGGGGGACTGTGGCGAGGGCGAGGCTGGTCGAGCGGAGCTGGCGGGTGGGGGTGTAGGAGCTGAGTCGTCTGTTGAGGTAGGCTGGTCCGGAGTTGTGGAGTGCTTTGTGTGCGTGGGTGAGGAGCTTGAAGGTTATCCTCTTGTTGACAGGGAGCCAGTGCAGGTCTCTCAGGTGGGGTGTGATGTGGCTGCGTCGGGGGATGTCGAGAATAAGACGTGCAGAGGCGTTCTGGATGCGTTGCAGCCGTCTCAGGAGCTTAGCCGTCGTTCCTGCGTAGAGGAGTTTCCGTAGTCCAGCCTGCTGGTGACGAGGGCCTGGGTGACTGTTTTTCTTGTTTCGGTGGGGATCCACTTGAAGATCCTGCGGAGCATTCGGAGGATGTTGAAGCAGGATGAGGAAACGGCGTTGACCTGCTTAGTCATGGAGAGGGTGGGGTCGAGGACGACCCCTAGGTTGCGTACGTGGTCGGTGGGTGGCGGGGCTGTTCCCAGTGATGTTGGCCACCAGGAGTCGTCCCAGGCTGAAGGGTTGGAACCAAGGATGAGGACCTCCGTCTTGTCCGAGTTCAGCTTCAGGCGGCTGGTCCTCATCCATTCGGCGACGGCCTTCATTCCTTCGTGGAGGTGGGCTTTGGCGGTGTGAGGGTCTTTGGTGAGGGAGAGGATCAGCTGGGTGTCGTCGGCGTAGATGATGTTGAGGTTGTGCTGTCGGGCGACGTGGGCGAGGGGTGCCATGTAGATGTTGAACAGCGTTGGGCTGAGGGAGGAGCCTTAGGGTACGCCGCAGATGATCTTGGTGGCCTTGGATCGGAAGGGGGCGAGGCGGACGCTTTGTGTTCTGCCGGAAAGGAAGGATGTGGTCCAGTCCAGGGCCTTCTCTTGGATCCCGGCGTCGTGAAGGCGTGTTCGTAGTGTGTGGTGGCAGACCGTGTCGAAGGCGGCTGATAGGTCCAGGAGGATGAGGGCTGCTGTTTCTCCGTTGTCTAGCAGGGTCCTGATGTCATCGGTGGCGGCGATGAGGGCGGTTTCGGTGCTGTGTTTGCTGCGGAAGCCGGACTGGGAAGGGTCCAGGATGTTGTTCTCCTCGAGGTAGCGGGTCAGTTGTTTGTTGACGATTTTCTCGGTGACCTTCGCGGGGAACGGGAGCAGAGAGATGGGTCGGAAGTTCTTGAGGTCCTTGGGGTCTGCCTTGGGTTTCTTGAGTAAGGCGGTGATCTCGGCGTGCTTCCAGCTTTCCGGGAAGGTTGCTGTCTCGAAGGAGATGTTGATTATTTTCCGGAGATGGGGCGCGATGGCTGTACTGGCTTTGTTGAAGATGTGGTGAGGGCACGGGTCTAGCGGTGAACCGGAGTGGATGGTGTTCATGATCTCGCTGGTGTCCTCGTCGTTGATGTTGGTCCAGGAGAGCAGGCGGTTGGTGGTTGTGGGGGCAGTGGTCTCGGTGGTTGCCGGGGCGGTCGTGGTGTTGAAGCTGTCGTGGATGTCGGCGATTTTGCGGTGGAAGGAGGTGGCCAGTGAGTCGCACAGGTCTTGCGACGGCTGGATGTCGTTGGTGTTGGAGCTGGGGTTGGAGAGTTCCTTCACGATGTTGAAGAGCTCTTTGCTGTTGTGTGCGTTGTTGTCTAGGCGGTCTTTGAGTGAGGCCCTTTTGGCGGATCTGATGAGGTGATGGTGATTGCGGGTGGCGCTCTTGTGGGCGGCGTAGCTGTCCGCTGTCCGTTCGTGGAGCCAGATCTTCTCCAGTTTTCGGCATGTTCGTTTGGAGGCCTGGAGGTCTTCGGTGAACCAGGTGGCTTTCTTGCTGGTGTGGCTGTTGGGCGGATTCTTGAGCGGGGCGAGGGTGTTGGCGCAGTCGTCGATCCACTGTCTGAGGTTGCGGGCGGCGGTGTCGGGGTCGGAGGGTTCGGCGGGTGGGCTCAGGGCGAGGGTTGTGGTTAGCTGGACTTCCGTGACTCTGCTCCAGCAGCGGCGAGGCATTTGTTCGGTGCGGTGGTGCGTGGTGGGCTTCCTGTAGGTGAAGTGGATGCAGTGGTGGTCAGTCCAGTGGGGTTCGGAGGTGTGGTTGAAGGAGACGTGTGGGCTTGCGGAAAAGATGGAGTCTAGCGTGTGGCCGGCGGCGTGGGTGGGTGTAGTCACGAGCTGTCTGAGTCCGAGGGTGGCGAGGTTGTCGATCAGGGTGGTGGAGTTGGTGTCCTTGTTGTTCTCGAGGTGGAAGTTCAGGTCCCCGAGGAGGATGTAGTCCGTGGAGGCGATGGCGTGTGTGCTGACGAAGTCAGCGATGGAATCGCTGAACTGTGGTCGGGGTCCGGGGGGTCTGTAGATGAGGGTTCCTCTGAGGGTGGTGTTGGGATCGGTGTGGATCTGGAAGTGCATGTGTTCGGCGGTGCTGAGGGTGTCGTCGGTGTTGGTTGAGACTCTGAGGGTGTTCCTGTGGACGATGGCGATGCCTCCTCCGACTCCGTTGGTGCGGTCCCTGCGGGTGATCTTGTATCCGTCCGGGATGGCAATGGCGATGTCGGGGGCTGAAGCGGGATTCAGCCAGGTCTCCGTCAGGAATGCGACGCCTGGGGAGGTTGAGTCGAGAAGGTCCCAGAGTTCGATGGCGTGTTTGCGGGCGGAGCGGGTGTTGAGGAGGATGCATCTGAGGTAGTTGGGTTCTTTCCTGGGCGGTGGTTTGGCGGGGCGGGTGCTGGCGAAGCTGCAGTTCCGGCAGGTGAAGGGCCCTTGGGTGCGCTTCGGGGTGGCCTGGTAGCAGGCGTGATCTTTTCCGGGGTTGAGTGCGTGGAGGGTGCTGGCGTCGAATCGGCGTCTGTTGATGTGGCGGGCGCGGGGATGCCCGGACCAGGGGGTCTGGCGCTGGGCGCGGCCACGGCGCGGACAGGCGCAGACGGGCTTGCCTTAGGCGCGGCCGCGCAGCGGCCGCCATAAATGGGGAGGTGGGAGGGAGGAGCAGGGAATGGGGCAGCGAATGGGCAGTGAGGGGCGGGGCCGCAGGCGCAGCGGCGGGAAACAGGCACAGAAAGGAAAAAACGATCACAATCAGGGGCAGCAGGGGGCACAGAAAGGAAAAACGATCACAATCAGGGGCAGCAAGGGGCACAGAAAGGAAAAAAACGATCACAATCAGGGGCAGCAAGGGGGCACAGAAAGGAAAAAACGATCACAATCAGGGGCAGCAAGGGGGCACAGAAAGGAAAAAAAAACGAGCACAATCAGGGGCAGCAAGGGGGCACAGAAAGGAAAAAACGAGCACAATCAGGGGCAGCAAGGGGGCACAGAAAGGAAAAAACGAGCACAATCAGGGGCAGCAGCAGGGCACACAGACGGAGCTGTGTGGTGGGGAGCGACCTACCAGTCAAGGTCATGGGTCGCTCTCTTCACCACGCAGCGGCCGCCATAAATGGGGAGGTGGGAGGGAGGAGCAGGGAATGGGGCAGCGAATGGGCAGTGAGGGGCGGGGCCGCAGGGCGCAGCGGCGGGAAACAGGCACAGAAAGGAAAAACGATCACAATCAGGGGCAGCAAGGGGGCACAGAAAGGAAAAAACGATCACAATCTGGGGCAGCAAGGGGGCACAGAAAGGAAAAAACGATCACAATCAGGGGCAGCAAGGGGGCACAGAAAGGAAAAAACGATCACAATCAGGGGCAGCAAGGGGGCACAGAAAGGAAAAAACGATCACAATCAGGGGCAGCAAGGGGGCACAGAAAGGAAAAAACGATCACAATCAGGGGCAGCAAGGGGGCACAGAAAGGAAAAACGAGCACAATCAGGGGCAGCAAGGGGGCACAGAAAGGAAAAAACGATCACAATCGGGCAGCAAGGGGGCACAGAAAGGAAAAACGAGCACAATCAGGGGCAGCAAGGGGGCACAGAAAGGAAAAAACGATCACAATCAGGGGCAGCAAGGGGGCACAGAAAGGAAAAAAACGATCACAATCAGGGGCAGCAAGGGGGCACAGAAAGGAAAAAACGAGCACAATCAGGGGCAGCAAGGGGGCAGAGAAAGGAAAAAAACGATCACAATCAGGGGCAGCAAGGGGGCACAGAAAGGAAAAACGAGCACAATCAGGGGCAGCAAGGGGGCACAGAAAGGAAAAACGAGCACAATCAGGGGCAGCAAGGGGGCACAGAAAGGAAAAAAACGAGCACAATCAGGGGCAGCAAGGGGGCACAGAAAGGAAAAAGCGAGCACAATCAGGGGCAGCAAGGGGGCACAGAAAGGAAAAAACAGAGCACAATCAGGGGCAGCAAGGGGGCACAGAAAGGAAAAAACGATCACAATCAGGGGCAGCAAGGGGGCACAGAAAGGAAAAAAAAACGATCACAATCAGGGGCAGCAAGGTGGCACAGAAAGGAAAAAACGAGCACAATCAGGGGCAGCAAGGGGGCACAGAAAGGACAAAACGAGCACAATCAGGGGCAGCAAGGGGGCACAGAAAGGAAAAAACGAGCACAATCAGGGGCAGCAGCAGGGCACACAGACGGAGCTGTGTGGTGGGGGATCGACCTACCAGTCAAGGTCAGGGGTCTGTGCTTCATCCAGGATCTTCAACAGACCTTTGTGCATCAAGGACACCTGAAGTAATTTCCCTTGGAGTGAAGGAGTCACTCCCCTGCATCTGCAGGCACCACAAAGAAGCTGACCGGTCTGCTGCTCCTGACATCCCACAGACTTCGAAAGGCTCAGCAACACAGGTGGTGGTTTTGCAACTCTTCTCGAGGCCTGACCTGTCCTCTCTGCAATATTTAGGCCAGAATCCCTCGTTGGAACCGCTGGGACCAAACCCCTGTGCCAAGGCTTAATGGCTCTGCAGTCAAGAGATCTTCGGGCTAGAAGAAGCTCCAGCCTCCAGCATCTCTTCCTACCAAGATCAGTGTCCTCACCGCATCCTCTGCACCGTGGGCCTTTTTCTTTGGTGAGCTGCTTGAGGTCCTCTTGCGACTCCTGTGGCTTTGGCCTGTGGGTCCTCTCGAGGGTCTTCTCTTGCTTCACTGGACTCCCCTGCTTGCTCGGGCCTGCTCTGACTCTCCTGCCCTTGGTGAGTTCCTTGGACCGCTCTGGTCCCAATGTTTCTCCTTCATCGGTTTCTACATCGGTTGCTACTGCCAAGGCTTGTTGGTGCTACCGCTGGACACTGGCCCCCTGGTTCTCGACTTCTGACGTGGGACAGCTCGTGAACGGCTCCTGGTCTTTCTCAGCGTCGCCTGGTCCTCACAGCTGCAGCAACAAGGTCACCGGCATCACTCCTGCATCTTCCGTCGTTGGTGGGCATTGCTCTTACGTCCCCCGTGGTCACCTCTGAGTGACATTGACTCTGTCCCCTCTGCTTGCAGGTTCTTCTCTTCAAGATTCCACTCTTGGATTGGGGGGGGGGGGCGCTAGAGGGCGCCAAGCAAGATGGCCGCACTTACGTGAGACTCCTGCAGCTCGGGGCACAATCCGTCTGGTATCCTCCTCATCTCTTGCCCTACAACGCCGCAAACAACGCTGATGGGGTAGCGGACACCCGCTGCCATTCACGGGTGCGAAATCATCGCCACACGCAGTGCTGCTGGCCACGAAGACTGCCTCCATCCTCTCCGGCCTCGCGACTCCAAAATGGCTGCTGCCGCGGTCGCGGCTCCTTGTTCCTGCCGCTGCGGCCGTGAGCGGAGCTATACCTGAGACCGCCTCGTCGCCTGAGGAGGCTTTGAGCTCCGGGGCCCCTCTGCCGGAGGTGCGGGGCCGGCCTGTTTGCTGCCCGTGATCCCGCGCTCCTCCCCGGAGCGTATCAACCGGCGGCCCTTCCCCTGGCGGCGGAGGGCACCTGGGCCGCGCCGGGCGGGCGCGGTCGGGGACTTCGCTCCGTTCTGGCCCCAGCCCACCGTGACAAGCCTGCAGTGCCGCCTGAAATCGGACACCAGACGTCGCTACGGAAACCGAGGCTCCGGAGGCACAGCCCGGGGTGGTTCCTGCTGCTGCGGCATCGGCGGACCTGGCGGCGTGTGTCGTGGCCCTGCCCCGGCGTGGCCTCCTCCGGACCTGCTGCGGAGACTCTCCCTGCTATACATACCCCAGTGAGCCTGCCTGCAGCAGCAGCTGTCCCCCTTTGCCGCAGTGCCCCGCTATGCTCACCTGAGCCGCGCCATCCCCCTGGGCCGCCTTCCTTCAGCTGCACCCCGGGCCCCACGGCGTCTCTCACCGCCACAGACTGCCATCTTTGGGCCCATCCGCACAGGCGCGGATGTGCCGATGTGGCCTGGCTCCTCCATTCAGCCTAAGGACCATAGGCCTCCACGTTTGCTGTGCCTCCTCCACGGGTCGGCCTGCTCTCCCTGGCCCTGCCGCCCTGCTGAGCCCTGCAAGCTTTTCTTGAGTTCGCTGGACCTGCGCCCGCTGACCATAGCACATCACCTCCTCGCTGAGACCCGCACTGCTCCTGCCATAGAGACAGGCTGCTCCCGGGCCCTCCACGCCGGCCCGGCTATTCAACTTTGCTCGCCTGCAAAATCCTCATCGCTGACTATATGAGGCAGTGGCCTCCCCTATTGACTACACCTGGAGACCACCCCCTTTTTTTTTGTTGTTGTTGTTGTTTTTTTGTTGTCTCTACATACACCGCCTTCCTCCCTTTACCTGCACATCCATGTCTGTGGCCAGATCAAAGCGGCCCTCCTATTAGCTCACGCAAGCCACCGCTTCACGCCGCTCTCACCCTTCTAGCGCCGCCGGCGGGACCCATCACTGGCAGCGTCCGGCACAAAAACCAACTCCGGGCTGTGCAGCAAATCACCAGCGACTGTATCTCGGCTGGCACCCACGCCTGACTGTAGCACCCTGTGAAGCCCCGGCAGCCGTCCCACTCCCCGGCACCACATGACTCCCTAGTGAGCACCTCGTTGTCTGCCTCCCCCGACTGGCTGTGGACGCCATGGGCAAAACAGACGGCAAGCAGCCTAAACTCACCTTTGAGGCCCGCAAGTCAGCGCGAATGCAGGCGGAGGTGGAAGGAGACCCACCTGACGCCGCCGCCCCTGATCCGCCCACCTCTACGGAGGATTTGAAAGAGCTCCTCCTGATCATTTAATCTAGCCTAACATCCATAGAATCCAAAATGGATGCGATGAACGCCCGCATGGACACCCTCACACATAAGAGCGAGCAACACGAAGAGCGAATAAAAGAAACGGAGCGCCGCATCTCTGACCTGGAGGACACCTCCACCACAACCGCAGACAAAACACTGGACATGGAAAAAGTCTTGAGAGTCATTGCCGCAAAGAACGAAGATTTAGAATCTCGCTCAAGACGCAATAATCTGCGGATCCTAGGTGTACCAGAGTCAACCGCCACGGGCAAAATGGAGGACTATGTGGAGCGCATGCTCACTACGACCTTTGGCAGAGAGGCCTTTTCGTCGGTCTTCATTGTAGAGAGAGCACACCGGTCCCTGGCCCCCCGCCCAGTGCCTGGCGCCCCTTCTCGCCCCATCATAGCGAGGCTCCTTAACTACAGGGATCCTGACACCGCACTGCGGCTCGCCAGGGAGCACGGCCGGGTGCACTTTGACGGCGTTGAGGTGTCCCTATATCCAGATTTCACCATGGCTGTCCAAGAAGCACGTAGGAAATTCCTGCCGATGAAGAAAAAGCTCCAACAAATGGGCATTGCGTATGCCATGCTTTTTCCTGCACGCCTCAAAGTCACGCACCAGGGGAAGCAACACATATTCACAAACCCCCAGCACGTTCAGGACTTCATAAAAACTTTGCCGAAGAAGACCACAGACCGTGCCTCTCCCTCCAATCGCTCCCCTGACACTGGCGGCACATCCGATGTTGAGTAATGAGCCCACCTTTCTACTAGGATCATGCTCCGGACTCTGTGCAACATCTCCAATTGTTATCGACTTGTTCAATCGACCGCGTGCTATGCAGCACCCTTCATCAACATTAAAATGTCGCATTCCTGATGGTCCCCATCTACGGATGTGATGGACGCTACCCCGCATGAAGACTACTCCGCAACATTTAGGACAAAATGAGACATTTCACTATCCCACCCCGAGCACCCTCGCCGATGCGAGGTGGTTTTGGTTCGCCCTCTGGCCGCTACCCACTCAGGGAACCCCTACTTTGCCTTGGTTATCTAAAGTTGTAGCCCGTTGGGAGCATGGTACATGAGGCATTGGGAAAGGGAGGGAGGGAAACACGACACAGCAGGATTGGGCTGCTGATGTGGGGGGGAGGGGGGAGAATTTGTTTACTGCCACTTACTATTAACCTGCCACAGCTAAACGTTATTGACGCAATTGACCTGCTTGACCACTACCTGATGCACACTAGAGATATCACGATATGTCATCATGGAGAATCGACCTAACTACCCTAAATACAATTTTTTGACCTGGAACGTGAGAGGTCTGGGTGACTCTCGCAAACGCCGTCACATCCTTTCTTATCTGGACTGACACAACATACACTGCGCTCTGCTCCAGGAAACACACCTTAGCCCCACGACCCGACCCACGTTTGCCTCCCGATGGGCAACCAGCCGATGCTTCTCTTCATACTCCACTTACGCACGCGGCACAGTTGTCTTGATTAAACGTACACTCCCTTTTACTCTCACTGGGGCTTATGCTGACCTGCAGGGCAGATACAGCATTCTATGGGGCAGACTGGCTGCTCAATCTATCACGCTTGTTTCCTGCTACGGCCCGAACACGGATGACCCCGAATTTTTCCGGGTCCTCTGGGGAAAAATTCTAGATTCTGGCTCCACACACGTGGCATGGGGAGGGGACTTTAATGTCACTCTCGATCCAACGATAGATCGTTCGCACCCACAACCCCACCACTACTCCGCTGCACACCATACCCTAAACCAGATTGTTGCTGACCACTGCCTTGTGGATGCATGGCGCATGCTTCATCCACTGAACAAAGAGGGAACCTGCTTCTCCACTGTCCACTCCTCCTGGTCCCGTATAGACAGCTGGCTCATCTCCAGGGGACTAACCCCATGGCTGCTCCATTCTTCCCATTTGCCACGCACCTACTCTGATCACTCTCCGGTTCTTCTCACGCTTGCACCCCCTCACGAAGAGTCCCCATACCTGTCATGGCGCCTGCCCGCACAGGCCCTGCTTGACCCTGTATTTAAAGCTGAACTCGAACAAGAAATTGAAGAGTTCTCCCCCGCAATGACAATTCGGTGGCACAATACTCCACAGTATGGGAAGCCTTCAAAGTCACCATGCGCGGAATCTGCATTTCCAAAAGTGGAGGGATATTGAGGGACATCCGTTCCACACTCCGAAAAATAGAGGGCGACCTCAAACACACTGAGACCCAAATGCAAGCTACACCCACCCCCCAGTTACAGAAGCACCTGCAAGATTTACTAAATGACTACCAAGAAACCGCCGAGAGGGAATGTAGGTTCAGAGGGAAATATTTCCAAGCCCGCCGGTACGGAGAGGGTGAAAGACCAGGAAAAGCCCTGGCTCCCCTGATCCGTCCCCCTAGATTCTCCAACACCATATTAGAAATCACGGATGAGGAAGGACACACCCACAGAGACACCTCGGAAATCGCTGCCATTTTTAAACGATTTTACAGCACTTGGTACACATCGCACAGAACACACCCTGCTGACGTTACCCCCTTCTTTGAAGACACCGCGATTGCTTGGCTTGGAGATAACCAGAGGGAATTCCTCCTGGCCCATCACGAGGACAAGGAGATCATTGCCGCCATAATGCAGCTACAGTCTGGTAAAGCCCCCGGACCGGATGGCCTCCCGGCCGAATTTTACAAACCTTTCGCCATATCCTTATTCCGGTCCTGCGGCATGTCTACGAGGAGGCTAGAGAGACGGGTATACTCCCCCAGACAATGCGGGAGGCGCTCAGATTATCCCTACCGAAACAAGACAAACCGCCTACGCAATGCGACTCCTACAGGCCCCTCTCCCTCATCAACGTAGACGCTAAAATATTAGTTAAATTAATTGCAAACCGCATCAGCCCCGTCATGACTGCCCTGGTCCTCCCTGATCAGTCGGGGTTCGTGCCCAGCAGAGGCACTTCCCATAATCTTCGGACGCTATTTGCCGTCCTACAAGACATTGATCCTGATATGAATGCGGTGGCTGTCTTTCTTGATGCCACCAAGGCATTTGATTCTCTCAATTGGGACTATTTGGCATTCGTCCTCCAACGCATGGGCTTCCCCGCCCCCTTCCTGGCATGGATTAACTTACTCTACACCGTCCTGCAGGCTAGTGTACTGATCAATGGTACTAGGTCCCCCCCTTCACCATAGCCAGAGGCACTAGACAAGGGGGTCCATTATCCCCCATTCTTTTTGCCCTAGCCATTGAACCCCTGGCTGCCAAGGTTCGTCAACATTTTCGCGACCATACCCTCATATACCCCGAACGGCAGATCCTGATCTCTTTATACGCCGACGACCTCACTCTCTATCTGCGTAACCCGGAAGAAAGCCTCAATCCCATATTACGACTGCTCATTCTATTGGGTCACTTCTCTGGCGTCAACATTAACTGGGGGAAATCTCAGATATTCCCTCTCACTGCGACTACCCCACGGTTCACCCCAGATTACCCCCTTGCATGGTGTGAGGACACCATCAAGTACTTGGGGATAGTCGTTACTCGCAGCCGCACTGCACTGATGACGGCAAACTACGGGCACGCCTTGGATCTCCTCACTGATAAAATCACCAGGTGGATCGCCATGCCAATTTCCATGGCCGGGAGAGCCTCATTCATAAAGATGGTAATCCTCCCCAAGCTGCTCTACCTCTTTATTAACATCCCCTATGCCCCCAGCAGACACTTCTTCCAAGCCTTGAAAACTCAACTCATCCGTCTCACCTGGGGGGGGGGGGGGAGGGAAACAAGCTAGGCTGCACTGGGACACCCCACTCGACCCTTTAGTGCGGGAGGTTTTGAGATCCCTGACCTGGAACTGTACTTCAGTTGTGCCCAAGCCCACTTTGTGACATACTGGATAGACCCCCCCCCATATATGCCTCATTAAGCAATCGAGGACAGCTACATGGCTCCAAATCCCTGCTCTGCATATTTAAGCGCACCTGCCATCCTGCGGTGACTCGCTTCCTCCACAGTAGACTGCACTGTCAGTGCATGGCATGATCTGGCCTGCCGCCTCCAAATCACCACATTATACTCCCCCTTACTGCCTCTCCGAGGCCGGCTGGATCTTCCGGTCGCGCGCGAGGGAGGCTGCTGCCGCCTCCTTTGAAAGCTTTCTATTAAGACATGGGGTCAGCTCTACATAAACAGCGCGTTTCGCTCCAGCGAAGAATTCTTTGGCACTACCACGCCCACCCCCCTAGAACGCTTCTATTATATCCGCTTGAGACAAGATGTCAAAACTCTCACCCCGTGCTTCCCACAGGAACCCCCTACAGTGTCACCACTGCATAACCTCCTGCAGAAAGATACCCCTGCACACGTAATCTCACTGCTCTACCGCACCACCCAAAAAGACGGCATTTACGACCCCCCCCCTTCGGCCAGGACTCGGTGGGAGGAAGAGTTAGAATCCCCCATAACTGATGACCAGTGGGCATTTCGCTGTCAGCAAACTGGGAAAATTTCCGCTAGCAGCCGGCTGCGCATCATCCATTATAGGTACCTACACCGTCTTTATTACACACCTATGCGCCTGATGCGCCTTCATCTCCGTGACACTGACCGCTGTGGGAGGAAGGGAGCAGACTTCAGACACCTGGCCTGGGACTGTTCCCCCATTCGGAGGTACTGGTCGGAGGTGTTGGGGGCGCTTGATAAAATGACTGGACTGCACGTCCCCGAAGACCCTCTTGTCACACTATTAGGGTACACTGATGCACTGACCTCCTCGCTGCGGAAATACATCTCCATGGCACTCTTGCTTGCCAAACGACGTGTGGCTTGCAGATGGGGCAGGGGAAGGGCTCCTAAATTTAAAGACTGGTTGAATGATCTTATCTACTGCCAAGAACAACTGCACACCTATGCCGAACTCCTACCGCCCTCTTCCCACCCTAGAGACATTTGGACTCCCCTACAGTCATATCTCCTGGAGCAAGCCGCCACCGCTGACTCAGCCACAGCGCCTCACCTGGACAACTGATGGGGCCAGAGTATGACAGTTGTGTCGGTTCATTAGTATCCTAACCAGACCGCGTGAACTGCAACTCATTTGTCAAGCCTGAACAGCCTAGCTCAGCTGATACGCACTGCTCAGGTCATGTTTATATTGTATGCTTGGTCAACTTGCGATTTCGATATAATAAGTGGTATGGGTTTTTTTTGTTGTTGAATATTGTCACTATGCTTAAAACCAATAAAGACAGTTTTTAATAAAATAAAAAAAAAGATTCCACTCTTGGATTCCACCGGACTCTTGCACAGTCTTCGCCAGCGGCATCTTTACTGAGGTCCTCCGTTGTGGTCTACAGCGGTTTCCGACTTCACTTTGCACCTATGCACCCGGCTTCCCTGTTGTAGGTATCCTGGTTCCTGGGGTATCCACGGGTGGGGTGACTCTCCAACCTTCTGTCTTCCACTGGGTTTCTTCGGGGTCTGCTGGGAAGGGTCCTGCTTCTTCAAAACGGCAACTGCGACTTTCCTGTTCACTTCTAGTGAGTACGCAGCTGTGTTTCTACTCTGCACACAGCCTCCGTGGGGTTCCTGGATACTTACCTTGGGTGGTTCCTGGTGTCTCACCTCTTCTGGGTCTCCTGGTCGAAGTCCCGACTTCGGTCGCAGTTCGCATTCCCCTTTCTTAGTATATGGTTTGGTCTCCCCCTGGAGACCACTGTGTAGTGTGCTTACTTACCTGTTTACAATTGAAGTATTGTGTTGATATCTCCGGGTAGGAGATATACCAATCTGTTAGTGAGTGTTGTGTAATAAATAGACATATTTTATAACTACACGGTATGGTTCTTCTTCGTTTAACCTACACTACATGATTAGATCTGGTAAAACGAGCTGCTTAACACTCCTTCTGGACTAAGCCTGAAGGCTGCTCTCCACAGCTACCACTTAGAGAGCTTCTATGGTGTCTAAGACCCCTAAAATCACCATAAGCGTTGTCTGGATAAGTGCAAGGTGCTTCACTTAAAAAAGCGTGCACCATATACTAAGCCAGCCTCCTCCACAGGGTCGACTGGATTGTCTAGAATTGCTTATTTTGGACCACTCAGCCCATTAATTCATAATATTTGATGATTTTAACATCAGCGCCTTAGGATGCTCCCCCGGGAGAGACGGAGGCAAACCGTAGAAGAATTTTTGTCAACTTATAAAATGGCAATGGCACAATAGGAGATGCTTGCAAACGACCGCTCATTTCCCCCAAACTGCAAAGGACGCTCAACCATTGACTGTCTTCCTCTCCGAGGGATTGGCCAGGCAGATGGTGCACTTTGAAATCACAGAAAGACAGGAAAGCGATCATAACCCCCTACAATGCACTGTTCATCTCCAGCTACAAAGGCTCTTGATTGTCATACCCGTGGGCACTTCAACAGGCGAGGAAAAAGTAAATCTAGTTGAAAGAATAAAATGGAGGCGGAGTACTCACCACTGGTAGTAAGCTGGCTAATCAATCAGGCCCCTGGAACAAACCTGAGGGAGCAGGACCTGATCCACAAATGGTGGGGGAAAACTGTCGGGGGTCTTAGAACCCTTCTGAAAGGTGACGTAATCAGAAACCATCCGACAAAACCTGGTAGGGCCAGGAGGCCAGCAATCCAATACAATAAATCCATAAGTTCAGCAAGAAGGGCCCTCTGCAGAGCACAGCGGTTAAATAATCAAAAACCTACAACCCACACTGCAGCAGATGTTAAACACAAGAGACAAATCCTCAAGAAAGTAACCTGGGAACTTAAGCAGGCAAGAGATCAAAAGAATTGGACAACCCTATTTCAACTGCTGAAGGACCCTAACCACTTGCGCTTTTGGTAACAAGTGAACAAATTAACGACTCTTAATGATACAAGGGAGAACGGAATTTCAGAAGCAGCATGGGTTAGCCATGTTACATATACTGAGAACCTGCCACCTCCTACTGTGGCTATCCCATGGATAGAGAAGACCGGCAAACTAACCACATCCACGGAGGAAGCCATTGGGCAACAACTATCAGGGGAGAAGATCTGTGAAACTGCCAGGCCCATGCTCTCCACCCCATCTGATGAACCGGAACACGCAGGACCTAAACATATATCCCCCAGGAGGGTCGAAAGAATCATAAAGCACATAAGGAAGGATGGGGCATCCGACCCGAACGGTGTGCCAGCATCTCTGTTCAAAGTGGCTCCAGACCTCTGGGCAAGGACATTGACTCTACTTTCAACAGTGGGCTCCAGATGGGGTCGATCCCGGACATGTGGCGAGGATTAATCCTCAGCCGCATATATAAAGAGGGGATTCGGTCAATACCTACTAACTACCGCTTAATCGCACTGCTTGACGTGGAGGCCAAAATATATGCTCACATCCTGCCGGAACACCTGGAAGACTGGGTTAGTGACCAACAGATTCTTCTGTTCTTTCATTCGGGCTTTAGAGCCGGGGCATCAACAGTGGACAGCATCATAGTACTATCTTACCTAAAGTAGCGAGCTGCCAAACACCGCAGCTTACCCCTATTCTGTTGCTTTCTTGATCATAGCGCGGCATTCAACTGGGTGGATAGGGGAATCCTATGGAGAAAGCTGGATGCTTGGGGCATACCACAAAGCTGCTAAGTGCCATAATTTCATTGCACTTCGAAACATGGGTCTCTGTGATGACTTGCCCGGGCTCGGCCACGTGAAAAATCAAAACCAACCGGGGCCTAAAGCAGGGGTGCGTCCTGGCTCTCTTACTCTTTAATTCGTACACAGCTGACTTAGGGAAGAGTTTGGAGCCCAGTGGCTTAGCCCTGCCGAACCTAGGCCCAACCAAACTCCAAATAATACAATAGGCCGACAACATATTGATCATGAATCGCACAAAGGCCGGTTTACAGTGGGTGCTGAGCACCCTGAACGCTTTTAACAAGACTAACCAGCTCCTAGTTAACCAGGAAAAAACATATTCGGTCGCTGCTGGAACAAAAAGAACATCTTCTGGCGTCTTGGCAGCCAGTGCATCACCACAGCTAGGAAGTATAACTACCTCGGTGTATGGTTCACGGAAAGTAGTACAGTAGTGGCACAAATAAATGCAACAAAAAAAGGGCAATCGCATATGGGGTCAACCAACTAAATCAACAATTATGGAGCGCATCAGCAGCCCCAATATTAAGGATAATGAAAGCGACGTTTCTTCCTTCCGTACAATATGGCCACTTTCCATACCCTGGAACTTTAGATGAAGCCCTGGAACAAGCTCACTGTAGAGCATACAAAAAAATCTGCCAACAACCTCGCGTAGTTCGTCTCTCCAGGCTAAGGTTGGAGCTTGGTCTGGTATCTCAGACTTTAGACTGTCAAGCGGCCATGTTGATGTGCTTCCTTAGTGTCAGGATGGCGGATACACATCATTAAAAAGCCATCAAAATACATTTTCGAAACCCCAGGCAATCCTTGGTATGACCAAGTAAACAACGCACTGTGCCCGCTCCAGATGACAGACTCCGTCCACCAGGTGGGAAACGTCCTGTTCACCACCTGAAAAAAGGCAATCGGTCGTTAATTAAAGGTGATCTTGATGGACCAAGATCTGCTGCTCATCAGGAACTCGGAAGCGGCACATGCATTAAATGACTCCTACCTAGTCGGGACTCTGCAATCTACGGGAATCTATTAACGCGGAAACTCAGAGACAGATCTTCTACATGAGGTCTCTGGCTCTGCCAATTAAAGATTTTAACCCCTCCTGGGCCAGCTTCAGAAGCAAGACAGCTTGCAGGCTTTGTCCCTTTCAAAACGAATTGTGGTTACATCTGCTATGTTGTTGTCCCTCCCTGGAGCACCAGAGTAGTCAATTAAACCGGTATGCCTAGCCTACGGGGCTCAAACATACCAGGAAGCTTCCAGCATCTGCTTTTCAGATTGTGCTCCCTGGGCCCTGGTAAAATCTGCACAATTTGTGGCCATACTCAGGCGGCATCTATCATCTAGCCCTGACACGGACGGCAAAGAAATGCAAATACAAATAAAAATAGGCTGACCTCTCTCCACAGCCTGAGTGCTGGTTGAAGATCTCTGGAATGTACTGACTGCCATGGTAAAAGTTTAATGTACATATATCTGAAAGAAACACGTTAGTTATAGATTCCTTACCTTAGAATTACTCCCAGGCGTCAGACTGGATCCAGAAATTTTTTCGTCAGCAGTACCTCTGCGCGTCGGAAGGTGGCGTCGGTCGGCTCCGCGTCCGTCGTCGGCGTTGTGGTCGCCGGGATGACGTGGCAGCAGCTACTTGGACGCCGCCCTCGCGTGCTGACGTCAGTTCTTTCTTTTTCCGTGCCAGCCAGCGCAGATCCGGGAAGAGCGGTACCTCCAGTCATTTTTTTTACTGACTTTTTCTCGACTTTTGTCGACTTCTTTTTCGAGTCTTCGACTCCTAAGGAGGGATGCCCGGTTTCAAGGCCTGTGGTTCCTGTCATCGGATGATGTCGGTGACGGAGCCGCACCGCGTGTGTCTTTTTTGCCTGGAGCGCGACCACGATCCCAAGTTGTGCTCCGACTGCCGGTCGATGGCGCCGAAGGCTTTGCGGGAGCGGTCCCGAAAGCTGCTTGAACACCGGCAGTCGGCTCCGTGCCGTTCGAGGTCCCGGTCGCGAGGGAGGTCAAGGGACTGGTCGCGGAGTCATCACCATTCCTCCAAGTCTTCGAAGTCTTCGCACTCTGGGTCGGGTAAGTCGAAGCATAAGAAGAAGTCGAAGAAGCATCATCGCTCTTCGACTTTTCCTCGTCGGTCGGCCGATCCGACGAGGAACGCAGGTGGTGCCCCTCCCGCGGCTCCGCGCGCGGAGCCCGAAGAGTCGTCTCCGCATTTCCCTCCCTTACCGGGACCCGGAGCGACTCCCGCCCAGCTTTGTACGTTCTACGAGGCGATGCATGCCATCTTTGGGCGGACCGACCCCGCCAGCGTGCCTTCGGGCCCCGCGGACTCGGTTGGGGGCCTAGGCCTTCTCTGCCGGCGGCTCCAGCCCCGGCGCCGCAGCCCCCCCTTGGATCCAGGCACCACTACCGCGTTCGATGCTGGTCGGTCCCCCGGCCGGCGTCGACCCCGGCCTCCATCCCGTCGTGGACACGGAGCCGGACCGGCGTCGCCTGACGCCGGATCCGGCGCCGAGAGGAGTTTTTGTGCCCCTGTTCACTCCTGGGGTCCCTTTTCAACCTGAGTGACACCCAGAGGATGAGGAGGAGTGGGAGGGGTCAGGTGACCCTCTGACGGACCAGTTGGATAGTGACCAGGACTGGAGAGAGGAACTGGGGGATGCCAGTGGTCTCGACACCTCCCCTGACCTTGGCATGTTGTCTCCTACCGTGGCTACGGAGGACGGAGCGTTGTACGCAGTGGTGTTGCGTAGGACGGCCGAGGCTCTCAACCTCGAGCTTCCTACGGTGGCGGTCAGGACTAACCTCCTGACAGAGGTGCTTCAACTGGCTGCGAGCTCCTCGGAGCCCTTGCTACCGTTTAATGAGGCCCTCACCGATGTCCTTTTGGGCACTTGGTCCAGGCCCAACACGGGGGCTCCTGTGGACAGGATGATTGCCCGACGCCACCGCCCGGCTCCGGGCGACCCCACTTTCCTCTCCCAACACCCCACCCCGGAGAGCTTGGTAGTCCAAGCCTCCACTTCCAAAAGCGCCTTCCCTACCGCTCCACCGGAAAGGGAATCCAAGAAGCTGGACCATCTTGGAAAGAAAATGTTCTCTTCCGCCAGCTTAGGACTGCGGTCCCTAAACACCGCATGTCTCTTGGGCCGTTATTCCCATTCGGTGTGGGATACGGTGGCGCAAGTGCTGCCTCAATGTCCGGAGGTGGCCCGGGCAGTGCTCTCCCAGGCTGTTGCCGCCGGGAGGGATGCAGCGAAGTTTACGATACGTTGTGGGCTAGACACCGCTGACTCTCTGGGCAGAACTATTTCCACATCAGTAGCGCTTCGTCGCTACGCCTGGATGAGGTCAACTGGCTTTTCAGGGGATGTCCAGAACACCTTGATGGACATGCCCTTTGATGGCCGTTGCCTTTTTGGTGACAAAGCAGACAACTCTCTAGAGCGTTTCAAGGACTCACGGGCTACGGCCAAGTCCTTGGGCCTCTCCACCCGTTCTGCGCAGTCTGCTTTTCGCCCCTTTCGTGGCTACGGAAGGGGTGCCCAGCTACGTCCCGCCCAGAGCCACAAGCCGCAGCAAGTTACCCAACCTTCGCGCGGCCGGGGACGTGGTAACAACCGTCGTGGTTCTGGGGGCCAGCGGGCGGGCCAGTCTACCAACCCCCCCTCTGCAGCAGCCTCCAAACCCTCCTAGTCCGACCTTTCAGGCCCATCAAACGCCAGTGGGCGGCAGGATTCGCCATAACCTCCCCCACTGGCACACCATCACTTCGGGCAGGTGGGTTTTGCAAATAGTCCGAAGGGGCTACTCCCTCCCCTTTGAGACTACCCCTCCAGCCATGCCACAGAGATACCACCGCATGTCGGAGGATCATCTGGCCCTTCTCCAGCAGGAAGTTACGGCTCTCTTGGCCAAGGGAGCCATCGAGCACGTTCCTGTCCCAGAAGTAGGTCGTGGTTGTTACTCCCACTACTTTCTGGTCCCCAAGAAGGACAAGGGCCTGCGTCCTATCTTGGATCTCAGGGACGTCAACCGCTTCCTCCGGAAGGAGAAGTTCAAGATGTTGACGCTTGCTCAGGTCTTGTCTGCCCTCGACCTGGAAGACTGGATGGTAGCGTTGGACTTGCAGGACGCTTATTTTCACATCCCCGTCCTGCCGGCCCACCGCCGTTACCTACGGTTCACGGTAGGCCACAAGCATTTTCAATTTACCGTGCTCCCCTTTGGCCTTATCAGCGCCCCTCGGGTGTTCACGAAAGTGATGGCGGTGGTCGCAGCTCATCTGCGCAGATCAGGGGTTTCAGTCTTCCCCTATCTCGACGACTGGTTGTTTAAGGCAGGCTCGCCCCAGGCAGTCGTCTCCCACCTCCAGACTACGGCCGACCTCCTGCATTTGCTGGGGTTCTCCATCAATGTGCCGAAGTCACACCTGATTCCCTCTCAGAAGCTCCTCTTCATCAGAGCGGTTCTGGACACGACGCGGTTTCGGGTATATCCTCCCGAACAGCGAGTCCGGGATATTCAGGCTATGATTCCGATCTTTCAGCCTCTATCCCGGGTTTCGGTCAGAATGACTCTGAGGCTGCTGGGCCTCATGGCCTCCTGTATCCTGCTGGTCGATCATGCCAGGTGGCATATGCGGGCTCTGCAGTGGGACCTGAAGTTTCAGTGGGCGCAGCATCAAGGGAATCTGTCCAATTGCGTCCAGATCTCGGAGGGCACTGCACGTCATCTGCAGTGGTGGCTCACTGTTAGAACTGGGGGTCTCTAGTTGGCAATGGTATACACCTTTGTCCAAATAGGGACCCTTGCTTCTAAGTCAGGGCAAGGGAGTTACACTCCTGGATAACCCCTGCTCACCCCCTTGGTAGCTTGGCACGAGCAGACAGGCTTATCTCAGAGGCAGTGTGTTAAGCATTTGTGAACACATACAGTAATACAGTGAAAACACTACAGATGGACACCACACAGGTTTTATAAAAATGAGTATTCTTTATATAGACTTAACACAAGACCACAAACGACAAAAATCCACAATACTGTACTCAAAAATAGACTTAAAGATGGTAGAAGTAACTTAGTTCAAGTTGATGATAAATGCGATACGTTTCTCACAAAAGTACCTTGGATGCATAACGCAAAACTAACAAAGGGTCCGCAGGGAGGGTGATGCGGCGAGCAGGCGCCTCGATGCGGTGCGACTATCTGGTGCGATGCGGGTGCGCTCTTGATGCGATGCGACAATGTGAAGACGATGCGTGCACGCCCGACGGCCGTGCGGCGAACTCTGTATCTTAGGAGCCGCGACAGGCCCTGCGACACGCTTCTCCGGTGATGCGACGGCAGGCAGCTGTGACGGCGACACGCTTCTTGGGGGATGCGACGGCGACCCTTGCGAGGGCGACACGCTTCCCCGGTGATGCGATGGCAGGTAGTTGCGACGAAGCCACGCTTCTTCGGTGATGCGACGGCTGGCAGCTGCGACGAAGGCCCCTTCTCTGGTGATGCGGCGGCGGCCTCTGCTGCGGCGACACGCTTCTCCGGCGATGCGACGGCAGCAGCTGTAACAGCGACACGCTTTTTCTCGTTGAGTCGCGCTCCCAGCGACATGCAGGCTTCTGCAGACAGAATCCCCAGCAAGGAATTCAGGAGGGAGCGGGTGGTGAAGTCTTGTAGCCCTGAGACTTCAGCAGGAGGCAAGCTCTAGTTCAAGCCCTTGGAGAAATATTCTGCAAGATGATGAAAGTTCTTTGAAAGTTCCTTCTCCTTTCCTTGGCAATGAAGACCACTGCAGGCCAACCCAGCAAACAGCACACTGGCAGAGGGGCAGTCCAAACTCCTGCAGCTTCCTTGGTTCTTCTCCTTGGCAAAGGTTCGTCTTGTTGTTCCAGAAGTGATCTAAAGTTCTGGGGTCAGGGCCCCAATATTTATACCAGCAAATCCTTTGTCCTCTGAGGGCAGAGGGTCCTGTACCTAGTCCAAACCAGTTCTGGGTGCATTCTGCCAGTGCACACCTTCTTCCTTTGTCGGAGTGGGCCAGGGTCATCAGACACACCACAGGAGGTGGAGCCAGCATTGTGGAAGGCAGGCACAGCCCTATTCAGGCCCAGGTGCTACTCCTCCCACCACTCTACATGCAGATAGGTCTATTCAGCCCTGTGCTGACTCACCCTGTCTCCTGGAGCCCCCCAGCCCCTGCCACTCACAAAACCAGACATACAATAACAAGCTAGCAGAGGCAGGCTGGATGGTTTAGGCAAGAAAATACCTACTTTCTAAAAGTGGTATTTTCAAACACAGAATGTTAAAACCAACTTCGCTAAAAGATGTATTTTATCATTCTGAGTTCAGGCATACTGAATTCGTTTTTCTACCATGTTCCCTGGGTCAGTTAGGATTATAAGATGTTATAATCAAACTGCCCATTCTGGCCTACGGGGACAGGTAGCCTTGCAATAGTGAAAAACTAAATTGGCTGTAATTCACTATCAGGACATGCTACAAACACACACCCTAAGGCATGGCCTACCTTTTACATACAATGCACCCTGCCCTTGGGCCTACCTTAGGGGTGACTGATATGCAGAAAAGGGAAGGTTTAGGGACTGGCAAGTGGGTGCACTTGCCAAGTCGATATGGCAGTCACAGACTGCACATAGGCTCTGCAATGGCAGGCCTGAGACACACTTTACAAGCTGCTTCTGTGGGTGGCACAACCAGTGCTGCAAGCCCACCAGCAGCATTTGATTTACAGGCCCTGGGCACACATGGTGCGCTATACTAGGGTCTGACAAGTAAATCAAATGATCCAATCATGGAGTCACTAATCAATACATCAATTTACCATAGGGAGCACTTGCACTGTGGCACTGAATAGCAGTGGCCCAGTGCCCAAAGCATCTGAACCAGCAAAACATATCAAAAACAGAGGAGGCAATCAGTAAAAAATGGAAGGGAGACTCACGCCAATGGCACCAGGTCTAACACGTGTCCCCTCCAGCTGAAATGTGGGGAGAACTACCCAACCCCTTGGGAGTTCTCTTCACTAAGGCGGAAAAATCTGGACAGACCATCAGCATTGGCGTGTTCTGTACCAGAGCGGTGTTCCACCGTGAAGTCCATCCCCTGTAGGGAAATGGACCACCTCAACAACTTTGGATTCTCACCCCTCATCTGCATCAACCATCTGAGGGGCCTGTGGTCTGTCTGAACCCGGAAGTGAGTCCCAAACAGGTATGGTCTCAGCTTCTTCAGTGCCCAGACCACAGCAAATGGCTCACGCTCAATTGCACTCCACCTCTGTTCCAGTGGAAGTAACCTCCTACTGATGAAGGCTACAGGTTGGTCTAGGCCCTCCTCATTAATCTGTGCTAGAACAGCCCCCACACCATGCTCTGTAGCGTCTGTTTGGACAATGAATTCCTTTGAGAAGTTGGGCGCCTGAAGCACGTGTGCTGTGCACATGGCAGTCTTCAGGGCGTCAAAAGCCTTCTGACAGGTGTCAGTCCAGTTCACTTTCTTGGGCTGCTTCCTGGAAGTCCGCTCAGTCAAGGGTGCAACAATGTTGCCATACCCCTTGACAAACCTCCTGTAGTACCCTGTGAGTCCTAAAAGGCTCTCACCTCTGTCTGGGTTTTGGGGGTTCTCAAGCCAGGATGGTCTCAATCTTGGGCTGTAGGGGTGCCACCTGGCCGCTCCCAACCTGGTGCCCCAAGTACACCACAGAACCCTGCCCGATCTGGCACTTACTCGCCTTGATCGTGAGGCCTGCCTTTCGCAGTGCCATCAACACTTCCCAGAGGTGGCGCAGATGTTCTTCCCAACTGGCGCTGAACACTGCAATGTCATCCAGGTAGGCGGCACTGAAATCCTCCAGTCCAGCCAACACCTGGTTGACCAACCTCTGAAAGGTGGCAGGGGCATTCTTCATCCCAAAGGGCATAACCCGGAATTGGTAGTGCCCATCTGGTGTGGAGAATGCTGACCTCTCTTTGGCCCCATCAGTTAAGGCGATCTACCAGTACCCAGACGTTAAATCAAACGTGCTGAGGTACCGAGCAGCTCCCAACCGATCAATGAGCTCATCAGCTCTGGGGATGGGGTGCGCGTCAGTCCTGGTGACTGAATTGAGTCCTCGGTAGTCCACACAGAACCAGAGTTCGGGTGTGGCACCAGGCGTGGAAGCTTTTGGGACTAAGACCACTGGGCTGGCCCACGGGCTATGAGAGGACTCAATCACCCCTAAGGCAAACATCTTGGAGACCTCCTCCTTGATGTGAGCTCTGACCCTGTCAGTCACTCTGTAAGCCTTGTGCTTCACAGGAGGACTGTCCCCAGTATCCACGTTATGGACGCATCACTCAGTGACACCAGGGAGAACAAATCAGAGAATTGTCCCAACAATTGGCGACAATCTTGCTGCTGTTCAGGGGTCCGTGTGGCAGAGAGGCTGACACCATCCACTGACCCATCTTGCTCTGTTGCAGACAGGAGGTCAGGAAGAGGCTCGGTCTCCTCCTCCATTCCATCATCCGTTGCTAGGAGAATGCCCACTTCGGACCTTTCTAAGTGGGGCTTTAGGGGGTTGACATGCAGGACCCGCAAAGGGTTCCTAGGAATCCGCAAGTTCACCAGGTAGGTGACATCACTCTTGCGCTCCACCACCTCAAATGGTCCGGTCCACCTGTCCTGGAGCGCACAGGGCTCTACAGGGGCCATGACCCAAACTTTCTGACCAGGCTGAAGCTCAATCAGAGTGGCATTCTGATCGTACCACCGCTTCATCTCTTCCTGGCTGGCTTCCAGATTCGCCTCAGCGAGTTGCCTGAATTGCCTCGTCTGGTTCCTGAAGGCCAGCATGTAACTGTATACATCCTGGGAGGTTTCCTGGGAGATTGCTCCCAACCTTCTTTGACCAGACTGAAAGGTCCTCTCACCGGGTGACCATACAGGAGTTCTAAGGGACTAAACCCTAGGGACTTCTGTGGCACCTCACGGTAAGCAAAAGCAGGCATGGCAAGAGGACGTCCCACTTACGCCTCAAAGGTTCCTCAAGACCCATTATCATGCCTTTAAGGGTCCGGTTGACTCTCTCAACCAGCCCATTGCCTTGGGGGTGGTAAGGAGTGGTGAACTTATAGGTAACACCGCACTCCTGCCATAGGGACTTCATATAGTTGGATATGAAGTTTGTACCACGGTCTGATAACACCTCTCTGGGGTACCCCACACGGGAGAAAATCCCCATCAGTGCACGTCCCACCACGGGGGCCGTCACTGTCCTGAGCGGGATGGCTTCCGGGTAGCATGGTCCACCAAGACCAGGATAAACCTGTTGCCCATGGCTGTCTTGGGGTCCAGTGGCCCCACAATGTCAATGCCCACCCGTTCAAAGGGGTTACTGACTACAGGGAAAGGTTGGAGAGGAGCCTTGTGCTTCCTTCCACTTTTCCCACTTGCCTGGCAAGTTTGACAAGTCCTACAATGAGTGTCTGAACTCTTCCGCATCTGGGGCCAATGAAAGTGGGTGACAAGCCTTTCAAAGGTCTTGTCTGCCCCAGATGTCCAGCTAAAGGCACATCATGAGCCAAACCCAGTAGGAAGGCTCTGAAGCGCTGGGGTACCACCAGCACACGGGCTGACCCAGGATCAGCAATCTTAGGCTCACTATACAGGAGGTCGTTCTCCCAGTAGATCCAATGTGATCCAGACTTATCACCTGCTGCCTGGGCTGTGGCCCGTTGCCGCAAACCCTCAAGAGAAGGGCAGTTCTACTCCTCACAAAATTCCTCCCTGGAGGGGCCTCCTTCCTGCTGCCAATGGGTCAGCTCAGGCAGGTCCCCCAGTTCGGCCACTTGTTCCCCTGTAGGTTCCAGGTCATCCCCCTCAAGGTCTGCCTCCTCCTGGACTGTGGGAACTATGGGGGCCGGTTTCCCGCGCCCCCCACCTCTTCTCTTTAAGGCAGGGGTCTGGGCCATATTTTCAGGCTCCGGAACCGCTTCAACACCCTTACTGGCTGCCATAGACCGAGTAGTTACACACGCCCTCTCAGGCAGACCAATCATCTCCAAATGAGACCTTCTCTCCACCTTAGCCCAAGGGGAGCTCTCCAAATCGTTGCCCAACAGACAATCAACAGGCATGGCTGGCCTCACGGCTACTTGAAGAGTACCTGAGAACCCCCCCCCACTCAAAGGGAACTTGAGCCGCCTCACACTGGCTCTGTGAGTTGTCCGCGGCAACTACAGGGAAGAATGCATGGGGGATAACCTGCTCTCTGGACACCAGCCGGCAATTGACAGCTGTCACACTAGCCCCAGTGTCTCTGAGAGCTTCTACCCTATGGCCATTGATGGTCACCCACTGCCTGTACTTCTTAGTGTTATCAGACAGCTGTGTCTCAGGGACCATCTCAAAGTCTCCTAGCAAGACAAGGGACATTTCTGCGGGACTCCACTCACCTTGGGCACCCATCTCCTCCCCCACCTCCACCCCCCCCCCCCACCTGTTCACCACCTGAAAAAAGCAAATCGGTCGTTAATTAAAGGTGACCTTGATGGACCAAGATCTGCTGCTCCTCAGGAACTTGGAAGCGGCACATGCATTAAATGACTCCTACCTAGTCGGGACTCTGCAATCTACGGGAATCTATTAACGCGGAAACTCAGAGACAGATCTTCTACATGAGGTCTCTGGCTCTGCCAATTAAAGATTTTAACCCCTCCTGGGCCAGCTTCAGAAGCAAGACAGCTTGCAGGCTTTGTCCCTTTCAAAACGAATTGTGGTTACATCTGCTATGTTGTTGTCCCTCCCTGGAGCACCAGAGTAGTCAATTAAACCGGTATGCCTAGCCTACGGGGCTCAAACATACCAGGAAGCTTCCAGCATCTGCTTTTCAGATTGTGCTCCCTGGGCCCTGGTAAAATCTGCACAATTTGTGGCCAAACTCAGGCGGCATCTATCATCTAGCCCTGACACGGACGGCAAAGAAATGCAAATACAAATAAAAATAGGCTGACCTCTCTCCACAGCCTGAGTGCTGGTTGAAGATCTCTGGAATGTACTGACTGCCATGGTAAAAGTTTAATGTACATATATCTGAAAGAAACACGTTAGTTATAGATTCCTTACCTTAGAATTACTCCCAGGCGTCAGACTGGATCCAGAAATTTTTTCGTCAGCAGTACCTCTGCGCGTCGGAAGGTGGCGTCGGTCGGCTCCGCGTCCGTCGTCGGCGTTGTGGTCGCCGGGATGACGTGGCAGCAGCTACTTGGACGCCGCCCTCGCGTGCTGACGTCAGTTCTTTCTTTTTCCGTGCCAGCCAGCGCAGATCCGGGAAGAGCGGTACCTCCAGTCATTTTTTTACTGACTTTTTCTCGACTTTTGTCGACTTCTTTTCGAGTCTTCGACTCCTAAGGAGGGATGCCCGGTTTCAAGGCCTGTGGTTCCTGTCATCGGATGATGTCGGTGACGGAGCCGCACCGCGTGTGTCTTTTTGCCTGGAGCGCGACCACGATCCCAAGTTGTGCTCCGACTGCCGGTCGATGGCGCCGAAGGCTTTGCGGGAGCGGTCCCGAAAGCTGCTTGAACACCGGCAGTCGGCTCCGTGCCGTTCGAGGTCCCGGTCGCGAGGGAGGTCAAGGGACTGGTCGCGGAGTCATCACCATTCCTCCAAGTCTTCGAGTCTTCGCACTCTGGGTCGGGTAAGTCGAAGCATAAGAAGAAGTCGAAGAAGCATCATCGCTCTTCGACTTTTCCTCGTCGGTCGGCCGATCCGACGAGGAACGCAGGTGGTGCCCCTCCCGCGGCTCCGCGCGCGGAGCCCGAAGAGTCGTCTCCGCATTTCCCTCCCTTACCGGGACCCGGAGCGACTCCCGCCCAGCTTTGTACGTTCTACGAGGCGATGCATGCCATCTTTGGGCGGACCGACCCCGCCAGCGTGCCTTCGGGCCCCGCGGACTCGGTTGGGGGGCCTAGGCCTTCTCTGCCGGCGGCTCCAGCCCCGGCGCCGCAGCCCCCCCTTCGATCCAGGCACCACTACCGCGTTCGATGCCGGTCGGTCCCCCGGCCGGCGTCGACCCCGGCCTCCATCCCGTCGTGGACACGGAGCCGGACCGGCGTCGCCTGACGCCGGATCCGGCGCCGAGAGGAGTTTTTGTGCCCCTGTTCACTCCTGGGGTCCCTTTTCAACCTGAGTGACACCCAGAGGATGAGGAGGGAGTGGGAGGGGTCAGGTGACCCTCTGACGGACCAGTTGGATAGTGACCAGGACTGGAGAGAGGAACTGGGGGATGCCAGTGGTCTCGACACCTCCCCTGACCTTGGCATGTTGTCTCCTACCGTGGCTACGGAGGACGGAGCGTTGTACGCAGTGGTGTTGCGTAGGACGGCCGAGGCTCTCAACCTCGAGCTTCCTACGGTGGCGGTCAGGACTAACCTCCTGACAGAGGTGCTTCAACTGGCTGCGAGCTCCTCGGAGCCCTTGCTACCGTTTAATGAGGCCCTCACCGATGTCCTTTGGGCACTTGGTCCAGGCCCAACACGGGGGCTCCTGTGGACAGGATGATTGCCCGACGCCACCGCCCGGCTCCGGGCGACCCCACTTTCCTCTCCCAACACCCCACCCCGGAGAGCTTGGTAGTCCAAGCCTCCACTTCCAAAAGCGCCTTCCCTACCGCTCCACCGGAAAGGGAATCCAAGAAGCTGGACCATCTTGGAAAGAAAATGTTCTCTTCCGCCAGCTTAGGACTGCGGTCCCTAAACACCGCATGTCTCTTGGGCCGTTATTCCCATTCGGTGTGGGATACGGTGGCGCAAGTGCTGCCTCAATGTCCGGAGGTGGCCCGGGCAGTGCTCTCCCAGGCTGTTGCCGCCGGGAGGGATGCAGCGAAGTTTACGATACGTTGTGGGCTAGACACCGCTGACTCTCTGGGCAGAACTATTTCCACATCAGTAGCGCTTCGTCGCTACGCCTGGATGAGGTCAACTGGCTTTTCAGGGGATGTCCAGAACACCTTGATGGACATGCCCTTTGATGGCCGTTGCCTTTTTGGTGACAAAGCAGACAACTCTCTAGAGCGTTTCAAGGACTCACGGGCTACGGCCAAGTCCTTGGGCCTCTCCACCCGTTCTGCGCAGTCTGCTTTTCGCCCCTTTCGTGGCTACGGAAGGGGTGCCCAGCTACGTCCCGCCCAGAGCCACAAGCCGCAGCAAGTTACCCAACCTTCGCGCGGCCGGGGACGTGGTAACAACCGTCGTGGTTCTGGGGGCCAGCGGGCGGGCCAGTCTACCAACCCCCCCTCTGCAGCAGTCTCCAAACCCTCCTAGTCCGACCTTTCAGGCCCATCAAACGCCAGTGGGCGGCAGGATTCGCCATAACCTCCCCCACTGGCACACCATCACTTCGGGCAGGTGGGTTTTGCAAATAGTCCGAAGGGGCTACTCCCTCCCCTTTGAGACTACCCCTCCAGCCATGCCACAGAGATACCACCGCATGTCGGAGGATCATCTGGCCCCTTCTCCAGCAGGAAGTTACGGCTCTCTTGGCCAAGGGAGCCATCGAGCACGTTCCTGTCCCAGAAGTAGGTCGTGGTTGTTACTCCCACTACTTTCTGGTCCCCAAGAAGGACAAGGGCCTGCGTCCTATCTTGGATCTCAGGGACGTCCAACCGCTTCCTCCGGAAGGAGAAGTTCAAGATGTTGACGCTTGCTCAGGTCTTGTCTGCCCTCGACCTGGAAGACTGGATGGTAGCGTTGGACTTGCAGGACGCTTATTTTCACATCCCCGTCCTGCCGGCCCACCGCCGTTACCTACGGTTCACGGTAGGCCACAAGCATTTTCAATTTACCGTGCTCCCCTTTGGCCTTATCAGCGCCCCTCGGGTGTTCACGAAAGTGATGGCGGTGGTCGCAGCTCATCTGCGCAGATCAGGGGTTTCAGTCTTCCCCTATCTCGACGACTGGTTGTTTAAGGCAGGCTCGCCCCAGGCAGTCGTCTCCCACCTCCAGACTACGGCCGACCTCCTGCATTTGCTGGGGTTCTCCATCAATGTGCCGAAGTCACACCTGATTCCCTCTCAGAAGCTCCTCTTCATCAGAGCGGTTCTGGACACGACGCGGTTTCGGGTATATCCTCCCGAACAGCGAGTCCGGGATATTCAGGCTATGATTCCGATCTTTCAGCCTCTATCCCGGGTTTCGGTCAGAATGACTCTGAGGCTGCTGGGCCTCATGGCCTCCTGTATCCTGCTGGTCGATCATGCCAGGTGGCATATGCGGGCTCTGCAGTGGGACCTGAAGTTTCAGTGGGCGCAGCATCAAGGGAATCTGTCCAATTGCGTCCAGATCTCGGAGGGCACTGCACGTCATCTGCAGTGGTGGCTCACTGTTAGAACTGGGGGTCTCTAGTTGGCAATGGTATACACCTTTGTCCAAATAGGGACCCTTGCTTCTAAGTCAGGGCAAGGGAGTTACACTCCTGGATAACCCCTGCTCACCCCCTTGGTAGCTTGGCACGAGCAGACAGGCTTATCTCAGAGGCAGTGTGTTAAGCATTTGTGAACACATACAGTAATACAGTGAAAACACTACAGATGGACACCACACAGGTTTTATAAAAATGAGTATTCTTTATATAGACTTAACACAAGACCACAAACGACAAAAATCCACAATACTGTACTCAAAAATAGACTTAAAGATGGTAGAAGTAACTTAGTTCAAGTTGATGATAAATGCGATACGTTTCTCACAAAAGTACCTTGGATGCGTAACGCAAAACTAACAAAGGGTCCGCAGGGAGGGTGATGCGGCGAGCAGGCGCCTCGATGCGGTGCGACTATCTGGTGCGATGCGGGTGCGCTCTTGATGCGATGCGACGATGTGAAGACGATGCGTGCACGGCCGTGCGGCGAACTCTGTATCTTAGGAGCCGCGACAGGCCCTGCGACACGCTTCTCCGGTGATGCGACGGCAGGCAGCTGTGACGGCGACACGCTTCTTGGGGGATGCGACGGCGACCCTTGCGAGGGCGACACGCTTCCCCGGTGATGCGATGGCAGGTAGTTGCGACGAAGCCACGCTTCTTCGGTGATGCGACGGCTGGCAGCTGCGACGAAGGCCCGCTTCTCTGGTGATGCGGCGGCGGCCTCTGCTGCGGCGACACGCTTCTCCGGCGATGCGACGGCAGCAGCTGTAACAGCGACACGCTTTTTCTCGTTGAGTCGCGCTCCCAGCGACATGCAGGCTTCTGCAGACAGAATCCCCAGCAAGGAATTCAGGAGGGAGCGGGTGGTGAAGTCTTGTAGCCCTGAGACTTCAGCAGGAGGCAAGCTCTAGTTCAAGCCCTTGGAGAAATATTCTGCAAGATGATGAAAGTTCTTTGAAAGTTCCTTCTCCTTTCCTTGGCAATGAAGACCACTGCAGGCCAACCCAGCAAACAGCACACTGGCAGAGGGGCAGTCCAAACTCCTGCAGCTTCCTTGGTTCTTCTCCTTGGCAAAGGTTCGTCTTGTTGTTCCAGAAGTGATCTAAAGTTCTGGGGTCAGGGCCCCAATATTTATACCAGCAAATCCTTTGTCCTCTGAGGGCAGAGGGTCCTGTACCTAGTCCAAACCAGTTCTGGGTGCATTCTGCCAGTGCACACCTTCTTCCTTTGTCGGAGTGGGCCAGGGTCATCAGACACACCACAGGAGGTGGAGCCAGCATTGTGGAAGGCAGGCACAGCCCTATTCAGGCCCAGGTGCTACTCCTCCCACCACTCTACATGCAGATAGGTCTATTCAGCCCTGTGCTGACTCACCCTGTCTCCTGGAGCCCCCAGCCCCTGCCACTCACAAAACCAGACATACAATACACAAGCTAGCAGAGGCAGGCTGGATGGTTTAGGCAAGAAAATACCTACTTTCTAAAAGTGGTATTTTCAAACACAGAATGTTAAAACCAACTTCGCTAAAAGATGTATTTTATCATTCTGAGTTCAGGCATACTGAATTCGTTTTTCTACCATGTTCCCTGGGTCAGTTAGGATTATAAGATGTTATAATCAAACTGCCCATTCTGGCCTACGGGGACAGGTAGCCTTGCAATAGTGAAAAACTAAATTGGCTGTAATTCACTATCAGGACATGCTACAAACACACACCCTAAGGCATGGCCTACCTTTTACATACAATGCACCCTGCCCTTGAGCATACCTTAGGGGTGACTGATATGCAGAAAAGGGAAGGTTTAGGGACTGGCAAGTGGGTGCACTTGCCAAGTCGATATGGCAGTCACAGACTGCACATAGGCTCTGCAATGGCAGGCCTGAGACGCACTTTACAAGCTGCTTCTGTGGGTGGCACAACCAGTGCTGCAAGCCCACCAGCAGCATTTGATTTACAGGCCCTGGGCACACATGGTGCGCTATACTAGGGTCTGACAAGTAAATCAAATGATCCAATCATGGAGTCACTAATCAATACTTCAATTTACCATAGGGAGCACTTGCACTGTGGCACTGAATAGCAGTGGCCCAGTGCCCAAAGCATCTGAACCAGCAAAACATATCAAAAACAGAGGAGGCAATCAGTAAAAAATGGAAGGGAGACTCACGCCAATGGCACCAGGTCTAACACGTGTCCCCTCCAGCTGAAATGTAGGGAGAACTACCCAACCCCTTGGGAGTTCTCTTCACTAAGGCGGAAAAATCTGGACAGACCATCAGCATTGGCGTGTTCTGTACCAGAGCGGTGTTCCACCGTGAAGTCCATCCCCTGTAGGGAAATGGACCACCTCAACAACTTTGGATTCTCACCCCTCATCTGCATCAACCATCTGAGGGGCCTGTGGTCTGTCTGAACCCGGAAGTGAGTCCCAAACAGGTATGGTCTCAGCTTCTTCAGTGCCCAGACCACAGCAAATGGCTCACGCTCAATTGCACTCCACCTCTGTTCCAGTGGAAGTAACCTCCTACTGATGAAGGCTACAGGTTGGTCTAGGCCCTCCTCATTAATCTGTGCTAGAACAGCCCCCACACCATGCTCTGTAGCGTCTGTTTGGACAATGAATTCCTTTGAGAAGTTGGGCGCCTGAAGCACGTGTGCTGTGCACATGGCAGTCTTCAGGGCGTCAAAAGCCTTCTGACAGGTGTCAGTCCAGTTCACTTTCTTGGGCTGCTTCCTGGAAGTCCGCTCAGTCAAGGGTGCAACAATGTTGCCATACCCCTTGACAAACCTCCTGTAGTACCCTGTGAGTCCTAAAAGGCTCTCACCTCTGTCTGGGTTTTGGGGGTTCTCAAGCCAGGATGGTCTCAATCTTGGGCTGTAGGGGTGCCACCTGGCCGCTCCCAACCTGGTGCCCCAAGTACACCACAGAACCCTGCCCGATCTGGCACTTACTCGCCTTGATCGTGAGGCCTGCCTTTCGCAGTGCCATCAACACTTCCCAGAGGTGGCGCAGATGTTCTTCCCAACTGGCGCTGAACACTGCAATGTCATCCAGGTAGGCAGCACTGAAATCCTCCAGTCCAGCCAACACCTGGTTGACCAACCTCTGAAAGGTGGCAGGGGCATTCTTCATCCCAAAGGGCATAACCCGGAATTGGTAGTGCCCATCTGGTGTGGAGAATGCTGACCTCTCTTTGGCCCCATCAGTTAAGGCGATCTACCAGTACCCAGACGTTAAATCAAACGTGCTGAGGTACCGAGCAGCTCCCAACCGATCAATGAGCTCATCAGCTCTGGGGATGGGGTGCGCGTCAGTCCTGGTGACTGAATTGAGTCCTCGGTAGTCCACACAGAACCAGAGTTCGGGTGTGGCACCAGGCGCGTGAAGCTTTGGGACCAAGACCACTGGGCTGGCCCACGGGCTGTGAGAGGACTCAATCACCCCTAAGGCAAACATCTTGGAGACCTCCTCCTTGATGTGAGCTCTGACCCTGTCAGTCACTCTGTAAGCCTTGTGCTTCACAGGAGGACTGTCCCCAGTATCCACGTTATGGACGCATCACTCAGTGACACCAGGGAGAACAAATCAGAGAATTGTCCCAACAATTGGCGACAATCTTGCTGCTGTTCAGGGGTCCGTGTGGCAGAGAGGCTGACACCATCCACTGACCCATCTTGCTCTGTTGCAGACAGGAGGTCAGGAAGAGGCTCGGTCTCCTCCTCCATTCCATCATCCGTTGCTAGGAGAATGCCCACTTCGGACCTTTCTAAGTGGGGCTTTAGGGGTTGACATGCAGGACCCGCAAAGGGTTCCTAGGAATCCGCAAGTTCACCAGGTAGGTGACATCACTCTTGCGCTCCACCACCTCAAATGGTCCGGTCCACCTGTCCTGGAGCGCACAGGGCTCTACAGGGGCCATGACCCAAACTTTCTGACCAGGCTGAAGCTCAATCAGAGTGGCATTCTGATCGTACCACCGCTTCATCTCTTCCTGGCTGGCTTCCAGATTCGCCTCAGCGAGTTGCCTGAATTGCCTCGTCTGGTTCCTGAAGGCCAGCATGTAACTGTATACATCCTGGGGAGGTTTCCTGGGAGATTGCTCCCAACCTTCTTTGACCAGACTGAAAGGTCCTCTCACCGGGTGACCATACAGGAGTTCTAAGGGACTAAACCCTAGGGACTTCTGTGGCACCTCACGGTAAGCAAAAAGCAGGCATGGCAAGAGGACGTCCCACTTACGCCTCAAAGGTTCCTCAAGACCCATTATCATGCCTTTAAGGGTCCGGTTGAATCTCTCAACCAGCCCATTGCCTTGGGGGTGGTAAGGAGTGGTGAACTTATAGGTAACACCGCACTCCTGCCATAGGGACTTCATATAGTTGGATATGAAGTTTGTACCACGGTCTGATAACACCTCTCTGGGGTACCCCACACGGGAGAAAATCCCCATCAGTGCACGTCCCACCACGGGGCCGTCACTGTCCTGAGCGGGATGGCTTCCGGGTAGCATGGTCCACCAAGACCAGGATAAACCTGTTGCCCATGGCTGTCTTGGGGTCCAGTGGCCCCACAATGTCAATGCCCACCCGTTCAAAGGGGTTACTGACTACAGGGAAAGGTTGGCGAGGAGCCTTGTGCTTCCTTCCACTTTTCCCACTTGCCTGGCAAGTTTGACAAGTCCTACAATGAGTGTCTGAACTCTTCCGCATCTGGGGCCAATGAAAGTGGGTGACAAGCCTTTCAAAGGTCTTGTCTGCCCCAGATGTCCAGCTAAAGGCACATCATGAGCCAAACCCAGTAGGAAGGCTCTGAAGCGCTGGGGTACCACCAGCACACGGGCTGACCCAGGATCAGCAATCTTAGGCTCACTATACAGGAGGTCGTTCTCCCAGTAGATCCAATGTGATCCAGACTTATCACCTGCTGCCTGGGCTGTGGCCCGTTGCCGCAAACCCTCAAGAGAAGGGCACTTCTTCTACTCCTCACAAAATTCCTCCCTGGAGGGGCCTCCTTCCTGCTGCCAATGGGTCAGCTCAGGCAGGTCCCCCAGTTCGGCCACTTGTTCCCCTGTAGGTTCCAGGTCATCCCCCTCAAGGTCTGCCTCCTCCTGGACTGTGGGAACTATGGGGGCCGGTTTCCGCGCCCCCACCTCTTCTCTTTAAGGCAGGGGTCTGGGCCATATTTTCAGGCTCCGGAACCGCTTCAACACTCCTTACTGGCTGCCATAGACCGAGTAGTTACACACGCCCTCTCAGGCAGACCAATCATCTCCAAATGAGACCTTCTCTCCACCTTAGCCCAAGGGGAGCTCTCCAAATCGTTGCCCAACAGACAATCAACAGGCATGGCTGGCCTCACGGCTACTTGAAGAGTACCTGAGAACCCCCCCCCACTCAAAGGGAACTTGAGCCGCCTCACACTGGCTCTGTGAGTTGTCCGCGGCAACTACAGGGAAGAATGCATGGGGGATAACCTGCTCTCTGGACACCAGCCGGCAATTGACAGCTGTCACACTAGCCCCAGTGTCTCTGAGAGCTTCTACCCTATGGCCATTGATGGTCACCCACTGCCTGTACTTCTTAGTGTTATCAGACAGCTGGGTCTCAGGGACCATCTCAAAGTCTCCTAGCAAGACAAGGGACATTTCTGCGGGACTCCACTCACCTTGGGCACCCATCTCCTCCCCCCCACCCCCCCCACCCCCCCCCCCCCAGGGCTACACTCGCCATCTGACGGGGTGGTGCACGTGGTGGTGCTTTGGAATCCCTCATGGGACACTGTGCATCATACCAACGGTGGCCCATCTGACCACACGTGAAGCACTTAGTGGGGCCCCTATGAATAGGTTTACCTGTCTGGGCTTCTTGCTTTTTCTCAGGGGGAGGCTGGGAACCCTTCCCTTGGGAATTACTTTGGGGCCCTTTCTGGAACTCCCTCTGTTTAACCTTGTCCCCCCACTCTTCTGCTGGGGACCCTGCCCACCTTTGGCGCAGTCTCCCCTGTGACCCTTGTGGACCCGGGTGCTGACCCAGCGGTTCGCCTCCTCAGCAAGCTTCCTAGGGTTAGTTAACTTGCTATCAATAAGGTGCTGGCGTAGCTCTGGAAAAGAATTACCAGACAAGTACTCCCATGCAAACAAATCATAGAGCTCCTCAAAAGTACTCACTTTGCTACCCTTCACCCAACCATCCATAGCTCTGCAAAAGAAAGACTGATACTCCACCCAGGTAGTTGCCTCCAGCTTCTTACAATTCCTGAACCTCTGTCTATAGAGTTCTGGGGTCAAACCATACCTTGTCATCAGGGCTTCCTTCATATGGGCATAAGACATCCTATTCTCACTGGGTAGGTCTAACAATGTATCCATCCCCTCACTCACAAAGCGGCCCCACAATCCCGCTCCCCAATCCTTCTCAGGGACCCGGTGGGCCAACATTGCTATCTCATAGGCTGCAAACCACTGCCCAATATCTTCATGCTTATGGAAATCTTTGATGACATCCTTTGGGATATATACCCTGCCTTCTGCAGGCACAGACGGTGTGCTGCCACCAGAGGGATTAATTTCTAAGCTTTTAGCTTTGATCTCCAACTCCCTCAACATTCTCTAATCTCATTCTCTTTCTCTCCAAGGCTAACTTGTTATTTTCACCCTCCATCTTGAGCCTGGCCAGCTCCATTCTATGCCTTCTAGTTCTCTCCCTATCCTCCAGCTCTCCTGGGGACAGGTCTTTGGAAGAAACACTGCTGCCTGGCGGGGTAGGTACTTTCTCCCCCCCGGACCCACTGACCCATCTAGCTGCTCTTCTGCCTCCTCCACAGGGTGCTCCACATTTTCAGATGCATTTCTTGCTTCCACCCAGGCCCTCAGCGCCTTGTGGAGCTCATCCTTCTTTGTGAGGCCTGGAATAGCAACTTTACATTTTTTACAGAAGGCTTTCAGCTGTTTGGCATTATAGGCATCCAACCTCTCTTCCTCAAAATCTGGATCCATAGATGCAACAGATGCTGGTGGACTCATGGCAATAAGAATTGGTAGTTCTCAGAAAGATAACAGTCCAAGGAGGAAAAAATTCTACCCAAAAAAGTATGTGGTTGCGTTGGGTCTGCACTCACTAGTAGTGTACACCAATCACTGTATATGAGTCACAAATGCAAGTCCAGAATCCTCACCGCTGACCACCAATGTTAGAACTAGTGGTCTCTAGTTGGCAATGGTATACACCTTTGTCCAAATAGGGACCCTTGCTTCTAAGTCAAGGCAAGGGAGTTACACTCCTGGATAACCCCTGCTCACCCCCTTGGTAGCTTAGCACGAGCAGACAGGCTTATCTCAGAGGCAGTGTGTTAAGCATTTGTGAACACATACAGTAAAACAGTGAAAACACTACAGATGGACACCACACAGGTTTTATAAAAATAAGTATTCTTTATATAGACTTAACACAAGACCACAAATGACAAAAATCCACAATACTGTACTCAAAAATAGACTTAAAGATGGTAGAAGTAACTTAGTTCAAGTTGATGATAAATGCGACACGTTTCTCACAAAAGTACCTTGGATGCGTAACGCAAAACCAACAAAGTGTCCACAGGGAGGGTGATGCGGCGAGCAGGCGCCTCGATGCGGTGCGACGATCCGATGCGATGCGGGTGCGCTCTTGATACGATGCAACGATGTGAAGACGATGCGTGCACGCCCGACGGCCGTGCGGCGAACTCTGTATCTTTGGAGCCGCGACAGGCCCTGCGACACGCTTCTCTGGTGATGTGATGGCAGACAGCTGCGACGGCAACACGCTTCTTGGGGGATGCGACGGCGACCCTTGCGGTGGCGACAAGCTTTCCCGGTGATGCGACGGCAGGCAGTTGCGACGAAGCCACGCTTCTTCGGTGATGCGACGGCAGGCAGCTGCGACGAAGGCACGCTTCTCTGTTGATGCGGCGGCGGCCTCTGCGGCGGCGACACGCTTCTCCGGCGATGCGACGGCAGCTGCTGTAACAGCGACACGCTTCTTTTCGTTGAGTCGCGCTTCCGGCTCCCAGCGACACGCAGGCTTCTGCAGACAGAATCCCCAGCAAGGAATTCAGGAGGAAGCTGGTGGTGAAGTCTTGTAGCCCTGAGACTTCAGCAGGAGGCAAGCTCTAGTTCAAGCCCTTGGAGAAATATTCTGCAAGATGATGAAAGTTCTTTGAAAGCTCCTTCTCCTTTCCTTGGCAATGAAGACCACTGCAGGCCAACCCAGCAAACAGCACACTGGCAGAGGGGCAGTCCAAACTCCTGCAGCTTCCTTGGTTCTTCTCCTTGGCAAAGGTTCGTCTTGTTGTTCCAGAAGTGATCTAAAGTTCTGGGGTCAGGGCCCCAATATTTATACCAGCAAATCCTTTGTCCTCTGAGAGCTGAGGGTCCTGTACCTAGTCCAAACCAGTTCTGGGTGCATTCTGCCAGTGCACACCTTCTTCCTTTGTCAGAGTTGGCCAGGGTCATCAGACACACCACAGGAGGTGGAGCCAGCATTGTGGAAGGCAGGCACAGCCCTATTCAGGCCCAGGTGCTACTCCTCCCACCACTCTACATGCAGATAGGTCTATTCAGCCCTGTGCTGACTCACCCTGTCTCCTGGAGCCCCCCAGCCCCTGTCACTCACAAAACCAGACATACAATACACAAGCTAGCAGAGGCAGGCTGGATGGTTTAGGCAAGAAAATACCTACTTTCTAAAAGTGGTATTTTCAAACACAGAATGTTAAAACCAACTTCACTAAAAGATATATTTCATCATTCTGAGTTCAGGCATACTGAATTCGTTTTTCTACCATGTTCCCTGGGTCAGTTAGGATTATAAGATGTTATAATCTAACTGCCCATTCTGGCCTATGGGGACAGGTAGCCTTGCAATAGTGAAAAACAAAATTGGCTGTAATTCACTATCAGGACATGCTACACACACCAGGGCATGTCCTACCTTTTACATACAAAGCACCCTGCCCTTGGGCCTACCTTAGGGGTGACTGATATGCAGAAAAGGGAAGGTTTAGGGACTGGCAAGTGGGTGCACTTGCTAAGTCGATATGGCAGTCACAGGCTGCACATAGGCTCTGCAATGGCAGGCCTGAGACACACTTTACAAGCTGCTTCTGTGGGTGGCACAACCAGTGCTGCAAGCCCACCAGCAGCATTTGATTTACAGGCTCTGGGCACACATGGTGCGCTATACTAGGGTCTGACAAGTAAATCAAAATATCCAATCATGGAGTCACTAATCAATACATCAATTTACCATAGGGAGCACTTGCACTGTGGCACTGAATAGCAGTAAAAAATGGAAGGGAGACTCACGCCAATGGCACCAGGTCTAACTCTCACAAACCAGGATTGGGACAATGGCAGATCCCTCTCCCTTCCCCAACCAGACCACACTGTGGTGACGGACGCATCCCTTCTGGGATGGGGTAGCCACATGGGAGAGGCGGAGATCAGAGGCCTTTGGTCTCCGGCGGAGTCCGGGCTCCACATCAACCTTCTGGAGCTCCGGGCGATTTGTCTTGCACTCAAGGCATTCCTTCCCTCTGTCCGGGGAAGAGTAGTGCAGGTGTTCACGGACAACACCACCACGATGTGGTACTGCAACAAACAGGGCGGGGTGGGGTCATGGACCCTATGTCAGGAGGCCCTCCGCCTCTGGACATGGCTGGAACATCAGGGCATATCCCTGGTGGTTCAACACCTGGCAGGTTCTCTGAACGCCAGGGCGGACGAACTCAGCCGCAGGTGCATGATGGATCACGAATGGCGTCTTCACTCGGAGGTGGTGCAAGGTCTCTTTCTACAGTTGGGAGAGCCTTGGTTAGATCTATTCGCCACCGAAGAGAACGCGCAATGTCAGCAATTCTGCGCATTGGAATTTCCAAGGCGGCACTCGCTAGGCGACGCTTTTCGTCGCAAGTGGAGTTGCGGTCTGTTGTACGCCTTTCCGCCTATACCACTTCTACCCAGAGTGCTGAAGAAGATCAGACGCGACCGGGCCCAAGTCATTCTTGTGGCTCCGGATTGGGCACATAGAGTCTGGTATCCCGAGCTGCTCAACATGGCCATCAATCCTCCGATCAGACTGCCTCTTCGGGAGGATCTTCTGTCGCAGCAGCAGGGGACGGTCCTCCACCCGAACCTGTCCAGCCTCCACCTCCTTGCGTGGAGATTGAGCGGCGGCAGTTGACATCTTTCGACCTTCCTCCTGAAGTCTGTGATGTAATCTTGGCAGCCAGGCGTCCCTCCACTAAGACGGTATACGCCTGCCGGTGGAGCAAGTTTGTGGCATGGTGCACAGCAAAGGCTGTGGATCCCCTTTCTACCCCTCTTTCTGAGGTTCTCTTGTTTCTTCTTTCTCTAGCCCAGCAGGGCTCTGCTTTGGGCACTATCAAGGGCTATCTTTCAAGTACCCGGTTGTAAATCGCTTCTTGAAAGGCATAACTCATCTCTTTCCTCCTATTCTCTTCATTATGCCCCAGTGGGACTTGAACCTAGTTTTGACTTATTTAATGTGCGCTCCCTTTGAGCCGCTTCACAACTGTCCTTTGAGACTCTTGACTCTAAAAACTATGTTCCTGGTGGCCATCACCTCTGCCAGACGAGTGAGTGAGCTCCAGGCACTTTCTTCTAAGCCCCCTTTTCTCTCTGTATATCCGGACAAAGTTGTCCTTAGGACTCGTCCATCCTTCCTGCCCAAGGTTGTCACTGCCTTCCACATCGGGCAGACCATCACTTTGCCCACCTACTTTCTGCCTCTGCATCCTTCGAAAGAGGAAGAGAGGCTCCACCGTCTGGACCCAAAACGTGCACTTTCGTTCTATCTGGATTGCACAAAACTGTTCCTGCTGGATGACCAACTCTTTGTTGGCTACGTGGGTGCCAAGAAAGGTCGGGCCGTACACAAGCGCACCATTTCTCGATGGGTCGTTTTGTGTATAAAAGCATGCTATTCTCTGGCTAAAAAGGAGCCTCCAGTGGGGCTGCGCGCCCATTCCACCAGGGCGACGGCAGCAACTACTGCCTTGGGAAGAGGAGTTCCTCTACATGACATCTGCCAGGCGGCTACGTGGGCATCACTGCACACGTTTGCCAAACACTACTGCCTTGACAGTCAAGTCTGGAGGGACGGCTTCTTTGGCTGTTCTGTTCTCCAGGACTTTCTGGTGTGATCTTGTTTCGCAGACCCACCACCGTGGTTGGTATTACTGGGGTATCTATTCTAAGGTAAGGAATCTATAACGTGTTTCTTTCAGTTGAACAAGTTACTTACCTTCGGTAACAATATATCTGTAAGAAACATTAGTTAGTTATAGATTCCTTACCGCCCCACCCATCCTCCCTGTTCTGCGAACTGATTTCTAGGGTTAAGGACATCCTTTCAGGGCCCTAGTTTTGTGCACCAGTGGTCAGTGTCTTGCATGGCTCTGCGTTTCTGGCGCGGAAAGTCGTGTACAGAACTGACGTCATCACGCGAGGGCGGCGTCTAAGTAGCTGCCGCGACGTCATCCCGGCGACCACGACCGACGCCACCTTCCTACGCGCAGAGGTACTGCTGAAGAAAAAACTTTCCGGATCCAGTCTGACAACTGGGGGTAATTCTAAGGTAAGGAATCTATAACTAATTAATGGTTCTTACAGATATATCGTTACCGAAGGTAAGTAACTTGTTCTTTAAGCAGCAGAACTAAGGACCTATTTGCCCGACATGGCCTTAATGATAACTCGGTTACATATCGGCTAATTCAAGTCGTACTACAGTGATCGACCATTTACAAACATCTCATTTGCACATGTTTTATACACAGAAGTTTTAAGAATTTTATCTGACAACTATTTTATTCCCTGTAGCTCTCATCTATTTGTAATGGTTTTAATTAACGAAACAATAACACTTATAATTACAATCCTAGACCTCTGGCTTCTGAACTAGTACCTGTAGAAGAAAAGGTTCAGGGTGCTGTCACTGGCTCAGGTTTTGCTGACGCTCGATGAAGAAGAGTGAATGGTGTCAACCTGCAGGAGCATATTTTTACATACCAATCTGTTGCACATGAATACCTGTGGTTTCTGTTGGCTTCCTCTCGCTGCCAATTTGCAGTTCTTGCAATTTGGATTGGCAATGAGAATCTTCGCCAAAGTGATGGCAGTTGTGGCAGCTTATCTCAGGATGTCTGGAATCGCTGTGTATTTGGATGGCTGATTCCTAAAAGCTGGCTTGCCACAGATGGTAGTGTACCACCTGCAAATGGTAATAAACTTGTTGTTCGACTTTAGATTTTACATCAATATACCCAAGCCTCACATCGAGCCCTCCCAGCACCTCCTGTTCATAAGGGTAGTACTAAATACAACCCTTCTCTGAGCATTCCGTCCTCTGTAGAGATCCCATATATTCGGGGCATCATTCTGATGTTTCGAACAGGAGCTTGATGCAAGTTCTGATTGTTCTACTATTGCTTGGTCAGTTGGGCTCCTTCATCTTCTTGGTCAGTGATGCATGCTGGCGTAAAAGGGCCCTCCTCTTGTGCCTTGGCAGTGGTTGCAACACCAGAGAGATCTGGTAGCCTCCATTTGAATCTCAAGGACCCTGCAGTGGAGTTAAGATGGTGTGAGACTCTCTTGCGAGGGAGGTCCTTTTGTCCCCTTCTGCAGTAGCTACGGTGGAGAATGACATTCACCTTTGGGTGGGGCACAGATCTGGAGAATCTGGAGATCAGAGTACTCTGGTCACCAGAAGAGTAGAGATTTCATATCAGTCTGATAGAAAGGCCTTCCTCCCATCTCTTCGTGGTCAGTCAGTCTAGATCTCGCCTGCCAATACATCAGTAAACAAGGAGGAATAGAGACTAATTTTTTCTGTCGGTAAGCGCAGAGACTGGTTGTGGGCACACTAACAGAGGTTGTAGATGGTTACCAACCATCTAGCTGGCTCGCTGAAAATCAGGTTCAACAGCCTCAACTGGCAGCATTTCGCAAATCATGAATGGCATCTCCATTCGAAGATGGGTCGGGATGTCCTCGCCCTGTGGCACACACCTCAGGTAGAACTTTTTTGCCATTCCCGACTGCCCGATATTATGTGCCCGCAAGAATCTGTTTCAAGGAGCCATGATGGGCACCTTTCAGTTGAAGTGGGATTTTCTGCTTCATTACACATTTCCTCCAATACTCTTGGGCTCTGAAGAAGATCTACCAAGGCCGAGTCCAAGTCTTCTTAATTACAGAAGACTGGCCGAGAACGGTGTGCTACACAGACGGACGACACCTTATCTCCCACTCAGAGTAGATCTGCTGTCTCAATCAGGGGGACAGGTCCTGCACCCCAATCTCCAGAGTCTACACTTGCATTGAGAATTACGAGAGCCAGCTGAGTTCTTTCCAGCTAACTCGGAGGTAGTTGATGTGATCCTGTCAGCTCACTGAAACTTTTGTAAGTGGGTCTATTCAGGGAGATGGAGCAAGTTTGTATCTTGATGTACTGACAATGGCGTAGATCTTTTGAAGGCGTCTCTGGCCTATATGCTGTGATTCGGCTATACTAAGCCCATTGGGCTGCACAGTGGCCAAAGTCAGAAGGTATTTGGCAGCCTTTCTGTGTCTCTCTGGCCCACGTGTCTATGTTTGAATTTACCAATGATGCTTGGATTTTTTAAAGGGTTAATGAACATGTATCCGCCTTTCTGTGCTTCATTTTGTTTTTGTCTCCTGTCTTTACTGTACAATTAAATTTTTTGCTTCTCCAGGTAATGTGTGTAGGCATTGTGTTAAATGTGGGAAAACCTGTTGTAGAAAAGACATAAAGTAATGGTTACAGTACTAATTCTCCTAATACATATATATATATATATATATTGTTTTGATGTATTTAGGTGGATTGTCGGGTTTTATCAGTATTCCATAAAGAGATATACCGGTTTTATGTTGAAATATATAGATGACGAGATATAATGTTGAATTTTTCTGTAAACTCTTTCAAGAAAAAATACAGCTTTGTTGTTTCCTAGCAGTCACCAGCGTAGCAATGGGTTGTTGGTGCTATTTAGTAGTATTGAGCACGTGGCCATAAATGTGTGTTTTACAAAAGCTAGTAGGCTTGGGCTGTGTTTATAGCCCAGCTTATGTGATTAAACAACCACACAATGCTTTACATTTTAAATGTATTCATAATCTAAGTTTCTATTTGTTTTCTCAACCGGTACCATTTTGCTGTTAGTTTAGTGCAAAAGAAGAAGGGTTTGAACTTTTAATGTTTTTGATCGAGCACAGCTCTTTGAAAAATATTTAGTATGTTAGGGATAAGTGTTATTTAGGGGGGCGCTAGAGGCCAGGCTAGCAAGATGGCCGCAAACTAGTGAGGCTTCTGCAGTCCGGGGTAAATAAACAACAATATCCTGCGTCCGCCATAAAGAACGGGGCTGTAAGTGCCCATAAGCTGTAGAGCAGAGTGCGGGGAAGCGCTGCATCCCAAAAAAGTAAACAGGAGGGACCAGGTTGGTGCAGATTGAGGAGACCACGAGTGAGGCCTGGATAAGCGGAGCGCAACGCTGCGGTGGCCTGCTGTGTATGGTGAGTGGATGCGGGAGAGAGGCGAGAACCGAGAGGCATCAAGGCTGGCCTGAGGCGCACTGGCAACCGGAGGACGGGACCGCGAAGGTGCCGCAAGAAATCGATCCCTGAAAGCCTGCTGAAGACAAAACGATGCTGCGAGGCAGTAGAGGTAAGGGGGCCGGGGTGAGCCGTGCTGAAGCGCGGAACAACCACTGCGTGCACGGAGCTGCAGTGGGGGGTGGCTCACCCCCTGGACTGTTGCATTCCTGTAGCGGGTGGCGAAGCTCTCCCCCCGCCCCCCTCGGCGGTCTGGCCTTCCAGACGAACTTGGACCTGACGAAGGAGCCACGCTACGTGGCTTCTGAGGTAGCTGCTTGAGACTTGGCACCGGCCGCCATTTTGGCAAGGGCTGAGGCGCATTCTGGAGCTGCAGAGGCCTGAGAACTGTGCAGTGAACAACCAGTGCGCCCCATCAGCAAGTGGGTGGAAGTTGAAGAGTGCACAGACACTAGGACACAGACTGAACCCACAAACATCAGAAGCCAGCAGGAGAGGGGATAACCTTCCTCCTCCTACACCCCCTCGAAGTTTTTGGAGGCCGAGGGGCATGATTGTGAATCTGCCTCCACCCCTCACTAGAGAGAGCTTGGCCCTGAAGAGAAGTGCTCCCTACATCTGACGGAAGGGGTGCTGGACATATATTCGGGAGCTCCGCGGAGGGATTACGTGTCTCCCCCTCCTGTGCACAGAGACATATTCGACCTGCCATTCAGACCACACCCGCGCATTCGTCCCCCTGCTGGTGAGGGTTTGACCCCAAGAAGACACAACTGAATTTCCAAATTAGGCTCTAACCTGAACCTCGCATTGGACCGGGTGAGAGCACAGCAGCAAGAACGGGAGGGAGGGCTGAAGGCAGCTAGTTATAGCTGTGGGGCCCTAGGCCTCCTCACTCGGCGTGCAGAGAGACATCCTGCCTGCTGTTCAAACCTGAGCCAAATATCACTATGGCGTGTGCTGAGGGAATAGTTGACTATAAAGGCGCTGACAGCGACGCATTGCGAAGGCACGAAGGGACCGGTAGTCATGCGGGCGCGTACTGAGGAACCAGCAGGCCTGACGGCATACAGCGTTGCATCGTCCACGGACACTGCCAACCGCAGTGACCCTCGGGGAAATGGGAAGACAATGGGCAAGTCAGATGGGAAACAACTAAAGCTGCCTTTTGAGCCCCGAGAGTCAGCGAGGGGCATAGTCACGATCGCGAGGTGGGATGGCGGGTGGGTCTGATCCTGGACAGCAGACGGAGGAGGAGGATCTGAAGACGCTACTATTAACAATGAAGTGCAGCCTCACCTCAATTGAATCCAAAATGGATTCCATGTGCACCCACATGGACTTCATCACACAAAAATTGGAAAAACAGGACGGAAGGATAGGTGAGGCGGAACATAGAATCTCTGAGCTTGAAGACAGCACCACCTGTGAAGCCGAGCAAGTAAAGGAAATGGATCGCCTTTTGAAGGTTATAGCAGCCAAAAATGAAGACTTGGAGGCCAGATTTAGAAGGAACAACGTTCGGATCCTGGGTCTTCCTGAATCCACCAACACTGGGAGGATGGAGGAATATGTAGAATGCTTACTGACGTCTTGCTTCGGAAAGGAAGCGCTCTCCTCGCTGCTGGTGGTTGAAAGAGCGCATCTGTCGCGAGCGGTGAGGCCCGCCCCTAGGCCTATAGTGGCCAAGGTACTCAACTACAGGGACCGCGACACCGCTCTAAGACTGGCAAGAGAAAAACAGCCACTGACGTTCGAGGGCCACAACAATGCCCTGTACCCAGACTTTACAGTGGCAGTCCAAGATGCTAGAAAGAAGTTCCTTCCGGCCAAGAAGAAATTGCAACAGGCCAACATAACATATGCAATGCTAACCGGAAAAACCTCGTATCACTCATTAGGGCAAACAGCATTTTTGCACAACCCCACAACAAGCACTGGTTTTCATAAAAAAGCTACCCAGAAGCCCCAGGCGGGCAGCAAATTTGTCACCTGGAGGCGGAGCTGCATCGTCAGTGTCGGACGTGGAATGACCACAGGAAATGAAGCCACATACTGTTGATGGAGAGAGAACATGTCCGAGGCGAGGTTTGGCTGAGATCATGCAAAACTTGAGCAAAACACTGCACCAGTCTGGACTTTCACATTGAATAAGGGAGGAGACACCTGTGCCCTGCTTCATTTCTGCAAAGGCACCGAGACTGGACAGTCTTGGCCCCTATTATCGCTACAAGTGTAGCGCATCCGACTGAGGACACTGGATGCTGCGGACGCATCACACTGTGGCCCCGGACACCCCCCCCCCCCTCCATTGAAGCAATGGGAGGAGGGGAAATTGCACCGCCCCCTGAGCGAGATAACCCAACAGGAGTACCCTCCAAGGCAATATGGGTCTTTCTTTCTTGCTGTTTCTATGGCCCTTTTTCCTCCTTTTTTCTCAACTCACTATAGCACCTCTTTGTGTTGGAACTCTTTCCACCCTGGCTGTACTGACTATTGTTCCAAAAATGTACCCCACAGTTGCAAGATTGCATACCTAGTCACGAACTACTGGAACACACTATTGCTGGGATGCTTTACTGGTTTGAGGGCGTGTTGGCCCGTTAGGGGAAATGGGAGGGGGTAGGTCAATTCACGGCAAGTTGGGGTAGCCGATGTGGAATGGGGGGGTGGGAGGGCACATAGACGGCACAGCGCACACATTATAATTGAGCAGGCAGGCAGTACTTTACAGATGGGTAGTCAAATGGTAAGACCTGGAGAGGGCTACACGATTAACATTTTGCAAGAATGTAAGATTGTATGGCTGGTAGCAACGAGCAGACAGGCCTGAACCTACTTACATGGAACATTCGGGGGCTGGGGAATCCACGAAAACAGAGACACCTTCTACGTTATCTAGATAGGCACAATATCCACATCGCTCTGATACAGGAAAGCCACACGGCCCTGGCGTCTGCCCCTACATTTGCTTCATGATGGGCAATTCTTAGATACTTCTCCTCTTATTCCTCCTACTCGAGGGGATCAGCCATTATTGTGCGGAAGCAGGCCCCGTATATGGCGGGGGGCCATTAATGACTCGTAAAGGAGATATAATATAATCTGGGGAAGACTGGCTTCTCATTCAATCACAATAGTTAATTGCTACTGTCCCAAAATAGATGATGAGATGTTTTACGCCAACTTATGGGGATTGGTCATTGACATTGGGTCCTCCTACGTCATTTGGGGTGGGGATTTCAACCTCGCCTTACAGCCATATCTCGACCGCTTACACCCTCAGCCACACCATTACACAAAGGCCCAGCGCCAATTGCAATCTATCGTCGAAGAGCACTGTCTGATCGACACATGGTGCGTTTCTCACCGGGCGCATAAGGAGGGAACGTGCTATTCTGCGGCCCACTCCAGCTGGTCCAAACTGGATTTTTGGTTAGTGTCCAAGGGCATTGGGCCCTGGATCTCTCACACTCGACACCTAGCTAGAACATACTCAGATCACTCCCCGGTTTGTCTGAGGCTGTGCCCACCGGGGTACACTGTCTCTCGCATGTCCGGGAAGCTCCCCGCACAATTGCTTCTTGACACCCCTTTTAGGATGGAACTGGGGCGGGAACCGGAGAAATTCCTCAAACATAACATAGAATCGGTTCCCGCCTTAGCAACAGTCTGGGAGGCTCTGAAAGTGACGATACGGGGTATATGTATTGCTAAAGCAGGGGGGCATCCTAAAAGAGATCTGCAATACCTTAAAGGGCTTGGAGAGGAAACTGCGGGACTCAGAAGCTGAACTGGATGCAACAGGGGCAGAGAAGGTGTAAGCTGATATAAGGGAAACCCTAACAGAATATCAAAATACAGCTGAACGCAAGGGGCTATTCCGTCGCAAATATCACAAAGCTAGGAAATCTGGAGAGGGGGCGAGGCCAGGGAAAGCTCTAGCAGAGATGACACACAAACCCCGGTCTTCTAATGTTGTCATAGAAATTAGTGGTGCAGATGGCTCCCCCCACAAAACCACGGAAGAGATCCTGCAGGTTTTTGTGGCTCACTATTCCACGCTGTATGCAACGAGGAGGGTAGTTCCCTTAGATACAAATCCCTACCCAGAAATGGTAGAGTTGGGATGGCTAAGTGACAATCAACGGGAATTTCTTACATCAGACTTTGAAGAGGACAAAATAAGAGCTGCCATTATGCAGCTGGGGCTGGGCAAGGCTTCTGGACCAGACGGGCTGCCGGCCGAATTTTATAAAATATACATAGACATGCTAACTCCCTTTCTTAAAAAACTCTACGAAGAGGCACTACAGCTGGGAACACTCCCACCTACCATGAGAGAGGCCCTCATTATATCCCTTCCAAAACCAAGCAAGCCTGCCGACAACGCGGACGCCTACAGGCCTCTGTCCCTAATAAATTGCGATGTTTAAATATTGGCTAAACTCTTTGCAAATCGCCTAAGTATGTTGATGGATGGGCTTGTGCGACCGGGTCAGGCAGGTTTCGTCCCAGAGAGGGCCACCTCATATACTCTGCACACCCTGTTCTCATTTATTCAAGCAATTGACCCGGGCGCAGTGCGGTGGCGGTATTTCTTGACACAACTAAAGACTTTGACTCCCTAGTGTGGGACTATTTGTTGTCTGGTCTGCAGCGTAAGATTCTGCGCATGGGTACGGCTATTATACCATAAACCTAAGGCAAAACTACTTTTCAATGGTGCACTCTCCCGCCGTTTGAAATCACTAGGGGCACAAGGCAGGGATGCCCACTGTCCCCGCTCCTGTTTGCCCTTGCGGTGGAGCCGCTGGCGGCCGTTCTTCTACAACACCACAGGGAATGTGCGCTGAGGTTCCCCACCAGCAAAAAGAACAGTTGATGGACAGAATGCAGAACAATGTCATACATTCACCCCAGTACAGAGATCTGGGCCTAAATCCATCGTTTTTTTGCTACCCATGCCATTCCAGTTTGAACCCAGCCATATGCAAATCAGTCTTGACCCTGTGCCCAATGGGAACAGTCCAGACCGAACTGCCAGGTCAGGTCCTCCCTGGACTGGAAACAAGCATCCTAGGACCGGTTTCAGGGTTTCAACCCTCATCAGCCAGGATAGCTTGACTCCAGTGGCATGGAGAGCACGGGACCCACGTCTGGGCATACCCGTCCCACTCGGGGTGACAAATGCAAAAAGAACAATTGATGGTCCCAACCCGTCTTCTATGTCTACACTCACTTTTGTTTGTCTTGAAAACAAATCTATCTCTCTCTCTCTCTCTCTCTATAGATAGATAGATAGATAGATAGATATTGATATATATAGATGGTGGTTAAACTTTGGTTTTGGAAAGTTCCGTGAAGATTCGTCAAATGGGGCCAAAGTTAAGAGCAAACCAAAAAACGCTCCGTCTATGGAAAAGCAGACCTAACTATAACTACTTAGTGGCGACCGCTACTAGGTAATATATAATTGAGTTTTACTTATTTAAATATGCTTACCATGCGTGATAAAAGCAACTGCATTGTAATGGCATCTATGTGGTAATGACATGGGTTGTAGTACATCCATTATGGAACACACAATCCCAACTGTTTTCTATTAAATCATTCCTTTTTTATTTAGAAAGATTGTCTAGGTTACTAAGAAGTAGAAAGTATGAGCACAGCATGTTTTTTTGTACATATAAAGTATCAGTATTGATTGTTGTTGTTTTTATTTTTACAGGGTTTAAACAAGTGTATAGAGGAGGATTTGAATTCCTCTTTTACAAAGGCAAACAAACCAGACCTTAATATAAATAAGAACCCAGGTAAAATGTTCAAATGTTCCTAGCTATAATTTTGTTATAAATAGTATGAAATGTTTTCCAGTATAGAATGCAAGTTTAGGCACATAAGGGAATATTGTTTGTCAGTCCATCTTGGTATTCTAAAATTGCGATAAAATCGCTGCAGTTTTTGCAACATATTCGGGTGATTCAAACAGGCAGGTCAGGTCTCTCTGTAAGCTTTTGGCCAGTTATTTACCTTTTCCATGTCACACTTTTTTGTTTCATCTTCATGCTTTCAAATTCATTCGCTTTTCATTGTCGATCATAAAGTTAATAGTCTACATCTTGAGACTTTATACCCTCTATACATTTTGATTAAATTTCAGAATTAAACTTTGGCAAGAGCTCCTTTGTTGCCAATAGAAAATGTCAGTTACATACAGGTACAGCTCTTAAATTGGAAAGGCTGCCCATTCTTCTGACCTAGAAAGAGTTGCACTGAAATATTGCATTACCCCCTCATTGGTCTGCCTCGTCCCAGGCTTTATAACATGAGGGCGACCCTGTCCACCACAGGTACAAACTATCCAAATCCCTTCTCTGTTTCCATGAGTACACTGGATCAAAGCCTCCTCCCCCGCCACACGTCCTGTATGTTTTCCTGTTGCTGCCATGTAAAAGTACTCATTCTTTATGTACATGTCCCTATATGATTGCTTATTGTCTTTTGAGATGGTTCTTTAATTGCAGGGCTCGCAGCCATGCTCCCCGTCCATATGCAAGGCTGGGGTGAGATGAGGAGCTGCTCTGGCTTACTGCAGGAGGTTTACTGAGCAAAGGGAGGAGGCTAATCTATGTTATTTACTTACCATGATGCCTTGCGAAGTGGTTCTCTAATTGCACCGCTCGTGGCCGCACTCACCGTCCATATGCAAGAAAGAATGGAAGGATGTAGATAAGCATAATATTCCATGTTTTTTACATTACAGATATCTGGTGGAGAACTTTGAGGATCAGATTCCCCAGGTGCCAAAAGCCAATTCTATTCTTTCGTCTATGGTATTCTCATAATCACTTTCATTGGCAGAGGCCACTTTGTCGGCCCTGTTGATAGAAAAATTGAGTCATCTCTAAAGAAAGCTTTTACAGCTGCTAATTTTGGCTGAGAGTCAGTTTGTATGCGGCTTATGCCTTTTGGGTCCTGCTGAAGGATTTTCAGAGATTGTTTAATTGCCTTCAGGAGAATGCTGATACTATAGCTGTTTTAGACCACATGGAGGTATTATTACAATTCCTTTAGAATGTCACCTTTTCCAACTTTTGTGCCTCTGCTTCAGCAGCTGGAGCGGCATTAGCTAAAAGGCATACGCTTTTGATGAAAATTCGGAAATTAGAAACAACTTGGAGGTCTTTGGTGCAGAAATTTCCGTTTACAGGTTTAAAACTATTTGGAGATAAGCTTAATGAAATGTTTCAGAGATCTGTAGAAGAGAAAAACTTTTTAAACTTTTCCCTTGTAAAAAACCTTTTCTTTAGAAACAAAGCCAGCAAAGGCAAGAAGGAAATTGCTCCTTTCCCTTTTGAAGCCTGGCTTGCGACTGGGATGCTATTTTGAAAAAAGGGGGACCACTACAAAACAACAATATATCTTGCTAGCTGTAGGGCACAATATCAGAGAAGGTAAACAACAAGCTAGTCACAAGATCCAAAGCATACATTTACATTGAAAAAGCCAGACCATAATTTATACAAAAACAGTGCATATTAAACTTGTTTATACATCAATTTACTACAGACAATTGTTCTTTTGATATGAAAATATTTATTTGTATTCATTTATCTGTACTTTATAATTTCATCACATTTAGCAAGTGTGTACTTCTTTTTCTTATATATATATATGTATATTTTTTGAAAATTCTTTTTGCATTTAGATATCAAAACACATACATTATTTTATACAAAACATACACAAACCAATATTATATACAATTAAAAACCTAAAGGAGGGGTTAATGAATAGTATAAAGGCTGGCGGTCGATGTAAAGAGAAGAAAACCACGTTGCGCGTTTCGGCGTTAAAGCCTTCGTCAGGTAAAACCCGTCTCAACTTTTTCTATTGTTCTCTTTGCACCTCAATTTATACGCTGAGGCCACGATGTGGTATGAGCCTCTCTGTGGTTGCTAATTATTTCAGCAAATAGTTTTATTTAAAAGTTGTGACACATTCTGAATATAAAACGTTATACAATAACCGGAGTCGTCGAGAGATAAAAAGGATTCCAAAATTAAGGCTCGGATGTATGAATCCACTAAAGTTTTCAGACCATCTTATAATAGATAATATTCCAGATGAATCGTTTATAAAAACGGATGATCTCACAATGCCACACGCCCTCTCAGTCACGGAGAAGGCTGGGATGCCGCATTCACCAATAATTTCTGACCACAAAGACAGTCTGAAAAAGATGCAGTGAATAAGTGACTATATGGCAGTGGGAGTCGGATTACAATTCTTTCTTCCTCAGTGGACTGCTCAAGTGGAGGGTTGTTGGTACTGTTGTTAATCCAGATAGGATCCCTTTCAAGCATACTCCTCCTATTCCAGTGTTCAAATTTACATCGTGGTCATACGACAAAGCAAAGAGGGAAGCTATGTTGTCAGGTATAGAAAAGTTACTCCTCAAGAAGACGATAATTCCTGTTCCACCTCATTAGGAAACAGAGGGCTTTTATTTTAACTTTTTCTTAGTGTCGAAGGCAGGTGAATCCTTTTGTCCAATATTGAACCTAAAGCCATTAAACTGATGGGGCCTCCTGGAGACATTCCTGATGGGCACCCTTCAAGCGGGCTGCCGTAAACGAAGAGGATTTTCTGGCAACTCTAGATCTGGAGGACGTAGTGATGGACCCCGATAGCCAATCTTTTCTGAGCTTTTGTGTGGACAACAGCCATTTACAAATTCAGGCTCTTCAGACAACTCTTCGCATGATGCTGTCCGGGGCCCCGGCATTGGAGAGATTTTGGTTGAAGGTTCAAGGACTGATGGCTTCTACAACAGGGGTGCTTCCATGGTCTCTGTTCCACTTGAAGCCACTAATAAATCATCTTGTAGGTCACTGGAAACTGACATGCGGACAGTAAAAGATACACACACCTGTCACTCAGGAGATTGTCTGGGACCTCAGGTCCCACACTTCCAGTTTAGAAAAAGGGATTCTCCTTCAATTGCTGGTTCTACTTCAGTTAACAATGGATGCTAGTCTGTGGGGGTGGGTGCAACCGTATTGGCCTGGGAGTGCAATGGCTAGTGGTCCAAGTAGGAGAGATGTCAGTCATCCAACTGGAGGGAACTGGCTGCAGTGCAGAAGGCAGTCTAGTTTTTTCTGTCACAGTTGGAGGGGTAGAACCTTGTGATCCAGATGGACAATCAGGTAACTCAGTGTTACCTCAGTCGTCAGGGTGGGATAAAGCCATCCCAACTGAATTTTGTGGCAACTCAGATTTGTTCATATGCAGAGGCTCATTTACTGTCTCTGAAAGCAGTGTACACTCAAAAGTTATTGAAATTTCAGGCAGGCAGTCTGAGTTGGAATCTACCATCCTCTGTGTTGTTCCATCTAGCGATTCCTCAATTTCAACAGATTTGCCAGTTGTTGGGATGCCCGTGGGTAGATATGTTTGATTCTCCCAGGAATTCCCTACTTCCACAATTTTGTTCAGAGATAAATTGTCCTCAAGCATGGACGGTAGATACTCTCTCTGTGGCATTGCTAAAGGGCCTTTCCTGTTCCCTTTCCTTCCGAGAGTGTTTCAGAAAATTCGAGGGAGAGGAACCACCTGTTGAAGTCAATGGGGAACTTCGGATGTCCAGCTGCTACAGTGACCCGTGGACCAGGTCTGTGGAACCCAGGCGTGGATTGTAGACTAATAGTACATGAGGACAGAGTCCAAGGCTTCCGGAGTCATCCAGGAGGTGCAGGAGAACAATACCAACCCTTCTCGGGAATGCTTCACTATAGGACGGAGGCCTTGAAGACAATAGCGGCTGGCATTGCTCGCGGGTGGTGGGGTGGGCGCGAGTGGTTGCGGCCCCGCGAGGGGATCGCAGGGAAATTTTAAAAATAAAAATTGAATTAAATTAAACTTACCTTCCTTTCCGCCAGGTCCTGCATCTTCTCGGCTCCTGCTCCTGCTCTCCTGCCTCCAACAGGAACAGGAAGCAGGCAGCCAGGCTCCCTCCCCAAAGCCAATCACAACGCTGCAAGCAGCATTGTGATTGGTCGGGACGCTGCCCAGCCAGGGGCTAATGGGGTGGCAGAGTGTGTATGACTGGACGGCCGACCAAACAGTCTTTGTGCACTCAGGAGTGGGCAAACCACTCCTCCCCTGCCCTGCTCAAAGAGCAGAGCAGCTCCGCCCGCCCGCCTGCCCTCCTGCAATGCGCAAAGGAAACATAAAATGGTAATAACTTTTAGTTATTACCATTTATGGTTTGGTTTTCGCACACTGCAAGAAAGCAGTAGGGCAACGCTCCTCCGCCCTAGTGGAGGAGCCGCCCCTGCTTGAAGATGCAGTTGTGGAGTCCCGGCGATCCTGTAGGATCTCAGGAGCTGTCCCACGCTGGTCGACGCAGGATAGAAGAGTCAGTGGCCAGCAGGACCACCAACAAGCCTTGGAAAACGCAACAGACGCGTTGCACAATGAAATACAGTAATTGGGACCAACAAGGTCCGAGGAACTCACCCACTACAGGTAAGTTGGGGCCGGCCCTCAGCAAGCAGGAGAGCCAGCAGAAATCGATGAAGACACCAAGGGACCCTCTGGCAAAAGGCACTGGGAGTCACAGAGAGGTCTTAGCAGCACAACAAAGATGGAGGACCACGTCGCAGGAGATGCAGTGAGGACGTTGCTTTGGATGCTGAGTAATGCTTGAGGCTGGGGTTTCTTGGAGCTCGAAGACCTCTGGACTGGAGAACCAACAAGCCTTGGTAATGGTAAAGAGACGCTGTGACAGGGGCTCGGTTCCAGCAGCTCCACGAGGGATTGCTGTCTTCCAAATTGCCCAGATGACAGGTCAAGTCTCGGGAGAACTACCAAACCTCCACCTGTGTTGTCGAGCCTTGAAAAGTCTGTGGGACAGCAGGATCCACAGACCGGTAGTCGGCGTTGAGGTGCCTGCGGCTGCAGGGGAGTGACTTCTTCACTCCAAGGGAGATTCCTTCCAGCTGACCTTGATGCACACAGAGTCCTTGTGACTCTAGGAGAGTCACAGCCACGGAAGTTGTAGAGTCTTTGCAGTACGGGGACGAAGTTGCAGTAGGAGCCCTCCTACCAGAAGCAGACTTGTGTTGGGTCCCGGCAAAGTCCAGCAGCAGAGTCCAGTGTCCAGCAGCTGAAGAGTCTTTGGGCAGAATCCTGCTGAGGGATCTGCAGACGAATCTAGGGTCCCACCCTCAGGGGAGTCCTTAAGTAACCCAGGAAGGGGGTTGGACAGCTTCTGCAGTGACCCACCTATTGGGGGGGGGGGGTCAGGGACGCTACTCTGGTGGACTAACCAGTCAGATGATCCCAGGGGCCTCTGCTTATCTTGCTTCTTTCAAGATGGCAGAATCAAGCAGCCACCTTGTGGAGCTTTGGGAACCTCTCTGGGTGGTCACTCCCCTGTCATCTGTGTAGTTTCATGCCATAGTGGGATCCAAGGGCTCCTGCACTGGAGTAAACCGGTTTATGCAAGGAGGGCACTAAATGTGCCTTTCAAAGTAGTCTGGTGGTGCTCGGAAGCACCCCCACCCTAGCACGGAGACACCTAATTCTAAAGGAAAAGTGGCTACACCTCTCCTCTACAGGAAAAGTTTTGTTCTGCCTTCCCCTGCCCGCGTTAGGCTCATCAGCAGGAGGGCAGAACAGTGTCTGGTGTCGGCGGCAGCACTGGCTTGCACGCAGACCCTGTAACGCTACACGGGTAAGTATGGGGGGCTCCTCTAAGGAGTCCCCCAGTACGTGGTATCAAGCAACTAACACTGGAATCGGTGTAATTACATGATTTGAACATGTTTGATACCAAACGTGACTAGGTTTGGGGAAGCCATTATGTAGTCGGACATCTTGTGTTGACCAGGGTCCACTACATACCTTAAGATGGCTAACCCCCACTTACAAAGCCCAGAGAATGGAGTCAGAGATTTGTATGGGGTGCCTTTGCTCATGCAAGGGCACTCTCACACTTAGTGCCATGCACCCTGCCCTTGGGCTAAAGGGCCTACCTTAGCTGTGAATTATAGGGCTTAAGTGCAGTGACTGGGATATATTGTAAAACTTATATCTGTGGTGAAAGGTGCATGCACCATTTCACACAGGCTGAAATGGCAGCCCTGTTGACACAGTTTGCATGGGCTCCCATGAGTGGCTTAATACATGCTGCAGCCGGTGGGAGACCCCTGGTGTACCAATGCCCTGGGTACCTTAGTACCTTCTACTAGGGACTTACAGGGGCACACCTGTATGCCAATTGTGGGTTGTACAAAAGTACTTACCAGTAAATTATAGAAGAGAACACCGACACTGGGGTCCTGGTTAGCAGGATCCCATTGTACTACAGTCTAAACACACTGACAGGCAAAAAGTGTGGGCAACCATGTCAGAAAGATCCTACTTTCCTACATAACTCCCTCCCCCAAACGACAGAAGATAAGACTAGCTTTGCCCAGTTGAGTCTTCATTTTCTAAGTGGAAATATCAGGAAAGTCTATCTGCGTTGGCATGGTTACTCCCGGGTCTATGCTTCACTGAGAAGTCCATCCCCTTTAGGGAAATGGACCACCTCAAAAGTTTTCGGTTTTCACCTTTCATCTTTTTAAGCCATAAGAGGGGCTTGTGGTCTGTCTGAACAATGAAGTGAGTGCAAAACAGTTATGGTCTCAACTTCTTCAAGGCCCAGACCACAGCAAAGGCATCCCTCTCTATGGCTGACCAACGTTTCTCTCTGGGGTCAACCTTTTGCTTAAAAAAGCTACTGGTTGATCCTGTCCCTCTTCATTCAGTTGTGAGAGTACTGCTCCTATTCCTATCACAGAGGCATCTGTCTGGACAATGAATGGTTTGGAGTAACCAGGACTCTTTTGAATTGGAGCTGAGCACATGGCCTTCTTCAGGGCATCAAAGGCCTCTTGACAGCTAACTGTCCAATCTACCGTCTTAGGCATCTTCTTAGAGGTAAGATCAATGAGGGGTGTCACAATGGACCCATATCCCTTCACAAATCTTCTGTAATACCCACTCAGGCCCAGAAAAGCTCTGACCTGAGTCTGAGTAGGGGGAGCAACCCAAGCCATAATTTGGATTTTGCTCTGTAAAGGTTGAACTTGGCCCCCACCTACCAGGTGGCCCAAGTAAACAACTTCACTCTGCCCTATCTGGCACTTACTGGCCTTGACAGTGAGGCCTGCCTTTTTAATGCCTCCAGTACACTCCTGAGGTGGATCAGGTGATCCTGCCAGGTAGAACTAAATTCAGCAATATCATCTAGATATGCTGCACTGAAGTCTTCCAGACCTGCCAGAACTTGATTAACTAACCTCTGGAATGTGGCAGGTGCATTTGTGAACACAAAGGTCATTACTGTGAACTGATAGTGCCCACCAAGAGTTGAAAATGCAGTTTTAGTTTGGCAGCATCTGTGAGCCTGATCTGCCAATAGCCTGCAGTCAGGTCAAAGGGGCTGAGATACTTGGCGACAGCCAGAGTATCAACTAGCTCATCTGCCCTGGGGATTGGATGAGCATCAGTCTTTGTGACTGTGTTGAGGCCTCTGTAGTCTGCACAGAACTTTATTTCTCTCTTTCCGCCTTGGGAATGAGGTTTGGGTAAAAGGACTACTGGACTAGCCGAAGGGCTGTCTGAAGTCTTGATTACCCCTAACTCTAGCATCTTCTGGACCTCTGTCCTGATGCATTCTCTGACATGGTCAGGTTGTCTGTAGATTTTACTCTTGACAGGCAGACTGTCACCTGTGTCCACATCGTGGGAACACTAGGTAGTCTGACTGGGTGTCAGAGAGAAGAGTTCTGGGAACTGACTGAGTACTTTTCTGCAATCAGTTTGTTGCTGGTCAGTGAGGCTGTCAGCAATGACTACTCCATCTACTGAACTATCAACTGGGTTGTGTGAGAGGAGATCAGGGAGAGGGTCACTCACTTCCTCCTGTCCCTTATCAGTGGTGATGAGAAAGCTCATATCAGCTCTGTCAAAGTGAGTCTTCAGGCAGTTCCTATGAAACACCCTATGGGGACTTCTTGGAGTACCTAGGTCCACCAAGTAGGTGACCTCACATTTCTTCTCCACAATTGTATGGGGGCCACTCCACTTGTCTTGGAGTGCTCTTGGGGCCACAGGCTCCAACACTCCCACCCCTTCTGCCCTTGCTGGGAAACATTCAGAACAGCCTTTTGGTCATGCCATAACTTTTGCAGTTCTTGGCTGGCCTCCAGGTTTTTAGTGGCCTTCTTCATATATTCAGCCATACGTGACTGTAGGCCTAGTACATAATCCACAATGTCTTGCTTGGGAGGTTCGAAAGGCTGCTCCCATCCCTCCTTCACCAGACAAAGTGGACCCCTAACTGGATGTGCAAACAGCAGTTCAAATAGACTGTAAAACACTCCCCTTCTGTGGAACCTCTCTGTGTGCAAAAAGAATGCAATGTAGTAGGACATCCCATCTCCTCCAGAGTTTTTCGGATAGTCCAATAATCATTCCTTTGACGGTTTTGTTGAACATTTCAACTAACCCATTGCCTTGTGGATGGTAGGGTGTGGTGAATTTATAGGTTACACCACACTCTTTCCTCATAGCTTTCAGGTAGCTAGACATGAAGTTTGCATCTCTTGTCGGACACAACCTCCTTAGGAAAACCCACTCTGGAAAATATTCCTAAGAGGGCTTTGGTCACTGCAGGAGATGTAGTGGCCCTAAGGGGAATAGCCTCTGTGTACCTGGTGACCTGGTCCACCACCATCAGTATGTATCTGCTCCCAGAGGCTGTTGGAGGGTCTAGTGGATTAACTAAGGGAAAGGGAACCCCAACCACTGGTAGTGGGATTAAGGGGGCATTTGTAGTGCCACCTGCCATGCCACTAGCTTGGCAGGTGACACAGGAGCGACAAAACTCCTTGGTGTCTTCAGACATGTGGGCCCAGTGGAAATGTGGAACAAGCCTCTTCCAAGTCTTGCTTTGCCCAAGATGTCCTGCAAAGGGGTATGTCATGTGCCTGGGTTAAGAGGAATTCCTTAAACTTCTGAGGAATAACCAACCTCTTGGTAGCATCAGGCTTGGGGTCTCTAGCCTCAGAATAAAGGAGCCCATCTTCCCAGTAAATCCTATGTGATCCTCTGACATCCCTTGCCTCTTCTGCAACAGGCTGCTGTCTGAGGCTCTGAAGAAAGGGGCAGGACCTCTGCTCCAGACTCAATTCTTCCCTGAAGGGTCCCCCTGCCCCCAGAAGCTCTGCCGCATCAGGCCCAAGCTCCTCTGGGGCAGTTTCCTTACCAGGGGCAATATCATCTCTGAGGAGATTGATTCTCACTTGAAGTCTGGGTGGAGGATAATTTCTTACCCTTCCTACCTCTCTTTTTAGGAGCTTTCTGGGCCATTATTTCAGTCTCCAGTGTTCCTTGCTGTCCCTGCTTCTTGGCCTGTGCTCTAGATGTCACAAAGACATTTCCAGGAAGGCCCAGCCTGTCCTCATGGGCTTGTAACTCCACTTCAGCCCAGGCTGAAGTCTCCAAATCATTGCCTATAAAACACTCTACAATAATAGAGGAGGATACCACAACTCTTTTAGGGCCAGTAAGCTCCCTCCCAGCTGAGGTTAAACACTGCCATGGAGTGGTACTTAGTGACGTTATCTGCCCTGGTTACTTGGTAAGTGTGCCCAAGTAAAATCTGCTCAGGAGACACCAGTTCTCAGCCACCACAGTGAGACTTTCACCTGTGTCCCTGTAAGGTTCTGCCTCAATACCATTATGAGAGGATGCTGTCTGTATTTCCTCATATTAGGAGGCCAGGCAGCCAAAATAGCAAGGTCATTGTCACCCTCTGATTCCACGACAGCCTCAGTGGTTTCAACGACTAGACCAAAGTCCACTCCAGTAACCAAGGTGAACCCAGCTACACATTTGGAGGTAGTACTGCTACTAGTGCTATTGCTAGGGGCACTAGGGGAAGTTGTAGCTGTAGTGGACAAATGGGGTCCGATGTCCTATGGCCTTTGGTCTTACAAGCAGAGCACCAAGGTTTCTTATTAGAGGAAGAGGAGGATTTTGACCTAACCCCAGAGGAAGATATTTGTGGACCTGAAGAAGACTTTTTTCTCTTCCAGGGGATACTCCTCAATAGTCATAAGCACTGAATAGTCCCGCCCACGTGCGGGGACCCCAGAGCATATAAAAAAATACACATATATATATATATATGAAGACAAATCCCGAATGGCACCACTCCTCCACGGCACACAGACAGGTACGGACCACTCAGGGGACGAAAACGATGAATAAAGTGCTTTATTTAGTAAACATGACTCCAGCAACTAGTCAATCCTTGCCAGTGCCCCAGCATGACGCGTTTCGACAGAACAACTCTGTCTTGTTCACATAACGCGCTACAAACCAGTAGGTCAATAAATAGTGGGAGTGATCAAACCGCAATAGGCAGAGACGTTGCATCTGTGTAAAATTCAAAGCCTGGTCACATGACAAATGGACATAGAAAACATATTGCATATAGAGTTAAATAAATTAAAGTTGTTAAAATCTCTGTTGATTTAAAGTTTAAAAACATTTCATTAAACTATAAATAGACATTACAGGATAAAACAATAAATATTCAATGCCACATTGTAAAAACAGGAGGAACACAATTAGTCGATCCATGGATGCATATGATTAGTAATACCAGGTACTAATACCATCTGAAGATGCATCCTATGGAAAACTCCTGCTAAAAAAATGTACAAATTACTGCTTGTAAATTAAACTCATGTACAAATATGCGGTAGTCCTTAAAAACCAAAATCCAGTCCAAAGATTCCCAGACTAATTATGTAAACTGCCTCATAATGCCAAGGTGCAAACACCTGAAAAGTGCAAACGTGCTTATAAATGAAAACTCAAAAATACTAAAAAGAATTTTTTTATATTGCAGCGGAACATAACCCCCGGAACCCCGGGGAGCCCTGAAGTGTAAAAAATTATTAACTGATCTAAATGGCTAGTAGCATCAGAAAAAATGGTTATTACAGAATTGGATATGACGGGCCAGTGCCCTTAATGTTCCAAGACAGTCATTTCCCAACAGAGAAAACTCAGTATAATCATAGACAAAAAATCTTAACAAACCGAAAGAACGATGAAAAAAAAGAAGAGAGCTCTTATAATTATAAGATCAAGATGGTACCCTGTATTAAAGGGAATAATCAGGAATCCAACAAATATGGCACATCAAATGGGACAAGGGGAATAAATAACCATAAAACTTCTCTAAAAACAAAGTTTTAAGGGAAAATGATACAATTGCAGCAGATATAATATTGACAACCAACAAGTGCAAACATTTGTTTAGATATGGTTAAAGGAAATTGTGCAGATCTTCCCCCATATTAAGCCCGTTGGGCATTCTGGTGTCGAGTTCGAGGATAAATTTGCTTTCAAGTTGTCTTAACTGGCGCTCTCTGTTGCCTCCACGAATGGATTTGGAAACAGCCCCAATCACAAAATAATCCAAATCCTTCAGATTGTTGTTGTGGGCTGATTTTAAATGTCTGGCAACGGGATAGTTGGGATCCGAATTGACCGCGGCTCTAAGATGTTGAAGTATGCGGTTATAAACCTGGAGCTTAGTGCTACCGACATACTTCAAGCCGCACGTACAACGTAGCACATAAACCGCATAGTCCGTGCGGCACGTGTAATACCCTTGTATTTTGACAGGGGTGTTGCTAAAAGCGGTCATGTGTTCTTTAGTGCTGGTCCCAAATTGGCAAGCCCAACAGGAGTTACATTTAAAAAAACCACTTTTGGCCGGAAGCCAAGTACTGGAAACCATGACTTCAGGGCTGTTTCTAACCAAACTATCTCTCATAGCAGGTGACTTTCTGAATGTAAGGGCAGGTGCAGTAGGTAAAATTTGAGAGAGTGTGAGGTCAGTTTGAATAATAGGCCAGTTTCTCTGCACAATCTTTCTAATCTGTTTGTTGTTTGGAATATGTAGTAATAAATCTTACTGATTGCATATTGTTGACACCAGAGTCAATGGCATTATCAATAGTCTCAATTGAAGAATTATCAATATCAAGACAACTCTCTCGAGATAATACATTAGCTTTTGTACGGGCCTGATTTAGATCTCGAAACTTATAGCCCCGTGAGAGAAATCTCTGTAATGCTTCATTTTGACAGACTTCTAAATCTGTATCATTACTACAAGTCAGCGGATCCGCAGAAATTCCCCATACGGGATGCTGCGGATCAAATGTCTAGGGTGGGAACTGGTTGCATGAAGAACCGAGTTCCCCGCCGTTTCTTTCCTGTGTAGTTTAGTGTGTAGTATGTTGTCTTTGACATAGATTGAGACATCCAAAAATTCAACATTTGTGGGGCTAATGGTGGCTGTAAAATTGAGATTGAGTCTGTTAGTGTTGATGATGTCGATAAAGTTGAGTGCAGCTGTATAAGAACCTTTCTAGATTAAACACACATCATCAATATAACGCCACCAATGGCATACATGTTCATCAAACACTTTTTTTGTGTTCACCCCTGAGGACATGCTTCTCCCACCAGCCAACATGTAAACATGCGTAGCTGGGGGAGAAGCATGCCCCCAGTGCCACACCACGCAACTGCTGATAAACCTGTTTGTTGAATAAGAAAAATTACTGGTAAGACAAATCTTAATCATAGCTAATAACATTTTGTTGTGTTCCAAATATCTGATGCTTCGATGTCCTAGATAATAGGAAACTGCATTAATGCCATCATCATGATGGATACTTGTATATAGAGACGTTATATCCATCACTACAAGTAAATAATCACTGTCCCAATTAACATTGTTCAATTTCTTTAGAAAATCCCCAGTATCCTTTAAAAAAGATGGTAGATTAAACACGTGTTCCTGGAAAAAATAATCAACAAACTAAGAAACAGGTTCCAGTAAACTTCTTTGCGCAGAGATTATTAGTCTGCCTGGAATGGGAATAATCTGTTTGTGAACTTTAGGAATAAAGTACAATATAGGTGTAATAGGGTAATCTTTTTAAGGAAGAGAAATTCACTCTTACTGATAAGGCCTTCTCTCTTCCATTGAAATAGTTCTTTAAAGACCAAATCTTTGATTTTGTTAAGGTCTGCAAACGATGCCAACTTGTAGCAATTAGGATCATTAAGATGATTCATGGCTTCAGTCATGTACATATCTCTAGGCCAAATTACGACATTGCCTCCTTTATCTGCTTTGTTAATGATGAGATCTTTCTTAATTTTCAGTTTTTGAATTAAATCGTAATATTGCAATTCAACATGTCTCATCTTATAGTGTCTGTTTTTTACTTTCTTGTTTAATTGTTTAAGGTCTTCTATCACCATGTCATTAAAAATGTCAATAGCATCTTTGGGCATGATGGGCACAAAAGTTGATGGAGGACAAAATAAACTTGTCGCCGGACTCCCAGAAAAAATGCCGGTGTCCATGAGAATTTCTTGGGTAGGGCGAGGGTCTAAATCAGTATTAGTTGCTAAGCCATGTAAAGTTTTTAACATTGCAGAATCCGATGCTTGCAAATTGGGGCTGTTATTCCCAATAGTCTCTCTCCTAGTCGTTGAAGAATTTTTCAATTGAAAGAATTTAATTAATTTCAGTTTTCTAATAAATTTATAGATGTCAATGCGAGACTGAGTATAGTTAAAATTGCTTTCCGGGCAAAAAGTCAACCCCAGTGAAAGTAATTGGGTTTCCGCGCTTGTTAAGGTCGTGGATGAGAGATTGTTCACCGTATTGTCATGAGGCTTGGTAGGATTTACCATTTCTTGTTCCTTCCGCCTCTGCTTTTGGCGTTGCCTCTGTATCCTCCGCCTCTGCCTCCTTGACTCTGTTCTCCTCCCCCCTGCTTTTGTTGAGGATGTCTCGGTCGCAGGGTTTGTTGCCGGGCCTCCCTTAGAAAATTCAATTCCTCTGCGGGAGTACGTGACGTAATTGTGGCGGAGGATAAAGTAGTTCCAGGCTCACTGATATTATCTGAATCATACATACTAGAGAGAGAACTCGCCTCTGAACTTATTGAGACAGAATCAACAGGTTGATTAATATGTTGTTGTGGGACAGATGTATTATCCGTCAGAGCCTGTCTTTTGTATGAATCAAATTTCTTGGAAAACGTAAAAATCCTCCCAGCCTCATAATCCCTCTTATCGCGGGCAAATTTAAAAACCTTACGTTCCTTAATCCCGTCTTCAAATTTCTTAAGGCGTTCATTGATTTCTTCACTGCCTTTTTTAACTTCATTATGTTTGTTTAAACTGTCAAGGTCCGATAAAGTTTTATCAATTTCCTTGATGATGCTGTCCCTATCTATTTCAGCATACTTAATGAGTATCAGGACCCTATTCATTGAAGCCTGTAAATTGTTGGTTGCCCATTCAACTAACATAGCAGGATGTGGGTTTTCAAAAGAAGGAGCAATCATAACTCTCAAGCCTATGGGAACACGGTTTACATCCCTATATTTCTCCAGGGATTTCTTTCCCCACCATTTTGTCAGTTCGTTTTTTTGTAACTTTTCTAATTGCTTAAGTAAGCTTTTTAAATCCTTGTTATTTGTCTTGGAAATCGTTGTGCTGCTGCTTGTGTCATCCGTGACCTCAGGTAAATTATCAAACAGGGCGTCCGCCACTGCTGCTCGGTCTCGTAGCGCGTCTGCTGCAGACATAGTTGCTGGTCTAATAACCAGATAATATGAAGCACTAGGATACTTTTACAAATACTTCAGTATCGCAAAAAAAAAAATCATCAGTCCCAATCTCTTCACCCGTTGTGTATATGGATTATAAATGCGAAAAAGCAGTTCCGCTTACCGGCGAAACCTAGAACGGCTACTGTGTGTCCTCCAACTCCTGATACGCCGACTTTCCTCCTCCGTGTATGCTCATACTCTGTGACAAATGATCCACTGACGGGGGGCAAACCAAAACAAAACTCCTTCCGGGTTAGAAGTAACACGCTTGCACGATGGCAGCTGCACGTCGGAATGCCCAGAAGCGAAGAGAGGGTCCGTAAGCCGGAGACAGCCTTTCTCCAGCAGGATTAACACGAAGACAAATCCCGAATGCACCACTCCTCCACGGCACACAGACAGGTACGGACCACTCAGGGGACGAAAACAATGAATAAAGTACTTTATTTAGTAAACATGACTCCAGCAACTAGTCAATCCTGGCCAGTGCCCCAGCATGACGCGTTTCGACAGAACAACTCTGTCTTGTTCACATAACGCGCTACAAACCAGTAGGTCAATAAATAGTGGGAGTGATCAAACCGCAATAGGCAGAGACGTTGCATCTGTGTAAAATTCAAAGCCTGGTCACATGACAAATGGACATAGAAAACATATTGCATATAGAGTTAAATAAATTAAAGTTGTTAAAATCTCTGTTGATTTAAAGTTTAAAAAATATTTCATTAAACTATAAATAGACATTACAGGATAAAACAATAAATATTCAATGCCACATTGTAAAAACAGGAGGAACACAATTAGTCGATGCATGGATGCATATGATTAGTAATACCAGGTACTAATACCATCTGAAGATGCATCCTATGGAAAACTCCTGCTAAAAAAATGTACAAATTACTGCTTGTAAACTAAACTTATGTGCAAATATGCGGTAGTCCTTAAAAACCAAAATCCAGTCCAAAGATTCCCAGACTAATTATGTAAACTGCCTCATAATGCCAAGGTGCAAAAACCTGAAAAGTGCAAACGTGCTTATAGATGAAAACTCAAAAATACTAAAAAAGAATTTTTTTATATTGCAGCGGAACATAACCCCCGGAGCCCCGGGGGAGCCCTGAAGTGTAAAAAATATTATTAACTGATCTAAATGGCTAGCAGCATCAGAAAAAAATGCTTATTACAGAATTGGATATGACGGGCCAGTGCCCTTAATGTTCCAAGACAGTCATTTCCCAACAGAGAAAACTCAGTATAATCATAGACAAAAAATCTTAACAAACCGAAAGTACGATGAAAAAAAAAAGAAGAGAGCTCTTATAATTATAAGATCAAGATGGTACCCTGTATTAAAGGGAATAATCAGGAATCCAACAAATATGGCACATCAAATGGGACAAGGGGAATAAATAACCTTAAAACTTCTCTAAAAACAAAGTTTTAAGGGAAAATGATACAATTGCAGCAGTTATAATATTGACAACCAACAAGTGCAAAAATTTGTTTAGATATGGTTAAAGGAAATTGTGCAGATCTTCCCCCATATTAAGCCCGTTTGGCATTCTGGTGTCGAGTTCGAGGATAAATTTGCTTTCAAGTTGTCTTAACTGGCGCTCTCTGTTGCCTCCACGAATGGATTTGGAAACAGCCCCAATCACAAAATAATCCAAATCCTTCAGATTGTTGTTGTGGGCTGATTTTAAATGTCTGGCAACGGGATAGTTGGGATCCGAATTGACCGTGGCTCTAAGATGTTGAAGTATGCGGTTATAAACCTGGAGCTTAGTGCTACCGACATACTTCAAGCCGCACGTACAACGTAGCACATAAACCGCATAGTCCGTGCGGCACGTGTAATACCCTTGTATTTTGACAGGGGTGTTGCTAAAAGCGGTCATGTATTCTTTAGTGCTGGTCCCAAATTGGCAAGCCCGACAGGAGTTACATTTAAAAAACCCACTTTTGGCCGGAAGCCAAGTACTGGAAACCATGACTTCAGGGCTGTTTCTAACCAAACTATCTCTCATAGCAGGTGACTTTCTGAATGTAAGGGCAGGTGCAGTAGGTAAAATTTGAGAGAGTGTGAGGTCAGTTTGAATAATAGGCCAGTTTCTCTGCACAATCTTTCTAATCTGTTTATGTTGTTTGGAATATGTAGTAATAAATCTTACTGCTTGCATATTGTTGACACCAGAGTCAGTGGCATTATCAATAGTCTCATTTGAAGAATTATCAATGTCAAGACAACTCTCTCGAGATAATACATTAGCTTTTGTACGGGCCTGATTTAGATCTCGAAACTTATAGCCACGTGAGAGAAATCTCTGTAATGCTTCATTTTGACAGACTTCTAAATCTGTATCATTACTACAAATTCGGCGGATCCGCAGAAATTCCCCATACGGGATGCTGCGGATCAAATGTCTAGGGTGGGAACTGGTTGCATGAAGAACCGAGTTCCCCGCCGTTTCTTTCCTGTGTAGTTTAGTGTGTAGTATGTTGTATTTGACATAGATTGAGACATCCAAAAATTCAACATTTGTGGGGCTAATGGTGTCTGTAAAATTGAGATTGAGTCTGTTAGTGTTGATGATGTCGATAAAGTTGAGTGCAGCTGTATAAGAACCTTTCCAGATTAAACACACCATCAATATAACGCCACCAATGGCATACATGTTCATCAAACACTTTTTTGTGTTCACCCCTGAGGACATGCTCCTCCCACCAGCCAACATGTAAACATGCGTAGCTGGGGGAGAAGCATGCCCCCATCGCCACACCACGCAACTGCTGATAAACCTGTTTGTTGAATAAGAAAAAATTACCGGTAAGACAAATCTTAATCATAGCTAATAACATTTTGTTGTGTTCCAAATATCTGATGCTTCGATGTCCTAGATAATAGGAAACTGCATTAATGCCATCATCATGATGGATACTTGTATATAGAGACGTTATATCCATCACTACAAGTAAATAATCACTGTCCCAATTAACATTGTTCAATTTATTTAGAAAATCCCCAGTATCCTTTAAAAAAGATGGTAGATTAAACACGTGTTCCTGGAAAAAATAATCAACAAACTTAGAAACAGGTTCCAGTAAACTTCTTTGCGCAGAGATTATTGGTCTGCCTGGAATGGGAATAATCTGTTTGTGAACTTTAGGAATAAAGTACAATATAGGTGTAATAGGGTAATCTTTTTTAAGGAAGAAGGAAGAAATTCACTCTTACTGATAAGGCCTTCTCTCTTCCATTGAAATAGTTCTTTAAAGACCAAATCTTTGATTTTGTTAAGGTCTGCAAACGATGCCAACTTGTAGCAATTAGGATCATTAAGATGATTCATGGCTTCAGTCATGTACATATCTCTAGGCCAAATTACGACATTGCCTCCTTTATCTGCTTTGTTAATGATGAGATCTTTCTTAAGTTTCAGTTTTTGAATTAAATCGTAATATTGCAATTCAACATGTCTCATCTTATAGTGTCTGTTTTTTACTTTCTTGTTTAATTGTTTAAGGTCTTCTATCACCATGTCATTCAAAATGTCAATAGCATCTTTGGGCATGATGGGCACAAAAGTTGATGGAGGACAAAATGGACTTGTAGCCGGACTCCCAGAAAAAATGCCGGTGTCCATGAGAATTTCTTGGGTAGGGCGAGGGTCTAAATCAGTATTAGTTGCTAAGCCATGTAAAGTTTTTAACATTGCAGAATCCGATGCTTGCAAATTGGGGCTGTTATTCCCAATAGGCTAAGATGTAAAAATTGCATTGGGTTTTTCTTTTAAAATAAAAATATATATAACATTTCTGTAACAGAAAACATGCACTGCTTTGGTGTTTCAACATAAACTTTTATTTTCAAAGAAAAAGTCAAGTAATAGCAGGCAGTTAGCCCATAGGCTGCAAAGAGAAAACCACAACAGTAATAAAACTTGCGCTGTGCCTTTAAGACCTCCAAGACCTCCCTGCTCCCATGATGCCCCAAAGGTGACAGTTAGGTCAGTTCTTTTTTCCGGCTCTTTCTGTGAGGATCCTGGAGCATTGAGCTCGTCAGTTTTTGGCTTTTCCTGTCAAAAAATGTTTTTCTAGAGGTTTGCCTCTACTTTCACTAGATGTTTTTGACTGCTGGCTATCTTTTCTAGCTGTTTTCTGACAATTTTGAAAAAAAAATCCTGTTAGAAATGCCAGCATTATTCAACAACTGCCCTTCCTGTGGGAAGAAGATGGCCAAGTCTAATCCACACTGTCTGTATTGTGTATTTGCCATCCTCGCACAATCCAGATAAGTGTTACTACTGCCAACACTTCTCCAAGAGGACACTTCGGGACAGAGAGAGGATCAAGCTACATGCCTTGCAGGAGATGGGAAAGGGATCAACAAGTTGCCTTGGAAGCAGCCATGTTTTCAAAGAGCCCTCCTCTCGGGACAGATCAGAGCACAGGTGCAGAACAGAAAAGAGAAGGCAGACGCCTCCTCGGTGGTTGCAGAGTGCCAAACTGTGGAAAGTTCCACAAAGAAGTACAGGTTCAGACTTCTCACAAACCTAGTTTCCTTCCAGAGTCTCTGCTGGTCCTCCACCTACAACGACTGCTGCAAGTTCTCCAGGTAGGTCTGCAAGGAGACGAGATCTCCCTCCACACAAAGATCCAGAACACCTCTCAGACGATCTAGGTCTCATCACTCCCACTCTTCCAGATCACGAAGAGGCAGACGTAGATCATCATCAGGGTCTACAGCATCATCGCGATCTTTTGTTCGGGACTATTCACCAACTCTGTCTGCTATTCCTCTGGTTAGAGTGTCTCCAGTGGACGACATGGTCACCTTCAATGAAATCCTGAGCAGAGGTGCCAATAAGTTGAACATTGAGATGCCTACACCGACTACCTCTGCATCAGTAATATTTGAGACGCTGCATCACAGGTCTTCACCAAGACCTCTGCTCCCTCTGGTCCCTGGCCTGCTTGAGTCAGCTCTACAAACCTTCTTAACACCAGCTGCGGTAGGGTCTGCGTCACCACGCATCAGTAAGAAGTACAAAGGCGCCAGACCAGGACCCACTGTTTCTGAGAGCAGATCCACTGTAGAAGAAAAAACCTTTCTAGGGGTTCACTGATGCACCTGGTCCTTAAACCAACAAAGAAGAGATTGGCACGGAAGCTGGAATATCAAAATAACAACTTTATTAACCTCACATAAGGGAGACTGTGTCAATACAATACCCTCAGGCCACTGTATGAGACAGTCTAAGGAGTACAAAGATCCTGGGACTTTTATGCCCAGTTTACCGCTGAGTTAGCATGTAGACTCAAAGAGGCGGTACAAGTGTACACATGAATAGCTAGTTACATATAAGGATACATAAGAATTGCTTACTCAACAGAGTGGGAGGGCTTATAATATTGCTGACATTAGTTAAAATAGCCTGACAGTTACTCTAAGAGCAGGTGCATTCTAGCAGCTCGGCCTTTCTGAGCATGTGCAGTGCTCTGGCTCAGTACTGAAGGAGTTAATTATAGTTCCTGACTCAAGTGAAATACAAGAGCAGGCAACAGTGAAGAGGGAGAAAGCACATGGCGAGCACATGGCTAACTAAAATGGCTGCCAGAAACAAAATGGCTTCAGCTGATGCTAACAACCATTGCAGCTAGTTTTCCACAGATGGCCGTTTTAGCATTAGCTGAAGACATCCGCTATGAATTAATAGAAGCATGGAAGTTATCCTGCACATTTATCCTATCCATTGCTAGGTGGGCATTTACATTTTTAACATTGTTTAACTGGTGAGATACAAGTAGAAATACATGGGGAACAGAGCATTGGGTCATAAAATAATGGCTATTATTACAAACAGAACTATCAATTTTTCCAACCCCAAGCAGAAAGTAAATCCCAAAACCATCCAGTCCAATTCTATGTTTCAGGGCTCTTATGTATTTCAGTGACCATCTAATTCAATTTCAGAATAGCCATCAGCATATATCTAATATAATATCTTAATAAAAAACATTTTTTAATAGACCTTTCCAGTGTTCTTTTTATGAGGGCTAGAGTACCAATTGATATGCTCAGGAGGAGGGCAGAGTAGTATTTATCAACTGTTCAAAAAAACGTTTCTCTTGCAGAATAAACATTCCTAATGCAAATATTAAAGCAAATACAAGGATCATTACAAAAACAATTTTCGCTCCAGGGGACCAGGAAGACCAAACAGGGCCATAGGAATTAGGACAAGGAGCCGCAAAGGGCTGCTCCTCCTCAAAAATAGGACGACCAAAGGGATACATTGCTAAAAAGTACTTAAAAGAATAGAAGCCGCTGTACAACCAGCCAGAGGGGAGTCTTCTCCCTGTGTCCATCTGAGCCTCACAGGCAGGCTCCTATCGAAGTTCTTTTCCAACGGTGGAGCTGCACAACTTGCAACTCAAGAAAACATTCACGGCCCAGTTTTAAGGGAAAAGGTTTCTTCTTTCAGGATAGGGCAATCACCCTCCGGGGCAAATGCCGTCAATGATCCTGTCCAGTGTCTCAGGCAGTGCCCCAGTATTCTTCACTTTAATCTAACAGGCACCAAAGGCACAGCACCTGTACCCTGAACTCAAGTCCTTCCCTAACTCCTGTGTTGCTCCGCTGGCGCACTGCTCTTTTGTCGGGGCCAAAGATTGTACCCGGTGTGCTCAGGCATTCCTTGATCAACAAACAGAGGTGCAGACTTGCATTCACTTGGGGACCAGGACTCAGAGGCCTGAAGCAACCCTTGTTTCAAAGGGGTCACCTCAAGCAAAAGCCTCCTTGCCGTCCTTGTCGGTCTGTGACTCTCTCAGCTGGGCATCAAAAACTGGATCCATACAAAGATTTCTCCATCCTGATTTGTGACCCCGTCTTTCGCCCAAGACAATGGCAGGGGTACACACTTCACGTCCCAGTGCTTCCGGCCTTCTACCTTCGCTGAGGTCCTAGTTGCCAGCAATGCCTGTGCTGGTTCCCTTCACCTTGGCTTCAAGCTGGACTGGCGCCGACTCCCCAGGCTGGATCTGATGTCCTGGCCCCTCTGGCAATGGTTGTAGGGTAGCAGATATCTTTTGATGGACAGAACAAAAAATCTTTAGACAAGGCATACAAATAATCTATCAAGCAGAGAGGATACTTTATTTCCAAATACCTTCTCCTTTTTTAGCTTGGGGCACCCCATACATTAGCAAGGCACCCAAGAACCACTTCATCTATCTAAGAGTAAAAAAAAACACCCTGGACCCATTAGCGAGTACAAAAGGAACTTTTGGTGAACTGACAAGAGTAAAACGTTACACTATTTGAAGCAGCCAAAGAAGTCTATGTTTATTTACTAAATTCTGAGGGAAAAGAAAAACAATACGGACATACTCTAAATCCTTACATTTGTGTATTCCTATATTATTCATCTGAAGAACCTCAAGAAAGGGCTTTTGTGCTTCTTGTCTTAACAAGCTTGTGTTTCATAAGTCATAACCTTTCACTACTTGTACAGGACTGCAGACACTTCTAAAATTATGTTTCTTACGTAAAAACACCTACATTTTATGCTTAGGACCATGCTCTCATGTTATAGGCGCGAGGGAAAATCTAAAACTGCTAATTTAACAGGGATCCTGTCAGCTCAATTACACAGACTAATAAGAGACTAATAATGCCTTTACAAAACTGTATGTAGCATAAAAAATAACAAACAATAATGGTGTTATCACCTGAGAATTTTAGAACAAAAACTACCCGCATATAGTTCCCTTTAAAGGTCAAATAAGGGAACATCAATCTAGACTACTCCTCCTTTCATAATTTCATCAGACAGGATGGGCAGTAACATGGCGTATTTTTTATTCATTTTATTAATCTTAACAATTTTAAAACAGTATTATTGAATAGCCAATTAAACGTCTCATGGCCGTTCCTAGACAACTTAGACAGGCTCAAGAGAGAGTGAGAAAAAGAGAGAGAGAGAGAGCATATAAATCAAGAAAAATGACAATGTATTACTTAATTGTAGTTACCCTTAATTTGACCAGGATCTAATCTCCCTAATCTCTTCCCCTCATTCGACAGCAGGTAACCTGAAACAGGTGACCTTCTGTCGAAACTATCTACCCCTATTTTTGGCAGCTGGGCACAAACCAACTTGTAGGAGGTAAATAGCACATTTGAGCTAGCTAGAAAACATTAATAACCAACTACCAATTCCTTTAGCAATTGTACTAGTGTAACATGAGGTTGCATGAATGCAAACTGAATTTCATTGCCTCCTTATTGTAGCCCTTGCACAGTAATCTTTAAACTAAAAGCATTATTTCTATATACATGGCAGAGCTATGCTCTACACAGGGCCCACATACGTTACTGCCTTTCCTTTGCTTCTTATGACTGTGCAAAACCTGCCTGTTTTTTTTACCAAAAATAATAAGCAAAGCTTCTCTTTCACTTTGCGCTGTCATCCCCTCCTTCAGAATCTTTTCCGAGGTCGAAGTGCCAAAGCAAGCCTATTAGAAAAACCCCTCCCTTGTGGGTATTTTGCTGGTCTGCTAAATACAGAATTCGACCTCTGCCCCTTAAACCTGCTGTCCCATGTCAGTAAGGCTATTCCATGCGGTCTTTCCAATTCAAAGGAACTCTGGAGAAGCACAGCTGAAAAGCAGTCCTGTTCCGTGCCTGTGAGCTAATAATTTTAAAGGTAAGATGCACTTGTTGCTGTCTTATTTTATACTAATTTTCATTCATGTGCAGTGTGTGATGTGCTTTCTAGCAGTTTAGAGGTCAGCTGCTTGTTCTGCAGTCGCATGTGTGCACTGCTGAAACCTAAGATCAGTTTGAAAACAGCCCTGGGTGCCAGGACTGCTTTTAAAAGTAAATTGTGCCCAAACTCGACTTTGGTGGTAGGGGCACTTAAAAATGAATAACCTACAATGTTTTAGCATATTAGGGACCCCCAGGGTCTCCCGTAGATATCCCAGAGGTGGGGTATCAGAAATGTATAAGGTACACCCTTATAAAATAAGTTTTTATATGCCTGGGTAAAGTGAAATTTCACATTTCACTCCCCACATTGTGGTAAAGTGCTGCTCAAATTCAACTTTGATGCTAGGAGCTTATATATTTGTCACAGTAGGATTATTTAGACATTATAAAGATCCAAAGAAAAACGATTTTAGTGCAATTATTGTTAATAATTTGTTGCACTTTTTTTTTTTTTTAATAATGATCACTAACTCTATTAATGTTTCCACATATGAAAAGCAACAAGAAAGAAAATCCCTGCTTTTAATCCTTTCTATTTTATCCAAAATAATGAAGCTGTATTTGTAACTTTTAAAATCAGTAGTCTTTAACGCACGTGTTGGATCTGTAGCTTGTGGCCGGCATAGCCATGTGTTGTTTACTCAGCTGTGTTTTTACGACCAGCAAGCCTCAATTTCCACGCCTTTTTCAGGAGAAAAACCCTTTGCTGTATTATAATGGCCTGAAAAGTTTGATCTCCGTCTGTTTTGACAGACAGCTTCCTTCGGTACAGACAGCTTTGAACAGCTGTTTTAAAAGCTCTTTTTCTGGTGCTGGAAATTTGAGCACGGTGCAGTCTATTTAAAACACAGGCATTCCAAGCCGGCACAAATCTATCGTCTTGTAATGTAAAAAAGAGGCGCTTTTATTTCAGCAGCAACCAATTTACTCAGATGATGTGAATGCCTTTTAATATTAATATTTAAAGGATAATACTGTAACATTTTATATTCAGTCTTAGTTATGCAAAGCACACAAATTTAAAAAAAAAAAAAAAAATTCTCTGTGATGCCTATTTTTTCCTATTCAGTGTTAATTGTAATTTCTCTTTACCATTGTGGCAAAATTCACACATCTATACTTTGTTACTGTTTTACTTCTAATGGTAGCGTGCAGCTATTCAGCATATGTTACATAATTCATTCCTTGAATTTTAAAATGTAGTTCTTTCAATGACATTTGCATAACAGAATGACGACAAAAAACCAAATTGAGCTCATTCCAGACATTTTCAAGAAGGGGGGCCACACACTCAGAGCACACAACACTGCTTGTTAAAGCAAGCCATTCTCACACAAGAAACATATTCACTACTTAGTGAAACAAGTACTTTCAAGCATCACCACCGGTGTCAATCCACAACCACATGGACAGTCAAAAAAAAAAAAAAATTAACCCACAAATCAACACTTAGGACAAAAACAAGAGACAGCCCACAGACTGTACTCAAAGCAAACCATTTGTAAATACCAATTGTAAGTACAGAGATTACACCAAGACAAATAGACAGCCAAAAGACTGCCATGTTCAAAAAGACAGGCTCGCGCCTCAAAACCTTTTCCAATAATACACCAAATTACCAGTTGTGCGCAGATCAGGATCCTTGGATATATATTTATTCCATACTGTACTATACATTATGGAAGAAATGCCATTTTTAATATACCTAAACCCATTTAGGTATCCCCTCTTAGGGGAGTCAGCTGAGTACTTCCTAAATCCATATTGGTACCTCCAAGACAGCAACACTTTCTACGAAGTGTGCTAGGAGCAGGCATGCCAAGAATATTATAGCATATATAATATTATACTCCAAGTGACGCTTAACACAATTTGTGCCGTTCAAGTTTTCAAAGTTAGAGAAAAATCTCCTCATTACCTGCCTCCATTTGCTGCAGCAAACAAACAAGAATTTTGGCCAAGCTAATCCAAACAAAAGTGTTGCTACAGCAACCTTACCAAACCAAAGTCTCCAACCTCCACCTGCCAAGTTCTAAGTGACCTAACGGTCGTTTTAAAATACTCACACCAAAGAAGATCTCAGTCGGGAGCGGCCCACACCTGGAGGGTCAGATCGGGAAAATGGGACAATACGTTGGTCTGCAAAGACAAAGGGTCTCCTCATGCGGGGTACCTCCTCAGTAGATTCCTGACTTCTGTCAAGACCACTCCCTTGGATAGCCGCTTCTCCGATGAGGTCCACGTCGGGCGCCAATTTGTAGAAGAAAAAAACCTGTCTAGGGGTTCACTGATGCACCTGGTCCTTAAACCAACAAAGAAGAGATTGGCACGGAAGCTGGAATATCAAAATAACAACTTTATTAACCTCACATGAGGGAGACTGTGTCAATACAATACCCTCAGGCCACTGTATGAGACAGTCAAAGGAGTACAAAGATCCTGGGTCTTTTATGCCCAGTTTACCGCCGAGTTAGCATGTAGACTCAAAAAGAGGCGGTATAAGTGTACACATGAATAGCTAGTTACATATAAGGATACATAAGGATTGCTTACTCAACAGAGTGGGAGGGCTTATAATATTGCTCACATTAGTTAAAATAGCCTGACAGTTACTCTAAGAGTAGGTGCATTCTAGCAGCTAGGCCTTTCTGAGCATGTGCAGTGCTCTGGCTCAATACTGAAGGAGTTTATTATAGTTCCTGACTCAAGTGAAATACAAGAGCAGGCAACAGTGAAGAGGGAGAAAGCACATGGCGAGCACATGCCTAACTAAAATGGCTGCCAGAAACAAAATGGCTTCAGCTGATGCTAACAACCATTGCAGCTAATTTTCCACACCACCACCGGACTCCGTAATAGTGGCGGCAGCTTGAAAGGCACATCCAGGAGCTGCCTCCTTTTCAGTCCCTCCTGAGAAGGAGAGTAAACACATGGACTCCCTAGGAAAGAAGGTGTGCAACACTTCTGCGTCTTTTATGAAGGTTGCTAGTGCCTCTGCGCTCCTAGGGAGATACGACAGGGCGCTTTGGGACTCACGGATAAGCTTCCCAAGGAAGACCAACAAGACTTCCAGGAGATCTTACAGGAAGGTGTTCTTGTAGCAAACCATGTGATCAGCGCAGCGGCCAATGCCTCAGATCTGGCAGCCCATGGATATTCCCAATGCATCTGTACTAGGCGCTCGGCCTGGCTACGGCTCACGGGTCTCAATCCTGAGGCGCAGCGCAGGATCATGAACCTCCCCTTCAGCAGTAACTCTCTATTCGGCAAACATGCCTATGGTGAAATGTCCAGAATGAAGTCAGAATTAGACACCTTGAAGGCAGTCGGCCTAGAACAGCGCAAAGACTTCTGGCGCAAATACCAACCTTACGATAGCTGGCATTTCCAACAGAGGGTTCAAACTCCTCACTGGTCCACCCAGCAAAAGCATGTCCAGGACACATTATAATCAGCGTCGACCAGGATGAGAAGAGGAGACTCCAGACCTGCACCCTCCTCAACAAAACAGCCGGCAAAACAATGAGCACTTGCTTCCCCCACCCCTGTTGCCTATTCCGGTTAGTGGAAGTATCATGTCTCACCTGGAAGAGTGGAAAAAGATCACAAAAGACAAGTGGACAAGATTGCAATCCCCAGCACACGTTTTCTATTTGAAAGACATAACAGTTGTACTCGAGGCACCGAAACTTGAACGTGGATATGGACTTTGCAACAGTTTGCACGACAATAGACCAGGAAGGTCAGTTGTGATTTTTGACGAACATTGGAAGCAAATAGCTTTCCATATGGATATCTTGGCCTAAGAACCTTGTAGGTTGGAATTATCACTGCAATTGAAAAAGATCAGGACAAGGGACAATTGAGCCTTGAAAAAGTTGCGGGACTACTTTCCCAATGTGGCGACGAAACACGTGTTGGCTGGCTAAGAACTTGTACGAATAAAAAAGAAAAAAGAAGAAAAGAATAAAAGAAAGGAAGAACCTCATTACTGTGTTTTTTGGAATTGCGTGTACTTTCGCATGTTAGTGTTGTTATGTCTTTCAAATAGAAAACGTGTGCTGGGGATTGCAATTTTGTTCATTGTTGCCTAGGCCACAAGCTTTGGGGAGGACGGTGGTTCTCTTCACCCTACAGCACCGTTGAATCAATACAGCCCTATATGTAGATATTTTGTGACATCACCCTTGTGGCGCCAGTTTACCTATCACTATACCACCGCCCATTTGTTTCACAAAAGACAAGTTGGTGCTTAATAATATGCAAAATGGCTACTTGCTCAGATTCAAGTCCCCACCTCCAACAATACCTCCTCGGGGAATGTCTGTCCATCAACACCATTTACTTCAGGCAGAGGTAAATACTTTACTACAAAAAGACACCATACAGGGAGTTCCTTTACCCCAGCAACGGCAAGGAATTTACTCCCGTTACTTCTTGGTTTTGAAGAAGGGTCCAACCCAGGAGTACAGACCCATATTCGATCTAAGATGCTTAAACAAGTTCATGCACAAAGAGAGATTTCGGATGCTAGCGCTGCACCAAATCTTTCCCCAACTCCATCAAGGGGCAGGATGTGCGCCATCGACCTTCAAGACGCATATTCTCACGTTCCTATTTCCAAAAAACATAGAAAATTCCTGCGGTTTCAGGTAGCGTTGGAGCATTTCCAGTACAAAATCCTCCCATTTGGGCTAAAACCAGCGCCCCGCACGGTCTCGAAATGCATGGCAGTTGTAGCTGCTTTTCTACGCAAGCAGAAGATCTTCGTCTATCCGTACCTGGACGACTGGTTCCTGAAAAGTTCATCCGCCCTGCTGCAGAAACACCTTCAATGCTGCATTCGAGTGCTAGGCCGTCTAGGCCTACAAATCAATTACAAAAAGTCTATTCTCAACCCAACTCAAAAGATCCACTATCTGGGGGCAAACGTGTGTCCTTCGGAGGACTGGTTGTACTCAATAACCGATAAGTGCCACACTCTCCTTCCCACGGCCAGACAGGTGTCCTCCCTTCTGGGCTCCATGGCTTCCTGCATCTTCATTGTCCCCAATGCCTGGCTGCAATTGCTCTCTCCCCAGCAGGCTTTGGAGGACCAGTGGTCACAAATCTCGGATTATTGTGAAGACATAGTAGCCCTGCCTCAGGTAGTCAAGGATTCACTCAGGTGGTGGATGAAACGTTCTCACCTGCTGAAAGGAGTTCATTTCCTTCAGGATCTTCCCAGCCAAACAGTTATCTCGGACGCTTCCCACCAGGGTTGGGGAGATCACATGGGTCCTCTCCAAGTGCAGTGTTTTTGGTCAGAAGCGGAGAAGGGATATCATATCAATATGTTAGAACTGAGAGCCGTACATCTTGCGCTCAAGCCATTCCTCCCTTCCATCTAGACACGCTCCCTGTTAATTTAGACGGACAACACCACAACCATGTATTACCTGAACAAACAGCGCGGAACCAGGTCGAGACCCCTCTCACAGGAGGCTCAAGCCATATGGAAGTGGTTGCTCGCAAGGCAGTTGACCATTTCCGCAATGCACCTTCCAGGGTCTCTCAACGTTCATGCAGACTTACTAAGTCGGAACTTCGTCGAAGCTCACAACTGGGTGCGAAGCAATGAAGTCGCACAGGACATCTTCCAGCCATTGAAGTTCCAGACATCGACCTCTTTGCTGACGCAACAAACGCAAAATGCAGCGTCTTTGCATCCAGGTTCCATCAACCAGGCTCCTGAGGGAATGCGCTTTTGATCGAATGGTCAGAGACATTACTTTACGCTTTTCCACCAATTCCACTCATTCCTCTGGTGATCAACAAGTTCTACAGAGCCAAGACTAGGATGGTCCTGATCGCACCGGAGTGGCCTCGCGAGTGGTGGTACCCGGACCTTCTTCATCTATCCGAGACCCCACACAGGAGGTTACTGTGCCGTCTGGATCTACTATCCGAACTCGGGAAGAAGGTGTTCCACCCCAACCTTCCATCCCTGACATTGACGGCATAGCTCCTGAGGTCCTCCACTATGGACATCTAGGTTTGTCTCCAGACTGTATGAACATTCTTAACGAGGCTAGGAGACCATTCACGAGAAAGTCGTACGCTTTCAAATGGAAGCGGTTCTACATATGGTGCACCAGTAATGGTTATGATCCCATTCTAGGGCAGGAGCAGGTGATTCTACCTTACCTACTGTATTTAGCCAAATCAGGCCTTCAGTTTTCTTCTATAAAGGTTCATTTGGCTGCTATTACAGTATACAGAAAATCTCCCACACAGGTTTCCTTTTTCCAGATACCTGTGGTTAAGGACTTCCTTGAAGGGTTGAAAAAAAGTCTATCCACCGATTAGATCTCCCTCTCCTCCATGGGAACTTAATGTGGTCCTATCTAAGTTGATGGGTCCCCCAATCAAACCCATTCATAAAGCGTCCCTGCAGCATTTGTCATGGAAGACCACCTTCTTACTGGCGATTACCTCTGCTCGTAGAGTGAGCGAGATACAATCCTAATCTTCCAGGGGTAATCCTAATTTTCTTCCAGGGGTATACTCATCAAAGTCATAAGCAACCCACCCGCCTCCCCAGACAAATACCTTCATTCTAGTAGCATTTTCTTTCTTCATGATTCCTTCACATGATGGTACGCCGTAAAAAAGACCTGACCTAACTGTCACCTGTGGGGCATGATGGAAGCAGGGAGGTCTTGGAGGTCTTAAAGGCACGGCACCAGTTTTATTACTGTTGTGGTTTTCTCTATGCAGCCGATGGGCTAACTGCCTGATGTTACTTGACTTTTTCTTTGAAAATAAAAGGCTATGTTGAAACACCAAAGGGGTGCATGTTCTATGTTACAGAAATGCTATATAGATATATTTTTTATTTTAAATGAATAATCCAATGCAATTTTGGCATCTTAGCCTATTGGAGGTTTTTAGGTTGCATGTTTATGTATGTGTGTATATATATATATATATATATATATATATATATATGTGTGTTTGAAGGTACTACGTACTTTTTGGCTAAACATATATATATATATATATATATATATTTATATATATATATATATATATATATTTATATTATCTACTGGCGGTCGCCAGTAGATAGTTATAGTTACAACCTATTATCCATAGGAAATCCGCGACATTCTATTTGAAATAACTCTCTTGCCGGTTGACGTATCTTCGCAAAATTTTCAAACTTTGTGGGGCGCTCCGGTCCGCTCCTACCCTGAAAGTCTCGGGGGGATTCGTCAAGCGGGGGCCGAGAAAAAGGGGGGTCCCAAAACGTGTTTTCCCCATGCAATTTTCCATAGGAAACTTTAGACACGGCTACAGCTCGAACTGCTGAACGGAATTACACCAAATTTGGCAAAGAGGTAGTTCTTGGTTCAGAAAGAACCCTTTTGTTAAATGGTGTAAATCCGTTCAGTAGTTGCTGAGAAAATCAAAAGTAAAAAGATAGATATATCTATGGCCGCGTCGGATTCGCGCACCCTCCCGATCACGAGCTGCATGCTAATTGGCTGTCAACACTCCAAATCAGGAAGTGTTGGCAGCCATTTTGTCCTCGGTAGAACCGAGGGACAGAAACAAGTGCGCAAAGCGCACAAAGGGGGCAGGGTAGAAACACCCAGACCCCTAGGTCTGCTCAGGGGTCCCACAAGGACCCCCTGGGCAAAAACATTTTTTTTTTTTTTTTTTTTAAATCGGCAGGATGCGCTCAGAATACGCAAATCCTGCCGAAAAAATCGAAGCGCGGTCTCCCGCGCTTCGATAGCTACTGGCCCCGGGTGGGCCAAGTCCCGGGGGCATGCTGGGGGGTTAATTTTATGTGTGGGGGCCTCTAAGGCCCCCAAGCCCGGGGACCACCACCCCCGGGGCTTTATGTATAATGGTGCGGGAGGGCTCTGAGCCCTCCCGCAGCCCCGGGGACCGCCACCTCCCCGGGCTTCTTTTTATTTTTGAAAAACCTGTGTGGGGGCTCCAGCCCCACACGCCCCGGGACCACCACCTCCCGGGGCACTAAGAAAATTACAATGGGGGTCCGTTTTGGACCCCCAAGCCCCGGGGACCACCACCTCCCGGGGCTTTCAAAATGTAAGGAGGGGGCCGCGCGGCCCCCTCCTGGAGCCTGTGGTGGCCCTGGGGACCGCCACCCCCAGGGCCGGCTCCTGCAGTGTCCCGGGGTGCCTACCCCCGGGACACTGCTGTTAGCAATGACAGGACGGGAGCCTCGCGGCTCCCGTCCTGTCATTGCAAACTGCTTTGGATATTGGAAGAGAGAGCAGGAAACCTGCTCTCTCTTCCAATATCCAAAGCTGATTGCTTTTCCACATGGGGAGCAGCATGTTAGCTGCTCCCCATGTGTAAAGCAATGCCGGCTCCCGTAGGACACGGGGAGCCGGCGGGACTGTGGGGGTTTGGGGACCCCCACAGTCCCCAACGAGAGGCCAGGCCCCGGGGATGGGGTCCCCGGGGCCATAAGTGCCACGGAGGGGGCCACGAAGCCCCCTCACCATAGGTAAAAAAAGTAAAAAAAAAAAAAAAGTGCAAGGCCGGCCCCGGGGATGGGGTCCCCGGGGCCTTAAATGGCCTGAGGAGGGGGCCACGCAGCCCCCTCCAAATAAAAAAAAAGAGGCCATGCCCGGGGATGGGGTCCCCGGGGCCAATACAGGCCCAGGGAAGGGGGGCCACGCGGCCCCCTTCCTGTTTTTTTATTTTTAATTTTAATTTAAAAAAAAGGGGTAAGGCCCTGGGGGATGGGGTCCCCAGGGCCTAAAAATAGGAAAAAGGAAGGGGGCCACACACTCTGCAAACGTTTGCAGAGGGGGAACGAATTCCCCTTGAATACTGGGGTTCCCTGGGGGCCAACTAGCCCACCAGGAACCTCCAGTATGCGCCAGGGGCTGCCTTGCAGAGAGGTGTACAGAGGCCACGCCCCTTTTACACCTCTCTGCAACGCAGCTCTGTGGCGCTTTTTGGAGGTATATGGTGGGCTAGTTGCACCCCAGGGACCCTCAGGATTCAAGGGAGTTAATCCTCCGACTTAAAACGCGCCACGGGCGCGTTTAGCACAGTGGTGAAGGGAGGGGCGGGGCTTCAGGTGACATGTGTGCAAACAGGCCCCGTGGCGCGTTTTAAGATGGGAATTAAATCCCCTTCAATCCTGAGGGTCCCTGAGGGCCAACTAGCCCAACAGGTACGTCCAGAAAGCGCCACAGAGCTGCGTTGCAGAGAGGTGTAAAAAGGGGTGTGGCCTCTGTACATGTCTCTGCAACGCAGCCCCTGGCGCATACTGGAGGTTCCTGGTGGGCTAGTTGGCCCGTAGGGACCCTCATGATTCAAGGGGACTTAATCCCCCAACTTAAAACGCGCCACGGGGCGCGTTTGCACAGATGTCACCTCAGGCCCCGCCCCTCCCTTCACCATTGTGCAAATATTCCTCTAAAATCAGCCGAAATACGAATTCCGATTTACTCACCTGTTATCAGGAGAGACCTCAGTGCTGTATCTTTCAGCCCAGTACTGGTCCTGAAAAGTAATTTTAACCGTACTTACCAGTAACTTGAATTTCCTTCCATAGGCTAACATTGACTGGTTTCACTTGGAAATTCTTCTGTGTGTGGAGTTTTGGAACTTTAAAATATTCCTCTAAAATCAGCCGAAATACGAATTCCGATTTACTCACCTGTTATCAGGAGAGACCTCAGTGCTGCATCTTTCAGCCCAGTACTAATCCTGAAAAGTAATTTTAACCGTACTTACCAGTAACTTGAATTTCCTTCCATAGGATATAATTGCCTGCTTTTTGCTGAAAAACTTTCTAAGTGTTGATTTTTGAAACATACAAATATTCCTCTAAAATCAGCCGAAATACGAATTCCGATTTACTCACCTGTTATCAGGAGAGACCTCAGTGCTGCATCTTTCAGCCCAGTACTGGTCCTGAAAAGTAATTTTAACCGTACTTACCAGTAACTTATATTTTCTTCCATAGGAATCCATTGTCTGGTTTTCAGCAGAAAAGTTTCAAAGTGTCGATTTTCACAAACTACAAATATTCCTTAAAAATCGCCTGTATGACTTAAACGCATTCTTTCAACTGTTTACAGGAGATGCACCAGTGCTGGATCCAGGATCCAACACTGAGTAAGAAAAAGTAACGATAACAGTTTTTACCTGCTAAGTGAATTTCCTTCCATAGGATAACATTGGTGATTCTATGAGAAAAAGTTTCTGTCAACTTTTAAAATACAATAATATTCCTTAAAAATCACGACTGTAACCAAAACGCTTTTACTCAACTGTTTACAGGAGATGTACCAGGACTGAATCTAGGATCCAGTCCTGTGGTTAGAAAAGTAATCCATAAAGTAACTAATTGCATTTAACTAGAAATTCACATTGAGCTGAATGTTGCATTGTGTTTGAAAATGTGGTGCCCATTGCAACAACTGTAACTACTGTACTTAAAAGTCTATTGCCTATGTGCAAAGTATTTAAACTAAAGTAATTCATTCTGAGAAAGTATTTTTTGTAATGTAATGTATAATGTAATTACAATGTAATTTAAAAAATAAAATATGTAAAAAAAAAAATCTAAAAATGTAATAAATCAGTATGAAAAAAATTAATATAACAATTAATACATTTAAAAATTGTCATTTACAAAACCTTTGAAATTCACTGAAAAACCGTAGGTTTCAGACATGTTATAGTTAGGAATTAGCATTTAAAAAACCTTTGAAATTCACTGAAAAAACCATAGGTTTCAGATAAGTTATAGTTAGAAATTAGCATTTAAAAAACCTTTGAAATTGACTGAAAAAACCATAGGTTTTAGGGACAGTTATAGTTAGTTGGACATTGCACTCGTACAAAACCCGTGAAATTCCCCCGTTATAGTTAGTTCAGCTAACTATAACTCGCGCCCCGCAATGCACTGCTGATGACGTCACATATTACATCACTCATGACATGGTCAGTGACATCACTGATGACATCACTGATGACATCTCAAATGAAATCACTGGTGACATCATCCACGTGATAATCTGATGCACCTCCTCACACCCTAATATAACCTTTGATACACCCAATCTAAATTACAGACTGCCATTCGCAAAACCATAGACACTCCAACACCAATAACTACATACCCACTCACTGATTCTTAGGTCTACACACACACATCCACTCACTCACCCGTACAGTCACTCATACTTATGGTCACTCAGTACAGGACAATCATATGCACTCTTACTCCTATATAGACACTCAAACACCGCCACTCATCCATAGAGGTACTCACACACCTAGTCAGTCATGCAAATAATTAAACACACTGCCATTTACTCACCTATACAGTTATACACACACCAGCTCACTTAATCATACAAATACTAGCACATTGTTACGCTCTTATACAATCACTGATACAAGCACACACTCATCCATACAGCCACTATCACATTCACTCACTCTCGCTTATAGCTATTTATATATTCCAATACACATATATACTGCCTTTCACATATGTAGTTACTCACACATGTACCACTGGGACATACATTCACTCACTAACACACTCTTACACACACTTACCCACCCATACAGTCTATCACAGATGCACTCTTGAAACCATCCACCCAGTGAATCACCCACTCACACATCTATGCACAGTCGCACACACCCCATCCACACAAACACTCAGGCACCCATACAGATACTCAGACAACAAATCAATAACTCTTAGACACTCATGTAGCTATTCACAAACCCAAGCAGCCACTTACACAGCAACAGACAGATACAGACATTAACCCAGTTTAGTCACTAACCCATGCATTCAGTAAGATACGTTTAATCACTCACTTATAGAATTAGTCACGCACCTACTAAATCATCCATACACACACTTATACACCCACTCATTCTTCAATACGCCTTTCCCTATATATATTAAAAATATTTAAACTTTACAGAAACACACAGTCACTGGATGATGTCATCAGTGATGTCATTTGAGATGTCATCAGTGATGTCATCAGTGATGTCACTGACCATGTCATGAGTGATGTAATATGTGACGTCATCAGCAGTGCATTGCGGGGCGCGAGTTATAGTTAGCTGAACTAACTATAACGGGGGAATTTCACGGGTTTTGTATGAGTGCAATGTCCAACTAACTATAACTGTCCCTAAAACCTATGGTTTTTTCAGTGAATATATATATATATATATATATATATATATATATATATATATATATATTTTGTATATGCTCCGGGGTCCCCTCTGGTGGGCGGGACCATTCAGTGCTGTCAAGGCAATTGGATGTCAAGGCAAGATGGCGCCCGGGCGGTAGCTTCCTTGCGAGGCTCCGCAGCGCCGATTCCTCATTAGCGGACCCAGGGGGCCTGGCCACTCCGGGACGCCGGTTTCTGCTGTCGGAAGCATCCTGGAGCCCGGCGGTTTCTTTGGCGGCAGCAGTAACGGCCTGAGGGCAACTTGGGGAGCGATCGAGAACGCGCTGCCCTGACCCCAATATGGCGGCTTGAGGAGTTCGGCGATCGGAGGATCGCGGCGATGCTACCCGGCGAGTGATGAACTTGGACTGCGGCTGTAGAGGAATTCCGCTGGGAGACTTGGCCCATCCTCTGCCTTTCCGAGCCCCCAAAGAGTCGGAATCCGGATGAAGGTGTACCCACGAGGGCTTCTCGTGGAGCCGGAAGCTGCGGTGCGGTGTGCAGCCTGGCTGCAGTCGTGGCCTCTGGAGGGGTGATCGGGCGCTCACACAGTCATTCCACCTTCGGGAGTGTGGGAGACCTGCGCCTGGACTGCAACACTGCTGGACTGTTATTTGTTTGTCACCAGGCTATACCGGTGAGTGCACGACATAGTTTGAAGCTGAGGGGTGGGGCACTGACTGTCTCTCACAGGCGATGTGCTGACAGCTCCTCTGTAAGGAGCAGTGGGGGCATTATTGGGAATTCCCCCCTGACATAACGATCTGGCCCGGGGACATTGTAGAGGCCGAAATATTCATTGCGGGGCCTTCTCAGGGCAATGCCTGACCTTAAGATGGCGGCTGTGACCAGTCTTGATTACCGCCGCGGGGGGCTCCTGACGCTCCGGGGCACTCCCAAACTGAACTGTAGGGACATTCTAACTGATCCCCCATTGCGAAGGCACCCTATTCTGGGGGATTTTAGAGCCTGGGGTGTCCTCTGTAATGACGGGCCAGGACAACGCCTGACTTTTACATGAACTCCTAAGCGCAAAGAGACCGATCATCGTAGCCGATTTCCGGTGGAGCTACCTAGTCAGCTATAGAGGAGATCGGCTCTGGGTCACCCCTTGACCGTCACCTACCCAGCCGGACTTTGGACATAGTTATCCTCGTCTCTACCCCTACCATTGAATCTGTGAACTTGCCATCGACCGTTGAGACCTTGCACTCTGGCCGATGCCCGGTGGAGCTACCTTGATAGCTATAGAGGAGATGGGCTGTGGACTTCCCCCTCGACCGTCACCTATCCAGCCGGACTTTGGGCAGACTCTCCTTCGTCTCGCCGCCGTATCTCCCTCTTACCCTTTTACCTTACTCCCCTACCCTTCTACGCTCCATTATCTCGTCTTCTATGCTCTTTAAATGTTTTCTTGCAACAGATGTAACTTTGTAACTGATGTAACTTTGTAACAATGTGGAACCTCATGTAAAGCGCTCTGATACCTCCGGGTCTAGCCAGCGCTATATAAAACTCAAATAAATAAAAAATAAAGTGCTTATGACTTTGATGAGTATACCGATGGAAGAGAACTAGGATTACAGGTATATAACTTATTCTTTTTATCTTTAGGATTCTCCCCATCTTTCTCCCGGGACTTAGAATTATTCTTTTTCTTGTGGTCATCCCCACAATGAGACTTCGTGCTCACTCTGGTGCAAACCCATTTGTCTGCCTTCTTTCCCAATTCTTGGGGAGAGGTCAGCTCAGCTCCGAGTCCACCACATATTGGTGCAGTTTTTCAGACACACGGTTATTAAGGATGTGCTCTCTAATGATCACATTGATCATGATCATAGTCATGTACATTATTACCATGTAACCAGCCTTTCAGAGCCTTAACTGCACGGTCTACAAAATCAACCCAGTCTTGTGAGGTCACCTTCTCCGTTTCTCTAAACTTAACCCTGTATTCCTCATTAGTAAACCCAAACCCATCAATTAGTGCCTCTTTCTAGACCTGATAGTTGTCTGCACCCTCTTCTGTTAAAAGTTTGTCTGTGCCTTTGTCTGCAAAGGAGAGCCACAGGATAGCTTGGGAACATTTTGGACTTGACAGGCCTTCTCCAGAGCAGTAACCCATTTGTGGATGTCATCCCCAGTCTTGTAAGGAGGGACTATCCTGCTGAGATTCCTAGTGTCAAAGTGTTCCTCCCTGACCCTGGAGTCTCTAGTGCTGCCCCATGGGGATCTGACCCCAAATTCTTCCTTTCTCTCTCAACCTCTAAGGCTTCCCTTTTAAGAGCCAGGTGCTCCCTCATCAATTTGAGCTTTGACTTTTCAAGTTTGAACAAGCTGTGCCCCCTGTCTAAAGCTTCCTTCTCTGTACTAGACTGGGTGGACCCAGCAGCTGATGCGGAGGAGAGTGAGGGTGAGGAGGACCTGCCCCTCCTTGTAACCCTTTTTACCAACCCAGGGGGAGAAAAAGTTGGCCTACTGCTGTGACCCCCTTCTGTACTACCAGAACCTCCCTCCTCAGACCCAGAGTTGTTCATGTGGATCTCCTCTGAATCCTCATGGCCATGTCCAGAGACAGAGTCATTAGTGCCAGGCACCTCTTGCCCATGCTCTGTAGAGCCATCCCCCTCACCAAGGTCTTCCTGCCTCCCAGGATTCTGTAGGTCTTCTTGAAGAAGCATCTCTAAGAGAAAAGATCTAGGAGGGTTACTGCCTGTCTTCAGTGTTCTAGTCTTACTCAGAGTCCTAAGTTCCTGGAAAGTAAGGGCACTGTACCCAGACACATGGGTCTGACTAGCGTCTCCAATAACAGACATGATACTAGTGTAGTGTAAGTGTATCTACCCTACCCTAGTGTTCTAAACTTCTAAGGGATTGGAGAAAGGGCTATGCGAGACCCCTGACACTCAACCCAAAAGTTGAACAAACTAAATACTACTCTGTTACAGTATAGTTTATACCTAAGTTAGTAGTGGTTTCCTGATTAAGTGCTATATCAATGGAAGTCTTTATCCCAAACGCTGCACCACCACTGTAGGACGCTGGCTCAGTATATGGTGTACACCTATTGGTGATACACCCTGCACTGAGTCCAAGCAACCCTTAGTGATAGTGAAAGTGGTCCTTGCTAACAAAAGCTCTCAAGGGGCAGCTTTGGAGAGCAGCTAAGGCTTATCCAGGAGGGTGTAAAGCGGATACAATTACCACAATAGTCAGTCAGTGATGGTCACACACAGGAAAGAACCACACCAGTGATAGTAATTGGTGTTATAATACCTATTTTTCTAACTACTTTGGTATATCTCCTACCCAGAGATATGAATATACAGCAAATATACCTTCAGAAACAGGTAAGTAAGCACATAAAACACGTGGGCCCCAGCCAAACCATATACTAAGAAAATTGAATGCGAACAGGGTACCTGATCGAAGCTACCACCCAGGGATCTGTAGGACAGGGGAAGTCCAGAATCACCAAAGGTAAGATGCTAGGGTTCCCTAGACGCACACGTGCAAAGGTGATAACCCGGGTCAGTGTCCATAGGATAACATGGGGAGAGGATGTGGCCTAATGGCTAGAGTGGTCGACCTTGAGGCTGGTGAACCTGGTTCGAGTCTTGGCAGGGACACTCAACATCCTGTGATTCTGGGTAAATCACTTAACCTCCCCGTGCCTAACAAAATGAATGTGTCCGTCTGTAACGCAAGTGGTGCTCACGTAAAGCACTGTGATTCCTTCGGGTTATATAAAACTAAAAAAAAAAAAATGGGAAAGTCGTAGTTAGGATTTTGGAGTTTCAGGAGCTTTTCCAGAGGACCCTGAGGAAACGCTTTGCAGCCAGGGAGGTTGGAGAGCACCCCCACCCGTGGAAACCCAGGGAAGCAGGATACCTACACCAGGAAGCCCGGGTGCATAGGTGTGAAGTGTTGTCGGAACCGCCTGTTGAAGTTAGTAGGGAACTTCGGATGTCCACCTGCTACGATGACCCGTGGACCAGGTCAGTGGAACCCAGGCATGGATTGTGGGCGAAGAGTCCCTGAGGAGAGAGGAGACAGAGTCCAAGCCACCCAGAGTCGTCCAGAAGGTGCAGGAGCACAATGCCAACCCTCCTCTGGGGTGCTTCACTGTAGGATAGAGGCCTTGAAGATGCAGCTGTGGAGTCCAGGTGATGCTGTCAGATCCACAAGCTGTCCCACACTGGTTGACGCAAGGTAGAAGAGTCCGTGGCTAGCAGGACCACCAACAAGCCTTGGCAAAGGCAGCAGACGTGTTGCACAATGAAATGCAGAAATGGGGACCAGCAAGGTCCGAGGAACTCACCCACTACAGGTAAGTTTGGGCTGGCCCTCAGCAAGCAGGAGAGCCAGCAGGAATCGATGAAGACCCCGGAGGGACCTTCTTGCAGTAGGCACAGGGATCGCAGGGAGGCCTCAGCAACACAACAAAGATGGAGGCCCACGTTGCAGGAGATGCTTTGAAAGCTGAGTGAGGCTTGAGGCTGGGGCTTCTTGTAGCTCGAAGACCTCCGGACTGGAGAGCCAACAAGCCTTGGTAATGGCAAACAGACTCTGTGCACAGGGGCTTGGTTCCAGCAGCTCAACGAGGGATTGCAGTCTTCCAAATTGCACAGAAGACAAGTTAGGCCTCGCGAGAACTACAAAACCACCCCCTATGTTGTAGAGCCTTGAAGAATCTGTGGAACAGCAGGATCCACAGACTGGTCGTCGTCATTGAGGTGCCTGCAGTTGCAGGGGAGTGACTCCTTCACTCCAAGGGAGATTTCTTTTTGCTGTCCTTGATGCACATAAAGTCCTTGTGTCTCTGGGAGATGCACGGCCACAGAGGTTGCAGAGTCTTTGCAGTACGGGGACGAAGTTGCTGTAGGAACCCTCCTACCAGAAGCTGACTTGTCTTGGGTCCCGGCGACGTCCAGCAGCAGAGTCCAGTGTCCAGCAGCAGAGGAGTCTTTGGGCAGAATCTTGCAGAGGATCTGCAAAGGAATCTTGTTCCAGACGAATCTAGGGTCCCACCCTCAGGTGAGATCTTAAGTAACCCAGGAAGCGAGTTGGACATCTTCTGTGGTGACCCACCTATTGGGGCGGGGGGCGGACGCTACTCTGATGCATCTAGGGGCCTCTGCTTATCTTGCTTTCAAGATGGCAGAATCAAGCAGCCTCCTTGTAGAGCTCTGGGCAACTCGCTGGGGGAGGTGCTGGACAGGGGAGTGGTCATTCCCCTGTCCTTTTTGTGTTTTCTCACCAGAGCGGGAGCCAAGGGCTCCTGCCATGGAGTAAACCAGTTTATGCAAGGAGTTCACCAAATGTGCCCTTCAAAGCAGTCTGGTGGCGCTCGGAAGCACCCCCACCCTAGCCCTGAGACACTAAATTCTAAAGGAGAGGTGGCTACACCTCTCCTCCACAGGAAATCTTTTGTTCTGCCTTCCACTGCCCGAGTTAGGCTCATCAGCAAGAGGGCAGAACAGTGTCTGGTGTCGGCGGCAGCACTGACTTGCATGCAGACACTGCAAGGCTACACAGGTAAGTATGGGGGGCTCCTCTAATGAGCCCACCAGTACATGATATCAGGCAACTAACACTGTAATCGGTGTAGTTGGATGCTCATGCAGGGGCACCCTCACACCTAGGACTAGGCACCCTGCACTTGGGCTGAAGGGCCTACCTTAGGGGTGAATTATAGGGCTTACGTGCAGTGACCTTGATATAGGGTAAACCTCATATCTGTGGTGAAAGATGCATGGACCATTTCACACAGGCTGCAATTGCAGGCCTGTAGTTACAGATTGCATGGGCTCCCATGGGTGGCATAATACATGCTGCAGCCCATGGGGGAACTCTGGTGTACCAATGCCATGGGTACCTTAGTACCATCTACTAGGGACGTACAGGGGTACACCAGTATGCCAATTGTGGGGTGTACAAAATTACTTACCAGTAAATGTAGAGGAGAGAGCACAGACACTGGGTTCCTGGTTAGCAGGATCCCAGTGTAGTACAGTCTAAACACACTGACACCAGGGAAACAGTGGGGGCAACCAGGTGAGAAAGACCCTACTTTCCTACACTGAGCACAACTCAAACAGACTTCATTATCCTCCAAAGCACCAGGGACAAAGTGAGCTATGTCTGGTTCTGCACCCAATCACATCACAGCATTTCTTCAATCATGTAATAAGAAAGCTAACTATTGGTTGAGCCTTGTCTCTGTTTTTTTCTACTTCTCCCCATGCGATCTTACAAGACTCGCGCAGGATCGGGTGACACCTCGTAGAAGTCCCAGTAATTTTCCAAGCGGGTCTCACTCGATCGAACGAGCCTCACTCAGCAAGCTTCACTCCTTGAAGTTTGCATTCTACTCTTGCAAGATCGCAACAGTATTGTAGGGAAATGTTAGTATTTGGAAGGGACTACCTCTCCAATGACATCCCTCTCTTGCATAATGAGTGAGCATACTAGGATGCAAGGAGGGACTGCCCTCTTCTTTCAAACCTCTCTCTTGGATGGCAGGTTTGTATGGTAGGGTGTGTGTGTACGGACTGGCATCTCCTTAGGGACATCTCGCTCAGATGACAGGTGTGCATAGTATGGTGTAGGGAGAAACTGTCCTCTCAGCTGAGACTCTGTCTCAAATGATGGCTGTGCATAGTAGTATGTGCGGAGGGCCTTACCTCTCCTTTCAGACACCTCTCTAAGGTGACGGGTGTGCGCAGTAGGGTGCGGAGAGGGACTGACTTGTCTGCTCAGACCTCTTGGAAGACAGGGGTGTGTGTAGTAGGGTGTAGTAGGGTGTGGGGTGTGGGGAGGGACTAGGCTCAAGGCTCTTCTTTCACACCTCACTCTCAGATGACGGGTGTGCGTATTAGTGTGTGTGGACTGGAAGGACTGGCCTGTCTTCTGATACCTCTCTCAGTAATGATGGGTGTGCATAGTAAGGTGTGGAGAGGGACTGGCCTCTTCTTTCTTGCCTCTCTCTCAGATGACGGGTTTTTGTAGTAGGTTGTGTGGATGATCACAACTCTTCCCAAGCCAATGAACATAAATAGTAGACGATGATAAATTGACTTTGATAAACATCATCACCAGTAAGACTCCTTCCTACAGTAACAAGTGTTAATAGCAGAGTGTATTCAAATATCACCTACTCCAACCTACTTTTTACGATCTGGCGAGAGTCTTGTGAGATCGTAACATTTAAAAAAAAATAATAATTAACTATTTCTCTTCCAGGGGATCCTCATCAATAGTCATAAGCACTGAATATTCCCGCCCATATGAAAACATATATATACAGCTCTATATATATACATATATCATTTCTCCACACATCAATGCAGCCTCCAATAAGACAAAAAGGCTAATCAATGCACTGACAAACACTGTTTTTGCCACCATATAATCTAGAATATAGACAACAGTAGGAAAAGTATCACTTGAACTCTCTTTAATGAGTAGAATCCCAAAAAATTCCATCTGCAAAACAGCAGTCATTATTAGCCTATAGGCTGCATTGAAAAAACACTAGCATAGAAAATGAAAGCAACTGTAAACATAAAAACTGGCACCGTGCCTTTAAGGCAGCCATGACCCCCAGCTTCCCATCATGCCTCAGGGGTGACAGTTAGGTCAGTTGTTCTTTGCGGAGACCCGAGGGTCAGGGCACAAAGATATGGTTTACAGAAAATCTCATTTGCCTGGGGAGGCGGGTGGGTTGCTTATGACTTTGATGAGAATACCCCTGGAAGAGAACTAGGATTACAGGTTAGTAACTTATCCTTCTCTTCCAGGGGATCCTCATCAATAGTCATAAGCACTGAATCGAATAGCAAGCCCATCCTCTGCCTGCAGACAAATGAGAGGTGAACCAACCAAACTATCATAGCCAATTTAGCATTGAAACAAATTTCTCAAGGAGGCTTGGCCTACTTGAGTGTCTGCTCTGGTATCCGAGTCGAGACAATAATGCCTCGTAAATGTATGTATCGATTTCCAAGTGGCTGCTTTGCAGATCTCCGCAATCGGTACATTGTTCAGAAAAGCTACTGTAGCTGCCTTGCCTCTAGTGGAATGAGCCTTAGGAATAGAACCAAGCGGTTTCTGTGCCAACTGATAAGACCGCTTGATACATGACACTATCCATCTGGAGATGGAACGCTTAGAGGCTGGGAAACCTGTTCTGATGGAACCATAATTTACAAACAGTTGATCAGATTTCCTAATAGCTTTAGACTTGTCCAAGTAGAATTTCAAAACCCTTTTCAGGCCTAGAGAATGAAGCAACCTCAGCTGGTGTAGAGGGATTAGGAAAAAAGGTAGGCAGTGAGATGGATTGGTTAACGTGGAAGTCCATCACCACCTTCGGAAGGAAGGAGGGGTGGGTCTTCAGAACGACTCTGTTGTGGTGAAAAACCGTGTATGGTTCCTTAGAACAGAGCGGGCAGAAGTTATTGCTACCAAATAAGCGGCCTTCCATGTAAGGTGCTGGAGGGATGCTTTGTGAATAGGCTCAAAAGGGGGAGCCATGAGTTTGGACAGAACCAGATTTAGCGCCCAGGGAGGTGAAGGAGTTCGGATAGGAGGGTAAACCTTCTTTAACCCTTGCAAGAAATCCTTCACCGCTTGCAATTGAAAGAAAGAAGGTTGAGAAGGTGACCGCCTGTATGCCATAATGGCCGCCAGGTGTACCTTTACGGAAGAGAATTTTAGGCCTGACCTGGCTAAGTGGAGGAGATAAGGCAAAATTACCTCCTCTTGCCCCTTGGTAGGTTGGAAGCCATTCTGTACATACCACAAATAGGAACACTTCCATTTAAATGCATAAGAGTGTCTTGTAGAAGGCCTTCTCGCTTCTTTCAAAATGCCCATGCAGTCCTGAGGAAGTCCTAAGTGCCCATACTGGAGGGCCTCCGGAGCCATGCTGCCAAGTTCAGCGAGGGAAGGTTGAGGTGATGAATGCTCCAGTTCATCTTGGACAGCCGATCTGTCTGCACGGCAGCCTCTTGTGTGGACATTCAGATAGGTCAAGGAGGTCCGGGTACCACCATACCTCAGGGGTGACAGTTAGGTCAGTTGTTCTTTCCGGCTCCTTCAGTCAGGACCCTGGAGTTTTCAACTCTGACTAATTTGGACTTTTTGTCAATAATTTTCACTTTTACTAGTGACTTTTTACCTTTCACTGGACGTTTTTCTCCTTGTAGAGTGAGATACTATCACTTTTCTGACAGAAGCTTGTTATTTTTCTGTCACAACATGCCTTCTCTTTTTGACCCTTGTCCCTCCTGTGGCAAGAAGAAGGCCAAAACTGACACGCACTCAGTGTGTATGCTCTGCCTATCTGAATTCCATTAATCTGAAGCTTGCCAACACTGCAAAAAGCTGTCTAGGCGTACTCTCAAGGAGAGGGAGAGAATTTGTCTCTATGGCCTCTCAGAGAAGCAAAAATAGACTTCCAGAGAAAAATCTCCGGTGAGGCAGAAGAAGAAGAGGTCCAGATCGACGTCGAGAAGTAAGGTCCCGATCTGTTCTCCATCGGCGTCGAATAGACCTCCAGCGGCGAAGAAACTGGTATTTCTGTCGTCGAGACCTCCATCGTCGACGGTATCGGTGCAACAAACGACAACGAAGAGCAGGCCAAAGACGATGAGTTCAACCTTGAGTCATCGACGTCACTCACAGGTATCGGATCAGCCTTCTCCGTTGATGTCAACTCGGTGGGGTTCAACGTCGAGGAATAGGTCTCCGACGTTGGCCCAACGTTCGACATCGAGGCACAGGACTCCGTCGGCATCATCACATAGACGTTTGACATCAAGGCACTCCCCTCTGTCGACGTCAACCCGGCGACGATCGACGTCGATGCCCAGATCCACACCGAATCGACATCGGTCAGCTTCCAGTAGACGTTCGCCTTTGGCAACGCATCGCTCGGCGTCGAGACATCGGTCTCCGTCGGTATCGGTACGATCGACATCAAGGCATTCGCCGTCGTGATCGACGTCAAAGGCTAAAACGCAGCCTGGGCACCACTCTCCGTCTGTTACTTCTCTCCCGACGTCGCGAGTTCAATCGCCATTGGTAATCCAAGAAACACTGACTCCACGTTCGACGTCAAGACACTCGCACCAGTCGACGTCGACCCATCATACACATTCTGGCCGATCAAGGTCAAGAGACACGGGTTCGTCAGCCTCGAGGTCACCGGAAGTTATCCTTTCGACGTCGAGCAGCTCAGCATCATCTCCTGAACGTCCCCGTCCACAGGAGACAGGCCCCCACACAAAAGGAGACAAGGAGGCAAACATCACCCTCTGTGCATCTCTCTCCTAGGTGGATGTTACCACTGCATCACTGGCAGAAATCCTCAACGGGGCAGGTATGAGAACCACAGGACTACTCCAGTCCCCTACACAGGTCAACACTGGCTCGTCTGGTTCAGGCAGTAGATCTCTCACCTACCACTGTTTCGAGGGGTCGAGATCATGCTCGTAGAGTGACAACTTCCTCAAGAAGGTCTGCATCTCGTGGGCATCGGAGAAGACTCAGATCACCAACACCTTTTTCGACTCAGTCTTCGAAAAGGGACTATTCTCCGACCCTAACAGACAGTCCACCTTCGAGGGTCTCCCCAGTGGATGATGTCAGTACCTTCTAAGATGTATTGGCCAGGGGGCAACAAAATTGAGCATTGATATGCCTACCCCCCAAATTTCATCCTCTGTGATTTTTGAAACATTACATCAAAGATCAGCGGCCAGGCCTTTGTTGCCTCTGGGACTTGGGCTTCTGCAGCCTGTTATGGACGTGTTCCTCACACCGGCAACTATCAAGACCGCATCAGCAAGGATCTTGAAAAAATACAGGTCTCCAAAAGAGGATCCACTATTCCTTAGAGCCGATCACCTCCAGACTCTGTGATTATCGCGGCGGCTAAAAAGACACACGCAGTGGCCTCCTCCTCAACAGTGCCTCCCGATAAGGAAAGCAGAGCACAGGACTCTTGGGGAAGAAAAGTCTGTGGTACTTCGGCCTCCACGCTGAAAGTTTCCAGCGCCTCAGCTCTCTTGGGGCACTATGATAGGGCGTTGTGTGACTCTTTAGAAAAGTTTAAGGACAAACTTCCCAAGGAGGATCGCAGAGATTTCGAGGAGGTGTTGTAAGAAGGAAGTTTGGTGGCTAATCAAATTATTAGTGTTGCAGCTAATGGAGCAACCCTATCTGTTCATTCTTATGCACACGGGATCTGTGCCAGACGTTCATCCTGGCTTCGGCTTACTGCACTAAAACCCGAGGCTCAGCAACGGATCCTAAATCTCCCTTTCTCAGGATCTTCTCTATTCGGCACACACACGGATGACGAGATGTCCAGGATGAAGTTGGAGCTAGACACCTTGAAAGCGGTAGGTTTTGAGAAGAAAAAGGAGTTCAGACGCAGATACAGGCCATACGACCGCCGGCATTTCCATCAGAGGTTTCAAAACCCTCAGTGGCAGAGGCGCCAACATCAACAGCACCAAGCAAGAACCCACTATCAGGGGCGTCGCACCCCTAGAGGGAGAGGGGCATCACGTCAATCTGCTACCTTAGCAAAAGCACCATCAAAACAATGAACAATCTCTTCCCCCATCGCCGTTTCCCACTCCAGTGAAGTATAGCCAACCACCTGGAAGAGTGGCGCAGCATCACAAACGATCAATAGGTATTAAGTACGTTGCAGAATGGGTACTCTCTACGTTTCCGTCATCAACCTCCGGAGATCGCTCCTGTGAAGATTGTGTGCTACCAGCTGCAAGTACTGCAGCAGGAAATATCCACCCTCCTACGAAAATCAGCCATCGAGGAAGTTCCTATATCTCAACGAGGTCGAGGAGTATACTCAAGGTATTTTCTAGTGAGAAAGAAAGGTCAAAAGTCAGAATTCAGACCTATCCTGGATCTGCGCTCTCTCAACAAATCAATCCGGAAGGAAAAGTTTCGCATGTTGGCTCTCCATCAAATATATCCTCATCTACAGCAAGGGGACTAGATGTGTTCGATAGATCTGCAAGATACATACTTTCACGTCCCAGTCAACCAACGTCATCGAAAGTTCCTGCGTTTTCTGGTGGGAGCCAAGCATTATCAGTTCAGAGTTCTACCCTTCGGGTTGAAGTAAGCTCCCCGAGTGTTTACCAAATGCATGGCAGTAGTAGCAGCTGCTCTAAGGCGCCATGGAATGTTTGGTACACCTGGTGGCCATTATGCATACAGGCGGTCACCTTCTCAACCTACTTTCTTTCAATTGCAAGTGGTGAAGGATTTCTTGCAAGAGTTAAAGAAGGTTTACCCTCCTATCCGAACTCCTTCACCTCCCTGTGCGCTAACTATGGTTCTGTCCAAACTCATGGCTCCCCCTTTTGAGCCTATTCACAAAGCATCCCTCCAGCGCCTTACATGGAAGGCCGCTTATTTGGTAGCAATAACTTCTGCACGCTCTGTTCTAAGGAACCATACACGGTTTTTCACCACAACAAAGTCGTTCTGAAGACCCACCCCTCCTTCCTTCCGAAGGTGGTGACGGACGTCCACGTTAACCAATCCATCTCACTGCCTACCTTTTTTCCTAATCCCTCTACACCAGCTGAGAGGTTGCTTCATTCTCTAGGCCTGAAAAGGGTTTTGAAATTCTACCTGGACAAGTCTAAAGCTATTAGGAAATCTGATCAACTGTCTGTAAATTATGGTTCCATCAGAACAGGTTTCCCAGCCTCTAAGCGTTCCATCTCCAGATGGATAGTGTCATGTATCAAGCTGTCTTATCAGTTGGCACAGAAACCGCTTGGTTCTATTCCCAAGGCTCATTCCACTAGAGGGAAGGCAGCTACAGTAGCTTTTCTGAACAATGTACCGATTGCTGAGATCTGCAAAGCAGCCACTTGGAAATCCATACATACATTTATGAGGCACTATTGTCTCGACTCGAATACCAGAGCAGACACTCACGTAGGCCAAGCCTCCTTGAGAAATTAGTTTCAATGCTAAATTGGCTATGATAGTTTGGTTGGTTCACCTCTCATTTGTCTACAGGCAGAGGATTCAGTGCTTATGACTATTGATTAGGATCCCCTGGAAGAGAAGTATACGTTACTTACCTGTAATCCTAGTTCTCTTCCAGGGGTATCCTCATCAAAGTCATAAGCAACCCACCCGCCTCCACAGGCAAATGAGATTTTTTGTAAACCATATCTTTGTGCCCTGACAGTTGGGATCTCCGCAAAGAACAACTGACCAAACTGTGACCCCTGAGGCATAATGGGAAGCTGGGGGTCATGGCTGCCTTAAAGGTATGGTGCCATTTTTTCGTCGAGCCTAGCGGTAGCGCACGTGCACTACTCGCTCTGCGAGATTGCTGTAGTAGAGTATGGGAGAGAAGCTGCGCCCACTCTCCTCCCATATTTTTCAATGGCTTGTGTCATTGTCTTTCGTAAATGCTGCCTTCGGATTCGTTAATATGCTTGTTAGTCCCACCTTAGTACGGCCTTGTCTTCGTTTGTACCCTCCCATGGCGACTGGCCCCTTTACTTCGGTTGTTTCACGGGACCTGTTATTTAGTCTGTAAGCACTATTTACTTTATTGAGTTTCTCTTACTGCAGGCCGGACATGCGCTGCTTCAGCTGAAACTGCTTGTGTGTTATTTAAGCAGCACGACGTCCCTGTAACACAGGCGCCTACTTTCAATCACTTTAACCTGGCATTATCTCGTGTCTGTTTCAACCCCCCCTACCCCCCCCTAAGTAAAATGGATTTTGAAATGATTAGCGAATTAAGTCATGTGAATTCTAGGTAGCACATAATCCTGTGCTAATGGGCTGAAGCTGACAACAGCACATCTGTGTTACATGTCATCTGTACTAAAGCCACCTAACGGGTTGTTTTCAAAAGCCTGTTTTATTAACAACAACAACACCACCACCAATACCACCGCCAATACCGCCACCACCAATGCCACCACCACCGCCAATCGCGCCACCACCAATACCACCACCATCAACACCTCCACCAATACCACCACCAACACCAATACCACCACCAATAGCACCACCAATAGCACCAATACCAACCCCAATAGCACCAATACCAACCCCAACACCACCAACACCACCACTACCAATACCACCACCAATACCAATACCACCACCAATACCACCACCACCACCAATACCACCACCAATACCAACACCACCAATACCACCGCCAATACCAATACCACCAATACCACCACCACCAATACCACCACCACCACTAATACCACCACCACTAATACCACAACCACCAAAACCACCACCACCAATACCACCAATATGGGCTGAAGCTGACAACAGCACATCTGTGTTACATGTCATCTGTACTAAAGCCACCTGACGGGTTGTTTTCAAAAGCCTGTTTTATTAACAACAACAACACCACTACCACCACCACCAATACCACCAACACCATCACTACCACCAATCAAATACCACCACCACTAATACCACCACCACCAATACCACCACCACCAATACCAGTACCACCACCACCAATACTACCACCACCAACAATACCAGTACCACCACCACCAATACCACTACCACCACCACCAATACCACCACCACCAATACCACCACCACCATCAATACCACCACCTCCACCAATACCACCACCACCAATACCACCACCGCCAATACCACTACCACCGCCAATGCCAATACCACCGCCAATACTAATACCACCACCACCACCAATACCACCACCAATACCACCATCACCACCAATACCACCAACACCGCCACCAATACCACTACCACCAATACCAGGGTATCCTCATCAAAGTCATAAGCAACCCACCCGCCTCCCCAGGCAAATTAGATTTTCTGTAAACCATATCTTTGTGCCCTGACCGTCGGGTCTCCGCAAAGAACAACTGACCTAACTGTCACCCCTGAGGCATCATGGGAAGCTGGGGGTCATGGCTGCATTAAAGGTATGGTGCCAGTTTTTCGTCGAGCCTAGCGGGCGCGCGTGTGCACTACTCGCTCTGCGAGATTGCTGTAGTAGAGTATGGGGGAGAAGCTGCACCCACTCTCCTCCCATATTTTTCAATGGCTTGTGTCATTGTCTTTCGTAAATGCTGCATTCGGATTCGTTAATAGGCTTGTTAGTCCCTCCTTAGTACGGCCTTGTCTTAGTTTGTACCCTCCCATGGCGACTGGCCCCTTTACTTCGGTTGTTTCACGGGTCCTGTTATTTAGTCTGTAAGCACTATTTACTTTATTGAGTCTCTCTTACTGCAGGCTGGACATGCGCAGCTTCAGCTGAAACTGCTTGTGTGTTTTTTAAGTAGCACGGCATCCCTGTAACACGGGCGCCTGCTTTCAATCACTTTAACCTGGCATTATCTCGTGTCTGTTTCAACCCACACCCCCCCCCCCCCAAGTAAAATGGATTTAGAAATGATTAGCGAATTAAGTCATGTGAATTCTAGGTAGCACATAATCCTGTGCTAATGGGCTGAAGCTGACAACAGCACATCTGTGTTACATGTCATCTGTACTAAAGCCACCTGACTGGTTGTTTTCAAAAGCCTGTTTTATTAATAACAACAACACCACCACCAATACCACCACCAATAAAACCACCAATACCACCACCATCAATATCACCACCTCCACCAGTACCACCACCACCAACACCACCACCAATACCACCACCAATATCACCACCATCAACACCTCCACCAATACCACCACCATCAACACCACCACCAACACCACCACCAATACCACCACCACCAATACGAACACCACCACCACCAATACCACCACCACCAATACCACCACCACCAACAACACCACCAATACCACCACCACCACTACCAATACCACCACTACCAATACCACCACCAATGCCACCACCAATACCACTACCACCACCAATACCAATACCATCACCACCACTAATACCAGCACCACCCCTAATACCACCACTACCAAAACCACCAATATGGGCTGAAGCTGACAACAGCACATCTGTGTTACATGTCATCTGTACTAAAGCCACCTGACGAGTTGTTTTCAAAAGCCTGTTTTATTAACAGCAACACTACCGCCATCACCAATACCACCACCAATACCACTACCACCAATCCAATACCACCACCACCACTACTACCATCACCACCAATACCACCACCACCAATAGCACCACCACCAGTACCACCAATACCAATACCACCACCACCACCACCAATACCACTACCACCACCACCACCAATACCACCACCAATAACAATACCACCACCAATACTACCACTAATACCACCACCACCACCAATACCACTACCACCAATCCAATACCACCACCAACAATACCTATGCCAATGCCAATACCACCGCCAATACTAATACCACCACCATCAATACCACCACCACCACCGAAAGCACCACCACCAATACCATCACCACCAATACCACTACCATCACCACCAATACCACTACCACCACCACCAATAACACCAATACCACCACCACCAATAACACCAATACCACCACCACCAACACCACCATCAATACCACCACCACCATCAATACCACCACCAAATCTACCACCACAACCAATACTACCACCACAACCAATACCACCACCACCAATACCACCACCACCTCCACTAATACTACCACCACCAATACTACCACCACCACCAATACTACCACCACCACCAATACCACCACCACTACCACTACCACCAATCGAATACCACCAATTGAATACCACCACAACCAATACCTATACCACCGCCAATGCCAATACCACCGCCAATACTAATAACACCACCAATACCGCCACCACCAATACTGCCACGCCCAATACCACCACCAATACCACCATCACCACCAATACCACCACACCCAATACCAATACCACCACCACCAGTATCACCACCACCAACACCACTACCAATACCACAACCACCAATACCACCACCACCACCAATAACACCCCCAATACCACCACCACCACCAATACCACTACCACCACCTATACCACCACCACCAATACCCCCCACCAATACCACCACCCCCACCAATACCACCACCCCCCCACCAATACCACCACCTCCAACACCACCACCTCCAATACCACCACCTCCAATACCACCACCACCAATACCACCATTACCAATACCACCACTACCAATACCGCCACCACCAATACCACCACCACCACCAATAAAACCAGCGGTGCCACCACCACCGCCAATACCAGCACCGCCAATACAGCACCGCCAATTCCACCACCACCAATACCACCACCACCAATACCAGTACCACCACCTCAGCGCCTCTCGCTCACTAGTAATAGCTGAGGCACTGTACGAGACCGGAGCTGCAGCCGAGACCATCCCTCCCGCCCTCCATGCCTGCCCTAAAGCACAACCCTCCCTGCACCAGGAGGTGAATTCAGGGCCCTACTACAGCTGGAGTGTTTTTTATTAGGCCAATGATAGCAATGACATTACCCAATGCCACACTGCACACTCAAATCACTGAGAGGGCAGGAAATAACCCCCCGCGCTCTTCCTCCTGAGCCGCAAATCACAGAGCGAAAGGTGTTGGAGCGCTTTGTTAGTGTTTATAGCTCAGATCATATGTAACTCTCACTTCACACTTTGTGTCTGTGTAATTTACAACACTTACACATATTCTTCACAGCACTATTTATCACTACTTTGAAGACATCGCAGGCCAGTCTCTTCCTCTGATATTTACAATCTAACAGGCGGTCGAGAAGGCCCTTTATTGCAATGCAATAGGTCTCGCATTTGCGAGAGTTTAAGCTATTAGTATTGTAAATGACAATGCCTTTTATTTATGTGTTAAAACCCAAAACATAAATAAAAGGCATTGTCATTTACAATGCCTGTAGCTCAAACTCGCGTGAATGCGAGACCTATTGCATTGCAAATGCTTGTTATGTTTACAGTTGCTTTCATTTTCTATGCTAGTGTTTTTTCAATGCAGCCTATTGGCTAATAATGACTGCTGTTTTGCAGATTGAGTTTTTTTGAATTCTACTCATTAACCCCTTCCCTGCTAGGCCTTTTCCCCTCCTGTGCTAAGCCTTTTTTTGGCTATTTGGGGTAGTTCACGCTTAGGCCCCTGTAACTTTTTGACCACATAAGGTATCCATGCCAAATGTGCGTCCTTTTCTTCCAACATCATGGGGATTCTAAAGGTACCCAGGGTTTGTGGATTCCCCTGGAGGGGACCCAGAAATTAGCCAAAATACAGCGAAATTATTTTTTGGGGTGGAAAAATGGGAAAAAAGTGCTGCAAATGAAAGCATCTGGTTTTTTCCCTGCAAATGGTATCACCAAAGGGTTTGTGGGGCTGAAATCACAATTTTCACAGCTTTCAGGGACTGACAGACTTTTGACAGAAAACCAACATTTTTTTACACAGTTTTGGCATTTTACTGGGACATAGCCTATTTTTGCTATTTTTTGTGCTTTCAACCTTCTTCCACTTGGTAGAAATGGGTATGAAAGCAATAATGGATCCTGGAGAACTATACATTTTAGAAAAGTGGACAAAATCCTGCATTCAGCAAGGGGTCATTTGTGTAGATCCTTCAAGGTTTCTTTATAGAAACTAACTGTTGAAAATAGGAAAAATGGAAAATGAGTTGAAAAAAACAGCCATTTGTGCCAACGTTTTCACCTGTAACTTCTTCTAATTATGACAGATGTTTGAACGCAATATACCGTTACATCCGCTGGACCTTTCTGGTTGTGGGGATATATAGGACTTGTAGGTTCACCAAGAACCCGACGAACCCAGAGCCAATAACTGAGGAGCATCTTGCAGTGGTTTTTTATGATGTACCGGGTATATAGCAATTAATTTGTGAAAATATATATAGTGAAAAATCGGGATGAAAGACACCTATGTATTTCTGAAATTGGAACAAAATTTAGAGTTTAGAAACAGTAGCTATTTGCACATTTCTGAAATTGTGAGTACCCATACTAGCATGAGAATTATAGGACATTTTTCAAACTGACTTCTTTTTTTATATAATGTCTTTCATTTGGAAGGCAGAAATGCATCGAAAGTCAATAGGTAATAACAGTTGCTCTACAATTCTGTGTTACCCTAAGTCTCCCGATAACAATGGTACCTCACTTGTGTGGGTAGGCCTAGTGCCCGCGACAGGAAACGGCTCAAAATGCAACGTGGACACACTTTATTTTTACAGTGAAAACTGACCCTTTTTTTGCAAAGTGCCTAGCTGTAGATTTTGAACCCTAGCTCTGCCGGCACCTAGGGAAACCTAGCAAACCTATACATTTTTGCAAACTAGACACCCAGGGGAAACCAGGAGGGGGTGACTTGTCTGGCTCTCACCAGGTTCTGGTACCCAGAATCCCTTGCAAACCTCAAACTTTGTCAAAAAATACACATTTTCCTCACATTTCTGTGGTGGAAAGTTCTGTAATCTGCGTGGATTCACAAAGTTCCACCCATCCCGCATTTCCCAAAGTCTTCCGAGAAAAATGGTACCTCACTTGTGTTGGTAGGCCTAGTGGCCGCGACACGAAACGACCAAAAACGCAACTTGGACACACAACATTTTCACAGTGAAAACGGGCCCTTTTTTTGCAAAGTGCCTAGCTATAGCTTTTGAACCCTCGCTCTGCCGGCACCTAGGGAAAGCTATCAAACCTATACACTTTCGAAAACTAGACACCCAGGGGAATACAGGATGGGGTGACTTGTCTGGCTCTCACCAGGTTCTGTTAACCAGAATCCCTTGCAAACCTCAAACTTTGTAAAAAAAAACACATTTTTCTCACATTTCTGTGGTGGAAAGTTCTGGACTGTGCGTGGATCCACAAAATTCCACCCACCCCGCATTCCGCAAAGTCTCTCGAGAAAAATGGTACCTCGTTTGTATGGGTAGGCCTAGTGCCCGCGACAAGAAACAGCCCAAAACGCAACGTGGACACACCACATTTTCACAGTGAAAACTGACCCTTTTTTTGCAAAGTGCCTAGCTATAGATTTTGAACCCTAGCTCTGCCGGCACCTAGGGAAACCTAACAAGCCTATAAATTTTTGGAAACTAGACACTCAGGGGAATCCAGGATGGGGTGACTTGTGTGGCTCTCACCAGGTTCTGTTACCCAGAATCCCTTGCAAACCTCAAACTTTGTATTAAAAAAAACCACATTTTCCTCATATTTCTGTGGTGGAAAGTTCTGGAATCTGCATGGATCCACAAAATTCCACCCACCCCGCATTCCTCAAAGTGTTCACAGAAAAATGGTACCTCACTTGTGTGGGTGGGGCAAGGGCCTGTGACTGGGAAGAGCCAAAAACATAGGGATTAAGGGTATAGCACCGAGAATTCTAAGCGCTACATTTTTTACAATTTGTTTTTAGCCAATTCTGCATTGGACACCCACACGAGTGAGGTATCATTTTACTCGGGAGACTGAGGGGAACGCTGTGGGGTAGGACATTTGTGCCGGCACGGTGATTCCACACAAAAATATGTGGAAAATGTGTTTTTTTCAGCTAAATTTGAGGTTTGCAGGGGGTTCTGGGTAGGAAAACTTTGGGGGATCCATGCAAGTCATACCTCGCCGGACTCCCCCGGGTGTCTAGTTTTCAAAATATTTATTGGTTTAGTAGTTTCCCAAGATGGCCGCCGAGCCCGGGGCCAAAAACTCAGGAGACTCCCTTGCAAAACCAGATAGTTTTGTGATAGGTAATTTTGATGTCTCCTCAATAGGTTTTGGGCCCTTGCCTGTCGCGGGTACTTGACCCACCCACGCGAGTGAGCTACCATTTTTATCGGGAGACCTGGGGGAACGCTGGGTGGTAGGAAATTTGTGGATCCATGCAGATTCCAGAACTGTCCCACACAGAAATGTGAGAAAAATTTGATTTTTTTTCAGCTAAATTTGAGGTTTGCAGGGGATTCTGGGTAGGAAAACGTTGGGGGGTCCACGCAGGCCATACCTTGCTGGACTCCCCCGGGTGTCTAGTTTTCAGAAATGTGTGGGTTTGGTAGGTTTCCCAGGATGGCCACCGAGCCCGGGGCCAAAAACCCAGGTGACCCCCCTTGCAAAACCAGGTTGTTTTGTGATAGGTAATCTTGATGTCTCCTCAATACATTTTGGGCCCTTGCCTGTCGCGGGTACTTGACCCACCCACGCAAGTGAGGTACCATTTTTATCGGGAGACCTGGGGGAACTCTGGGTGGTAGGAAATTTATGGATCCATGCAGATTCCTGAACTTTCCCATACAGAAATTTGAGAAAAATTTGATTTTTTTCAGCTAAATTTGAGGTTTGCAGGGGATTCTGGGTAGGAAAATGTGGGGGGGCCCACGCAAGCCATACCTCGCTGGACTCCCCCGGGTGTCTAGTTTTCAGAAATGTGTTGGTTCTGCAGGTTTCCCAAGATGGCCGCCAAGCCCGGGGCCAAAAACCCAGGTGACCCGCCTTGCAAAACCAGGTTGTTTTGTGATAGGTAATTTTGATGTCTCCTCAATACGTTTTGGGCCCTTGCCTGTCGAGGGTACTTGACCCACCTACGTGAGTGAGGTACCATTTTTATCGGGAGACCTGGGGGAACGCTGGGTGGTAGGAAATGTGTGGATCCAAGCAGATTCCAGAACTTTCCATCACAGAAATGTGAGGAAAATGTGTTTTTTTATTTACAAAGTTTGAGGTTTGCAAGTGATTCTGGGTAACAGTTTCATAAAAACACAGCACACTATGAACACGACTGCCAACGCGTTTCGTCCCCCTTTGGGACTTCTTCAGAGCTAAAATATATACAAACAAAAGGACTATTTACAACAAAGATTAAGATTAAAAACAACAAAACTCAAAGTGCGATATACCAGACAGAGAATTATTTTTGCAAAATACCAGATGGAAATCACATACCTTGTACATAGTACTAAATAATGAACATGGGAACAACATCAACTTACATATTCACATCATGTAAACATCATTAAGTACAGGTCAGACATATTGAAAGGGAGGAATTAAATGATTTCCAATCTTATTTATTTATAGGTACTAATAGCCAAGATGATCAGAACATCATTCCCATCAGTCCTATAGGAAACACACAAAAATTATATTTTATAAAATATTTTTGTACACATTACAAAGTGAAAGATTCTAACATCCCTTGTATTTCCTATTTAAGTGAAAAGGAGCGGAAGACCCAAGTGAAATAAAAGGTATATTAGCTACCCAACACATAATTGTCTAGACATACCTTAAGAAGTAAAATCACATACAAGAAGTGTTCCTAACGAGGTCACAAGGTCAAATAAATTTAAAAAGAAATTAGAATAAAGATTGTTGTCACTACACATATACCCTATCTCATTCAACATTTAACAGACAGTATGTCAGTATTTTTTAATGCATATATAAACAATTTAATTAAACACATCAGTTATTATTTACAATAATTCTTACATGTAAGCATAGTATATACTGATAGTGCACCATTATAGCATTTCAGTAGTTGTGGGCAATTCTCAGTGATTTTATCTATACAAACAGCCCTATCGATTCTGGCATAGATTGAAGAGAGAGAAAAGATTCCCAAACTTACCAAATGTAGGTAATATATAACTAGACAGAAAAGTATTGGAATCTTTTAAGTAGTAGTGATGACCAGTGCCTAGTATATACTAATAGTGCACCATTGTAACATTTCATTGGTTGTGGGCAATTCACGGTGATTTAATCTATACAAACAGCCCAATCGGCTCTGGCATCGATTGAAGAGAGGGGAAAGATTCCCAAACTAACCAAATGCAGGTAATGTCACTAGACAAAGGGTGTTTGGAATCTTTTAAGTAGTAGTAGTGACCAGTGTCTACTACACAGTTAACCGAGTGCTGACAAGGCTATGAAACTCTGCAGATCGAAAAACGCTGCCCATTGAGGGTTTATAATTGCGCACCATTAAACGTATGTAACATAGATGTAAAGCCGACCATCTCGTAAATGTTATAAACAGAAGACAGAAAAACGCATTAACGACAAAGTTAGAACACCCTTTGTGTCGAATTATGAATTGCAAATGGACCGAGTGCTGCCAGATCAAAAAGTACTTAATAACGCTAAAACACGCCGTTTACTAAGCTGTTGAGAATTGCACGCATTACAACATAGGCATGTAGCATGTGCACAGAAAATATAGGGCGTGCCATCTCGAAGTTTTATAATCGAGAGGAGATCATTCATATGCAAATTGTGTATGCATATATAAGTATATTAGGTATTTAATGTGTGTGCCATCGGCGCATTAATGACACGGTTAAAAATCACCATTATAACAAGTGATACCTTATCTTACCTATTCAATAGGGCTAAAAGACGCTATTTACTAAGCTTTAGGAAGTTACGTATATTTTGTCATCGATATTGATCATGTGCACAACGAGTAAAGGCACGCTATCTCAGAGTGTGGTAAATAAGAAATATAAATACAACTGTGATAAACTTAAACATTCAGAATCAAATAAAGGCAGAGGTCCGAATAGGTAATCGGACAACCCAACCACACCGATTTCATTAATATAATTAACGACTAGTTTTAAAGTTTTTATCAAAAGACATAGAAACAGGTTTACAATACTAACATCGCAGGGCACAGTCACACATAGCCCAGTACTTACGGGATAGTTATCTCCCTTAAGTTCGCAAATGCCGTCTGGTTCAAAAAACGTAAGAACCCAAGTGCTACCTGGACTGCACTTATATACCGCTTTTTTTGGGAGCGTGCACACCTGCGAACAGACTGTTGTCCAAAGCGGAACAAGATTACATGACACAATAGTCCAAAGGTCGCGCCATCTTGGAGATGTAAAAGGATCAAAAGAACAACACGAGCGTCATGTTCGACGTATCGTGAAAAACGGTGTGTGAAAAAGGAATGGATCATAGGATTCTAATTTTTAGTATTTAAAAAAACTTTCGAAAAAAGAAAAAATTTAATTACAATATCAACTGATGCAAAAGGTAATTTATCTCTAGTGCATTTGCGGCAAGGTCACATGACAACGTTAATTAAAGGGTGCGCCATTTTTAAGATGTGTAAAATTGCAATTAAATACTGATACAACAGAGCCATAGCGATTTGATAGGTGTCCAAACATAAATCACTACTCGAAGGTTCATATAACCAGAAGAACCTTCTCAATTACACATTGTAATTGACAGACACACTGTGAAGCCACATACAGTCGGGCAAGCATGTTAAATATGTTCCTATGTTTAGAGAAGTACACACTACGAGAACTATCCAGCGCTCAAGAATCATGAGTCTAACACATTTTATAAAAAATGATGAAATTCATTATTTACATTCAGGCCATAAGTTACAGATCTGAGGCGGCAAATCCAACGCGCCTCTGTCTGTCTCAGATGATTAACCCTGTCACCACCTCTATCATTACTCTTGACATGATCTAAGGCATGGAAAGTAATTCTAGTGTTGTCAGGATGGGTAGTATGTATATGCAATGCGACGGTATCTTTCACCTCTATTCTTGATACTTCTTACATGTTCTTGTATACGTGGCTTTAGACTACGTGTGGTACTTCCAACGTATATTTTATCACATGTACATCTGATCAGATAAACATCGAAGGTCGTATTACAGTTTATGAAGGCTGTGACCCTAAATTCTCTGGAGCCATTATATTGAAAACTCATAAGTTTGTTCATCCCTAAGCTACAAACACAACAGTTCCCACAGACATAAAAACCCTGTGGTTTTTCCGGTAGCCAAGTGCGTATGGCAGTTTTGGGTTCTCTAACGTAGCTTGGGCATACCATATCTTTAATGGTTTTACCTTTACGATAAATTACTTTAGTCTTAGGGGGAACAATATCTACTGGTAAGGTGTTGGACTTAAGTAGATGCCAGTTCTTTCTCAATATATTGAAGATATGACCGCTGTATGTATTATACTCAGTTATAAAAGCGACTTGGGTCTGATTTACATTCTTCTTATCATGGCCTCTAGGGATGAGGGTATCTTTCCTATCAAGTTTCTTAATCTTTTGTTCAGCTTTTTTTAGACAATTTGCATTATATCCTCTCTCAGTAAAGTCTTTCTTGATCTTGCTTATATTTTTTTCAAAATTATGGTCTTGGCTACAATTACGACGTGCTCTTACCATTTCACCATAGGGAATTGCTGAAATGGTAGATTTTGGGTGGCAACTAGTGGAATGAAGCACACTATTGCAGGACGTGGTTTTTCTGAAAATGTCACTCTGTACAATCTCTCCAACAACATACAATCGAAGATCCAGAAATGCAATTTCATCCTCGGAGCTATTGAGCGTAAGCTTGACATTAAATTTATTATTGTTAAGATAGTTGAAATATTCATTCAGGTCTTCATCACTGCCCTTCCAAATAAGGAAAACATCATCGATGTATCTGAACATAAAAAAGAATGTTATCAATCCAGTCACATGCACCTGAGCCCCAGGCATGCTCCATCTCATACAACCCCATAAAGAGGTTAGCATAAGACGGAGCAAACCTGGAGCCCATAGCGGTTCCTTGTTTCTGTAGAAACCAAACCTCACCATGCATAAAGGTGTTCTGCGTAAGAATCATTTCTGACATTTCCAGGCGCATGCGAGTGTGCTCCATGTGACACGCATTGCGTTTGCATAGAAAATGTGTCAATCCTCTAAGTCCTTGATTCAACACTATGCACGTGTATAAACATTCCACGTCCATGGTAACAAATGTGAAGACATCCTGCTACCACTTGAAGTCTTCCAATTTGCACAGTAGCTCTCTGCTATCCTTCAAGTAGGAGGGGAGGTTCTCTTCCAGGGGATCCTCATCAATATTCCCATGTGCGGGGACCCCGGAAATAATAAAAATTATATATGAAAAAACATATATATACAGCTCTATATATATATATATATATATACATAGATCATTTTTTCTCATATCAATGCAGCCCCCATCTAGGAGGCTAAACAATGTAATAACCAATAAAACACTGTTTTTGCAAACACATAATATATGCATAAAAACACAGGAGAGCAAGTACCACTTAAACTCTGTTTTTAATGAGTAAAACTCATAAAGAAAAACTGCAAAACAGCAGACATTGTTAGCCTACAGGCTGCATTGTAAACCAATAGCATAGAAAATGAAAGCATTTTCACACAAAAACTGGCACCGTGCCTTTAAGGCAGCTATGACCCCTAGCTTCCCATCATGCCTCAGGGGTGACAGTTAGGTCAGTTGTTCTTTCCGGCTCCTTCAGTCAGGACCCTGGATTCACAGCTCTTCCTTTTTTTGACTCTGTCAAAAAATATTTGATATATTAGAAGATTTTGACTTTCACTTGGCGTTTTTTTAGCCTTAGAGTGAGAGTGAAACCTTTTTTGTGTTTCAGAAAAGGTTTATTTCTGTCAGAAATGCCTTCCTTTTTTGACCCTTGCCCTGCCTGTGGCAAGAAGAAGGCTAGATCAGACACACACTCTGTGTGTATCCTCTGCCTCCCAGATTCTCACTCTTCTGCCACTTGTCATCATTGCAAGAAGTTGTCGAGAAGGACCATCAAAGACAGGGAGAGGATTCGACTTTATGGCCTCTCTGAAGGAGGTAGGTCTCCAGTGAGGCAGCAGAAGAGGAGGACTCGGTCGACGTCGAGAGGCAAGGTCCCGACCTGTTCTCCATCGGCGTCGGGATCGATGTCAAAGCTGCCGGCGATGAAGAAATCGTCGACGAAGACTATGGTGGTGCCGAAGCATCATTCTTCCAAGAAATCGATGACGCTCTCAACGTCGACGAAGGTAAAAGGCCCTCCGTTGTTGTCAACCAGGCGACGATCAACGTCGAGGAGCAAGTCTCCGCCGACGCTGGGCAAGCGTTCGACGTCGAGGTACATCACTCCGTCGTCGCCACATCAACGGCGATCGACGTCGAGGCAAAGGTCTCCGTCGAGGTTAGTTCAAATATCTTCGACGTCGAGGCAGAAGTCACCATCGAGGTCAGTCCAAAAATCTTCGACATCAAGGCAGAAGTCACCGTCGAAGTCAGTCCAAAGATCTTCGACGTCGAGGTAGAAGTCTCCGTCGACGGCACCACTTCATCGATCAACGTCGAGACACCGGTCTCCAGACCAGAGGCGGCTGGCGTCGAAACACGGTACTCCGTCGGCGTCAAGTAGACGTTCGACGTCGAGAGGCCGGTTGACTGCAGGATTGAGTCCTCCGTCCAAGAAGAGAAAGCCGACGTCGAGGCAGGCTACACTGTCGCCGAGACGACGGTCGACGTCGAGAAGCCAATCTGTTCAGAGACGTTCCACATCAACGTCGAGGCACCAGTCCAAAGAGGCCTCACGTCCAGTAAGCCTGTCCACGTCACTGTCACCGACATCGAGAACAGGTTCTCCTAGATATCACAGGGGTTCAACGTCAAGATCTCCGGATGTCGTGATCTCGACGTCCAGCAGTCCAGGGGACATCAAGATTCGCCGACCAGGCCTGCGCAAGAAAGAGAGAACTCTCCGCCTCCTCCACATGCTCCTGAGGGGCGAGAAGGGCAAAGATCTCCTTCCATCCATCTTTCGCCAAGATGGGACAGACCCTTGCATCACTGGGCCACTGCTCCACCCGCAAGGGCACAGCAGTACTCGAGCCCCCTTCACAGGTCCCCGTTGGCTCGTCTGGTACAGGCGGTGGATATAGAGCGTACTCCATCAAGAGCCAGGGATCGCAGTCGCACTCCTGCGCACTCGCACAGAAGAAAATCTAGATTCCGAAGCAGGAGGAGAAGGTACAGATCTCCAACACCTTCCTCCTCTTCCACACACACGTCACACAGAGACTATTCACCTACTCTGACTGACAGCCCGCCGTCGAGGGTCTCTCCGGTGGATGATATTAGCACCTTTCAGGACGTGCTGGACAGGGGTGCGGCGAAACTAAACATCCCGAAGCAGACTCAACAGAGTTCGTCCTCTGTTATCTTTGAGACTTTGCACCAAAGGGCAGCATCTAGACCCCTGCTACCAATGGTACTGGGTTTAATAGAACCAGTTATGGACATTTTCCTCACGCCGGCGACACTCAAGACCGCACCGGCTAGGATTTTGAAGAAATACCGTGCACCGGCAGAAGACCCACATTTCCTCAAATCTGATCCTCCACCGGATTCTGTGATAATCGCTGCAGCAAAAAAGACCCATGCTATAGCTTCCTCCTCTACTGTTCCACCAGATAAGGAGAGTAAGACACAGGATTCGTGGGGAAGGAAGGTATGTGGCACATCAGCTTCTATGATGAAGGTGTCGAGTGCTTCGGCTCTCTTGGGCCTGTATGACAGGTCTCTGTGGGACTCCCTGCAAAGATTCACGGAAAAGTTACCACAAGAAGATCGCAAGGATTTTGATGAGATCTTACATGGAGGCAGCTTGGTGGCTAACCAAGTTATCAGCGCTGCAGCTGATGGAGCTACTCTTTCGGCTCATGCCTATGCGCATGGAATATGCGCTAGAAGAACCTCCTGGCTCCGACTCACAGCGCTCAAACCAGAGGCACAGTCTAGGATCCTCAATCTTCCCTTCTCCGGATCATCTTTGTTCGGGGCACACACGGATGAAGAAATGTCCCGGATGAAGACGGAGCTAGACACACTAAAAGCCGTGGGTCTAGAGAAGAAGAAAGAGTTCCGCAAACGATTCAGGCCTTACAACCGGCGATCCTCCCAAAAGAGGGTTCAAACCCCTCATTGGCAGAAAAACCAGGATCAGCAGGGACAGCAAGGGTCACAATACCAAGGCCGGAAGAGGGAACCAGCGTCAGTCTAACACCTCCGCTAAGACGCAGACCAAGCAATGAGTGTCCACTTCCCCCATCGCCGTTCACCACTCCAGTGGGGGGGGGGAAGTATTGCAAATCATCTCGAAGAGTGGCGACCTATCACAAAGGACCAGTGGGTGTTAGCTACGCTACAGAATGGGTACTCTCTACGTTTTCGACACCAACCCCCCTCAATCCCTCCGGTTCAATCATCGTACCATCAGATAAAGATATTGCAGAGCGAAGTTACCACCCTTCTGCGAAAGTCAGCCATTGAGAAAGTGCCAATATCTCAGCGAGGACGAGGGGTCTACTCAAGATACTTCTTGGTAAAGAAGAAGGGTCGAAAGCAGAGTACAGACCCATTCTGGATCTGCGAACACTCAACAAGTCAATCAAAAGGAGAAGTTTCGCATGCTGGCTCTCCATAAAATATATCCACATCTCAGGCAGGGAGATTGGATGTGTTCGCTGGATCTGCAAGATGCCTACTTTCACGTTCCGGTCAGTCAACATCACAGACAATATCTCAGATTCCTAGTGGGATCTTCACACTACCAGTTCAAAGTGCTACCCTTCGGGTTGAAGTCGGCTCCCCGAGTGTTCACGAAGTGCATGGCAGTGGTGGCAGCAGCACTATGCCGCAGAGGCATCTTCGTGTACGCGTACCTGGACGACTGGCTGTTGAAAGGCCCCTCCCCCCACAGCGTGAGGAATCATTTCCTACAATGCCTGGAGCTTTGTCACCGGCTAGGTCTTCATGTGAACTTCGACAAGTCAACTCCACAACCCACACAGAGAATCCATTATCTAGGAGCTCTGGTAGACTCCGAGGTAGGAAAAGTATTTCCTTCGGAGGAGAGACAGTTTTCCATCACACAGAAATGCAGACTAATTATGGACAACAGAATGCCTTCAGTTCGACAGATTGCCTCCCTGTTAGGGTCGATGGCATCCTGCATTTTCCTGGTCCCCAATGCCAGACTACGAATGCGTCCTCTACAGCAGGATCTGGAGGACAAGTGGGATCAGCAAACGGATCGTTGGGAAGACAGAATAAGTCTCTCAAACGCAGCAAAAGCATCCATACCATGGTGGATGAAAAAGGAGAATATGCAAGTAGGGATACCTTTTCATCAGGCACCTCCCTCTCAGACACTGATCACGGACGCCTCCCTGCTGGGCTGGGGAGCCCACATGGGTTCTCTTCAGACGCAAGGACAATGGTCAGTGAAAGAGCGCTCATATCACATAAACATGTTGGAGCTGAGAGCAGTTGACCTAGCCCTCAAGGCGCTTCCTTCGACTCAGGCAAGCTCAATTTTAGTACAGACGGACAATACCACCACCATGTACTACCTGAACAAACAGGGGGGAACTCGCTCTCGCACCTTGTCTCTGGAAGCTCAAGCTCTCTGGCATTGGCTCCTGGCACGGAACCTATCGATCACAGCGGTACACCTGCCAGGAGAACAGAACGCAAAGGCAAATGCTCTCAGTCGACACTTCGAAGACAGAGAAGACTGGGTGCTCAACGACGAAGTCGTCGAGGACATCTTCCAGGCTTGGGGTCGGCCCAGCATCGATCTCTTCGCGGACGACAAAAATACAAAATGCCAAGACTTCGCCTCGAGGTTCCATCGGCCAGGGTCGAAGGGGAATGCCCTTTTGATAGACTGATCAGGGGCATTTGTGTACGCCTTTCCACCCCTTCCGCTCATCCCGAAGGTGATGACCAAACTCTCTCACTCGCACACGAGGATGATCCTGATTGCCCCGGACTGGCTGAGACAATGGTGGTACCCGGACCTTCTGCACCTGACAGAATGCCCACACAGGAGACTGCTGTGCAGACTGGACCTGCTGTCCAAGATGAAAGGGAGGATTCATCACCCCAACCTTCCCTCACTGAACTTGGCAGCATGGCTCCTGAGGTGCTCCAGTATGGACATTTAGGGCTGCCACGAGACTGCATGTCCATCTTAAAAGAGGCAAGGAGGCCATCCACTAGGCATTCCTATGCGTGCAAGTGGAAACGTTTTTATATGTGGTGCGTTCAAAACAATTGTAACCCAACGAGGGGACAGGAGGAAGTCATTTTGCCGTACCTGCTTTACCGGGCTAAAGCGGGCTTGAAGTTTCCCTCCATTAAGGTGCACTTAGCTGCTATCACTGCATACAGGCGCTCTCCTTCTCAACCTTCTTTCAGCTACAGGTTGTGAAAGACTTCTTACAGGGCCTGAAAAAGGTCTACCCTCCTGTCCGGCCTCCTTCGCCGCCCTGGGAGCTGAACCTGGTGCTATCAAAATTGATGGGTCCACCTTTCGAACCCATTCACAAAGCAACTTTGCAACACCTCACGTGGAAGGTGGCTTTCCTGATAGCGATCACCTCGGCTCGCAGAGTGAGTGAAATACAGGCTCTCTGCTCTAAGGAACCATATACTGTTTTCCATCTCAATAGGGTGGTATTGAGAACTCATCCCTGCTTCCTTCCGAAGGTGGTGTCGGATTTCCATGTGAATCAGACCATATCTCTACCGACCTTTTTCCCTAATCCCTCCACTCCAGCTGAGAGGGCTTTACACTCGCTTGACCTGAAAAGAGTTTTAAAATTCTATCTGGATAGGTCCAAGTCGATGAGAAAATCTGATCAACTATTCGTTAAGTATGGGTCGATCAGAACAGGTTTTCCAGCCTCAAAGCGATCCATCTCCAGATGGATAGTTTCATGCATCAAGTTGGCTTATCAGCTAGCGCAGAAGCCCCTTGGGTTTACTCCCAAGGCGCATTCCACAAGAGGAAAAGCGGCTACGACTGCTTTTCTTCATAACGTGCCTATCTCTGAGATCTGTAAGGCAGCAACTTGGAGGTCCGTCCATACATTTACAAGGCATTATTGTCTAGATTTAGACACCAGAGCAGATACCCAAGTAGGCCAGGCCTCTTTGAGGAATCTGTTCAACAGCTGATTGCGGCTGTTTTGTTGTACCTTGAGTCATTCACTCTCATTTGCCTGCAGGTGGAAGGTGGGCTTGCTATTCTATTCAGTGCTTATGACTATTGATGAGGATCCCCTGGAAGAGAAGGATACGTTACTTACCTGTAATCCTAGTTCTCTTCCAGGGGTATCCTCATCAAAGTATTAAGCAACCCACCCGCCTCCTCAGGCAAATGAGATCATTTTATTATGAAACAATATCTTTGTGCCCTGATCTTAAGGATTACGCAAAGAACAACTGACCTAACTGTCACCCCTGAGGCATGATGGGAAGCTAGGGGTCATGGCTGCCTTAAAGGCACGGTACCAGTTTTTGTGTGAAAATGCTTTCATTTTCTATGCTATTGGTTTACAATGCAGCCTGTGGGCTAACAATGTCTGCTGTTTTGCAGTTTTTTCTTTATGAGTTTTACTCATTAAAAACAGAGTTCAAGTGGTACTTGCTCTCCTGTGTTTTGATGCATAATATTGTGTTTGCAAAAACAGTGTTTTATTGGTTATTACATTGTTTAGCCTCCTAGATGGGGGCTGCATTGATATGAGAAAAAATGATATATGTGTATATATATATATATATAGAGCTGTATATATATGTTTTTTCATATATAATTTTTATTATTTCCGGGGTCCCCGCACATGGGCGGGAATATTCAGTGCTTATGACTTTGATGAGGATACCCCTGGAAGAGAACTAGGATTACAGGTAAATAACTTATCCTTCTGAACAAAGGGCTGCAGAAAAGTATCTACATACTACATATATTTACATAGATGTTCTGTGGGTCCCCCATTGCCAGATATAATAGGCCTCCCTGGGGGAAAGGGGCATCCCTTGTGTATTTTTGGGAGAATGTAGACACAAGGGTGTCTTGAGTTTTGTGCTGAAAGATACTTATATTCCAGGTCAGTGATGAGACAGGACTCATGCCATTCAGTTAACCTGGCGTTGATGTTATTCTCGATCTTTGATGTGGGATTTGAAATCAACTTTTCATAACATTGAGTCTGGCTAAGCTGTCGTTCAATTTCGGCCATTTAATCTGTACGATCCATTAAAACAATATTGCCTCCTTTATCCGCTTCGCGGATAACTAAGTTGGGATCATCTCTGATAGATTGAAGAAAGGCTCTATCCTCTTTACTTACGTTGGATTGTTGTGGGCACCTCTTATTTGTGGAATGGCTGTCTTCTAGGTGATACAAGTCTCGAGTCACCCTAGAGGCAAATTCGTCAATTACTGAGTTGGTATAGCTAGGAGGGATAAATTACGATGCATTATGAAGACCACTATCCACAGACATGCTTTCTGTTATATTCAGGTCACGAGCAAACTCTACCAAGTCACCTGAGTCATCCTCATCATGCAAGGTGGTAAGTAGATGTGTGACATGTAGGTCAGATATAGTAAACTCAGAATTTTGTACATGATCAACAGTAGACTCACACCTAGAGGGATGTTCAGCAAAGAATTTTTTAAATTTTAATTTACACACAAATTTGAAAAGATCTAGATGTACATTCTCAAATAACGATTTCTCTGAAGGACAGAAATTTAGACCTTTACTGAAGACAGAAATTTCATGATCATTCAGTACTCTAGAAGACAAATTTATAACATTTAGTTCATTTGTATCAATTAAGGAATTACAACTGTCCACTTGGTGGTGCACAATCTCTGTTATTTCTTGTTTGGTATGGTCTCCATTCTTGCCTTTGTACCTGCCCTTGTATTTCTTGCAACCCCTCCTTGTTCGTCGCTGGGATTTTTCTTTTTGTTGCCCAAGCGATACCGCTGGACCTCCCGTAAAAAAACGGAGGGTGGACTAGAGTTAAGTGTGGCTGAACTAGGGCCCTCGCCTGGATCGCAGTCTACAGACGAGATGGAGGTACTGCTGGAAGAGATACTAGACTCCCTTACTGAATTAGAGGGAGTAGGGGTGGGTTTATTAGTGATGTCATCATATTTTCTCGCAAATGTAAATAGGCGTCCCCTCTCATAATCTCCCTGGTCTCTTTGTATTTTCTGTTGCTTCTTATCCTTAAGATAGATTTGATAATTGGCCAATTCTTGTTTCAGAATTACGTAATTTTTTTGAATTACATCAGGTAAGCTTATGGCATTGATTTCTTTTTCTAAAATTGCTATCTCTTCTCTGATCTTTTTGACCTTACGCTCTGAGTTCCTTATCAAAATGTCCATCATATTATATGATGCAGCATATAAGCCTTCCTCCCATTCTTCTAAATGGTCAGCGTCAAGATCCTCATAATTAGGAAAAATGAGAATACGCAAGCCACGTGGGATTCTTTTGTTCTCAAGATATTTTTTGAGAGTTGCCCCGTCCCACCATTTGGCGAGCTCCTGTTTCTTCAGTCTTTCTAGACAAATTAATTTATTTTTTAAACCATCATTATGAGGTGGTTTAGAAGTAGTTGGAACCATGCTATTGTTGCGTTTATTGATAAGATCTCCTATCAGTTCCTCCCTGTTGTCATCGAAGGCCATTATGTAATCAGATGGAAAAGCCAACGTCTAAACTGTGCTGATAAGCCCAAATATACAATACGACAGAAAAGAGAAGGTCAAGGCAATAACATCCAGCACCAGTTATAATGACGTATTTAGAGCTACAGTATTATAGCATGTCTTAGGTGCAAAAGCCCAAGACGTGACCTTCATACGTCCTGAAAAGGATGGCTGCAAGCCTACCCACACAACTTTAGAACAGAATGGTTTTGCACTCTAAAAACAACATATAAGTAAATTGTGACAGATATCAATGTCCAATTCTCAACCACAACTTCAAGTTGGTTCTTCCCAGATATAAACAGAATAGTAGTCGATGTGATTTGATTGTAGAAAATTTTTCTTTTTATTCTTTTATTCTTGAAAATGTTTCATAAAACACAGCACACTATGAACACGACTGCCAACGCGTTTCGTCCCCTTTGGGACTTCTTCAGGGCTAAATATATACAAACAAAGGACTATTTACAACAAAGATTAAGATTAAAAACAACAAAACTCAAAGTGCAATATACCAGACAGAATTTTTTTGCAAAATACCAAATGGAAATCACATACCTTGTACATAGTACTAAATAATGAACATGGGAAGAACATCAACTTACATATTCACATCATGTAAACATCATTAAGTACAGGTCAGACATATTGAAAGGGAGGAATTAAATGATTTCGAATCTCATCTATTTATAGGTACTAATAGCCAAGATGATCAGAACATCATTCCTATCAGTCCTATAGGAAACACACAAAAATTATATTTTATAAAATATTTTTGTACACATTACAAAGTGAAAGATTCTAACATCCCTTGTATTTCCTATTTAAGTGAAAAGGAACGGAAGACAATTATGTGTTGGGTAGCTAATATACCTTTTATTTCACTTGGGTCTTCCGTTCCTTTTCACTTAAATAGGAAATACAAGGGATGTTAGAATCTTTCACTTTGTAATGTGTACAAAATATTTTATAAAATATAATTTGTGTTTTTCCTATAGGACTGATAGGAATGATGTTCTGATCATCTTGGCTATTAGTACCTATAAATAGATAAGATTCGAAATCATTTAATTCCTCCCTTTCAATATGTCTGACCTGTACTTAATGATGTTTACATGATGTGAATATGTAATTTGATGTTCTTCCCATGTTCATTATTTAGTACTATGTACAAGGTATGTGATTTCCATTTGGTATTTTGCAAAACAAATTCTGTCTGGTATATCGCACTTTGAGTTTTGTTGTTTTTAATCTTAATCTTTGTTGTAAATAGTCCTTTTGTTTGTATATATTTTAGCCCTGAAGAAGTCCCAAAGGGGGACGAAACGCGTTGGCAGTCGTGTTCATAGTGTGCTGTGTTTTTATGAAACATTTTCAAGAATAAAAGAATAAAAAGAAACATTTTCTACAATCAAATCACATCGACTACTATTGTGTTTCTTTTTGGGAAGAACCAACTTGAAGTTGTGGTTGAGAATTGGACATTGATATCTGTCACAATTTACTTATATGTTGTTTTTAGAGTGCAAAACCATTCTGTTCTAAAGTTGTGTGGGTAGGCTTGCAGCCATCCTTTTCAGGACGTATGACGGTCACGTCTTGGGCTTTTGCACCTAAGACATGCTATAATACTGTAGCTCTAAATACGTCATTATAACTGGTGCTGGATGTTATTGCCTTGACCTTCTCTTTTCTGTCGTATAGTATCCTAATACCACCCTAAACATAAGTAACAGGAAGACCATAACAAAATTCCCAGCGTGTGATATTACTATTGATGGTGTGAAGATACCAGTTTAGTTCATTCAGATGCGTGGTACACTATTTTGTCACATGCAATTGTTAAATAGAAATGGCCTAACAAAAGCTTAATATCAGCTGATGTGATGCCTGGAGGGTATATGGGTCATAAAATTGGCTTAGTGGGCTATTCGTGGGCTGATTTAGGGTTCTCTGTACGACACACCTGTGGGAAGGTGAATGTGGCAATAAGTGAACAGTTCTTGTTGGGTTGGCCCCAACAAGAGGACATGGGCATAAAATTGGATCCTAGGGCTGTATATTATTAGGAGTTCTTCCGAGGCCAATAGAGAGGCGGTGGGCGCACATTTCGACAAATTTATTCAAGAGTTAATATTGCAATTTCCTAATGTTTTTAGTGACAATTTGGGAGAATGCTGGGGATTTAAACACATCATTAAATTATGTGCTAATGCCATCCCTACATGACACAAGGTGAGGAATGTACCGCTCACTCACAGAGATAAACTCAAGGACATGTTGCAAGATATGTGGAAGAAAGACATCATTGACCCTGGGAGTATTCACCATGGGTTTCTCCAGTCGGTTAAGGCTGGTTTCGCTGGTAAAGGCCTCTGGAGGGGCTAACCCAACAAGGACTGTTCACTTCTTGCCACATACACCTTCCCAAGGGTGTGTCGTCCAGAGAAATATTATCTGGCGAGTTGAGACACAGCCTTAACAGTGTCATTTGGGTGGATGCCGATCCTCTCCCCAACCTGCATGAGATGGTTACTACTATAGCAGGGGCACAGTTCTCGAGTATAGATTTGGCTAGTGCGTATCATCAAGTCAGACTTGATGATGAATTTGAAAATGTGACAGCTTTTATTACCCTGAAAGGTCTGTTTAGATTTCATAGAATTCTGTTTGGGTTTGCCAGCGCAGCCTCAGTTTTTCAAAGGCTCATGGAAGAAACTTTAGAGGGAATAAAGGGTGCTATACCTTTCCAGGCTGATATCCTAGTTTTTGGCAAAAACGTGGAGGATCATGACAACAGTTTAAAAAATGTGTTGGCAGCTTTATCATCTAAGAGGCTTATGTTGCACTCTGAGACATGTGAATTCAAGAAACAGGAAGTAGAGTATCTTGGGCATTGCATTAGTGGTACTGGCATCAAACCCAAGTGCAACAATGTTGAGAACATTACCAAGGCATCTTTTCCCAACTGCAAGGAACAACTTGTACCTTTTCTTGGATTGACAGAATTTTATACAGAGTTAATTCCTAACTATGTGTCCAGGGTAGATCCTTTTGTCAGGGACTGTCCGGGACTATGTCGGGAACACAGTCAGGGACTTGGGCAAGGACTGGGAACGGGGTAGAAAACGTACACAGAGAGAGGAGTACAGCGCTGCCCAGGATCACACAGGAAGTCAGAGGAGAAAAGGGATCCAAAGGGGAAGCCTGTACAAAGGAACAAGTTGGCTAAGACTCAGAAAGGAAGGGCACTCACAAGGCAATTTAGCATTCAGACTAACTACACCCAGGACGTGCAAGACATATATAATACAACATTAACAATAAAGGTAATGTGGGGTAAAGCACTCAGGAGCTCCACACGGTAAGACTGAAGCTCAGTAAGTTCCTCGCCCACAATTGCTGTTACAGATACTGACTGAAAATACCCACATATAGGATATGTATGCAAAGGCAGGGTCTGTGGAGCTTATACCTATGGTGATGTTATAACAGTAACTCAAAGACAATACTCACAGTGAACAAGAAACACCACCTAGGTAGTCAGCTGTGCCCACGGATCCTGGCGATCAAACAGGAACACGCAAGGCAGTAACAGCAAAGGGGTAGAACTAAACACAAGCACAATAGACAAGGAGCTAGCAAGGAGGAGTGCTTAACAGGAAAGGAAGGAAATCACAGGGCACAATTGGCAGAAAGCAGGTAACAAACATACAAGGTAACAAAAGCAAGACAGCAGAAATAGAAAGACAGCAAACTAGAACTGGAACCAAGGAAATGGGAAGAAAGGCAGGGACTGGAAAAGGATATACAGAAGGGGAGGCTACAAGGGTATACTAGAATAGAGCAGGTTCAGGAATCAAGAAAAGAAAGTAGCATAGAAGGCAGTGCTGGGGCAGGAACAAGAATTGAGCAAAAGCTCAGGAGTCAAAGTAGCACTGCAGGTAGTGCTAGTTCAGGAGAAGGGAAACTGCTGCAGGTCAGGAACAAGGAATGCTAAGGCTCAGGAGTCAAGGTAGCACTGCAGGCAGTGCTAGTTCAGGAGCAAGGGAAACTGCTGCAGTTCAGGAACAAGGAATGCTAAGGCTCAGGAGTCAAGGTAGCACTGCAGGCAGTACTGGTTCAATGAAACAGGAAATAGCTACAGCTCAGGAAACAAGGAGTCAAGAGAGCACTGCAAGCAGTGCAAATCAGGAACAAGAAATAGCTGAAGCCCAGGAACAGGAACAAAGAATAACTAAGCCCAGGATCACACAGGAAGTCAGAGGAGAAAAGGGATCCAAAGGGGAAGCCTGTACTAAGGAACAAGTTGGCTAAGACTCAGAAAGGAAGGGCACTCACAAGGCAATTTAGCATTCAGACTAACTACACCCAGGACGTGCAAGACATATATAATACAACATTAACAATAAAGGGAATGTGGGGTAAAGCACTCAGGAGCTCCACACGGTAAGACTGAAGCTCAGTAAGTTCCTCACCCACAATTGCTGTTACAGATACTGACTGAAAATACCCACATATAGGATATGTATGCAAAGGCAGGGTCTGTGGAGCTTATACCTATGGTGATGTTATAACAGTAACTCAAAGACAATACTCACAGTGAACAAGAAACACCACCTAGGTAGTCAGCTGTGCCCACGGATCCTGGCGATCAAACAGGAACACGCAAGGCAGTAACAGCAAAGGGGTAGAACTAAACACAAGCACAATAGACAAGGAGCTAGCAAGGAGGAGTGCTTAACAGGAAAGGAAGGAAATCACAGGGCACACTTGGCAGAAAGCAGGTAACAAACATACAAGGTAACAGAAGCAAGACAGCAGAAATAGAAAGACAGCAAACTAGAACTGGAACCAAGGAAATGGGAAGAAAGGCAGGGACTGGAAAAGGATATACAGAAGGGGAGGCTACAAGGGTATACTAGAATAGTGCAGGTTCAGGAATCAAGAAAAGAAAGTAGCATAGAAGGCAGTGCTGGGGCAGGAACAAGAATTGAGCAAAAGCTCAGGAGTCAAAGTAGCACTGCAGGTAGTGCTAGTTCAGGAGAAGGGAAACTGCTGCAGGTCAGGAACAAGGAATGCTAAGGCTCAGGAGTCAAGGTAGCACTGCAGGCAGTGCTAGTTCAGGAACAAGGGAAACTGCTGCAGTTCAGGAACAAGGAATGCTAAGGCTCAGGAGTCAAGGTAGCACTGCAGGCAGTACTGGTTCAATGAAACAGGAAATAGCTACAGCTCAGGAAACAAGGAGTCAAGAGAGCACTGCAAGCAGTGCAAATCAGGAACAAGAAATAGCTGAAGCCCAGGAACAGGAACAAAGAATAACTAAGCTCAGGAACTCAGGAAACAAGGTAGCACTGCAGGCAGTGCTAATTCAGGAACAAGGAATAGCTATAGCTCAGGAACTCAGGAAACAAGGTAGCACTCCAGGCAGTGTTAATTCAGGCACAAGGAATAGCTATAACTCAGGAATCAAGGAACAAGGATATCAAAAGCTCAGGAAACACTGGAAACAAGGATCGGCCTCACCGGTATACAGCTACAATGACCAACCCTGGGCTGAAGGGAGCTGGGGCTTAAAAGAGCTCACAGTACTCATGCGCATCAGGTGTGAGCAGGTTAGCAGCAGCCAGCCACAGGTGAGCTGAATTCCTCCACCCATCCTTGGCCTGCAGGGGTGGAGACAAAGCAGTGAGCAGGGGATTATAGGTAATGGAGTTTCCAGCATGAGCAGACTGGCTTCCACAAAACCCGGCATGGATTGGGAATGGATGTCAATTCCTAAATGATGTCCAAATGCCTGGAAGTCAGGATATGCATACAGGGGAGTGTCTGGAAGCATATTAGAATACTGGAAAGCCCCACAATTCGGTCCCCTGGTGGTGGGAACGAGAGCACAGGGAGTGAATCGTGACAGTACACCCCGTCCAACGACCGGCTCCCGGAATCTGGGACTCGATTTAAAGCCTTTGCTGCTATGTAATAAGTCCATTTCCATCAGAGATGTAGTGCAAGATACCAGAGGACTGCAGGAAAAATGTGATGTTCTGGAGGGTAGGATAATACGCTGTAAATTAACAGCAGTGTTGAAGGCAGAACCTGAAGAGTCCAAATCCAGTAAAAGGGGCTTAGAAGCCTGAATTAAAGGTGTTTGAAGTCCTGATGATGGCAGGCTAGAGTAGCACTCTGAAAACAAAGGAAGATTGACTGTAGGGTCAAAAGCAGATAACGGATTGGCAGGAGGCACAGAGGTCAATGGCAAACTGGCTGAAGACAAAGGAGGTGACGATGAAGCAGACCTAAGGCTCTGGACCTGGATGAAAACATACAGACGACTCACATGCAGGAGACTTTGGAAGCAGGTATGCAGGAGACCCAGGCCCTGGAGGCTTACATGTTGAGAGTTTTGTCTCTGATGCTGGAGATTCAGTCTCTGAATGTATCCATACTGAGACCTCTGAAGGCTGGCAAACTGGAAGCACAGGGTCACAAAGTAGGCAAGATAGAGGCTCAAGGTCAGAAGGCAGGCAGCCTGGAAGCTCTGGTGCTGAAGGCAGGCAGCCTGGAAGCTCTGGTTCTGAAGGCAGGCAGCCTGGAAGCTCTGGTTCTGAAGGCAGGCAGCCTGGAAGCTCTGGTTGCTGACAGGCAGGCAGTCTGGAAGCTCTGGTGCTGATGGCAGGCAGGCTGGAAGCTCTGGTGCTGACGTCAGGCAGGCTGGAAGCTCTGGCTCGGAAGTCAGACAGGCTGGAAGCTCTGGCTCGGAAGTCAGACAGGCTGGAAGCTCTGACTTAGTAGGCAGGTGAGCTGTGGGCTTGGGCTCTGAATGCAGACAGTCTGGAGGCTCCGGTACTAATGGCAGGCAGGCTCGGGCTCAGATGGCAGGCAGGCTGCAGGCTCGGGCTCAGATGGCAGGCAAGCTGCAGGCTCGGATGGCAGGCAAGCTGCAGACTGAAGTTCAGAAGGCAGCAGGTCGGCTGAGGACTCTGGAGACTCTGAAAGCAGCAGGCCGGCTGAGGACTCTGGAGACTCTGCAAAAAGACTAGCTGATGGCAGAGAGGCACAAGGATGACAGACTTTAAATTCTGGGAATGGCGATTGCCCATGAACAGTAGATTCCCTGTTGTCAATAGTGAAATCTTCACAGTTCCTTGGCTCATTAAAACACACTGACGTTCTTTCTTCGGGATGGCTCAGAATAGTGCTTTTCTTAGAGTCTCTGATGACCAGACTTCCTTTACCATTTGGCAGTTCACAACTCTTAGTCAGAGGAAATAGGCCAGAGATTACTTGGTCATTGGAGATCTTTTCATTTTCTTCAGCATTACAAGGTGGTACAAATGCATCGGAGCATAGAGCATTGTCATTTCTTGACTTTTCAATTTGTGTTGTGCTTGAAGGCAAGGGAGCAAACAAGGGGTCAGAATTTTGTTTCTTCTCAGCAAGGAGGTTGACTTCAGTCACAGCCGTTAAATCAAGACCATGGTCTGAGTCACAGGATATTGTCACATCAGGGATTATGTGGGTCACTGGTTCAGGTTTTGTCTGTATGTCAATGGCCTGTCTATGGGTTATCTCTGAGATAGAACTGACCTCACTACTAGGAAAAAAAAGCAAAGAGATGTTTTTTGTTTTGCCTGGCATTTGGGGTTCCTGAAAAGTGGAGGGATACATCTCAGATGTAGCACCTGGATGTAATTTAGCACTAGAAGACAAAACACCGGAGGAGTTAGAAAATTCAGACTTCAAACACATACTTTCATTAACTGCACTGTGAGAAAAGGTACTATGGCTTTTCTGAATGGAATCTGAGTGATCAGCCACAGTATTATTCACACAATTGCTGGACTAGCTCTGAGGGGAACGCAAAAGAGAGCGCAAGGCTTCATTCTCCATTTCTAGGGAGGCTAACATAGAGGTGGAAAAGTTGTCTTGTACAGGGGTTTTAGATTCCCACTTGAACTCTGGGTTATAATTTTTTAACAGAGTCTGAAACATTTTATTCTCTCGTTGTAGTTCAAGAATCTTAGATGTAATTATATCCTGTGAAGACTGCAGATCTTTATCTACAAGGACTGTGGTAGACTTGGCAATTTCACAACAAGCAACAGAGCTACACCTTGGCTTTTGTTCAAACTGGCTATTGGCAGCCTGTGTTCTAGTAGGTCTTTTCTCTCTTTTGTTAAACTGATTATGGTTTACTTTGAATGTGGTATTTAACAAGGTCCCTTTAGTATCCGGGACTGTGCTCTTTACTGGACTACAAGACTGGGTAACATTATTTGAATGGAGACCAGAGGTTATAAAATGCATCTGCTCTTTCTTTGGTTGTGTGGTTGAATACTGTATTTTACAACCACTTACAGCAGACATGCGAGATTCAGAATTCTTGTTCAGCAAACTGAGTAAGGTAGCATTCTCCTTATGCAATGCTGACACAGACATTGAATCTGGATCAGAACAGAAGATTAAGTCAGGATCTGGCAAAGAGGTGTTTGAGAGCCAATGAGTAAAATATTCAGAACGTAAATGTCCATTTCTCATAAGAGGATTCATTGTTTCAGGACTAGGGTGAACAAACTGTAAAGCAGACACTAAATGCCTCTCATTGTTGGGCACTGGTGAACTGCCCTGCACAAACCTAAATGATGCACTGGTGTGATTCTTTCTTAAACCTCTCATTAGTGACACACCTTCAAGATGTGTCTAGACAGAAATGTAACAGAAAAATGGTAGCTAACTGAATGCAAAGAAACCTCACAAGTGACCCTGAAAATGTAGGTTGGTCATTCTGTCAGGGACTGTCCGGTACTATGTCGGGAACACAGTCAGGGACTTGGGCAAGGACTGGGAACGGGGTAGAAAACGTACACAGAGAGGAGTACAGCACTGCCCAGGATCACACAGGAAGTCAGAGGAGAAAAGGGATCCAAAGGGGAAGCCTATACAAAGGAACAAGATGGCTAAGACTCAGAAAGGAAGGGCACTCACAAGGCAATTTAGCATTCAGACTAACTACACCCAGGACGGACGTGCAAGACATATATATAATACAACATTAACAATAAAGGGAAAGTGGGGTAAAGCACTCAGGAGCTCCACACAGTAAGACTGAAGCTCAGTAAGTTCCTCACTCACAATTTCTGTTACAGATACTGACTGGAAATACCCACATATAGGATATGTATGGAAAGGCAGGGTCTGTGGAGCTTATACCTATGGTGATGTTATAACAGTAACTCAAAGACAATACTCACAGTGAACAAGAAACACCACCTAGGTAGTCAGCTGTGCCCACGGATCCTGGCGATCAAACAGGAACACGCAAGGCAGTAACAGCAAAGGGGTAGAACTAAACACAAGCACAATAGACAAGGAGCTAGCAAGGAGGAGTGCTTAACAGGAAAGGAAGGAAATCACAGGGCACACTTGGCAGAAAGCAGGTAACAAACATACAAGGCAACAGAAGCAAGACAGCAGAAATAGAAAGACAGCAAACTAGAACTGGAACCAAGGAAATGGGAAGAAAGGCAGGGACTGGAAAAGGATATACAGAAAGGGAGGCTACAAGGGTATACTAGAATAGTGCAGGTTCAGGAATCAAGAAAAGAAAGTAGCATAGAAGGCAGTGCTGGGGCAGGAACAAGAATTGAGCAAAAGCTCAGGAGTCAAAGTAGCACTGCAGGTAGTGCTAGTTCAGGTGAATGGAAACTGCTGCAGGTCAGGAACAAGGAATGCTAAGGCTCAGGAGTCAAGGTAGCACTGCAGGCAGTGCTAGTTCAGGAACAAGGGAAACTGCTGCAGTTCAGGAACAAGGAATGCTAAGGCTCAGGAGTCAAGGTAGCACTGCAGGCAGTACTGGTTCAATGAAACAGGAAATAGCTACAGCTCAGGAAACAAGGAGTCAAGAGAGCACTGCAAGCAGTGCAAATCAGGAACATGAAATAGCTGAAGCCCAGGAACAAAGAATAACTAAGCTCAGGAACTCAGGAAACAAGGTAGCACTGCAGGCAGTGCTAATTCAGGTACAAGGAATAGCTATAGCTCAGGAACTCAGGAAACAAGGTAGCACTCCAGGCAGTGTTAATTCAGGCACAAGGAATAGCTATAACTCAGGAATCAAGGAACAAGGATATCAAAAGCTCAGGAAACACTGGAAACAAGGATCGGCCTCACCGGTATACAGCTACAATGACCAACCCTGGGCTGAAGGGAGCTGGGGCTTAAAAGAGCTCACAGTGTTCATGCACAACAGGTGTGAGCAGGCTAGCAGCAGCCAGCCACAGGGGGGCTGAATTCCTCCACCCATCCTTGGCCTGCAGGGGTGGAGACAAAGCAGTGAGCAGGGGATTATAGGTAATGGAGTTTCCAGCATGAGCAGACTGGCTTCCACAAAACCCGGCATGGATTGGGAATGGATGTCAATTCCTAAATGATGTCCAAATGCCTGGAAGTCAGGATATGCATACAGGGGAGTGTCTGGAAGCATATTAGAATACTGGAAAGCCCCACAATTCGCCCCCCTGGTGGTGGGAACGAGAGCAGAGGGAGTGAATCGTGACACCTTTCAGATGCCTCTTAAAAAAAAAAAAAACGCAAGGTTTTAATGGACTACAAATATGACTGTTGCATTCAATGCACTGAAATCAATGATTGTAGAAGCACCCTGTCTTAAAACTTTTGTCATTGGGCAGGAATGTGTTGTGGTGGTTGATCCTAGCAATTGTGGACTTGGAGGCGTGTTGATGCAACAAGAGCATGGCAAGGAGTGGATTGTGTGGTATGGGTCACGAGCTTGGCGGATGCTAAGAAAAGGTACCTAGTCATAGAAAGAGGGTTGCTAGCTTCTGTGTGGGGAGTGGAGCATTTTGGGGCCTTTTCTGTGGGGTTCCAAATTTATCATAAAAACGGATCACTAACTGTTAGTGCATATTATGGAGCCTGGTGGAGGACGTTCCATATCAGCAAGGTTGGCTAGACTTGCTTCTAGATTGCAGAGTTTCCAATACTGCATGAAGTATGTTCTGAGGAAGTGTAATGTTCATGCTGATTGCATGTCCAGGTTACCTTTACCTGGTAAGGATCATTTGGAAGCTGATATGTATGATTGTGAGGTAGCATTCTTGTTACAGGATGTCAATTTGTTAAGTTTGGAACATCCTGTTCGGCAAGAAACTAGGTGGAAAGAGGAGATGAATGATGGATTGAATAGGGTAATCCAATGTATCAGAAGTGGTTGGCCATAGGAAAGGAAAGTTCCAGGAGAATTGTTGTTGTTTTTTTAAGTGCAGGAAGAGTTAGCTGTGGAAAGTGGTATTGTTGTAAGAGGTGACAAGTTTATTCCTCCTTTTAATTTGAGGAAGGTCATTGTGGATATTGCGCATGAAGGACACCTGGGTATGTCAAGCACTAAGAGGCGGCCTGGGAGAATGTTTTGTAGCCGGGGATAGATTAATTTGTGGAAGATCAAGTGAGGATGTGTAGTAACTGCTGTGAGTGACAAAATGGCAAGGGCATGGATTCCTGATCTCCAGCCGATTGAATTACCCGAGGCACCGTGGCGGAAATTAGGTTTGAACATTATTGGCCCATTTACAGTGCTATCCAGGCAGGAGGCTTTTGGCATAGTCGTGGTGGACTATTTTTCCAAATGGCCCGAAATTAAAATGGTGAAGAAAGTCACCTCAGAAATTGTGGTGGAATTTGTGGATGAGATTTTCTGCAGGAAAGTTATTCCTCAGGAGGTAGTAACTGACAATGGTTCACAGGTCGTTAGTAACTACATGGAAAGGTGTCTGGAGAAGTGTGGGGTGGTGCATAAACAGATTGCTGTATTCCATCCCGAGGCCAATGGTCAGGTAGAAAGGTTTAACCATGTGGTTAAGGAAGCGATTCAGTTATCAGTAAAGGGTGGTTTAAACTGGAGGAAGGCTTTACATTCAATGCTGCTGGCATACAGGACTTTACTCAACTCTGTGACTTGAGTGCGTCCATTTGAGCTTTTAAGGGGGCGGAAACCTAGCACGAAACTGGTTCCCTGGTGGTTAAGAAACCAGAAGAAAAATGTTGATGATATGGCTGATGTGGATTTTAAGGAAATCCGACGTAGGCTAGAGGAGTATAAGTTGAAAATGAAGGATACTTTAGGGAAAACGAAGGAGCCAATAGCAAACAGAAGGTGAATGTTATTGATTTGGTTCATCTCAAGAAAGGGAGGACAGAAGGCAAGGTGCTAGCAAGTTGGTCAGATCCCACACAGGTCATTGAGGTTTTTTAAAAATGGCATCTGGGTGGAAGGAGGAAGTGTCTGGAATCGCAGTTGTGTGTCTTTGTTCAAAGGGAAAGAATTCTTTTCAGGGAAACGTGGATATTTTTTCTGGGAATAGGAAGAATCTGATTGTGTGTAAAACATAGGCATGAATAGAGCAAGGTATCCCAGTGGAGGGGCTGACGTTATGGATGCGTCTAGAAGCATGAGGAGGTGCAGACTAGGCTCCCCATGAGATTCCGAGATTATGTGTTTACGTAAAGGGAAAAAAATATTTCAAAGGGGGAAGGTGTGTTACATGTGGCTATTAAGCACAAGCGTGATGTGTGTTACGCTTGTGCTTATTTCAAATGATGCTGTATCTATTGTTACATGAGCGTGGCAAGACTTTGTACGCTCGTGCCTATTCTCATATGATGCATGTGGTGTTGTTCAACTGTGTGTGCATTCTTGTTGGTTGTGTTTATTTAAACGGGGGACTGAATATATAGGGGTGGGCGGTTGGCGGTTATGATATGCAGTTGGTATCATGTACTTGAAGAGGTGACATCTGTCTCTGTTAATAAACTATGGAAATCACTTACGGTGCAACGAGATTCAAGTCAAGTATCAAGTCAAATGAATCTTAATTTGGATTATTACAATCCATAAAAGACAATTATTAAAAGACAGCAAAAATACAAATAAATGTGTGTTACTCTTAACGTATAAATACTAAAAACATATGCAATACCATAAATGGGACAAGTGAGAATGGACATCAGCCATAAACCATATCTAAGGACACCGTGTTAGTCACGGTGATGGTACACACTAATCTTCTCAATAAGATCAAACTTATAAATAAATACACATTTAAAAATATTTAGAAGATAATTTGCGAGGATATAAATGTGCAAAGACTGCAAAACTCTATCAGGTTACTGAAAACAATAACAGAATCCACAAGCAGACATTCTTAGTCTTGTTCATGTACCATGCTGTCATATATCTCAACTGATTTTCTTTTAACATTGGCACAAGTAATAAAAGCTGATACGGCACAGCAAATGTCAGCTGTCTCAAGGTTACGCAAGAAATTAAAAGCCTCCTGATAACATAGACATCTCTCTGCCAAGAACAGCGGTCGCAATAAAACGTTTTCTAATATCAGAATAAAATTTACAAAAGAAAATAAAGTGCATTGTATATTGATTTGCAATCCCTTCACATGGGCACTTTGGCAGATTGTTGGGCCACGCATTTCTTTTCAGAATTGCAACAAGTTGGTGCAAAATATCCATCTTAAATCTAGTGAGATAAAATCTCTTCTGTACATCAATCACCTTTATCAAATATGTTTGTAGACCTTGATGTATGGGTCCTTCCAGTTATCCAGATACATTTCAGTAGTGCGGATTACTTTTGCGATACTTACTGTTACTTTTCTTTCTTTTAGAAAACAAAACCCACAAGGTAATTTCTACTCGTAGCCACACCTCAACTACTGTGTTTGTGAAAAGCTTTAGAGAGTGGAAAAAATACTTATTTGACCCAAGAGAAAACATGCCAATAAAGCACAGGCATTATTGCATTATTTGGACCAGCAAACCTATTTTTTTGGCCCTACATGTTCACCACGAATTGCACACTCAAGCATGTTCAATGCACAGACAATGACCAAGTTAGCATAAAATTAGACCTGTTTGTTTTTGTAAGTAATATTGTTAAAGACATTTAGAAGCCTTACAGCACACATTAACGGGAGTCGAGCAGTACAAATAAACACAAGTTCTGACCGCCTGCCTTCACAGCACACTGATGGGACTAGGTGCAGTTCTTTTTTCCTATCTGGGAAGAAATCATTACGGACTCTTAAGTGCTGGAGGCTTTAGCCTTGGGACATAGCTTCTAGGTTCTACAAATCTCTCTGAACATTTCAACTCAACAAGATATTTACACAACGGAACATCTAAAATATTTTAGGAAAGAGATGTCTTTATTCTGAAAGGCACTGTGAATTACTTTCTCACAACGGGGAACTGGAGTGCGTTTCAGGTATTTTATAGTTGACGAGAAAGAAGTGGAACACAGGTGGAGGACCATAGTATTTTTAAAATGCCTAAACAAATTTCTGTTGCAAGAAATGTTAGGGATTGTGGCTCTGCAGTGTATCCCACTCTATCTAAATCATGGTTTCATAATTATCAGCTTGCAGGATTGTTAATTCTATCTCTCGTTAAGGGGAGTGCACTAGAGTCATTTGGTTCATAGTCCGACTTGTACTTCCAGTTCAAGGTGTTCTCTTTTGGCGTGAAATAGAGCTGGGAGATTTCACTCTGGTAGTAGTGGCAGCTCATCTTAGGAGGGAGTGCATTTGCACCTTTCCATATCTGTAACTGCACTTTTACAACGACCATTCATTCTCTTCAGACAGTTTTGTTTCTGCTCTCCCTGGGGTTTTCCATCCACTAGGAGATGTTGCCCTTCATTCCATTAACGAAGGATCATTTCCTGAGAGCTATTCTGCACACTGAATGTATGATTACCTTTCCTTCTATAGAAAAGCCCTCTATGAGGAAGATTTTGTAGATCAAAAAGGCAAACTATCAGATTGACGGGAAGTTAGTCTGTTGATTGGGGTGTCATCTTTCATTTTTCTGATCTCACATGCTTATCTACATATGCAACTCCACTAGGAATGCCTTCATATGGTTCATATGGTTTCAGGTCTTAAGAAAGACAAAATCACTTTGTTTTCAATTCGTTTTCTGCTGAATCTTTATTGAGAATGCAAGAAACCAGCACCTCCCCAGGTCTCAATGATCACATGATCACAGATGGGGTCTGACAGGACGGGGTGGGGGATCACCTGGGTGACTTCTGCGTCCCGGGCCTCTGGTTGCTGCAGAGCTTGTACCGCATACGTATTCTGGAGGTCAGTTCCTTCATCAGATCAGCTCTGCAAACATTTCTCTTGATGTTAACGAGCAAGGAGACACTGATGCAAATGTGCAGCCTGACAAACATGATTTATATCTGAAAGCAAGAAAGGATAAAGCAGTTACTCCTGTTTAGAGATTCACAACATCTATTACATGTCACCATGATGTGAGGTTCATGATTCAATATCTTCTGGGTGTGTCCAACATGCAGGTGGACACTTTAAGAAGTATATATTTTGCAGGAGAACATGAGTGGGAGCTTCATCCAGGCTTCTGGGGAGTGCCTTTCATAAATCTCATTGCTATGAGATTAAAGAAAACTGCTTTCTTTACACATTCACGGTTCTAGATCCAAGGTCTCGGGAATGCATTGTGATAGATCATTGTATTATTTCCTACTAATATTGTTGATGCTAGTACCTCTGGGGAAACTCAGGAACTCCAGTTTTACAATGATCTTATATTCTGCAGACTTTGTTGTAGACTGCATTGGCTCTCAAGATGCAGTGGCAGGATTTATCACAATCTGGGCTCTTATTTTGACTGCTTGGTGTCTAATATCCTGCCGTTCCTATTAGAATTGACATCCTTGACGTGCTATTCCCTCAAACAATTTGCCTTCACTCCTCCTGTTTTGCTGAATTATTCTTTGTTGGCTTTAGGACTCTGCACACTTTACTACTGCTAACCAAAGCTAATGTGCTTGTGCTCTGTCCCTCAAACTTGGTAAAATTGGCCTGCACCTAATTGACACATTTAATTTACTTTTAAGCCCTCAGTAAATGGTACTACATGTAGGCAGGGCCTTAAATGCTACTAGTGGGCCTGCAGGACTCATTGTGCCACCCATTTAAAGTAGCCTTTTAAAACATGTCTCAGGCCTGCCACTTGTAGTGTAGTTTTAGATTGCCATTTCGATCTGGCAAACAAACTTTATGCCAGGCTTATACCTTCCTTTCTAATACATCTATATCACCCCTAAGTTAGGCCCTAAAGGCTCATAGGGCTGGGAGCATTGTATTTCAAAAGTAGAACACATGTTTCACTGTTGTAAGGCCTATTTCTCCAGCTGACTAACATTGGGTTACTTTATTACATTTAATATGTTTAAATTGGGGGCAGCTAGAGACATGCTGTTTACATTCAAATTAATTGTAATTTAAAACCCTCTCTAATGGTAAAGTCAGATTTTAAGTTACAGTTTTCAAAATGCCACTTTTAGAAAGTTGACATTTTTTTTGCCTCACCATTTGTGCCTCTGCCAGTGTGCTAGGTTACATGACTGGGAATGGCTCTGCTGTTGAGGTTTGTGTATTCCTCCCAGACAGTGACACAAAGGGGGCTTACGTGTGGACAGGATGACTGGGGAGGGGCTGCACGCAGCCCCACTTGCACTTCACAGTGTTTTCCCTCTTACCCACACAAAGGAATCTGACATCAGACCAGCCTGCCTTTTGTCACCCCCTGGCAGTTTGGAACCTTGACAGGGGAAGAACTTTCCAGAACCAAATGTGGATGTAGGACGGAGTCTCCTTTGTACAATGGCTGGCACCAAGTTAAATATTGGACCTCAAGAGCCACTCTTAAGACCACTCCTAGGCCTGTGGAAGGTACAGAAGAAGGAAGGTACTGCTGCTGAATACTGCCTTGCTGACTGAGAAGGAAGACTGGACCTGCTTGTGTGCAGCACAGGGTAACCAAGTTTGACTCCAATGGTCAGTTGCCTGACCACCTCTGTGAGCTTCAGGGGCACAACAAGCTCAATGGGCCTCCCTGCAACGGCTCAACTGACCTGCTGCTTTTGCATTTGCCTGAGCCCTGCTAACCTCTGCTGGAGTGAGACCCTGATCCCCAAAAGGTGCCTCCCCAGGTCCTGGACCCTTGGCTGGCATCCGAGTGTACTCCTCTGCAAGAAAAGGTGAAAATCTTGAAGTTTGGGCTCCTTGTGACCGCGAACGGACCCGTTCACACTAAGACTCTCCCGCCTGCAGCATCCGGCAACAAGAAGCTCCAGTGAGACCAGCTCTTTTTTTGCAGATTTATATTGCGCAAACTCTACCCGAAGGTATTGGAGCGCTTTACATGAACACCAGTTACGTTACACAAGGACACATTCATTTTTTGGTAGGCACGGGGAGATTAAGTGATTTGCCCAGAATCACAGGAATTTGGGCCGACGCAGAGGCTCAAACCTGGTACCCCAGCTCCAAAGTCGGCAGCTCTAGCCGTGAGACCACATCCTTTCCCCACAGCTCTCTGCGACACCAGCGACCAGCAATGGGAGACCTGAACTTCGCGCTACTGCAATGACGGCCCAAGTCGACCACCAACGTGAAGCTCCAGCAACGACTGCCCGCGAAGCCCGACCAGCTCTTCTCGCTACAGTGTTGACCGCCAGCGCCACTCAGCCTCTTCGCAGCATCCTACAATGTGAACGGAATTCTTCGTGCAGAATTTGGAAGTAACTTTTCAGCGCGACTACCCTGGTCCCTGTATCCGACCTGTGCTCTCTTGCCGTCGGCCTGAACTTGTGACTTCCCCCTGGTCTAGCGTGATCAGATGACCGTGAGTGGCACTTTGTGCTTTTAAGCTTTATTCTAGCTTAAAAGGTTAAAATTGAATATCTCTGGTTGTACTGATTGGATTTTTGTCGTTCCGGTATCATTGTATTTATTACAATTTACTCGGTTTTTCTAAATTTGTTTGAGATTTTTCTTGTGTTGTGTTTTTACTTTAATACTGTTTTGTGTGCTGTATAAATACTTTACACGTTACCTCCAAGTTAAGCCTGACTGCATTGGTGCCAAGCTACAGCGGTTTAAAGGTTAATATACTGATTTTTGTGGTTCACCAAGACAAGGATTGTTATTGTTGCCGGAGTGGGGCTTCCACCTATCTCAACCAATAACCTAATTTCTTACAATTTCAGATTTTAAATTTGCCATTGTGTTGCATAGTTGTCTTACAGGAAGTTTGTCGACCGTCTGCCAAATCATGTTATTCTAATATATGGAGAAGGGATTGCAGTGGTCAGTGCAAGCATGACCCATTTGAAGTTCCATGAAAGGCTATAACCCTGATTTTTTCTGCATGTGGCCAGGTTCGGGTTGCATTTTGGTTTTAGAGTTCAACTTTCTGATATTACTGCATTAAGGAAATCAGCTAGGGAGCTTTACATGTTTGGTGTGATGTTTAATAATTGTATGCTTTATTGCTTTGATTCAAATTCCAGGCAAAATGTCATCTGACAGGGGTCGTTTTGCCTGATCAAACTTCCCTGTTTCCTTCCTCCCAGAACTGAGGTAAAATAGCTGCCTGAGGACTGATTTCCTTGTCCTGTAGTAAGCCCTACTCTTGAAGATTTTTCGGTCGAGCCTCAAAGACCTGTTGTATCCTCTTCTACTGGCTCTGGCACACCCACCAATTACCATTGGCTGTTATCTGGGTCATTTACAAATGCTGGCTTGTTCTTGGTGCATTTGTTTAAATGTCCCTCCTTTGTGGGCTTAGCTCCGTCGCAGGCGATTTCACTCAGAGAACACTTTGGTTGGCCATCACACTGTACAGCGTGTAATGGCCCCTCCTCCTTGCTCTCTGACTTGTTTTCATTTGCCTGCCTCTGCTCGTGTTCTCGCAGGCATCCAACTTCAAAGCTCTCAGGACCGCATAACCCAGCCCCACACACACACTGAGGAATGCTGACTGGATTGAAAGTCGTAAACTGAAATAATGGCGGAGCCAAGTCACAAGCTATTTATTTATTTAATGCAGTTTTATATAGTGCAAACTTTACTCAAAGGTGTCGGAGCGCTTTACAAAAGAACCAGGTAAGTTACAAAAGGTACACAAGATAGACTAAACACGCTAACAAGTTACCTATATACAGTTACAGGTACACAAGATAGGCTGATCACCCTAACAAGTTACATATATGCAGTTACAACGCTAACAGGTTGCATATTTATATTGTAAAAAATATGAAAGGTGTCAGCGTTAGGTTGAAGCAGGAGTAAAATACATATTTACAAAGTTGACCTCATGTGAGTGCTAGATGGTCATAATGGTCAAGAAATGGGTTATTCCAGGAAGTGTCTTTGGAGGAGGAGAGTTTTAAGATCTGTTTTGAAGGTCCGGAAAGAGGTGGTGGTTCGGAGGGATGGAGGAAGTGAGTTCTAGATTCTGGTCGCATTACCAGAGAAGGATTGAGCCATAAATCTTTCCCTTTTGAAGGTAGGAGGTTCGAGCAGTAAGTTTTCCGCAGTGCGTGAAGGTCTAGAGCCTCCTGAGATTCTGAGTTTATTAGCTAGATAGCGTGGGGTGGTGGTGTGCAATGCTTTGTGGGTGATACAGGCAGTCTTGTAAATTGAACTTGCTTTGATAGGAAGCCAGCGAAGAGACAACAGTATGGTGTGATGTGATCATTTCTTTTAGCCCCATATACAAAGCGAGCTGCTGAGTGGAGGATGGATTTTATAGGGGAAAGGTGGGATTTGGGGAGAACAGCAAGGAGAGAGTTGCAGTAGTCCAATCTGGAAAGAACCAATGATTGGACCAAGGTTTTTAGGTCTTGTTCAGGAAAGAAGCGCCGAACCCCCCAGAGAAGGCGCAGTTGGTAGCGTGAATTCTTGGCGATGGTATTGATATGGGACTGTAAGTTGAGCCTTTTATCTAGGATGGCGCCTAGAGATTTGGCACGGTCAGCAATGATAGGCTTGTTGTTGAGAATGTTCAGATTGTTCATCCAAGATTAGATAGGCGGAGGAGATAGTGAGGTCGAGAGGAGAAAGAATTCTGTTTTGGAAGGATTCAGTATTAGTTGATGAGTAGACAGCCAGTGGTGGAGGGAGTTGAGAGTGGTGTTGAGGATTGAAATGTCATGAGTGGAAGAAACCTTTAGGTAGATTTGGGTGTCATCTGCATATAGGTGATAATGGATCCCAGATTTTTTTTAGGAGATTATCCAGTGGTTCAATGTAGAAGTTGAACAGTGTGGGCGCGAGGATCGAGCCTTGAGGGACACCTTGTCCAACAGCCATTGAAGTGGAGAGACAATTAGCTATTTTGATCATCTGAGATCTGCCCAAGAGGAATGATTCGAACCATTTGAGCACTGTGCCGTCAAAATTCATTCTTAGCTTTAAAGTGTTCAAAAGAGTGTTGTGATTAACAGTGTCCAAGGCTACAGATAGGCCAAGAAGGATCAGGAGACAAGATTCACCAGGGTCAAGTACTTGCAGGGCATCATCGATCACTTGAAGTAGGGCTGTTTCGGTACTGCAACCTTGGGTAAAACCAGATTGGAATTAGTCAAGGAGGGAGTTGACCTTGATATGTTTGGAAAGTTGCTTCCCAACACAACTTTCTGTAATTTTAGCAGGAAAAGGAAGGTTAGTGATAGGGCGAAAGCTGTTGAGATCTTTTGCATCAGCAGAAGGTTTCTTAAGAAGTGGGCTAACCTGTCCTGTTTTAAGGGCAGCAGGAAGGGAGCCTTGGTTAAGGAAGAGGTTTATCAGACTGGTCCAGTAGTAGAGTGTGTGGGTGTAAAAGTCAATGGCAATGTCACTGGGGATGGGGTCGATGGAATGGTTAGAGGGTTTAGTTTCTAGAATGCTTTCAAGGAGGGCCGTTTCAGTGATGATGTCAAAGTTCTGCCACAGGACTAGGGATTTGCGGTCCTCAGGCGGGGTAGGATGGGTAACCTGATCCACAAGTGATTTTAGTTTTTCATCAAAGAATACTGCAAATTCTGCCGCTATCTTGGGGGGGTCGTCAAATATGGTGGGAGAGGGAGATATGTTGGTGCTTTTAATAAGGTTGAATAACTTTTTAGGTCTGTTTTTCGCGGAATCTAGGGGTTCTGAAGTGCATCGCTTTTTCATGGAAGATGTGTTTGTGGTAACGGGATCTTGCGAGGCGGAGATTGGATAGATTGGTGGTGGAAGGAGAATGTCTCCATAATTTCTCATGGTTCCTCTAGTGTTTTCTTTCTTTGTAGAGGGATTTATTGAACCACAGAGTTGAAGGAGTAGGTCTTTTCTTTTTACTTTGCAGTGGAGCGACATTATCAATTACAGCTGATAGACTGGTGAGACATTGGGTGGTCAGGTCATTGACATCAGAGTAGGGGTCTAAGATTGGAAGAGAGCTCAAAGCTGTTTTGCATAAAATGTCCAGGTCGATGTTTTTGATGTTGCGGAAAAGGGTAGTAGTTCTTTTAGGTTGGCCAAGAGTAACAGAATGAGATAGGTGCAGAGAGAAGAGGATGAGGAAGTGGTCAGACCAGTCTACTGGTATAGGATCAACAGCAGTTAGCATATCTACTTTGGAGATAACCAGGTCAAGATTGGAGCCCTTAGAGTGCGTCGGTTTTGAGTTATGTTGAACAAGATCATTTCCTAAGAGGAAAGTGGCAAGCCTGTTGGCCGTTGAATCTTCCAGATTGCCCCAGTGAAGATTAAAGTCTCCAATAAAAATCTGTTTGTCGCTTTGCGAGTACTGGTCGCTCGCAAAGTCAGTGAATTCCTCTGTGAAGGCGGAGCTGTCACCAGGTGGGTGATAGATGGTATGAAACCGGACAGGGGAGTTTTGCTGTGTTTGAAGCTCCAGAGAGAGGCATTCGAAGGAACAGAAAGAGCTTCTGGGAAAAGCTTTGAGATGAAGGGAGTTCCTGAAGATAACTGATACACCTCCCCCAACTTTATCTTCTCTATCGTTCCTGAGAATGGAATAGTCAGTGGAGAGCAGAAGATCGAAAGAAGTATGGGAAGTGTCGTTGAGCCAGGTCTCAGTGAGGAAAAGTATATCCAGGCTGTAAAGATTAATGATGTCTGAAATTTCCAGCTTGTGTTTGTTCGCGGATCGACAGTTGTGTAGCTGACAACGAGCCTCTGAGATGACTGTTTTGGTGAAGGGGGAGTCAGGGCTTTTAGGGGTGAAAGGGGTAATGCTCCTGAGAATAGGTAACTGGATTGAAGATGGTCGATGTTTGGTGCGGGTGAGGGAGATGTAAGAAACTGGCTCTATATATACTGCACCAAAGTGAGGTACAGTGTGTATAGAGTCCAAGGGTCTCCAGAGGTTTGGCAGAGGTTAAAGTTAGATAGAACCTTACTCTCTAAAGTGGTAGCTTGGTCGAGCAGTAAGGCAGTATCAGAGGTCAGTGTAAAGCATTTGATGTACACACTCAGTCAGCAAATGAATCCACACACTCAAGAACTGAACTCTAGACCAATTGTTTTGTATAAAAAAAATACTGTTATTTTATTTTAGAACCACAGGTTTGCATAAAATACTTTCTCAAGATAAGAGGCTGTTTGTTGAATACTTTCAATGAACAATAGACTGAATGCAATAAGGTACAGGGGTTGCAATAGACAACACAATTCTTGGTATACCTATAACATTGAGCTCAATGAGATTTTTAAGTAAACTGCAATAGAATTACTTTATGAACGTTTTTCTTACTCGGGGCTGGATCCTGGATTCAGCCCTGGTGCATTTCCTGTAAACAGTTGAAAGAAATTGTTTTTGTTACACAGGCGATTTTTAAGGAATATTTGTATGTTGCAAAAATCGACACTTAGAAGAATTTCTGGTAAAAACCAGGCAATGTTATCCTATGGAGGAAAATTAGGTTATCGGAAAATCACAGTTGTAATCACTTTTTCTAGTCAGTGCTGGGTACCTAAATCCAGCACTGGGATCTCTCCTGAGAACAGGTGAGTAATTTCGATTTTGTTATTCGGACGATTTTTAGTGAATATTTCAAAGTTCCAAAACTCGACACTTAGAAGAATTTCCAAGTGAAAACCAGTCAATGTTACCCTATGGAGAAAATGTAAGTTATCAGCTTTCAGGTAAGTACTCGGCTGGCAGAGTTAAGGTTCTGGGGCAAGACTCAGGGGTCTCCCAGGTTCAGGATTGTACTGTTGTTGCACCCTCAGCGGCACAGGGGCGGCCAGGTGCAGAGAGAGTAGGCCCAATGTTAGCCTATGGCGGGCAGTTGGCCTTTGGTTGATGGCTGCTGGCAGGCAGGCCACGCGGCTGTGGGAGCAAAGCTCCTGGTCACTTACTCAGGGCAAGTGGGGAAGTCGAACAGGGTAGTTGGTGCACCCTCAGCGGCACTGGGGCAGCCGGGTGCAGTGGGCTTTTGGGCCGTCGGGCGCCCAATGGATTTCAATGGGAAGGCTGCGAGACGAACAAAGGCTGCAAACTCGGGGACGGTGATTCTTCAGGTGCGACCACCACTTCGAGAGGTAAGTTGGGAAGCTGTAGGTGGGGTAGACACCCAGGAGTTGGGCACAGGGGGCCGTGGGGCGCCGGGTGCAGGGGTGCCTTTAGGCGTCGGGAAATCTTACCCTCTGCTGGTCGCGGTTGGAGGGGTCCCTGGTATTGAGGCTGCAGGCCGTCAGGAGCGTCGAGGTGAGTCCTTGGGTGCTGGATTCTTGGTCACAGTCGCCGGGGGGACGTCCTCGTGGTCTTTGTCCACTTTAGCTCGGGCCGGGCTCGGCGGGTGCAGAGTGGGCAGGATCCGCGGTTTCAGGCCGGGGCCTGGGGTTGCAGATGTTTGAGCAGAGCCACTGCTCGTGGGAGTCCCAGTCTTTGGTTGAGCAAGGCAGTCAGGTCCTCCGGGGTTTTTGAGGTTGCTGACCACTGAAGACGCCGGGGTTTAGCAGGAGCAGGTTCGAGGGTCGACAGACCGGTAGGGCTGGGGCCAAGTCAGTTGGTGTTGTCCTCTTGTTAGCAGCTGCACGGCTGGTCTTCTTGTTCTTCTTGTTGTTTCAGAATCGGGATCTGAGGAAGGAAGGTTCAGGGTGCCCCTAAATACTGAATTTAGGGGCGTTACAGGTAGGTAAAGGGCAGGGACCAATGGGTCCCTTCCCTGGGGTGGGTACACCCCTACTCTGCCACTCTCCAGTGGGAGGGGGCAGGAGCCTGTCCTTGGTTGGCTGGGTCCCCCATCCTCAAGATGGCGGGGACTCGAGGTTGTGCTTCACCTCGCCTCCCCCACCTTAGGGGTGGAGTTGGCAGAGGTGGGCACACCTCTCTTCCTCACTTTGTTTTTCCCGTTTAGGCTTCAATGCAGTTAAGGGAAGGAACACATGCCCTGGGTACCTGATTGGCAGGAGCCCAGGGCACACTCAGTCAAAGCACATCAGCAATTCAGCATAAAGTGGGGGCATACCATGCAAGAAAGAGGGCACTTTCTCACAGGAGATGGTTTGTATAGTGCAGTCATTCGTGTTAGCTGGAGAGGAGAAGGTGTGGGGTTGGAGTTGGAAGAATTATAGCTAGCCAATAGGTTGGAAATGTCAGTTGGTGACAGATTGTGGGAGCCTTTTTTGGGGCGTGGGAGCAGGGTACTCCTCGGGAGTTTGGGGATGCGAGTGCTCGCCAAAGGAAGTAGGGAGCTGGGAAGAGTGGAAATTTTAGTACTTAAGTTGGAGATGGTAGTTTCAAGCTGGGAGATAGAAGAGATGAGAAGTCCTAGTTTATTTTCTAGGGAGAGCAAAGCTAGAAACGGAATGTTAGGTTGTTCGATGGGTTCAGAGGGGGGTTCAACTTGGAAGGGAGAGCATGGAGAGGGGGTGGATGTAGGAACAAAGAATGGAGGGAGACTCGTCAAGAGATGTTGATTAGAAGTACTTGTCGGTGCAGCTGAGGAGGAGAGAGAATTATCTGTGCATACATTGAATAAAATAGAAGTATTGACTTCTAGCTGAGGAAGAGAAAGGTGAGGTCTGGAGTGGGAGGACGGGGAAGTGGGACATAGGAAGGTAGAAAGTTAGGGGGGAGAGAAAAGGGAGAGGTGGAGAAGGTGCGCAGGCTGGGTGTACTGAGTGTAAGGGGGCTGGAAACAAGCACGAAAAGAATGGTAGCCCCGGTTGGTGGTTATAGAAAGTGTACATTTCTGCTAGGTTAGGGGAAGGGGGGCGTGGAGGTTGTCATAAGGGGATAGTGGTTCAAGCAGCAGTTCTAGAGTGTTGGGGGGATGGAGAGAAATGAAAGAGGCTTGCCCAGGATTCATAAAAAAGGGAGAGAGGGAAGGGGAGGAGGGGAGGGTAAGAAGGGAGAGCATAAGGTGGAAAAGTCACTGTGAGAGCTGGGAAGTCAGGATATTGAAAAGATGGATTGGATAGGGGGGTGGTTAACCTGGCGAAGGGGGAGATTTCTGCAGAATTCCAGTCTGGTTAAGGGGTGTGGATGAGGGAGCAGGCCATTGGCTGGGAAGGAGTGTTGAGGGTAGTATCCCAGATGGGGAAGGTGGGAAGCAGGGGGAGGGGAAGCAGGGGGGAAGGAGGGGAACGGGACTGCCAGGGGGACGGCTGCGCCCCAAGGGAGGACTGCAAGCAGGTGTCCTGGAGGGTAAGGGAAGGTGGGGGAGAATTGAGGGAGGAGTTAGATGAAGGCTGCGAAATGGTGTTCCGGTGGATAAGGGGAGGCGAGAAAGAATTGAGGGAGGCGTTAGGAGAGGAGTCTGGAGGGATAGGAATGCCAGGGATGGAGAGCAGGGATGGAAATAGGTGGTCGAAAAGGGAGAGATACGTGTCTTTGGCTTGGATCAGGACTTTGCTGTTGTTGTAAAGTGAGAGTGAGTGAGCCATCGAAACAAACTGAAGGGGAGGTTTTTAGTTGGTGCCCGTGTGGGATTGAGGAGTAGGAAGTAACGTTGAGGGAGTTGTTAAAAATGGTGGTCCAGGATGAGATGTTGCAGGTGAAGAACATGAGATTGGTTTTGAGCCTCCCATAACGACCACCATGGTATTGGTCAACGAAAAGGGAATCGGGAAATTGTACAAGGGTGTTGTGTTTGAACCTTTTTGCTGATGCTTTGGACAAATTGGGGGGGGGAAATGATTTTGAAACAGCCATCTCTTCACTGCGCAAATGGTCTGCCCTCCGCTCGGGACTTGGCTCTGCCATTATTTCAATTTACGACTTTCAATCCAGTCAGCGCTCTGAATCCCCTCTCGTCTCATTGTTTTTGTGATTACTGAGTAAGAAAGTGCAAGGTTTCCTGTTTTACCTGTGATAGCTGTAGATAACTTTTACTGTCAGCGGCAGGATGCTCGCATCACTTCTGCAATGCAACCCAACAGAAACTGATGAGTTATTTCACTGGAGGCAATACGCAGAGCAGCTAGAAAATCCCCTGCCTTATTTACATGGAAGACACAGTGGAGAAAAGCTCTGAAGCGCTCCCAGTGTCCATGAGGCAGGAATGCTCTCTAAAACATTCATGACGTCATATAGAGCTCAGGCGGGAGAGGCTGTATTTTGATGATGCCAGTGTTCCCATCGTTTCCAGCTCCCTGTCTGGTTGTGCCCCTCCTCGTGTATATATTACTTAAAACAGTCTTTCTGTACCTCTTCGCGCATTCCATAATAGATTTCAGTGAGGCTCAGGCACAGCGGCGCTTCCGGGGAGGCATAGACAAACGGGCAGGCACAAACATACGGGACGCAGCAGTATTTCTAAGCTTCCCTCTGACGTCGGGGAGGCACAAACAGACGGGGGTGCGCAAACAGTTAGAATACCGGACTTTTGCTGCTCCTTTAGAATGGCCCGGAGAACATTTGGTTGGAAATCTCACAGATGTGGTACTATGTGTGGATAGCAAGGTATTCTGTTGCCACCGTGTGGACCTGGCTGCAGCCAGCAATTATTACAGTTGAGTTGTCCGTTGTTTCTTACATTTTTGTACAGTGTTGTAGTATATGCTGATTTAAATATGAGCTTTCAATTCCATAACATGTAGCATATTCATTTGAACGTAAATAATCCACTAATGGCTACAAAAAGGTGGTTTCAGGCAGTGCGTGAAACAACCTACAAGTAAGGTATTATCCCCAGAAGCATTGACCTCCTGCTGTTTCCGTAGTCTCTCTTAAAATATGATACTTCTCCGTTGTTTATTGAGACTTCATAATGATGAAGAACAAGCTGCCTTGTTGAACGAGGGTGTTGGACACTCTACATTCCTGTAGTGCACACCGCTCTGATAAGACAAAAGCTTGTTTGTCACGGAGTGGTTTTAAGTTTCCACGGCGCTTGGTTTACCTCTGCTTCTCCAGTATTGGGGTATCTTTCATAGATTCACATGCTTGAATCATTCCCCGTCGTCGGAGTCCCACGGTACATAAAAATAGCTATATATATATATATATATATATATATATATATATATATATATATATATATATATATATATATATATATATAATATCCTAGGTAAATTAGAACCAGGAAGTAAAGTAGCCAGAATTCAAAAGGAAAAAATCCTCCACTTTCATGACTCGTCCAAGTCATTATATATAGTCCAAACTACAGCCAATCAGGCGACAGCACCACCCAGAATGTTCTCCTCAGAGGCTCAGGCTCTCAGATTTTCTACCGCACGTCGTGTGAAGGGAGTCTCCCTGAGCTCTGCTCAGTTTTCTTCTCAGTTCTTTGGAATATATTCTTCTTAGGATGTCTTCTTCAAAGAAGTCTCTTTTTCGCCCTTGTGAATCTTGTGGGAAGCTCCGGCTGTTTTCAGAAGATCCCCACAAGAAGTGCATTTATTGCTTATATCCTGACCATCAGGTGAGAGACTGCAAGATCTGCAGAACTTTTCCCCAAAAGACTCTGAGGGACAGAGAGGGGCGTCTACTTCTGTGGCTACAGAAGATAAAGGACCAGGACAATCCCTTATCTGATGTGGGGAGTATTGCCTCTGTTCAGTCTACGTCCTCCAGAAAGAGGATTGCTGACACAAATTTATCTTCTCCTGGGGCTAAGGTGTCGAAGAAACAGCCCTCCAGCAGTGCTGAGTTGCCTTCTGCTTCAAAAAGACTCTTCCACCTTCTAAGCCTAGATCTATACCTTCTACGCCCCAGAAAGTCTACAAAATCTCTCTTCTAAGCAAGTTTCTGACAAGGATTTGCCTCAGAAACGGAGTTCCTCGTCGACGAGCTCGTCGGCGACTCCTTCGTCGACGAGCTCTTACATCGCAACTACGACGTCGACGGCAACATTCTCATCGCCAAAGCCACAAATGATCATGTCGTCGGCGTCTTCGCCGTCGACGCTGGAATCAGTCTCAGTCAGACCAGTTCCGTCGACGAAGGTGTTGGTATCTACCGTCGACGCTCCGACGACGAAGAGTAAAGGAGTGTCGTCGTCGACTGCCTCGTCGACGACCATCCCGTCGACGAAGTCCGTTCCGTCGGCGAAGGTCCCGTCGACGAAGTCCATCTCGTCGACGAAGTCCATCTCGTCGACGAAGTCCATCTCGTCGACGATACTTCCATCGACGCCTGCCCCGACGACGATTACTTCGTCGGCGGTTTCCTTGTCGACGTTACCACTATCTTCATGCACGGCTCTGCAGGTTTGGTCTTCGTCGACGCCTGCAGTAGAGACTACGCCGTCTACGTTGCCTCCGTTGACAGCGACGTCTTCTTTATTACAAAGACGTGCATCTTCTTTAAATGTACGTTCTCCGCTCACAATCTCTCCTCCTAAGGTTCACCTTAGGTTACCTGACCAATTGCTAACCTCTGATGAAGACGATGAACAATCAGAAGAAGGTGATATGTTCCGTACCGCCAGGAGCCCTTCAGAGCTCCTCATTAAGTATCAAGATGAGGATCCAGACGACGAAGTCTGTCAGGAAATGGTTCCTTTACCTCCAGATCCACTGCCTACGTCCCAAATGCCTTTGGCTCTTTTGAACAATCTACAATACATGTTAGATGATTACTATCGCCGTTTCCCTCCATCAGAATCGGCTTCTTCTATACCGCCCACACCTGTGCCTCAAACTTCATCAGCTTTGAGGTCACCCAGGCCACATTCTCCTGTACTGTCGCATCACTCTCAGGACGCCCACACCTCTGACGACGACAGAGAGGAAGGAGAATTAGATGACAGATCTTTACTCACGGAATGGGATGAGTATCAGATTCAAACTCCATCGCCTTTAACTCCTGCTCCTGTCGATTCTCCTCCTGCTGACGTTGGAGGTTTTCACCTTCTTATGGAGAGGGCTACAAAGCGTTTTCTACTTTCTATGGAAACAAAACAGGATGAGTGTTTCCTCTATGATTTTAAGGATCAACCAAGAAAACAAATACGATCCATTCCCATTATTGACTTCATTTGGCAAGAGGGATTGAAGGTTATGAAGGCTCCGGCCTCTATTCCTGCGGTCATGCCCCGCCTTGATAAAAAATACAAGGCGCCGGACAACTCGCCTGCATGCTTGATTGGTCAACCAAAAGCAGATTCAGTTATAGCACAGGCAGCGCAACGACGAGCGCGGAATCCCTCCTCTCCGCTATCCGCCCCCCCAGATCGGGACGGTAGACGTTTGGACGCTATTGGAAAAAAGGTGTCCACTATGGCGGCAACAACAGTTCGGGCAGCTAATTCACTGGCTATCTTAGGACGATATGATAGACAAATGTGGTCGGACATTGCTCCCTACATTAACATGTTGCCTGAGCCCTCTAAATCAGAGGCGCTTAAAATCCTTCAGGAAGGGGAACGAATCTCGGCTGAGATTATAGATTCATCGGTGGATGTTGCCTCTACTGGTTTTCGACAAATGGCAGGTGCCGCAGTCTTGCGGAGGCAGGGCTGGTTAAGATCAACTTCATTTCGCCAGGAGGTTCAGGCTAAAATATTGGACATGCCTTTTGATGGCGAGTCTCTTTTTGGGAACCATATTGATGAGGCCCTACAGACCATTAAAAAAGATACTGAGACAGCAAGATCTCTCGGAACACTTCAGTTTCGTAAACCGCCCTTTCGGGGTGCGAGGGGGCGTGGATCCTTTTCTACTAGAGGAGGATATAATCAACAAAGGCAATATCAGCCCTATCAAAGTAATCAGCGTTTCTCTTCCCAGCGCCAACAACCATTCAGGCAACAATCTGCGACCTCTTACTCGCAAAATAGAAGGAAGTCTACCTTCCGAGGACGTGATACCTCTAAAAAGCAGTGACAAGTGCCACCTGCTCGACCACTTACCCCTTTACAAGTTGGAGGAAGAATCTCCCGTTATTACTCAAACTGGTCGAAAATAACAACAGACAAATGGGTCTTGGACATTGTGGCCAGAGGCCACGTTCTAGAATTCGTCAAACTTCCTCCAAATTTTCCCCCCAAAGGTCCACCTCCAGCTCACCTCTCAGAGCTGTTTGCCCAAATAAATTTGATGCTGCGAAAAGGAGCCATCGAAGTAGTCCCTCGACTGCAAAGAGGAACGGGTTTCTATTCCAGATTTTTTCTCATAAAAAGAAATCGGGAGAATGGCGTCCCATTTTAGATCTTCGCTCCCTCAACAAATATCTCAAGAAATTGTCATTCCGGATGCTAACTCTGCAAGAAATTCTTCCTCTCCTTACTGCGGGGGATCACATGACCACCCTCGACCTCCAAGATGCTTATTTTCATGTACCAATTCTACCCAGACACAGAAAGTTCTTGAGGTTCAGAGTGGCTGGCAGGGACTTTCAGTTCAAAGTCCTCCCTTTCGGACTACGTTCCGCACCCCGGGTCTTTACCAAGGTCTTAGCACCGGTGGCTGCACACCTTCGACTGGAGGGAATTCAGATTTTTCCCTATTTGGACGACTGCCTTATCAAGGCGAATTCCTTCAACAGCGCAAACGTCCATACTCAGAGATGTCTATCCCTGTTCCAATCTCTGGGCCTCTCCATCAATTTCGACAAATCTCACCTCCTCCCATCGCAGGAGAGAACGTTCTTGGGAGCCACCATAGACACGTTGCGAACACAAGTCTTTGTCTCAACCGAAAGACAAATGAAACTTTGCAATCTTGCACAGCTACTGAGATCAAAAGAGTACGTTTCAGTCCGACGGTTCAAGTCGCTTCTGGGGATGCTTTCATCTTGCATTCCTCTGGTCCCCAATTGCCGTTTCAGAATGAGACCCTTGCAAGAGGAACTCAACAAACAGTGGCTGCAAATCTCAGGATCCTTCGACGATCTCATCCGCATCACTTCTCAAATAAGGGACACTCTACGATGGTGGACTTCAAAGACAAATGTAGCAGCAGGCTGCTCATTCCTCATGAAAGCTCCAAGCTTCGTCATCACCACGGATGCCTCCCTAGAAGGATGGGGAGCCCACCTGCAGGGACTGACGGCAAGCGGAAGATGGGATGCTCAGCAAAAGACTTGTCATATCAACCTTTTGGAATTGCTGGCGATCTTCCTAGCCCTAAAGTCTTTTCGCACCATCATTCTCGGAGCATCAGTGTTGATTCGGACGGACAACACAACAAGTATGCACTACTTGAACAAACAAGGAGGAACAAAGTCCACACTGTTGTCTCAGCAAGCCCAGGAAATTTGGGATTGGGCGATCAAACATCAGATAACTCTGACAGCAATCCATGTCCCGGGAGTGTCCAACGTTCTTGCGGATTCCCTCAGCCGCTTGACAACTTCCAATCACGAGTGGGAGCTCCATCAGCCAACGTTGAATCGAATTTTTCAGGAGTGGGGTCAGCCCGACCTGGACTTGTTCGCGACCAGTCTGAACCGCAAATGCCCATTCTTCGCAAGTTGGCGTCCCCACAAGGAATCATGCGGAAATGCCTTTTTGATGAACTGGTCGCAGATTTATGCCTACGCTTTTCCACCGATACCGTTGGTTCCCAGGGTTCTCTGGAAAATGAAGAAGGAACCTTGTCGCCTAATACTCATAGCTCCCAGGTGGCCTCGCCAGTTCTGGTTTACCGAACTCCTCCTTCTCTCCGAATGCCATCCCATTCAGTTGAGACCAATACCGAACCTTCTATCCATTCAGAACGGTCAGATCTGCCATCCGGATCCTGCATCCCTGCACTTAGCGGCCTGGCGCCTGAGCACCTTGAATTCGCCCACTTAGATATTCCTTCTGACTGTAGAGAAGTTCTGGCCAATGCTAGGGCGCCTTCCACAATCAAGACATACACGCTTAAATGGAAACGATTTTGCCTGTGGTGTCAAGCCGCCAACATACATCCAATACATGCAAAGCCGGAGCAAATTTTACCTTTCTTCCTGCATCTGGCAAGATCAGGCCTTTCTCATTCTACACTTAAAGTATTCTTAGCAGCTATCTCAAGATTTAGGCAGGATGGTTCCAACTCTCTCTATTCCTCTAGGATCATTCGACAGTTCTTTAAGGGGTTGTTTCGTATGTTTCCACCTATTCGCCATCCACCTCCAGCCTGGCATCTTAACGTTGTGCTCTCACAACTTATGCGGCACCCCTTTGAACCTATTCATCGGACAGAATTGAAGTTTCTTTCATGGAAGGTGTCTTTACTATTAGCCCTCACATCTGCTAGGCGGGTCAGTGACATTCAAGCCTTCACTATAAAACCGCCGTACCTTCAATTCACAAGAGATTCTGTAGTGTTACGCACTATCCCCGTTTTTATGCCTAAAGTACCTTCGGACTTCCATCTCAACGAACCGGTCATTAAAAAAAAAAAAAAATTCCCAATCCTCAATCACCTGCGGAAAGGGCTTTACATTCTCTTGATCTCAAAAGGTGTCTCAAATTCTATTTGCAAAGGACATCTTCCATACGGAAATCTGATCAGCTATTTATAGCTTATGGAAAAATGCGTACAGGACACCCAATATCAAAACAGTCCATTGCCCGTTGGATCTCTGCTGCGATTGGTTTCTGTCATCAGCTGGCAGGCAAACCTTTACAGACAACTCCAAGAGCACATTCTACTAGAGCAATCTCTTCCTCTACCGCTCTCTTTGCTGGTGTGCCTATTCATCAAATCTGCAGAGCTGCTACGTGGTCCAACAGGCACACCTTTACAAGGCACTACTGTTTGGAAGCTGCCAATGATGCAGACACATCTGTGGGACAGGCGGTTCTCCGTAATCTTTTTAAATAAGGTGAGCCTCTGTTTTTCCCTCCTCCTCTTACTATTGTTTAACATGGATTTATACATTTATATCTTCATATGTGAATAGACGTATAACAATAAGCTATATTTGTGATTACACTTTGACTGTGTTATGCATATGCTTATGTTGTGATGATAATGTCACTAGTATTGTTATGGAGTCACTGCTATCTACTCTGATTCAAGCATGTGAATCTATGAAAGATACCCCAATACTGGAGAAGAACAAAAGTTACTTACCTGTAATCTGTGGTTCTCCAGTATTAGTATCTTTCATAGATTCACATGCAACCCGCCCACCTCCCCTCAGGCTATGCTCTGTTTCATTCTGGATCACACTTGTGCTGGAAAATCTGAGAGCCTGAGCCTCTGAGGAGAACATTCTGGGTGGTGCTGTCGCCTGATTGGCTGTAGTTTGGACTATATATAATGACTTGGACGAGTCATGAAAGTGGAGGATTTTTTTCCTTTTGATTTCTGGCTACTTTACTTCCTGGTTCTAATTTACCTAGGATATGGTATATATATATATATATATATATATATATATTGCTATTTTTATGTACCGTGGGACTCCCACTCCGACGACGGGGAATGATTCAAGCATGTGAATCTATGAAAGATACTAATACTGGAGAACCACAGATTACAGGTAAGTAACTTTTGTTCATATTATGGATGTTAAGGTTGATGATTTTACCTATCTGCCTTTTTTTTTTTTTTACACCTTTGCAGTCATAATGTCCTTCTGCTTAAACTATTTTTTTTTTTAACTCTAGTTTTATGTCCCTAGATAGACTAAGTCCTTTTATTCTTCACCCTGTGCTGTCATCAAACCCTTGCGGTAGAATGCTTTTGGTGTCCTGAAGTCCTTAGCTGTGACGCCTGGCACTGGATAAAGCCATCCGTTTAGGATTAGAGAGGGCAGGACATTTTCTAGTTTTTTTCAGCAGCCTGAATTAAATTTTGAAAATGGAGAGCTCTCCTTGATGGGCCTGGTAATTCGCCCTTGGGTAGGCTGTCTTTATAGCACAAGGTTCTGTACAGTCAGTTGTAGTTTCTGTTTCATATTGACTGTTCTTTAAGCCTTTAATCCTACTGCCATTTACTATCCAATGGAAGGGTTGGCAGAGATGATCACCTCTCCCCGTTTTCAGTCAATTCCCCCCTGCACTGACAGCAGGCTGAAGCGTATCATACCTGGCTCCTCTAACATCGTTTAAAAGAACACGGAACAGTGGTTCTTAGGACATTAAGAAATCTTTTCTATAAAGACAGGTCTTACCTTACTCTCCTCTTCCTGTATGTACATGAAAGGAGGAAGTTGACAGTGCCTTTTGCATAGCAGGATCCTCCACTGACTAGCTTAGTACCAGTGACTGTGCACCACAAAACATGTATCATTACATACAGGGTGTGTGACTGCATGTTAAGAAATCATACCATCATGTAAAGTTCAAGTGACTATTATACGACCTTGTGCTGATTTATGCAGGCCAAGGAGATGCCCACAGGATCGTGTACTGTTCCACATGATTCCAGTGTCTGTATGGCATGATCTTGCATTGGTGTGACTGCGTACAAGCTGATTCTTGTACTTGAACATTTAGCCAAGTGACTGAATGACAGGACCTTGTGCTGATAGTACTTTTGTACGAAGATACATTTTGTAAAGGCAGGCCTGCTGACTGTACATACTTTGGTTAGTCTACAGTGAAGTCAACCCTTAAACACTTTACCAGCACTTAGATACACTGATAGTGTGAGGGTTGTGATAGTGGTGGTATATAAGTGCTCTCAGTTGTCCTATTTTAGCACAAACATTAATATCTTTAATGGCTAATGTAATATAATCAATAATATGCTGCATAACTAAACACTTATAAGGTCCCAAAGGCGAGACCTATTGCATGTGGAAACTCCTTCACTGGCAAACTATTGTTAAGCGTTGTAGGATCCACACTGATAGTCATACATGTAGAATATTCCCATCGGTATACAGGGACCATGGAGCACTTCTTTTTTACCAATATTGGGTAGGTAAAAAACTTAAACTGGAGGCCAGCACTTCAAACGTCCAAAATAGAGGTCACCTCCAAAGCACAAAACAGGTCAGATTTGACTGAACTATTCTTCCTGGAAATGCCAAATTAAAAATAACAAAAGCATACATTGCAGCAGAATATTTTGTGGTGGTATTGTCATTTTGATTACTTTAAGGTTTGTTTTACATACAAAATTGCTACCATTCTATTATTTGTATTTTTCGGACACAGCACACAATTGTGCTTATTATTATGACCAAAATAATTAATGTTTTATTTTCCAGATTCATTATCACAGAAAGTGAAGCATTTGCCTGTAATAGAGGAAGAGGTTAGTAGCTGAGATATGTTTTTAATAACGTGCTGTATATTTAAAATGTGAGAGCTGATCTCGTTGTCTAAAATATTCTGTTTTTAAACCTTTGTTTTATTAGTGTGTTTTACGGTTTCTTGTTCTTATACAGTGTAGGATTTTTGTATATTAATTTTCGAAGCATAGATAGGCTCTTACATAGATTTAAAAGCCTTCAATAGTTTATCTTGGTGAACTTGGAAGTCCCTTGTACTTTTTATCATAGCTGTATTAAACTTATTTTAATAGCCTATCCACCACATTCTTGTGCTTTCACCTCCAATCAATAAGGATGACAGGCCTAAAGCTCCATTGCTGGTGGTTAGCATTCAATTATTTCGCAACTCATCTTATTTAATGGGATTTAATGGGATACCTTGGAATCATTAATTTAAACTAAAGCTTTCTGAATACAAAGTAGGTCAGTTTTAGTTTGATGACATCTGATTTCCAGTTGGCACCCTCTCCGCCAAACTAACTGAGGCCCAAACACTCCAGCTCTCTGATAAGATCTGTATTTATTTATAACCTTCTAAGCCTGTCACCAATTTTAGTTTCCAGGTCTTGTGGCTTTTATGGGCTGTAATAACTTAATTGGAAAACAAAGCGGCAGAGAAAACTCTTGAGGCTCTTGCGCAGGCTACATTTGGAGGGTGCATCAGATGGCAAACTATTTTTTTTTTTCAAAATAGATTTTATTTTGTTAGCAAGTAGAGTCACTTCATTACATACAGGATACTCTTTGTAATAAAAATAAAGCTTAGTGACGCCTGATCTGTCGACATCTATAATATCAGTACAGAGTTTATGAGAAAAGAACATAAACATGATGATCTTACACACATTAGCTCTCAACGATTCAACATATTGTGCCATGTCAATGATATCCTTCCGTTTACGGTTCCCCCCTTGACACCACGTCTTTTTCCACCCTGCCCGGTGCACAATTATCATCTCCCAGTTTCTGCTGGTTCCCATACCTTGGTATCTTGCCTTTGAGGTGGGGGGCACCAGATAAAGGCCCCTGTATTCCGCCCCTCTGTTCCATATTTTAGGGTGTTTCTGCGGGCAACCCCTGGCTTTGAATATGGGTAGCTCCTGGCCTATACAGAAATCCAGTCCTGTTTTACAGGCTCCCAATATGGGAGAGAGCTGGGCTTTCCATGCTTTGGCAATATCTCTTTTCGCTAGGGTAAGGCCCAGGAACAACAAATGGCGTTTATATCGGTTGCCACCAATCCCTTCTGTGATATGGAGTAGTATAAGCCTCGGTGACATAGGTATGTCCCATACCAATATCTCGGATAGACCGGTCGTGACCCCTCTCCAGAACCGAGTAAGCGCAGTGCATTGACAGACTGTTTGAATAAATGTACCATCCGCACTGCTGCAGCGCAAGCAGACAGGGGAGGGTATCAGACCCGCCCTCCACAACCTATGTCTGGTAAAACATGCTCTATGCAAATATTTGAATTGGATTAATCTTAGCCGTGAAGCTATTGCGGCTCCACGTGGATATTCCAGCGACTCCGCCCAGTCGTCGTTGTCTAGGGAACCCAGGTTTGTCCACCAAGTCTCCCGAAGTGTAGCCAGTGTGGTGGGAATATTTGTCACTAGGGATTGGTATATTTTAGTTATTTTGTGCTCCCCTATGTCACCCATGAAAACTTTGGCCTCTATTGGATTAAATTCTGGTAGGGTCTCTAGATGTGCAACAAACGGGGTCAGTGCATGGCGAAATTGGAAGTATTTATAGAATTGCAAGTGCGGCATGTCAAAATCCCTCTGAAGGTCTTGGAAGGATTTCAGGGAGCTGCCTCGCATGACAACCCCCAATGTGGAGATGCCGATATCGTCCCAGCCTCTGAACCCAGACAGTGTAGACAGTTGGGGTAAGAGCCACTTTGCCCTAGGGGGTCTCTCCTGTCAGCCGACCCCACCATCCTATTCTGTGCAGTGATTGTTTCCATAACCTGAACACCACCCTCGTAGCCGGCGGTAGTCGTCGAAGTTATCGGGGTTTATGAAGATCTGAATGGGTTAGCGCCTTGCCCAACAGCCAGTGTTCAAGGAGGTATGCTGTGTCATGTCTATCTCCGAACCACCATTGGTTCAGGACTAAGAGATGGGAGGCAGCGTAGTATCATTGGATGTCGGGGGTCGCTATCCCGCCACAATAAGTTGATGAAAGCATGTTTTAAGAGCGACTCTAGTTGCTCCTTCGGCCCAAAGGAAGCGGCTCAGCACTCTATCGATCTGACGGAACCAAGCGGGGGAGATCGGGAAGGAGTGATTCTGTAGCTGATACAAGAGACGGGGAAGAGAGACCATCTTGAAGATGGCCGATTTCCCAAGGATAGAGAGCGGTGGGCGCGACCACGCTTTCATCTCGGCCTGTGCTTGCACCCACGTGGGGGTGAGGTTTTTGTCCCAGATTATAGGCTGAGATGTCGACAGAAACACCCCTAGGTATTTAAACCCCATCGTTACATCCTTAGACCAGGTACCTATTTCCGTTATACCGCGTAGTAGCCAGAGGGTCGATTTGCCAATATTCATATTGAGCCCCTATTTCTCTCCAAAGATCTGCATTATACGTCCCAGCCTCAGTCCCGTCCTGGGCGGGTCGGTGAGAAAGAAAAGGACTTCGTCCGCATACAATGCTATACGGTCCGAAATCCCTCTGGACCACTCGAAACCTCTGACCTGCACATTGATTCTAACCCACGATGCCAGTGGTTCCATGGCCAATGCAAATAGGTATGGGGACAGGGGGCATCCCTGACGGGTACCGCACCCAATAGGAAAAGCACGATAGATCGCACCAGCCACCCGAACCAAGGCTGTAAGGTCTGTGTAAAGCAATTTTACGTATGAGATAAAGCGGGCCCTATATTTAAGCGTTGTAGAAGCGCAAACAGGTATGTCCAGCTCAGCGAGTCAAATGCCCGGTCGATCTCAGCTAGTAACAGTGCTGCCGGGCCATCTAGGCGATCTATTGCTGCTATGGCGTTGTGACCACGTTGGATATTATGACGAGTGGCGCGATGGGGGCATGAATCCTGCCTGATCCAGATGGACTCGGTCCACCATTTATGGGAAAATACAATTTGCAAGAGCTTTTGCCAGTAGTTTGGCCTCAACATTCAACAGCGATTTAGGACGATACGATATGTGTTGATCGGGGGGTCTGCCTGGTTTTGGGAACATCGCAATCTTGGCGTGTCTCCAGTGTGGTGGGAGTCTTCCCACTTCGAGGGCCTCATTAACCACTGCGAGATAGTGAGCGCCGAGCAGGGACTGAAATATTTTAAAAAATTTGCACGGGAAGCCATTAGGGTGCGGTATTTTACCTGTACGCACTTCTACTAGAGACGCTCCCAGTTCCTCCATCGTAAGGGGATTATCTAATTCTGCGTGAACTGAGTCATTCAGTGCCCTTGGAGGTAGGTCATCTAGAAATCGTTGTATAGTGGATTCAGGTAGGCTATCTTTAGGGGCGTAAAGGTCCGCATAGTATAGTGCGAAACTGGATGCAATGTGAGATGGATCAGTGAGCACTTTTCCTTGTAAGTCACGAATACCGGGTATGTTAGGCAGGTGATTCGCGTGCCGACACAGTCGATGTAATAGTGCGCTGGATTTGTCCCCCCATTGGTATATCCTGCTTCGGGAGGCCAGCCATGCCTGTTTGGCCTCACCCAGCAGTGCCCCAGCATAGAGTTGTTGGGTGTGAAGCAATTGTCGGCGTGCCTGTTTCCCATCCTCCCCTTTACTTCGTCACTCTAGCTCGAGAATCTGCGCCTCCGCCTGGATTAATGATTCACGACTCTTCTTCCGCTGGGCAGTACAAAAGGAGATATCTATACCCCCGAGAGTCGGCTTCATCGCCTTCCAACACGTCCCCGCCGATTCCACTGTCAGTGTTGTTAGTGAAATATTCGGTTATAGCTCGGTGCATATGCGCCCTATATTGTTGGTCGTGTAGGTGCCAAGTCGATTGGCGCCAGCGGAAAGCGGGACGCTCAGCGCCCATCTGCAGCTCGAGTACCACTGGGGAGTCGTCAGAGAGACCCCTGGGCAGTATTTCGGTTAACACTATTCTATAGAAATGGCTGGCGGGCACAAATATGTAATCTAGGCGGGAGAACGAGTCATGGACACTAGAATAGTATGTGTACTCGTGTTCTGTCGGGTGCAATTGCCCCCAAGTAGCTATCCATCCCATCCCCTCTACCATAGTTCTTGAGCTGGACTCACCACGAGTCCGGGATCCGCGCCATGATCTCGATCTGTGGCTCCGTTTCCCTTTAGGTTTGTTAGACTTATGTGTTATTTACCCGGACGATGACCCCGAATCGTGTTGCGGTTGGGTATGTGGCTTCATTTTCACTATTTTGTCAGTCCAGGCGAACACCTCCTCCAGTGTTTCAAAAAATATCGAGCGCGACTGATACATGACCCGCAGCCGGGCCGGGAACAGTAGAGCATATGTGATTTTCAAGTTGCGCAAACAGGCCTTAGCCGCTGTGAAGGACTGCCGGCGTTGCTGTACCATTTTGGTGTAGTCCGGAAAGATTAAGATGTGATGTGAGGCATACCAGAGTTGGTCCGTTAATCTGGCATGTTTTAGGATGACATCCCTGTCGTGAAAATTTAGGATCTTGGCGATTATTGGTCGCGGTCTGGCCCCGGGCAGGGTTTTTGTAGTTGGGCCCGATGGGCGCTGTTGGAAATGGCCCTTTTTGCAGGGTCACCCTTAAACTTTTTGCCTTCTTCCTGTATTTTTCCTGACCTGCTTTTGTTGGTTTTATGACTCTGGGCACTTTATCACTGCTGATCAGTGCTAAAGTGCATATGCTCTCCCTTTGTAAATATGACTATGTGAATTGGTATATCCATGATTGGCTTATTTGGTTTACCTGTTAGTCCCTAGTAGTGTGGCCTGTATGTGCCCAGGGCTGGTAAACCAAATGCTGCTGGTGGGCCTGCAGCGCTGGGTTGCGCCACCCACAGAAGCAGCTTGTAAAGTGTGTCTCAGACCTGCCACTGCAGAGTCTGTGTGCAGTCCAGAACTGCCATCTTGGCTGTGAAGTGCACCCACTTCCCAGCCCCTGAACCTTCCCTTGGCATCATGTAAGTCACCCCTATGGTAGGGTGCATTGTGTGTGTAAGGTAGGACATGCCTTGGTGTGTGTAGCATGTCCTGGTAGTGAATTACACCTAATTTCGTTTTTCACTACTGTAAGGCTACCTGTTCCCCATAGGCTAGAATGGGCAGTTTGACTATTACAGTCTATAGTCCTAACTGACCCCAGGAACATGGTAGAAAAACGAATTTAGTATGCCTGAGCTCAGAATATTAAAATACATCTTTTAGTGAAGTTTATTTTTATATTCTGTGTTTGAAAATACCACTTTTAGAAAGTAGGTATTTTCTTGCCTAAGCCTTCCAGTGTGCTCTGCTGTTATGTGTATTGGCTGTCTGGTTTTGGAGGCACAGGGCAGTCTGAGTCAGACCTGGGCTGAATAGAGAGATCTGCATTTAGAGTATGGGGAGGGGTGGCTCCTTGACCTGAATAGGGCTGTGCCTGGCAAGGTGAATGCTGGCTCCACCTCCTACTGTGTGTCTGATAGCAGACCCCCTCTTTCTGAAAGGAAGGATGCAGCCTGGTAAACAAAGTGCTCCAGGACTGAACAGAACTGGTTCTGGCTAGGCTCAGTGACTTGTAGCTTTTGAGAACAAAGACTTTTGGGGTATAAATATCTGTGCTGAAACCCCAACAAAGTGTATTGCTCCTGGACATCAAGACAAACCTCTGTCCGTGTAACTGAAGGAATCTGCAGGAGGTGACTATCCTTGTGCTTGTGTGCTGTTTCTTGGATTGGCCTGCAGTGGTTGCCATTGGACTTGGAAGAAGAGGGAAAAGGACTTTTGAGAGAACTTTTATTAATCTTGCTAAAGCAATCACCCAAGGGCTAGGAGAGAGCTAGCCTCCTGTTGAAGTCAAAGGCACATCAGACTTCACCACCAGCCTCCTGATTCCTCCCAGCGAGGATTTCTATCTGCAGGTGAGGCTCCTGTGAGTTCCAGGGCCTCTAGTTCTACTACAGAGAAGAGAGTGCTGAAATCGTCGCTAACGCACGTTTGCGAGCCGCCGCAGCCGAGAGCGCCCGAAAAATCATCGCGCTGCTGCCGCCGAGTGCTCGCAACCAAAGATCGAGTCATCGCACCGAGATCATCGCTTCACGACATCGCAGCGCGGACGTCGAGCGTCCGCCATTTTCATCGCATCAGGATCGTCGCTCCCTCGCGGCGCGCCATTTCTTCGCATCGCAACCCGATCGCACACGCAACAAGATCGTCGCCTCGCCTCCTCCCTTGCGGCAGGGAGTCATCGCATCAACGGTCTAGCGTGCAGAAGTTTGTCGCAGCGTATCTACACGCATCAGCAGATCGGCGCATCATCCTCCCTCGCGGCAAGGATTTAACGCATCGCCGGCCTCGCGTGCAGAAATTCATCGCTACAGCTTCTTTGCGACAATTTGTTGATTTTGCTACGAAATCCAGGTACTTTGTAGGTAAAAGGGTCGCAGAGACCACTGCTTTGAACTGAACTCCTCTTTGCGAACTTGAACTATTTTTGCAGCATTCCAAGAGTAATCCTATTTGACAGTATTGTGGCTTTTTTATCGTTATTGGTCTTGTGTTAAGTCTATATATAAAGATACTTATTTTTGATAACTACTTGTGTGGTGTCCCTTTGTAGTGTTCCTCACTGTGTTACTGTGTATGGTCATAAATGCTTCACACACTGCCTCGGAGATAAGCCTAGCTGCTCGTGCTACGTTGCCACAGGGTTGAGCAGGGGTTATCAAAGGGTGGAGCCCTCTCACTCTGACTTAGGAAGAAGGGTCCCTACTTGGACAGTGGCCAGCCATTGCCAACTAGAGACCCCCATTTCTAACATTGGTGGTCAGCGGTGAGGATCTGGACTTGCATTTATGATCGCATACAGTAATTATAGTGTACACTACTAGTGAGTGCAGACCATAACGCAACCACATACGTTTTTGAGGTTTTCTGATTCTATTTTTGATTTATATTGCCAGTTATTGCTACAATGGGTCTTGCTGAAATGAGACCTACCTTTTATATAGATGATCTGTTGACCTACAGTCTAGAGGAGCTAAGGGGGTTCTGTGAGGAGAGGGGCTTAGTAGTGAGTAGGAAGGAGACTCAGCTATCCCTGCAGACATCCCTGAGACTTTGGCAACAAGACAGATGGAGATTCTTGGAGTCCCAGTACACCTACCAAGAGGGTAGTTGGTCTGAGGGTGGCTCTGGAGAGTCTGAAGAGGAGGAAGAAAGTGTTATGGAATATCTCATAGGTAGGGAGTTCCTTGCTGAGTCTAGTGCCTATGGTAGTGCCCGATTCCCCTCATGGTCCCCAGAGGAGTTGGTGGACAGGCGGGAGGGTCCCATCGGTAGGGAGTCCCTTGCTGGGTCTAGTGCACAGGGTAGTGCCCAATTCCCTTCATGGTCCCCAGAGGAGTTGGACAGACAGAGGGAGAGGGAGCACCAGCTGGAATTAGAGAGGCTCCAAATAGAGATTGCCCAGCTGGAGGCACACATAGCGCAGATAGCAGGAAAGGAGAAGTTAGCTCGGGAGGGTAGATTATCCCCTGAGCGCAGTTTTAATTGTCTGGATTCACCAGTGAGGGTGGGGTCCAGTGGTGGCAGCAAAATTGAGGTATATAGTGATGACAGTGTAGTACACCCACCCAGAGATGTGGTACCTGACTTGAAGGAGGGGGTTGATCTAGACCAGGGGATTCAAGGATATGAGGTAGCTCCATTGATGTGCAGTGTCCCTGAGGTGGATTGGGGAACTAGCGCGGGGTCCCATAGTCCTAGTGAAGGGAGGGATACTCTACCGACTCTGGATGAGAGGTGCAGGGAGAGGGGTTCCCCCGTGGTTGAAGTCCTGGTGTATGAGTGTGAGGACCGCCCAGAAGAGTGTGGGTCGAGTGATAGAGACAGTCAGTTAATGTCTCGCCCATTTCAGGAGAGTGATGTGGGGTACGTGTGTGAGGCACTGGATTGTGAGGTGAAGGTTAGCACCTGCGTAGAACTGTGTAATCCAATTGTGGGAGAGCATATTGTGAGTTCCTATTTTCCAGAACTAAACCAACACCTGTTAGAGTGTGAGTTCTCTGATCCTAGGGAACTTGCACAGGAGGCAGACCTCTGGGTGAGTACCAGAGGCTCTGTAGAGGCAGTGGGGAATGACCCTAAGAGGAGTGGTTCAGATGTCTTCCAACCCAGAGTGGTGGGAGAGGTTCGGAGTGATACAGCTCGGTCCCCATGTTGTGAGGAGGTTGTAGGGCCTCACATCCTGTCTCGTGGGAGCAGGAGTGAGACTGGGATAGGTCCCGAAGTGCCCCAACCTCAGTCTCAAGGACTGGATGGTTCCATGAGGGAACACCAGGTTGGGAGCCTAGTCTGTCCGGATGGACCGTCCGTTGTGGGGGGTCTCCCCGTGTTAGGTGAACTGGGAGTGCCTGTAGTCAGGCCTCCATCAGTTCTTGTGTCTGGCAGTGCCACTCCTAGGGGGAGGGTACAGAAGTCCAGCCTGAGGGGTGAAAGGGGGAAGGAGTCCCCAGTGGGAGAACCAGTGGGTCAGGGGCCAGTCAGAAGGGCTGAGCCCCATAGGAGTGACCATGGGGACACCACTTCTGTCCTGGGGATCTTTGCGCACTGTCAGGTGGACAGGGTTCGGGAGATCTGCACCAGGCAGACTGTCACGCAACACAGGGGTTCTGCGTTACCCTCGGGGAGGGTAGTTGTACTCCCCAGGAAGTCCTGGTTGGCTAGGCAGTTGTTCAGCCGCAGGGGTTGGTCCCTGGGTTGGTAAGTCAGGTCCAGGTGTTGTCTGACCTGGAGGGAGGGACAACTGTAAGCAGTGTCCCGACCATTTGTGCAGTATGCTGGAAGGGGGTGCAGAGGGAGGGAGTCCTCGCCTCTGACCCTGGTGCAACCTGAGGGTTTTTTCAGGTTGGTAGATCAGTTGCAGGGTCCAGGCCCTGAACTGGTGGAGGGGTGTGTTTCCCTTGAGGGGGGCCTGTGTGCTTCCCAGGAAGTCCTGGTGTGCCAGGCAGACTGTCGAACAACTCTAGAGGAATGTACTTTCCTTGGGGGAATTGGTGTACTCCCCAGAAGTCCTGGGTTGCCAGGCACAGGTCCAACCTAAGGGTCCAGACCCTGGGTTAGGGGGCCAGGTTCAGGGTGTCCCCCCTGACCTGGAGGAAGGGGCAACTGCTAACAGTGCCCCTACCGGTTTGTGTTATGGGGGCACCTCTCCAGGTGGGAGGGTGCAGGGCCCCAGTAAAGGGGGCGGGGAGAGGGCAGCCTCACCCCTGACCTCCGCCCAGTCTAAGGGTACAGACCCTATGCTGGGATACCAGTTGCAGGATAGAACCCCTGAACTGGTGGGCAAGTTGTGCAGGACACCTGCCACAGGTGCCCTGACAATTCTGGACGGGGGTACCGCTCCAGGTGGGAGGGTACCGAGCCCCAAAGAGGAGGACCTGGTGTGGGAAAGCCCACCCCAGTCTCTGGCCCAGCCGCTGGGTACAGACCCTATGCTGGGATACCAGTTGCAGGATAGAACCCCTGAACTGGTGGGCAAGTTGTGCAGGACACCTGCCACAGGTGCCCTGACAATTCTGGAAAAGGGTACCGCTCCAGGTGGGAGGGTACCGAGCCCCAAAGAGGAGGACCGGGTGTGGGAGAGCCCACCCCAGTCTCTGGCCCAGCCGCTGGGTACAAGCCCAGGGCTGGTGGGTCAGTGTCAGGGTGCCTTGCCTGACCTGACAGGAGGGAGAGTGGACAAAAGGTGCCAAGCACCTGGGGTTACTGCCCCCCACTCTCTGATGCCACAAAGGTTTGAGAAGCCTGAGAGGTATAAGGCCTGGGTCTCATCACTGACTATTGTCAGTGGCTACTGTGGCTTGTTGTCTATCTGTTGGGACCCACCTGGGGGCCAGTTAAGGTTAGGTGCTGCCCGGGTGGTGTCCACAGGTGAGGGGAAGAGTTCCCCATGGGTTGTCTTAGTGGGCCCTGAGAGTGTGGACAGAGGGATCCACCAGGGGTTCAGATTGGCGTAGAACTGGAATATGCCCCTGCAGTTGCGGGCCAGTTCCGTGTTCTATCGCCCAAAGCAGGGAATCCTATCAAGGTAGTGAGTGGTCTACCCTGCGTTTTGGCTGGAAGGGGGTTGTGTTGAAAATGGCCCTTTTTGCAGGGTCACCCTTAAACTTTTTGCCTTCCTCCTGTATTTTTCCTGACCTGCTTTTGTTGGTTTTATGACTCTGGGCACTTTATCACTGCTGATCAGTGCTAAAGTGCACATGCTCTCCCTTTGTAAATATGACTATGTGAATTGGTATATCCATGATTGGCTTATTTGGTTTACCTGTTAGTCCCTAGTAGTGTGGCCTGTGTGTGCCCAGGGCTGGTAAACCAAATGCTGCTGGTGGGCCTGCAGCGCTGGGTTGCGCCACCCACAGAAGCCGCTTGTAAAGTGTGTCTCAGACCTGCCACTGCAGAGTCTGTGTGCAGTCCAGAACTGCCATCTTGGCTGTGAAGTGCACCCACTTCCCAGCCCCTGAACCTTCCCTTGGCATCATGTAAGTCACCCCTATGGTAGGGTGCATTGTGTGTGTAAGGTAAGACATGCCTTGGTGTGTGTAGCATGTCCTGGTAGTGAATTACACCCAATTTCGTTTTTCACTACTGTAAGGCTACCTGTTCCCCATAGGCTAGAATGGGCAGTTTGACTATTACAGTCTATAGTCCTACCTGACCCCAGGAACATGGTAGAAAAACGAATTTAGTATGCCTGAGCTCAGAATATTAAAATACATCTTTTAGTGAAGTTTATTTTTATATTCTGTGTTTGAAAATACCACTTTTAGAAAGTAGGTATTTTCTTACCTAAGCCTTCCAGTGTGCTCTGCTGTTATGTGTATTGGCTGGCTGGTTTTAGAGGGACAGGGCAGGCTGAGTCAGACCTGGGCTGAATAGAGAGATCTGCATTTAGAGTATGGGGAGGGGTGGCTCCTTGACCTGAATAGGGCTGTGCCTGGCAAGGTGAATGCTGGCTCCACCTCCTACTGTGTGTCTGAAAGCAGACCCCCTCTTTCTGAAAGGAAGGATGCAGCCTGGTAAACAAAGTGCTCCAGGACTGAACAGAACTGGTTCTGGCTAGGCTCAGTGACTTGTAGCTTTTGAGAACAAAGACTTTCGGGGTATAAATATCTGTGCTGAAACCCCTACAAAGTGTATTGCTCCTGGACATCAAGACGAACCTCTGTCCGTGTAACTGAAGGAATCTGCAGGAGGTGACTATCCTTGTGCTTGTGTGCTGTTTCTTGGATTGGCCTGCAGTGGTTGCCATTGGACTTGGAAGAAGAGGGAAAAGGACTTTTGAGAGAACTTTTATTAATCTTGCTAAAGCAATCACCCAAGGGCTAGGAGAGAGCTAGCCTCCTGTTGAAGTCTCAGGCACATCAGACTTCACCACCAGCCTCCTGATTCCTCCCAGCGAGGATTTCTATCTGCAGGTGAGGCTCCTGTGAGTTCCAGGGCCTCTAGTTCTACTACAGAGACGAGAGTGCTGAAATCGTCGCTAACGCACGTTTGCGAGCCGCCGCAGCCGAGAGCGCCCGAAAAATCATCGCGCTGCTGCCGCCGAGTGCTCGCAACCAAAGATCGAGTCATCGCACCGAGATCATCGCTTCACAACATCGCAGCGCGGACGTCGAGCGTCCGCCATTTTCATCGCATCACATCAGGATCGTCGCTCCCTCGCGGAGCGCCATTTCTTCGCATCGCAACCCGATCGCACACGCAACAAGATCGTCGCCTCGCCTCCTCCCTTGCGGCAGGGAGTCATCGCATCAATGGTCTAGCGTGCAGAAGTTTGTCGCAGCGTATCTACACGCATCAGCAGATCGGCGCATCATCCTCCCTCGTGGCAAGGATTTAACGCATCGCCGGCCTCGCGTGCAGAAATTCATCGCTACAGCTTCTTTGCGACAATTTGTTGATTTTGCTACGAAATCCAGGTACTTTGTAGGTAAAAGGGTCGCAGAGACCACTGCTTTGAACTGAACTCCTCTTTGCGCACTTGAACTATTTTTGCAGCATTCCAAGAGTAATCCTATTTGACAGTATTGTGGCTTTTTTTATCGTTATTGGTCTTGTGTTAAGTCTATATATAAAGATACTTATTTTTGATAACTACTTGTGTGGTGTCCCTTTGTAGTGTTCCTCACTGTGTTACTGTGTATGGTCATAAATGCTTCACACACTGCCTCTGAGATAAGCCTAGCTGCTCGTGCTACGTTACCACAGGGTTGAGCAGGGGTTATCAAAGGGTGGAGCCCTCTCACTCTGACTTAGGAAGAAGGGTCCCTACTTGGACAGTGGCCAGCCATTGCCAACTAGAGACCCCCATTTCTAACAGGCGCGTTCGATTATAAAGCATTGAGATAAGGAGTTTGACGGGAGTCATTCCGTTAGCCATGTCGTGAGGAACTGTTCCAATATCGCTGCCCTTGCAGCCCTCCGGCAAACCCACAAAACAAAGATTATTTCTGCGAGCCCTTCCCTCCGCATCCTCTACTCTGGTCTCAAGGCCCCTTGTAATGGACTCCAGGGACAATACCTTTTTTACAGGGATGTGACGGTGTCCTCCACAGTCGATATTCTAGTCTCGGCATCTGTTATTCTGTCGACTGCTTTGCGCAGGTCTTGACGGATGAGCATAACGTCCGATCCCACAGCCCCAATCTTGGACTCCAGGGTGTCTCTGCATTGCGTGATGGCGGCCATCAACGCAGCATTATCTGGGATGGCGTGGGCCTGCCCGCTTGATCTGCCGCCGGGGTCTCGGTGCCCGTGTAGCGGTCCATCGTGCTTTGTTTGGTTCCCTGTGGCTTATCCAGTGTCATCTTTGGTATATGTATGAGGGGGCTCCCAATAATCGGGTACTCCTCGGTTAGCTCCGATGGGAGGAATCCCCAGAGCAGCAGGCAGTAGAATCCAAAGTGGGCCATCGGCTGCAGCAATGTCCAAGGAGGCTTTGTCTAACGTATCCGGGGCCCAAACCTCGCCTGAAGGCCGGAGAGAAGGCAACCCACACACAAGCGGCACCAGGAAATGGCCTGGTCGCCTCTGTGCATGGGCACCCCCCCCAATGGGTGCCTCTGCCCTGGCTCCGCCGGCCCGCACTCGTGATCTTTGTTTGGTCTCTCCTGCAGCTCCGGGGGGGAGGGGGGGAGGGGGAGGAGGCCGGTCGCACCCCCCCGGGACAGTCCGAGTCGGTCCCCAAGCCCTTCTGCTGGTCCTGCAGAGCACCACAGTCACTCAACTGCAGGGGCCGTCCTCAACGCTCAGTTCCACACCACGGAGGCCCCAACCACTCTCTGTTGTATGTAGGCCGCACCTGACTTGGGCCTCTAATTCCAACAAGCGAGGCCCGCAAGGGGGGGAGGGGGGGGGAGAATGGCGAACGGGTGGCCAGCATGGATCCAGGATATGTCTCTGGTCCGCACAGCGCTTTAATGAGTGCCGCCCCTACTCTGTCGTCTAGCCTGTGTGCCTCCGCTCCGCGGACGGTTTGTTTCCGGAATCGGCGCCGGCCGTGGCACTCCCTGGTTCCCGCTCCTCTCACCGCAGGCCCTAGCACCAGTCCGGCGCGCCCCGCTTCAGCCCCCCACCAAGCAGCCTGGGCCCCACCTGTGCAGACCGATGTCGGATCTGTGGCTGCCGCCGACTCACACGCCGAGGGGGGGGCAGCGGCTATCTCGCCGCTGCGCAGGTCCAGGACTCTCCGCTTGATCTCCACAGCGACGTTCTCGCTGGGGCGTGTTGCTTTAGATTCGGCGGTCTTGGTCACCGTCGTTGATGTCGTCCAGTTCTATGCCACTTTCAGGAAGGTAGGGGATGTTCATGTCGGGCTGATGAGGTAGGATTTTGCAGGATATTTTATTGGGCTACTGGAGCTCGCCTAAGCCGTGTCCGCCATGTTGGACCGCTAGGCCACGCCCCGGCAAACTGTATTTTGATAATTTATCAAGCTTTTCTTGGTGGTTGAGCTGCCGTCCTTTGTCCTTGGCCATATCCTCCCCCAGAATTTGCCTTGCGGTTCCAGTCGACCAAAGTCACTGCCAGCCCTCATGCAGCGATATCACTACCTTGATCCCGACACAGGTCTTAAGAAGGAACCCACCTACTTAACCTCCCTGCTTTGAGTGCCTATGTCCAAACCCAAACTGTGAAAAGCTGCTCCTCTTTATCACCCACAGCCCATTTGGATTGCTGCTTCCTCTCAGAGCCCATGTCAAGAGTATGCAGAGATGCTTGTGCTGAACCCAAAGTTGCAACCATAAGCACTGTCAAGAGCACTCTAGGCAGGAGACCATCTCTCTTTCAGAGGCCAGTCACAACTTCCAGCAAGGTCCCCAGAGGAGAAGCACATCCCTCTGTACACATGGAACATCGGCAGCAGGATAGATAGAAGCGGGACCCTGGATTGGTGCAGTCACCTATGACATTTTCATACTCCCAGTTGAGGTGAGACACTCTATAGTGGCAACCACAGAGCATTGGGTCCTTCCTTTTGCTCTCACTGTCCAGTGACTGGTGTATACATGTGAGCAATTTCAGATACCAGTGGTGTGCCCCAATTATACTGCCCATCTGCGGATACAATCCACCCCTCCCCTACCATGTCACCCAGCTGACTGGTCGCCAGTCCCCTTCCTCCCACCTCAAAATCATGGAATCGGTGCCAGCACATTGACCACCTGCTTTAAGATCAGCCTCCTTCCTGACATGCAGTGTCTATGCTGAAAGGATCTATATTAACAGTTCTATCTCTGGCCCCTCTCCCTGGCCTTCTATGATGCTTAGTGTGACCTCCACAGCTCATTTTCCACTTCAGGGAAGGTGTTCATAGCCCTAAAAACTCCAGACAGTCTTGCTTAGGCCACAATTAAAGCTGATAGGCAACACCTGCATGGATACAGCCTTCCCAGTGAGTCCACCACCACACTCACCACTAGCCCAAACACCTTGAGACTTGATGTCTACAGGAATGCCCAGAAATTGGACTTTCTCCTGCTGTCCCAAAGAGGCTTCCTCTGGGGCCTCCTTACTGCCGCTGGGGAGTGATTCTGGTTCTCTGAATGGATCTTCTGGTGCAGCAGCATTTGTAGCCAAAGCCATTTGCAGCATCTGGCAGCCCCCAGCCTCTTCAGCGCACCCTCAGAACAGCAGTCTTCAACTTATCTGCGTATCACATGGGTCACATACAACCCAACCCACCACATGCCGCTAGATAGTCTCCTGGCTCCCTTTGAGGGGGGAGACACCTTTCAACACCTCACTAGCGCCCACCTCCGTTGCCTCAGGCAGGCCACAGCAGAGGCACTGCAGCACTCCCAATTGCAAGGATCACCAGAGTACTCCAGGAGAGACCATCTCTGTGAGAGAATTTTTAAAGGAAACAGAATACATTCAGAGATTTCTTGGAAAGGAGCACTAGCAGGGCACGTCCTACATTTTGCCCTCCCAGGCAGCGCCTTCTTGCATACTGGCAACGTCAGTAACAAAGCACAAAGGCCACCAAAAGCAGTCATTTCGCTGTAAAAGAACAAAGAGGTTTACATAGAAATAAGCTTCCGTTCCTGCAGCATAGTCCTCAGCCATTTCAAAACATTGACTTGCCCATATCCTCTCATCAGTTTACCACTGTGATAGGGGAAACTACCAATAGAGTGGATGAAAGTAGCCATGGGCAGATGTGTACTTAGCATTGTGGAAAACAGTTAAGCTCACAGGTTCAGTACGTCTTCTGATATTCTAATAAACAATTATCTTGAGTTGTATGCACAGTAGCAGCACAGATATTGCTCCAGATGTTGATTTGTTTGCTCAGTTAGCACATTTGACTGAGGATGATAACCAGAAATTAGAGCAATGCCTCACACAAAGCGCTCCAAATGTGTGAAAGATATTGAATATCTCTATCACAAATAATAATATGAGGCAAAATATGAAGACAAAAAATATCAGTGAAACATTGAACTGTTTCTTCAGTTGTTGGTAATTTGTACAAAGCTGAAACATGGGCCATCTTTTAAAAAGAGTTTACAGTAACCATTATCACATGCTAGCCTTCTCAATATGGACAATCTGTAATATAACCTTTAGAAAGTGTATGCCAATGTTCAAGAGCAATTGGTAATGGCTGTGGACATCCAAAAAGCTTAGAATGTAACAGTGCCTGAAAAGTAGGCCAGAACACATTCTTGGATTTCAGAGTGAATAGTTGGCTACCAGAAAGGTTTTCAGATGAAATCCAAAGTAGTCTTCATTCCTATATGGCGAGAAATGCCTAAACCGTGACACATTTTCATAACATCCAGCTGTAATTCTTTTGTTGGGGGAAAAAAACAGCTTATTGGCTGAAATACCGTTCATTTTTTAGGTCTCGCATAGCGTTGCAGCGCAACGCGCTGCTCGCTTTGCGAGGCATGCAGTATGCACTATAGCAGGGGGAAGCTCCGCCCACTTTCCGGCCATAATTTTGATTGGCTTCAATGATAAATTCTGCATCTTGATTGGTTTTTGGCTTTAGTCCCGCCTCCTGACGGCCATGTCGTCATTTTTGTTCTTCCGAGGCTATCAGCCCCTTTACTTCAAAAACCGTTTTGTTTCCCTGCCTCTCCCCGTTCCCTCCCGCAGTCCGTAACTTATTAGAGCACAACCACCCCCACACCCCCTCCCATTCGTGTCTTCTTTCATGCCCGCACTTCCGTTTAAAATGCAATAGGTCTTGGGTAAATACGAGTCCTATTTCATTTCCAATGCTTGTTTGTCGTGTGATTGGTGGGTGAATTCGCACTCTTTGTCTCGCATGCGCGCGATGCCTTACATCGTACGCATGTGCGACAAAACAGTGGCGTTTTCCCAATTCACGACGGGAGGCAGAGACAGCACAAGCAGCGAAGCAGGACGAGGTGAAGCGCGGCGGGTTCCACTCCCTCCTCCCCACCTACTCTTCTTCGGTCTGCAGGTAGGTGGCTTGGGTGCGGCCTGCAATCGCGCCCTGTGAGCCCTGTTTGTACAGAGTTTATACTTGTTTAGACTGTGGCGTGAAGCCCCGTGGCTGGCAGTCAGACAACTAGTGTCTTCCAGTACGTGGTAGAGTTTCCCTTACTTTGTTACCAGGTTGAATGCGACTTTTGTTTTGGTTTAAAACTACCAACGCAAAAGTACACAGTGACCCAAAGCCGTAAAACCCTTGCGTGTCCTGGTTTCTCTGAGTTCAATCCTCCCTACCTGGGCTGCCTGCCCGCGCAGTTTTACCTGCAATCCTGCCTGCGGGATGTTAACTTTCGAGAGGAATACTTCTGGCATAGACTCCTTGATTAAAAAAAAATTCCTGAAAAATGTAATTCAAAACGTTTATCTGAAGACACGAAACGCCAGAAGAACGCTCATCTTATGAGTGCACCTAAAACAAAATCCTTTTTATGTATACGCTAAGCAGTCAGATTAATCGTTTCCTAAATGCAACGTACGTAACACGTACCCGTTTCAGCTTCTCATCCTTGGACGAACTATTGGTTATAGGTTGGCAAATTTAGGCATGTTATTTTGCTTCTTTACACGTTTAGCGCTTTTTTGTATGATGCCCTAAAGTCGCCGAAAATTCCTAAATCAGCAGTGTTGGAGGTGTTGGGGGAGGGGCGTCCGTTGGTGCAGCAGGTGCAGTGCACCGGGACCCAGAGTGGCCCACTGAACCGTGATTATTGCTCTATTTTATCATTCAAACAGCAGATAGGGAGGGCGTCCGCGCACTAGGGCCCATACCACACTGGCCACAGTGGCTACTGTACTGGCGTCTACAAGTATAAAGCGGCAAGTACAAGAAAGGGATGGAAGGGCAAGTGGGAGTAAAGTGCCTTGGGGTCAGTGTTCTCCCCTCTCGCCCGTACACACGGAGACAGAGTATGAGGAGCAGGCGCTCTCTCTTGTGCTCTGGTTCCGGCATTTCTGATGAACTTGAAGCTCACTTACCAGCCGTGGCAGAGCACGCCCAGCCGCAGAGCAGGAACCACAGCGCCAGCAGCATGAGGAAGGGGGGCGACGCAGGCACCGAACAGCAGCAGAAGCCGCAGTGCCAGCCGGGCTGTACTCGGTCAGAGCGGGCTGTCTGAGGCCTCTGTATGGGGTTCGGATCCCTTACGTCCTGCCTCAGTAGCAGTGAGTTCAAGTTGACAACTGCTGGGAGGGTGCAGTGAGAACACGTACCAGGAAGTGTTCGAAGCTATTCAAAGAATGGTACCTTAACCTCAGCTCCCAGCTCGGCTCGTCCCTGCTCGGCTCAGTCGGGACGACTTTCGTTGATACTTGCAGACTGTGGCACCAGCAAAAGAAAAACTCCAGATGTAATGACTTTTAGATGACTACTATTTTTTGCCAAGGGGATGGGTTATTACAAATATTGTGGTTGGCATAATAGACTGTGTTCTGCCGCTCAGTGACAGGCCCCGCTTCAGACGTTTGCTCTCACGGGTATGCCAGCTTAATGCCGCCCAGGAGGTGTGCAAAGGTGACGGTCCCTATCAGAACTAGAGAAGGGTAAGCCTGTGCCCCTGCCCTTTGCTGCTGGAAAACATGGATGGCTGGTTGGGTCCCTTCTAGCTCAGCCTCATCCCTGTCTGTGGCTGCCGTTGAACTCTCTGCCTGCTTCACACCCTCTCCCTCGGGACGCCACAGTACACCATACTCCATACCTATATACCTAGAAAATACGCGTCCCTGGCACCTCCATGGCTGACTCCCAGCGCCACCACTCCCTCAGCAATGGGCACTGCTGCCCTGTCAGGAAGCTTTGTGACAGCCCAAGAAACGGAATCTGCAAGGAGAACAGCATGACCAAAGTACTAAAGGTAAGAGTGCCTACAAGCTAGAGCACCGTTGAGGTTAATTAGTATGCTAAGGGGCTGTCTACTGGCAGAGCAAGAGAGGCACAGGGTCCCACACAGGTAGGTGACGGTGAGGGGAGTGGTGTGCCTGCCTGACCTCTTCTAACTTTTGCACACTATGAAGCACTTTGTTAAAATCATTGTGTTAATTTGCATGTTTAATGTATGTTGTCCAAATGATTGTTTTATTTTCAGTTACGTTTTACAGAAATCTGCTGAATGCTTTTTGCGTTGTTACATCATCATATGTATTTTTGTTGCTAACCTGTGTAAGTCCACCTACCTACCTCCTCCATGTCCTTCTGCCCACACAGAGATTGGTCCATAGAAATTGTCTTCCACGCGCACCCGTAAATAATAATATTTTCTTTCAAATCTTGTATTGTGAGTGATATGACCATGATGGCCCTGATTCTATATTAAAAACACAGCTTTGGACTATACCATTTCCCGCTAAAAGGCAATATTTCTCTCCATGTGTTCCCATACCTGGAGTGTCGCACAGTTTGGTGCTCACTTTCCTTCCATATTAAAGAACAGTAGATGTTTCAGCACCCAGGCTAATATGCTGCATTGCTAAATACATATAAGGTCCCAAAGGCGAGACCGATTGCATTGCAAATGCTTGTTTAATCAAGAGAGGCCTCTGAATGAAGATCTACTTTCTTTGTATCTGTTTGTTCTTGAGCCATCATAACTTTGTTTAAAAAGGACTGAACTAATCCAACAACTTGTTCAGAGGTAATTACAGGATGGTCATAGTTTGGTGATGAGAACAGGACAAAGCATCCACCAACACATTCTTGAACCCTGAAATATAGATGATAGTGAAATCGTACTGGTGAAAGTAAAATTCCCACAGATTTAACAAACACTGTAAATTCTGATTACCTGTTCTATTTTCAGGTGGTTCTCTAGTGCCCATCAACAAATGTCTCTACTGAGGACAAGCCATCTTCACGTCTATGAGTTCTCTTTCAAGTACTCAATACTTTCATTCAGATGCTGACAAAACATGTGGCAGCTAAAACACTCCAAGTTCTTGTTTATTACCTTCTTGTTCTTATAACAGAACGCCCATGTGGCTCTTTCAGAGGGGTTTGTTTCCACAATAAACCTCTTTGAAGTGTCAGGATGACATGTTATTGATGCTTGAGTAAACATCTGTTTAAGCATACGAAAAGCCTTTTTAGCTTGATCATTCCACCAAATAACTTTTCTTCATATTCTCCTTTTTTTTTTTTTGAAAACAGATTTTATTTGTCAAATAACACATGAGGCAGAGCTCTGTACCCCAGAAACTTCCACATAATAAGTTTACATCATCATGATTTGACTTTTAAAGAGACATAACCAAGGAGAAATGGAGAGCAATACAAATCAAGGAAACTTTAAGGTTTTTCTTGAAGCAGCACACCATAAGAAACAGAACCCACACCAATAGATGTAGCACATTATTGCCCCAAGGCCTATACCTTGCTTCTAAATAGGAACTTAAACTGAGTCAGGCATTCCTGCCGGTGAAACAGGTTCTAGCTGTAGGCCTTGATAGTCTGCCCATCGCTTCCAAATTTTAAAGTGTTTTTGCGGGCACCACCTTGCTATAAAAATTGGGATCTCTAAACCCATGCAGAAGTCCAGGCCATTCTTCCACGCAGTCAGGGAAGGTGCTGTCGGTGCCTTCCATATTCTCCTTTTTAAAAACACAGGGGATGTCAATAATTATTACAGCACAATTATATAGTTTGTGAATCCAAGGCATTAGTAAGTGAAGAGCAATCCAAAATAACTAAGAATTCTTTTTAAGATCCATAGATAGACAATAAGCATTCAATATGAACCTAAGATGCTCAACTTCTTTCTCAACCTCACACTTGGCGAGGTTTGCAACACAAATAATTGTGCTGAAGTCTTGATAACACCAAATTCACATGTTCTTTGTTTTTTAATAACCCATTTTATTGAATTTTCAGTTTTGACCGTGCAAGCAGATTTTCAAAACAACATTGTAACACCCTTCCCAGCCACTTGCCCCCCAAACACAAACATTGCCATACTTCATTTTTAGCATCAGCCACTTCTTATGTCCTCCAGATAACCCCCTCTACCCTCCTTCTCAGGCAGACAGGTCCCATATCCCTGAATCTCCTCATCAAGGGCTGTACATGGAAATTCACATGTTCTTGATGTTCCTCATGCGTCTTAAGGAATACTAGAGTCATCCAAGTAGAGCAATACAAACTGATTCAACACTGAGAATATTGAATTCATAAGCGCTGAAAAAAAGCAGGTGCATTGCACAACCCAAATAGCATTACACAATATTCAAAATGCCCAAATGGTGCGCGGAAAGTCATTTTCAACTTGTGCCATCCTTTATTCGTAGCAGAGTTTAAGTGCCTATTAAATCAAGTTTAGCAAAACTAATCATGCTCCGTAGACTGACTCCAAAATTAATTTGTAAGAGGCTAAGGATATCCTCACTTGATGACCAATAACTTCCCAAAACTACTATTTTCTTGCACATATGGATGATACCACATTCATGTAGTCCACCTCTTCCTGGGTCTTGAGCTTAAGGTAAAACAAATTTAGCTAAGCATTTCTTTCTATGTTTTTCATTTTCTGTCTATTTCACACTCAATCGAAAACCACTATTTGTGCACGTCAGGATGATACTACATTCCTCAATTATTAGTGGCAGCATTGCATCTGCAGATTTAATGGGTGTCGTCCTAGTAGCTTGACATGAGAGTGATTTGGCATCTGGATACTGTGGTGTGGTCTTTTGCCTATCCCTCCTAACAACACTCTTAATCTTTGAGTGAGGATGGGGACAGGAACTGGTCCACCTGCTATTTACTCTATTTTTTAAATATATGCCAACACATTCTCTTCCACCATACAGATATAGAACACATTATGGTCAGCTAGGAATTAATATATCAAATTTGAAGATCACCCTCCTTTAGCCCTATTTCACAATGTTCTTAATGGATTTGTTTAATGACCAATAGGCCTTAGTACAGATCAGGAATGACTGTTTGGTGGCCATTGTAGTTCTTCTTTGGGCACTACAACAATATATGTAGTTATGGAAGTATTTCCAGTATTGTGCTAGCTAACTTCGCATTCGGCGATGATAAGTGGTTACATTTTAACTTGGGCACTGACGCTGAGGCAGCTTTATTCTGCGCTTATTAACTTGTTGCTCTGTTCACATTGACACTTTCCAGTACAATTCCGCTGTGAACCGTAAGTGCTCCCAATATTATTTGTTATCCAGTATTAGGGTATCTTTCATAGATTTATATGCTTGAATCATTCCCGGTTGTCGAGATGGGAGCCCCGGTACATTTATAAGGGTAATGTCACATTGGAAATAGAAGGTAACAGGCCTAAGGCCTTATATTTAGTAACATATCTAAGTCCTTATTTAAACAAGCATTTGCAATGCAATAGGTCTCGCATTTGCGAGAGTTTAAGCTATTGGCACTGTAAATGACAATGTCTTTTATTTATATGTTTTGATAATTAAATCATAAATAAATGGCATTGTCATGTACAATGCCAATAGCTCAAACTCTTATAAATAGGAGACCTATTGAAAGAAGCGACCGCTATTGTCCCAGGCTGCTTAGAAAGTGAATGCGCGCATGACGCACTGAATGTTGCAGGAAAACATGTTGTGCCTGCAGTAGGAGAAACTATTTAAATAAAATAGTGCTTACAGACTAAAAAGACTCACTGTGTAACCACCAAAGTAAAAGGGGCAATCCTCATGGGAGGTTACGAATGAAGACAGGAGGGACTAACAAGCCTATTAATGAATCAGAAGCCAGCATTTACAAAGGACAATGACAAATATAGGCGGAGAGTGGGCGGGGCTTCTATTCCATACTCCAATACAGCATGGCTCGCAGCGCATGCGCTGCCCAGGCTTGACCTGAAAATGTTTATTCAGAGGGGGGCACACACCATGGCTTTAGGAGGATTTTGTGTTAGCAGTTACACTCTTAGAACAGGATTGACTTTGATGTGGAGGGCCAGTCTGGGAGAGAGAGTCCTGTCGTACCACTGCCCCCCCTTCCCGGTCCCCTTTGCTAACAAACCAAGAATTGAATGCAGATAAATACATTTTCCAGAAAGACATTGGTGAATATAGGCACTTCTGCATCAAGATGGTCTAGGAAAGCTGGAGAGCGTTGCTCAGTGAGAGTTTGTAGGCAGGAGTGAGACCACATTGCCAAGATTAAAAGACTGTTATCCTTTTGGGGACAATGGGTTCACATGCTGAGGCAGGGTGGGTTCCTGAATTGGCAATTGGTGTCCGAAATGGCAAAGCTGTCATTACCTTTTAGCAGAATGCTGCATTGTGCATTGAAGGTTTTGGTGCCCACCCCGCTTTATATTTTAAGTTGAGAGGGAGCCTACCCCTTATTGTCCGCCTGGTGTTTGATTGATGAGGCGGGAGCCCACTCCGCGTTTCGCCGCAGCAGCCCGAGCTGTTCTGGAAGCCTTCTCCGGGCCGCTCTCAGCGCGACCCGGAAGTCAGGCAACCTTGCCTGGGACATGGGCGGGGCATGGAGCGCGCGGCCAGAAGTGTCCGGGGCTCCCGTGAGCTGAGGGAGCCCGCGTGTTGCAGCCCGCGTGTAGGAGAAGCGAGGCGGGAGCCCACCCCGCACTGGCAAGCCGTAGAGGGAAGTCCGGCGGGAGCCCACCCCGCCTTCGTGAATGCAGCATGGTGCGGCCGGAGCAGGATTTCAGGCGGGGCTCCAGTGAGCAAGACGGAGCCCCGCGTGTTGCTGCGCCACAAAGAGTGACCGGGTGAAGAGGCGAGTCCCCCCTGCCATCGAGGAGACCAGCCGGGGAGCAGCGCAGAGTCCCCACAAGAGCCGGTGAGTGGGGTTGAGCGGGAGCCTGCAGGTGGTTAAAGAGGCATGCTGTACGTGGCCACCGGCTGATAATGCATGCAGCTGACATAAGCGCGCTGCGCCTGGACAGGAGATGTGCACGCGTATGGTGCGAGCAGGAGTTGTGATAATGCCGTGAGCCGTACGCGTGCACATCTCCTGTCTGTTAAGCTTCGGCACAGACAGTTGATGTGCACGCGTACGGCTTGCTGCGTTATTACAACTCCTGCTCGCACCATACGCGTGCACATCTCCTGTCCAGGCCTTGCCGATCCGTGCACATGTCCTGTCCCCCTTCCGACCCAAGTCGACAACAATAGATCTCGCATAGCGAACAGCGCTTTGCGCTGCATCGCTAGGCGAGACCTAAAAAGGGCCGGCTTTTGTAAGTGGAGGAACTTCATAATAGTAACAGGGCACTTACCGTCAGGGACGAGAGAGAGAGATGCCGAAACGAGTGGAGATATGGTTGAGAAGCGAACAAGGTCTGTCAGCAACATTCAAAAGGGACAGACCGGCAACTCAGTCACGCACGAGGGTGAAGGTGGTCCTTAAGTGTAACGATCATTTTGACTTAAAATGATATAAGCTGTTTGTCTTCAGCTTACGGGGAGAGCTTATTGCTGGTTGAGGGGTCCAGAAAACTGTGAAGGTTATGGACTAGGGGTCTCGTTTACCAAGGGTCAGTTATGCTGGTTAGTGTGTGGCTACCTAGGTACTAAGAACCCTTTTCCCCCTGCTCCCCAACACCAGCCCAGTACCCTCCCGAGTTCCAGCTTTACCATTCCAGCGGTGACGAAGATCCCACAGAAACTGAGCCGGGAGAGCAAGTGAGCTCTGCCAGGAGGTTCACATCGAGTGGCCAGGGGGTGGGGCAGCTGCAGTGCACCTCCACTGACTGCGGGAGGTTGTCACCGAACGGCTCGCAGAGAAAAGCGGTGGAAGGCAGGGGCCGAGCTCACGGGAGGGAGAAACGTATGCGTGCTTGAATGACACAAGTAAGCGAGGCGGGACTCCTCAGAACAGACTATTTTGAGGGTTAACCTTCGAGAAGCATGTAGCTAGAGAAATCATAGAATTCTGCCCCCCTAAGATGTGCAGAGAAAAGACTGAAGGCTTGCTGCTAGCAGAATTTTATATCAAGCTTATTTTGGATTTATCCAGGGACCAGTCTCCTGATTCAGAACCACTTTTCAAGAAGCAGTGACTGACACAGGACCCAACACCTCAATTACCCTTTTAGGCTATTGGCCATGCAGGGTCAACAACTGAGTAGGTTTTTTGAGCGTAGTTAGGCCTAGGCTTTGAAGCAGATGCGATTTGAGGGCATTTTAACCAAGAACTGCGTTTGTCTGAGGTTTAACAATAATGCTCGATGGGATATGCTTCTACTGAATATCAACCAGTTCTCCTGGATACTCTTAATTATCAGACATTTGAGCTATATTGATTTTTAGTAATCATGTAGCTTCTCCACTTTCCTTCAAACAGGAATTCCTCCATAATGCTAGAACTTTGGAAACTGCTGATGCAGTAGATTCTGAAAGTGGTAAAAGGAAGTTTTAAGGGTAAAAAATGTAAGATGTTGACTAGTCATCATTAAAAAGTAGGATTCAGGTTGAAGGGGAACAGAGCACATTACGAGATAGACTTGTCACGTGTGAAAGCATTTGTAAGTCTAGCACGGACTGCCATGCTTCTACTTTCACAAACAATTGCTTCGTTTATTGCTAAAAAAACTGACAACTACTCTACTGTGACCTGGTCACAAGGATTACAAACCTTATCTGCTAACCACAATCAGAACATGTTCCTTGTCCTGTGTTTACACGCCAAAGCTACAACACCCACAGTCTCACTTCTTCCAGGCAGAGGTGAAAGAGAGGGTGAGCAATACCAGCACTTACTAGAGTGATGCCTTCATACAGTGCATAGGTGGCAGCAGTTTTAGAGGAGCATACGGAACACCCCTCTCACTAATGACAACACAACAAGAAGGGCCCATCAGTATGGCTACAGTCATAGGCCACAGCCACTTGTCCCAACTACCGGAGACTCTAATATGAGCAGTGAAAGCAACTGGCATGATGATTAAATAAATATTGAGTTGGAACTGGGTCAATAAATGAAACACTGTGTGTTGGGGACCACTTACTGAGTCTATCACTTTAGAGGAAAACAGGATAAGAAATGTTAATAACATATATAACCAATTAGATGGCGCAACAGACATCTAAGAGCCCAAACAAAACAATAACAGAACACACTTCCTCCCCAAGGGATATCCTAGCACCATTCACCAATAACGGGTGGTTACTGTAACCCAAATCAATGGTGCTCATTCTTGAAAACTCAAAGTGTGAAAGGCTGAGTGCACCTGTCTTGATTTGAACCAATGACTATGGGGACAAGCACATACCCCTGTCAATGGATGCATCAGCAGCAGCACAGCGCACAGCAGTAGTGGGCATCACTCATTATGCCTGTTCTCTTTCCAGAAACGCTCCCAGATGCAGGCTGACCACTCCTACCTCGAGGCATTTAAATCTACCCTCCCCTCATTGTAGGAAGATTCCGTTTTAGGTTAGCAGAGACAGAAACAATAAAGTACTAGCACCACAGGGCCTGAATACCAGCTCTGTTATTACATACTGTGCACTTAGACAAGGAAACAGTACTCAAGGATGAAATACCCATGCACCCTCCGCCCTGGATTGTGTGTACTGTGCCATGTTAAATTGCCAAATAAATTGTGTGGTATGCCGTCGACAATTCAGTCATTATTATGCTCTTATAAGTTACATTGCATGCAATCTGATTAGCTACACCACTCTGAGCATTACATTTCATATTTCAATTTACTTTTAGTGACCAGGGAACACAAAATATGGGCCAGAGAAACAGGTACATGAGAAGCAGTAACTACAGGCTACAACTAGAGCCAACAGGTCAACGACATTAGGAGTACATGGTTAAAATTAAATGAGGTATTTCTTTCGGCAGAAGTCAGGTTCCAGTCTGTTAAAGCTTAGAACTCTCATAACTGGACAAAGGGTCAAGTGTAGTTAATGCCCAAGTTACAAGCAATCCCATCGGCTCACCAGGCCTTAACATTACGATTATGCTAATCAGATAAATTACTTCATGACAGAGTCATTATTTCTTATGCTTCAATTGGCAAATATCAGTGTCTCACGTTACATGTCAGGAAGATCACCAGATGTTCTAACAAAGTTATATGTTGCTTTAGATTGTAAATTATCATGTCTAGAATGTGCTGTCTGTCAATTGACAGTGGTGTTACTCAGTCAGACCAATATAGGACATGACAAGCCAAAACACACAAAACAGTTAATAAAAGCAGCTTTTTCCGAAAAATTAATTACATGAATTACATGCATTTGGTTAAGTATAATGCAACCTGGCAGCGTGTCAACCAAACAATTTATACAAGCCATTTACAATGCATTTATTTTTCGTTTCAAGAGCACGTTTTGCAAAGTATTTGCTACCACTGATGCTATTCTAGAGCTTGAGACATCAGGGGAAATTCATATGTGTGGGCAATTGCTTCATCTAAAGATAAGAACTTCAAGTGGAGACTTCACAATGCATGGTTCGTGCAACAAGCAGTGGAGAAAGACTATGTATTCTACAGATAACTAATTAAGAATACAGAACTAAATTTAACCAAAGACAATCTGTTCCATTCATTGCCTTATGATATGAATGTGCCGGCTGTAGAAATCTTATATCATAGTGTAAAAAAAAAGTCTATGCCTACAGCCATCTTACCCAAAATGCAGTTAAAAAAAGAGATAAGCTTGCTTCATAAAATAATTTATATACATCGCTCATGGCAATACTAATATTTGAGTCACAGATCGCTTTGCAGACATATTTTATTTACCTCACAGTTCATTGTCTATGCATATTCTTTACTCATCACGCGTCTTCATATGTGCCCTAACAGAGGCCCCTACATCTTCCCTATTTTACTTCCATGTAAGCATACCTTGTGCTATAGGGATATAAAGTCACTATACACTCTCAAAGTCACATATAGAAACAGTATGACCTTCTGTCTCACACTTTAAAGGTCATCATTCATAAGCGCTCTATGCAATAAACACATGAAAGGGAACTCTCACCTATGTACGTGCACTTTTAGTCAAGGCATCACAGATCAACTATGCATTACATGTTCGATAATTCAACTATCAGCGAACCAATCTGTCCAACACAACGAAGATTCTTACTTAAATAGGCAATTAACATTACTGCTACATGAACTAAAACACAAGCGTTATGAAAACACAAAATAATCCGAAGGGAACGAAAATCGTGCAAGTATAGAATATCCCCTGGAGATTTAGCCCTTAAGTGAGGGCGGTTCAAAGTAAAAATTAGAACACTTGGAACTCAATGTAACCCTGTATGTAAAACAAAATTGGTGGCAAATGAGTTGAAAGGGATGCTTTCAAAATCAGAAGATGTGATTTTGAAACAATTCGGATCTCCCTGAACATTGTGCTTCCAATCTCATTTTTTTTTTTAAAAGAGAGAAAATATGACTAACAAAAGCTACCTGACGCCTGCAGAGGAAGGAGTGCTCGTAGGAGGGAGGGTTCCATCCAAAGACGTAAAACAGTAATGCCTCCCTCTAGCCGCCCGACAGCTCATCACAGGCAAGCAGCAAGCTATACAATTACCAGGCACTGCTTTATACAGCTGCCGCGACGGGAAAATAAACAAGCGCAGCGGAAAGTTAAAGCGACGGGAGGCGGCAAATGGAACAAGCGGGCATGTACAGCGCGTTTACCTTGTGTAAAACAAAATTGGTTGCAAATGAGTTGAAAGGGATGCTTTCAAAATCAGAAGATGTGATTTTGAAACAATTTGGAGCTCCTGAACAGTGTGCTTCCAATCTCATTTTTTTTTTTGAAAGAGAGAAAATATGACTAACAAAAGCTACCTGACGCCTGCAGAGGAAGGAGTGCTCGTAGGAGGGAGGGTTCCATCCAAAGACGTAAAACAGTAATGCCTCCCTCTAGCCGCCCGACAGCTCATCACAGGCAAGCAGCAAGCTATACAAATACCAGGCACTGCTTTATACAGCTGCCGCGACGGGAAAGTAAACAAGCGCAGCGGAAAGTTAAAGCAAAAGTTAAAGCACCCGGGAGGCGGCAAATGGAACAAGCGGGCATGTACAGCGCGTTTACCTTGCGGGAGCGAGCAGCAAGGAGCGATAATTGCTAACATATGGCGCCGCTGCTCGCTCCCGCAATGGAATCGCCAAACGTGCACGCGTTGCCATTGCAAGCAATGCAATGCGTGCACGTTTTTGGCCTAAAAAGCGTATCGATTTCAAGAGGTCTCCTCCTATGCAGCGCATGCGCGCTGCGTAGGCGAGACCTAAAAAGGACCAAACTTAAGAGAACAACCAATCAGGTAACAGGCCTAAGGCATTATATTTAGTAACATATCTAAGTCCTTATTTAAAAAAGGACCAAACTTAAGAGAACAACCAATCAGCTGACACCACCCTCTAGAACCTTCCTGGAAGGAGCTCCAGTCCCTCAGATTTTCTACCGCACGTCGTGCTGAGGGAGTCTCCACTGAGCTCTGCTCAGTTTTCTCATCTTAACTTCTAATTATCTTTGTCTTCAGGTTTTCTCTTGGATTCAAGGTATTTTTCATCTATATTTCATTGCCTGAGTGAATTTCTCTGATATCTTCAAGCCGGACACACCTAAAAAAGGCCTTTTTAGTCCCTGTGGTACCTGCAGAAAGAAAAGACTACACATTGATGACCCCCATAAAGACTGCCTTTATCCTGATCACAAACCAAAGGATTGCAAGGTATGTCGCATTTTTTCTACAAAGACTTTAAAGGACCGTGAGGGGAGGCTGTTATTATGGCTGCAGAGGCTTAAAGACAGAAAGGACCCTGTATCTTCTGAGGAGAGTGAAGGTTCTTCAAAATCCTCCTCAAAGATGCCTCAGAAAAGACCACTGGACGTCTCTCTAGGCCACTCCTCACAGCAACCTCCAAAGAAGACGCACAAAAAGTCTTCAGAGGCTACTAAGAAACAAGATCTGTCCTCCAGGGGGTCTCCTTCCCATCAGAGATCGATTTCTGTCAAAAAATCCTTTCAGAAATCAGCTTCGGACCCTCCTACTCCTCCGGTGAAGGTGAAACATGCTTTTAAAAAGCCTTCCTCAGCCCCGTCGCCGGACAGCTCGTCTACGGCAGTACCGACGATGACGACAAGAACTCCACTGACGGTCGTCGGAGTAACTTCGACGACGACAACCGTCGCCACAGTTTCAGTCTCGTCGACGTCTATTTCATCGTCGACGACGTCTTCGTCGACAGGTCAAGCTCCTTTGTCGTCGACGACGATAAAGATAGTCAGAAAATCGTCATCGTCGACGAAGATTCCGACGACTACCATCCCGATGATGAAGATGACGACGAGTGCTTCGTCGATGGTGTTGCCTGCGTCGACGACGAGTCTACCGTCGACGACCCTCTCTTCGACAATTTCTCCCATTGCGTCGTTGACGACCTAGACGACGAGAGATGCATCGTCGACGACGGTAGTGTCATCTACGCCAGTTACGTCTGGGACATCAATACCAATGCCCGTTGACGGTTACTTGGCGACGGTATGTGTACCGACGACGACCTCGTCGACGACACCAAAATCCAGAGCAGGAAAACTATTTTCCCTGCAAAAATTTCAGAGAGAGAGACTGACACCCTCATTAACCTCTCCTAGTAGGGTTCAAGCCTTATTGCCAACTCGTCTATTGGATGATGATGAGGACTCTGATGAAGACAGCTTGTTTGGGGCAGCGCAGAGCCCCTCGGAGTTGAATTTCAAATACCAAGAAGACTCCGATGATGAAGACCAATTCTATGACCAACTTACTTACTACTCTGACCAACGACATCAACAGCAACTGCAGCCAGAGATGGTTTGTCTTCCTTCCGCCCTGATAACTGTTCTACAATTCATGCTGATGGACTACAAAAAGAGGTTTCCTACGTCCGCACCATCTCCGGCTCCAGCGTTTTCTCCACCTCCTGTGGTGCAAAGTCAGCCTCCACCCCTTCCTATGTCTCAAGTGCCTGTGCAGCAGGTTCCATCTACAGATGAAGATGAAGGACAACAAGAAGAAGGGGAAATCCAGGATACACAATCACGTCCAGACGAATGGGATGACTACATTATCCCTCCACAAGCGTCACCATCTCCGCCTCAAGTAGACTCTCCTCCAGAGGATATTGGAGGATTTCATAATCTCTTGGAGAGAGCAGCCAGACGTTTCGAGCTTCCAATGCCTTCTCACCAACAAGACTGTTTCCTTTAGGATTTCAAAGAACCTTTTAAAAAATCAGTCAGGTCTATGCCCATTATCGACTATATTTGGGATCTGGGCATTAAGATAATGAGAAACCCAGCCACAGTTCCTCCAGTCTTACCAAAGCTCGACAAGAAATACAAAGCCCCTGATGACGCTCCTGCCTGCCTCATAGGTCACCCCAGACCTGATTCAGTGAATGCCCAAGCAGCTCAACGCAGGTCAAAGAACCCATCAGCTCCGCTTTCAGCACCTCCAGATAAGGAGGGTAGGAGGCTGGACAACATCGGCAAACGTTTTTCCACTATGTCAGCGTTGACAGTAGGAGCATCCAATTCCTTAGCGCTGCTGGGGCGCTACAGCAGGCAGATGTGGTCAGATATCGCTCCTTACCTCAACGATCTCCCACAAGACATCAAGGAGGAAGCAAGAAAGGTTTTACTAGAAGGCGAGCGCTCCGCTTCGGAGATAATTGATTGCACCGTAGACATTGCTTCCACTGGTTTCCTTCAGTTAGCTGGAGCTGCGGTCCTAAGGCTGGCTAAAGGATACTACATTCAGGCCTGAAGTCGAGACCAAAATTCTAGATATGCCTTACAATGGACAAGAACTATTCGGTAAGCATATCGACGAGGCCCTTCAGGGAATCAAAAAGACAGGCAGTGACACAGCCAAAGCTTTGGGTACCCTCCAGTACAAAAGAACCCCTTTTCGTGGTGCTCGGGGGAAAGGCCAGTCATCCTACAGGGAGGTTACCAGCAATATAGGTACTCTTCCTATGCCTCCTGCAGCCAGTAATACAGGACGCAGTTTGCTCAGAGACAACAGTCTGCGACAGCCTACAACAAATCTTCCTTTCGAGGGAAGGCGGGACGACAAAATGAGTCTGCCAGACTTCAATGACCTCTCACTTCTGCCGTTTGCAATTTCTTCACCTCCCCCCAAAGTAGGAGGCAAAATCTCCCATTAGCTCCAAAACTGGAAGCAAATCACAACGAATCTCTGGGTCCTACAACTAATACAATTCGGCCATTCCCTAGAATTTATACAGCCACCTCCGCCAACACCTCAACCTCTGGCTCACAAACATCTGCGCCTGTTACAGTTGGAAATAACATCGATGATCCAAAAAGGAGACATAGAGCATGTTCCTTTTCATCAAAGAGGAAAAGGTTTCTATTCCCGTTTCTTTTTAGTGCGCAAAAAGAAGAACAAGTGGAGGCCAATTTTAGATTTACGAAATCTAAACAAATTCCTCAAGAAACAATCATTCCGCATGGTCATCATTCAAGAGGTCTTGCAGCTTCTCAATGGGAACGACTACATGGTATCCCTGGACCTTCAAGACGCCTATTTCCATATACCCTTACACAAGAATCACAAAAAATTTCTCAGGTTCGCTGTAGCCGGCAGGCATTATCAATTCTGAGTGTTATCCTTCGGGCTCAAGTCGGCCCCTTGCATTTTTACAAAGTGCCTAGCACCAGTCGCGGCATATCTCAGACAACATCATCACCAAGTTTTCCCGTATCTCGACGACTGGCTCGTCAAAGCTCCTTCCTTCAACGCCGCGAAGAAGTCTTCCAAAGCCTATCTGCGGCTTTTCATCAAATTGGGTCTCACATTAAACCCAGAGAAATTCGTCCTACAGCCTTCTCGACGACTTACGTTCCTGGGAGCTATCCTAGATACGGTTCTGAAAAGAGCCTATCCAACAGCGGAAAGACAACAAAAACGTCTGACGTTAGCAAGCCGCATACAAAGAAGAAAGTCTTTCGGTGCGTCTATACAAATCCCTGCTCGGCATGATGTCCTCTTGTATTCTTCTGATACCCCACTGCTGTCTACACATGCGTCCTCTTCAGGAAGCTTTAACCACTCAATGGGTTCAGATAAACGGAACCTTCGACATAATTCAAGTGACCCCACAAATGGTCACCTCGCTATCTTAGTGGACTCATCCTCACCATCTGTCTCAGGGGTTACCCTTCCTTCCTCAAGCCTCTCCTCTGGTGATAACAACAGATGCTTCTCTGGAAGGTTGGGGGGCCTTCCTTCAGGAACTTCAGATCAGTGGCAAGTGGCCACCTTCTCAGCGGAATCTACACATAAATCTCTTGGAACTAAGAGCAGTCTTTCTAGCCCTTCAGGCTTTCCTGCCCAAGATACAAAACTCTCTAGTGCTTGTCAGAACAGACAATACTACGACAATGCACTATCTAAACAAACAAGGAAGAACTCGATCTCTCTCCCTCTCACAAGAATCTCAACGAATTTGGAACTGGGCAATTCAACACTGAATTTTGTTGAGAGCGGAGTACGTTCCAGGGAAGGAAAATACATTAGCGGATTCACTAAGCAGATTACAGACAACCTGCCACGAGTGGGAGTTGAACCAAGATGCTCTCAACAGAATCTTCTCCCAGTGGGGCAAACCAACTATAGACATGTTTGCCACAAACGACAACGCCAAATGCCAATGCTTCGCAAGCTGGCATCCCCAACAGGGATCTCTGGGGAATGATTTTTCAATAGAATGGTCTGGCGTATTTGCCTACGCTTTTCCGCCAATTCCTCTCCTACCCAGGGTTCTAAAAAAGATGAAAGCAGAACCTTGCAAACGAATTCTAATGGCTCCAGTGTGGCCTCGCCAACATTGGTTCACGGAACTCCATCTCCTGTCCTTACAGCCGCCGATTCCTCTGAAGCCGTTTCCTTCTCTTCTCACGATGAACCAGGGACAAGTTCAGCACCCGGATCCAGGCTCTCTGAGATTATCGGCTTGGCTCCTGAGTTCCAGGAATTTAAAAACAAACATTCCTCCAGAGTGCAGGGAGATTCAGTCTCGTGCTAGCACCGACAGTACCAACAAAACTTATTATTTAAAATGGAAAAGATTCTGCGTCTGGTGTGGGTCTGCTAAGGTACATCCTCTCAAATCATCTTCGGAAGAAGTCTTGCCATATCTCCTTCATCTAGCGAATTCAGGTCTGGCTCATACTTCGATCAAAGTTCACTTGGCTGCAATCTCCAGTTTTCGAAGATCTAAAGGTTCTTCCTTGTGGTCAAACAGACTGATAAAACAGTTTTTTAAAGGTCTATTTAGGACCTTTCCTCCTGTGAGATCTTTGCCTCCAACATGGCAACTCAACATGGTACTTGCTCAACTTATGAAGCACCCGTTTGAGCCGATAAATAGAGCTGACTTAAAATTCCTTTCGTGGAAAACTGCTCTTCGCCTAGCTCTTACGTCTGCAAGAAGAGTTAGTGAACTTCAAGCTTTCACAATACAAGAACCCTTTATTCAATTTAAGCATGATAGAGTGATCCTTCGTACCAACCCGAAATTTATACCTAAAGTCCCATCGGACTTTCATCTTAATGAGCCGATTGTCTTAAAATCCTTTTTTCCGAATCCTCAAACAGCAGCTGAACGAGCTTTGCATTCTTTGGACTTGAAGCACTGCCTTAAATTTTATTTAGACAAAACAAAATCCTTCCATAGGACTAATCAGCTTTTTGTAGCTTACAGCTTACCTAGGAAAGGTTTTCCCTTAACGAAACAGAGCATATCTAGATGGATCTCTAGTGCTATTCTCTTCTGTCACCAGCAAGGTGGTCAACCTCTACAATCAAAAGTTCGTGCCCATTCCACTAGGGCAGTGTCTACATCTATGGCGTTGTTTGCTGGCGTGCCCCTCTCAGACATTTGTAGAGCAGCAACCTGGAAGACGCCGCATACATTCACTAAGCATTACTGCTTGGATTCCGAATTGATGAAAGATGCTGTGGTAGGACAGGCGGTGCTAAGACATCTGTTTCAATAAAGGTGAGCCTTCCTTCCCACCAACCCTTCTAAAGCACATTTCTCTGTTTTTTCTCTCCATTATGCCAATATTGGAAATTATCCATTTGCTATTTTGTATTTATATTCATATTTACATTTATCTGTATGTATGCTTTTATATTTCATTCTCAAGAAATAGTTGTTGACTATTCGTATATGTATGGTTTATGTATATGACGAAATGTGCTCATTGCTGCTTTTTATTCTGATTCAAGCATGTGAATCTATGAAAAATACCCTAATACTGGATAGGAAATGAGTTACTTACCTGTAACTGCAGTTATCCAGTATTGGTATCTTTCATAGATTCACATGCGACCCGCCCGCCTCCCTTGGAAGGGCTCACTTAATACTCTCAGTTGTACCTCTGGATACCCACGGTGCTTATGAAAATCTGAGGGACTGGAGCTCCTTCCAGGAAGGTTCTAGAGGGTGGTGTCAGCTGATTGGTTGTTCTCTTAAGTTTGACCCGTTTTTAAATAAGGACTTAGATATGTTACTAAATATAAGGCCGTAGTCCTGTTACCTTCTATGTCTAATCTGACATTACCCTTATAAATGTACCGGGGACTCCCATCTCGACGACGGGGAATGATTCAAGCATGTGAATCTATGAAAGATACCAATACTGGATAACTGCAGTTACAGGCAAGTAACTCATTTCTTTCTAATGATTGCCTTTGGATGCTACATAACTCTGTTGTTAACATAGCCTGTGTTTTCAGCTCTTTCATATGAGAGCCACTGTCTACATTTTATTGAGCAAATACCTTTGCCTGTTTTAAACTGTTTTTCACAAAATAAGACCACACATGGTATTTCAATAATTTACTTACAAGATTCACTAACTATTTAGGGCACTTGTTAATTGTCTTGCCATGCAGGCAAGCCCCACACAGCTCTGGCACACAATCATAGATGTTTCCCTTCCTTACACTTGCAGTAAAGAACGTAGTGCACCTTGGAATGTGAGTATTAACAATATGCAATGCCAGTGCTTCCCAAATATTTTAGAACAAACGTTTGCGACCCACTTAGCTTTAATGGACATGAGGAGGGCGAATTTTTTTAAATGTAACTGAAGCAGCGTGTGGTAGCACCGTCACTTACAGAGAGCTTATTTCCCATGGCTTTACATTTTTACAGTCATGCAGTTTTACAAGAATGATAATGTGTTGAATTCTGGTTTCAGTGAATATTTATCATTTGCGCATCACCAAGTGGTGTCTTTTTAAAAAAAAATTGTTTATTAGCATTTCATAACCAATAAAACACATTACAAAACACGCCAACCGAAATGCCAGAGTCCGGATAGTCAGCATGACATTAGCACTGCAAAATGATAATACTAAAATCACTGAATGTTCCCACATCTCCGCAGCCCCCCCCTTCCCGCCCAGCCGCATCTCCCACATCATGCATCACAGAAATCTTTATGACAGTACATCGTTTCCCAGTCCCACACATTGCATCGTTGTCAAGCTGCCATCCTATACGGAGTACGCTACTCCATAGTACCCCTAACATCAGTCCTGCCGTTATGGGCACTTCCCCTCACTGCCGTTCCCTCTCAGTACCCCCTGAGGCTGCAGTGCGTCCAACTACCCAGAGTGCTCGCGGACCCATACCACAGATGGCTCCCAAATATCCTTCGGGCGCGATGCGGAGGGCATCAGCTCCCAGAACGAGGTCAATTGAGAGTGGCCAAATGTTACATCTCTCAACCAATCTGTTTTAGTCGGGACCCTTCGGCTGCCCCAGTGAATGGCTACTCGCCGTTTAGCATATAGTAGAAGCATTGCATGTAGTTTCCTAACTTGAACCGGTGTGTTCTTCACATAGCCAAGTAACCCCTGTAAAGGATCGGGCTCCCCCTGCATTCCCGTTATTTTACCTATGATACTAAATATACTTGTCCAATAAGTCGCCAACCGCGGACAACCCCATGCAACATGCAAAAACCCTGCCGTTTCAATACCACATCTCCAACAACTGTCATCATCTTTGAGACCTATATGGTGCAGACCAGCGGGCGTTCTGTAAAATCTATGTAGAAATTTAAAATGAATAAGGCGGAGTTTATAGTTAGGCGACAATGCTGTTAACTGACCACAGCAATATAGCCATTGATCGTCGGTAAGCGGGTCTTGGAGCTCCTCATTCCATGCCCGAAGCGCACGATTTTGTACAATTGGGGCCGTCGTCTGCATATTATTGTAAATTCGTGTGATGAGCCGGCGTGGGGAGGCCACTTTTAGTACGTTTTCTAGCGCACTCAATGTAGGTGGAGCATTCGGAAAGGAGTTATGCAGAGCTCGGCATGCCATCTTTAATTTATAATGTGCAAACGATTCGGGAAATGTCACTGGGCAGCCATCCACCCCTTCAGGCGGAGGCCGAAACGAGCCCTCCGGATAGAGATCTCCAAAAGTAACTAATTCCATTCTGCGTGCCAGACCCGTCCCTATACCGTCTCCTGAAGGGAACAGCATCGGGTTGTTGATCAGGGATATGGATGGGGCATACAGAAGAGCCATACCAGCTCTCCCTTTTAACTTCTGCCAGGCCCATCGAAGTGTCTCCACTGTATCTATGCCATCTCTAGGGCGTTTATATGGTCCGAATACAGCCACCCGCAGGGGCAAGGGTCTAGCTATGTCCGCCTCTACGGCAACATGTGGCTGAAAGGGAGTTGGGTGCACCCAGTAATGGAGAAACTGCGCTTGCGCACTCCAGGCGTATAGTTTCATATCCGGCGCTCCCAAGCCTCCCTGCCTCAGCGGTAGCGTCAATAACTCCCAAGACACTCTGGCCTGCCCCCCCCGCCCAGGTCAAAGAGATCAACAGGGAACGCAAGGTATTAAAAAAGGCATTAGTAAGCACCACAGGCACATTAACGAATAAGTACAGGAACTTAGGCAATACCACCATTTTTATCAACGCAATCCTCCCAGCCAGAGAGAGCGGGAGTCCAGCCCAAGCAGCAATCTTTCCTTCCAACCACGCCATAGCTTTGCCATAGTTCATCCGCCACAGTTCCTGCATATCTCTGCTTAACCATATCCTTAGATATTTCACGGGTTCTGTTGTCCAATTAAGCGGGAACTCAGATGGTGCCTGGACTGTGGTGTCAGTCAACGGAAAAATAACTGACTTTGCCAAGTTAATGGAAAGGCCGGAAAGACCCCCAAATCTAATAAATTCCCGCAGTATCGGGTCAAGATTTTCCGCTGGATTGGAGACAAAGTGTGACATCATCTGCATATAATGAGACTAGGAGACCTCGGGTACTGAATCCAATCCCCCTAGCTGAGTGGTGCTGTCTGATACGGGCCGCTAGGGGCTCCATTGCAATCGCAAAAAGCAGCGGGGAGAGGGGACACCCCTGTCTTGTTCCCCTCGATATAGCAAACGGCTCCGAGAGGAGGCCATTGACTCTCACGCGCGCCATAGGCTGCGTGTAGAGCAATTGCACCATGTTAATGAAAAGCGGACTGAATCCCATTCGACCCAAAATTGTAAAAAGATAGTGCCATTCCAGTGTATCGAATGCCTTCGTGGCGTCTAAAAAAAACGCCGCCGCTTGTACGTCAGGATGTAGGTAATGTAGCACAGAGAACAGTGTTCTGAGATTTTGAGATGTCGACCTCCCTGGGATAAATCCCGACTGATCAGGGCGTGCTATCAGCGGTAGCAAGGGCTGCAGCCTATTGGCAATGAGTTTCGCCAAAATCTTCACATCTACATTGATTAAGGATAGCGGCCGGTACGAGTCGAGTTCATCCTCCTGCTTCCCTGGTTTTAAAAGCGTGATAATTATTGCCTCTCGCATCGACTGCGGGAGAACACCAGACTCAAGAGCTTCCTCATACAGATCATATAATCGTGGCGCTAATTCGTCAACGTAGGTTTTATAAAAAACGGTGGTCAGTCCATCCGATCCCGGGGCCTTATTTATCGGTAGACTTTTAATAACCATCACCACATCTTCGACCGTAAAAGGAGAATCAAGATAATCCCTGTGCCCTTTGCCCAACCACAGCAGCTCCAGAGAATCAAGGAACGGCATCAACCCCACAGGAGCAGAATGCTGTGTCGTTGCGTAAAGCGTCTGATAAGAACCAGAGTATGCCTCAAGAATATTCTTCTGACCTCGAACCTTTGACCCATCTGCAGTAGTTAGTTCTGTCACAAAGGTCGCGGAGCGCGGGGGGCGGAGCATAGTCGCCAGTGTTTTCCTGGGCCTGTCCCCCTCTCCATATCTCCGAGCTTGGGCATGTTTCCCCAGGAACTTAACCTCCCTACTCGCCTCCTCCTCAAATTCCAACAGTTTTTCTTTTATGAATGCCAGGACAGTGGGGTCCCCGGAGGAAAAAAACTGAGCTTCCAACTCCCCTATCTTCTTCTCAAGCGCCGCCAGAGTTCCCCTTATGGCCCTCAAAACCCCCGCTTGCCGGGCTATGCAGTTCCCCCTTATCACAGTTTTGAACGCCTCCCAGAGGGTGGCCACCTTGTCCACCTATCCCGTGTTCAGGGAGAAGTAGTTATTTATGTCCCCCCTAATCTCCTCTTTGAATGCATCGTCCAACAGTGCGTCCTGTGGTAATCTCCATGTGAACATACGAGGAGCGGTGTGTGGCAGTTCAAGCCGTAACAGACAAGGCGCATGATCGGACAGGGACCTAGGAAGATGCAGGGCGTCTTTTGTCCATGTAGCCACATCCCGGGACACCACCCAATAATCAAGTCGGGACCATGCTTTGTGGTACTCCGAAATGCACGTACCTTCCCTAACCCCAGGGTGCAAGCGTCTCCAAATATCAATCAGGTCCCCATCTGCCAATATAGCCCGTAGTGCCCCACTCGCCAGCGGGTGTAGTGTTCTAGAAACCCCCTTCCGGTCTAGCTCGTCCTCCAATATGGCGTTAAAATCCCCACCCCAAATAATAGTATCACAGTTAGTCGCCTTCACTCTCACCCATACAGTTTGAAAAAACTCCGGTGAGTCTGAATTGGGCCCATATACTGCAACCAACACCAACTGTTGTCCCCCCAGAGATCCCTGGATAATGGCATATCTACCGTCGGGGTCTAAGTATACCTCACCAGCCCTCCAGTCCAACCCTCGTCGTATCAGCACAGCCACCCCCTTCGAATAGTTGGAGAAAATGGAGGAGTAGACCGACTCCCACCGTCCATGTTTAAGTCTGGGGGACGATGGAGTACTGAGGTGTGTCTCTTGTAACAGGCAGATGTCAATGTGATGTCGGGCCAAATAAGAATGCACCAACCTAGCTTTCCTACTGTCATTTAATCCCCGGATATTCCAGGTGAGGAAATTCAATGTAGTCACAAGGAACACATTCCACTACAGTGCGCTGGGATAAGCGGGGCGCGGCGTAGGAACAAATACAGGTATACCAAGCAATCATCATGTACAGTGTAAGGCATGTCTATGGCAAACAATAAAACAACACCCCCCTCCCCCCACCAACCTCCCACACCAACCCCCCAATCAGGTTGTAGAGCCCCCATTCCCAACAACAAGAAACATACCATAACTTTTGGGAGCTCTCCCATGAGGTCGTGGTGCTACCGGCGCACACCCCCGATTTCTCAGGGTGGCCGAGAAATAAAAGCGGTGTGCCAGCTCCCTGCACCTGTCAGTAACAGAACCCGCCCGCCCATTTTTCACAAATTGCTATACTACATTTCAACCCTGACTGACAAAACAGCCCACACTGCTGCGCATTACTGTCTTTTGGCCTTCTTGGGTCACTTAGTCGCGCACATACTGCTACCTCCCCCAGGGAACATGTTATCACTAAACTCCCAGTTTAACAGTTCTGCCCATGATCACAACATACCACCTCTAATCAAGCATAAAGCCCCAAAGCATCGTTACGAAGTCCATCAGAGTGAAGAGCCGAAGTCCCTCAGGGGCGTAAAGAAAGACATTCAGTCATTGTCGCTGAGGGCCGTCTGATCTGTAGCTGTCTCTTTGAGATGATGGCGAGCCGCCTTACCCCCGACATGCTTCGCGAACTTAAGGGCAGATTTGGCATCAGTAAAGAAGTGGGCCGTTCCGTCAAAGTTGACCCGAAGCTTCACCGGGTACAGAAGAGCATATGGAATCTGGGCCTGCAGTAGGATCTTCTTGGCTTGAAGGAACTCCCTCCTCGCAGCTTGCACCGCCGGGGTGAAATCGGGATAAAATGAAATGGTGTTGCCCCCATATGTGATCGTGCCCTTTCCTCGAGCCTGCCTGAGCACCGTGTCACGGTCCTGGTAATTGAGGATCTTGGCCAGTATTGGTCTGGGAGTGGCCCCCACTGGTGGTTTGGGGCCAGAGCCCGGTGCGCCCTCTCCACCGCAAAGACCGCAGAGAGGTGAGGATCAAATAGTTCTCGGAGCATGTCTGCAACATACGTCTCCATCTTTGTGATGGCCGTTGTCTCCGGTACTCCCGTGATGCGGAGATTGTTGCGGCGTGACCGAGCCTCCAAATCCTCGTTCTTCGCCCTGATGACCCCAAGGACCCTATCCATTTGGAGGAGATGTTCCTTCGTTTCCACTTGGAATTCATGAAAGTCCGAGGCCCGGTTCTCCAAGACATCCAGTCTGGTTTCATGCGTTCCCACCTGTGTCTTAACCGCATCAAGTTGAGAGGTTAACGTGTGCAATTTGGAATCAGTATTCCGGAGACTGGACCTCATCTCCAGCATGAGGGATCTCAAATCTTCCCCCTGGTCCTCTGCCGGTTGGTCAGGATTTCGCTCCGCACCCGCTTCCACCTCAGGCTCTGCATTCCTCGTGGTTCTCCGTTGATCGAAGGAAATCTTCGGCTGCTTGGCATCTTGTTTGCCCATGTTGCACCTGGATAGGTGGACGCACCCCACAGGTATCACCGGCCCAACGTGTACTTCCCGGTTGCCGTCAGCGTCCTCGTCTTGACTGGCAAGCCAATCGGTATTAGGGTGACCGCTGTGCGGATTCCCACAATGATGGTGCCTCCAACAGGCTCTGCGCACATCAGCCTACCGTCACCTTCGTTGGCCTCTCCCTGCAGGCCGCAGGCTTTCCCCTATATTAGCGGGGGTCGCAGCGCCTATCTCATGGCCAGACCCCGGGTAGCTCGTCGCAGGTCTCGCCTCTCCCCCGTGACTCCAGGTGTCCGGTGTAGGGGGGTGTTGAGCGTCGGGTTGTCCTGGGTCGCAGGCCACCCAATCTATTCTCCCAGCCAGTCTCTATTGCGCCTCCCCGCGTAAGGGCCTGTCAGCAGTCGTAGGCCTCTGTCTAGGCCTCTCCGGATCGAACCAGGGGGCAAACTATGGCAGGTCCTCTCAGCTCCGCATCCGATCGACAATCCATTTCCGACTGGCAAGCCGGCTCCGCGGACTCCGAGTTCCGGCCGCCTGCGCGACCTCCCAGGGCCCGCCGGTTCTTTTTATCTTCTTCGCACAGTGCCCGTGCACACGTGGCCACCGTCCAGGATCAGTGTAGCCCCTTGGTTGCCACTTTTCCACGCACCACGTGTCTGGTAATTGTCTGGGCTCTCATCACTCCGGCCTATTCACACCGCCCGGGCTCCTCCAGTCACGAGTCCGGCCCACCACGACGGCAGCGCAGCGGTCTCGATGGCCCCCCCGGCCGGTCACCTTGTGGTAATAGCGGCAGATATATTCCGGCCCCAACAGTTCAACCATGCCACCACACTCCTTTAACACTACTTTACTTGTTGCTAAGGCCTTGGGGGCAACACTCCGTCCCCTTCACCTCCTGCTCCGTGCGGCTGACCATATCCGAAGCCTCCGCTGCTCAGTGCAATTCCCTCCGCCCGGGTGTCTCCGGTCGTTAGCGCACCCACCTCCTTAGCGGCCCCCCTGGGCCCAGTTGCGACCGCAGCCCACGTCCGCGTCTCAGTCGCGTCAGCTGTCCTCCAACCTCCACGGATCGAATCCCGTCGCCACAGTTCCTGGGCAGCCTGGGCCCCCACCTGACCCCCACGGACCACGCACGCAACCTGGGAATTATCCTGGACTCCGAGCTCAAAATCGACCGCCAGATCAACTCTGTCTCGTCTTCCTGCTTCCACACCCTCCGCCTCCTTCATAAGACCTTCAAATGGATCCCCCTCGAACACCGAAATACTGTCACTCACGCCCTGGTCACCAGCAGACTCGACTACGGCAACGCACTCTACGCCGGAATAAACAAAAACCTCACCCGCAAGCTACAGAACATCCAGAACGCCGCCGCAAGACTGGTCCTCAACCTGCCAAAACACTGCCACATCTCCCAGCACCTGCGCACACTCCACTGGCTCCCTGTCGAGGCGAGAATCACCTTCAAGATGCTCATCCACGCACACAAGGCCCTCCACGGCACCGGACCAGCATACCTGAACAGCCGACTCAAATTCCACGCACCCCAAAGGACCCTACGATCAGCCCAGCTCTCCTACGCCGTGGTCCCCCGCACCAGAAAGACCAGATCGGGAGGCCGCTCCTTCTCCTTCCTCGCGGCCAAAGCATGGAACGCCCTTCCGCTTCACCTCAGACAGACAACATCGCTCCCCATCTTCGCAAGAAACCTCAAAACCTGGCTCTTCGACAGACCCCCTCCTTGATGGATGGAACCTGCACCCCCACCCCTAGCGCCTTGAGACCCTTACGGGTGAGTAGTCGCGCTTTAACAAACCCCTGATTGATTGATTGATTGACCTGCAGGTGAATATTAGCCGCTCAGGCCCCTCCGATCGTTAGCGCGGCCCACCTTAGCAGCCGCGCCGCGGGCTCGATTTCCGCCGCGATCCGCTGTGCAGGTTCAGCAGCAGCAGAAGCACACCGGCCTCCGCAGACCAGGTCTCGCCGCCTCGCTGTCCGGGCTCTGTGGGTGTAGAAACTGGGATGGCGGTTACTTCACCTTGCCCGCTCCTCCATGCCGTGCAGGTGCACCGTCTGTGCACAGCCTTTATGCGGATATTTAGCGGATAATGTTCTCGGCCGGCGGAGCTCGCCTACTCGGCGGCCATTTCGCGGCTCGGCAAACCACGCCCCCCCCCCCACCAAGTGAAGTGTCTTCATTTGTTTGCTCCTAATAAAATCTTTGTTTCCATCTGTTGCTCGAATGTGAATTTACCTTGAAAAATCAAAAGGCAAGAGGCGTTTGGAAAAACAGGAACAGTTGGTTTAATCAAACTCTTCAGCTGGGAGAACAGTTACAGAGTCATGGTTTGAGGACTGTCTCAAAGTACAGTTGATCTGAGCCCATTTTATACATTTCTGGGAGCATCATAAAACAATTCAGAGATCCTTTTTAGGAAGAAGAATGCGGGCCTAGTCATGGAGTTATAAATTACTCCCACCTGATAACAAATGCAGGTGGGTCTCGACCTAGAGTGGACACAATGAGGACCAGTGGGTAACGTGTCTAGATGTCTGGCATGGGTAGCACGTGATCACTGCGTGTGCTGTGTTCTGATCGGCTGAGTGTTCCTAACTTCTTGTGGCATCTAACTTTATGGTGTTTAGGGAATGCGCGCACCCCTCCGGCCATGTCTGCTGTATTGGGGCCAATTTCCCCAAGACGATGGTGGTGTTGCTGCCTATCTGTGGGACTGATCTGGGTTTTTCCTGTTCGCGCATTTGTTCTGCTGGCAACGTGCCACCCCACCTGTGAATCAATTGTCTCAGGCCTAGGTTGCAAGACCTGCCTGACCACGTATTTCTCATTCTGGGTTGAAGGAGAGGTCATATCGGGTGATTTCGACAACAGGGATGCAATCTCTTTTTATATACACCTGTATCATTGCGTACATCGACTTTTTCAATATTAACATTCCCTCCTCTAGTTGAATTTTCAGCTTTCTCATTTACCCCACACTTCATGCCAGTCACATTATTAGGGGCTTGTCATGCTTCAGTTTTAATACTTCCCTAGTTACTTGCATCCTATCCAATTTGAGGACTGCTTTTTTACAGCAGGAAACCCCCAATTGTAGGAAACGACACAAAAACAATATGAAGATAAAAACGGGCAGCAATGATGTACGCAGACCAGTCAATCACTGGGGGAGCCAGGAAAACCAGTTGGCATACCATTCCTGCTCAGGTGCACCTCCCTCCTTATGCGTGTCTGTTTGTAAACAGTGCAGTGCTTGGATGGCAAGAGTCAGAGTCCAATTGTCCATGTCATTGCCTGGGATAAAAGTGTAGCAGAACGCACCGATCCTGCACACACCCCTCCCTCCATTGCGGTCATTAAGTCTAACACATATTGATGTTGCATCACCATGAGGCAAATGGCTCTTAGTTCTGCCTTGATCGCATTATGGCCAAGCTCAGTACTGTTCATCTTCAACAATTCCCATCTGTTTATTTGCAAACAGCGTGTGTTCACTTTCGTCTGCACGGTGAAGAGGGCTACGGACCTTCGTGCATTTACTTGTGCGTCTGAAAACGGTCTGAATTCTTCCAGAATGTCCTTGTACTGAGCCCAACCAAAATAATCAGCTGTTCTTTTCACTCGATCCTGATGCAACAGAGTGGTCTTCTTCTGTAGTGGATGTTGGTACAACTCTGACAGATCTTCTCCAGGAATGGCCAGGGTAAGGGTGTGTATGGTGATGAGCGAGCATAGGCCTTGCCATCCAGGGACGAGCTGGGTGTAGTCATATATACCGCACTCCCATAGGTATCCATCATCGTGGAGATGCCCCATTGCATGTCTGGTATGTGTAGTATTGCGCCACAGTTCTCATTTGTGCCGAGTGGAATCGTTCTTTTATCTCTGAATCACAAGGAATACAGTGTAAGTGTCCGTACAATTAGGGGTTGCCCCTTCCTTTGCAACCACGGGTACCTAGCTATCTCAGTATCCCATATTTCCTGACACAGGTTATCTATGCTGGTGTTCTACCGTCCTCTACCAGACTCATTTCCCTTCGCATCATCGGGGTGGATGGCCCTACACTGTTTACAATTTTATATAGCCAAACTCTCCAAACTACAGTCAATTCAGAACGCGGCAGCTAGAGTACTGCTCAAACTACCCAAACATCACCCTACATCGACCAGTATAAAACAACTTCACTGGCTCCCAGTGCGGCGACGTGTTGATTTTAAGACTCTATGCCTGGTGCACAAAGCCCTGTTTGGTGGTGGGGCCAAGGATGTGCAATCCTTGTTTTCCCGATATGTACCATCACGATCTTTAAGATCAGCCTCCCTTGGTCTGGTACAACTCCCAAAGATAAAGAGAGCAAGGTGTGGAGGTAAACGCTTTTCCTTTTTAGCATCCAAACTCTGGAACTCATTGCCCACACACCTGAGATTTCTGCCAAACAGATCTGCCTTCAGGAAGGAAATTAAAACATGGCTCTTTTCCCAACCCTGAACATGTCGGCTATTGTTTTTGCATATCACCTAGCGCCAAGACGCCTCGGCAGTAGTGCGCTCTACAAATACCTTCAGTCAGTCAGTCATATAGCGCAAACTTGACCCGAAGGTATCAGAGCTCTTTACTTGAGCACCAGTTGCATTACAGTTGAGACCTGGGTGAATCTGGTAACAAACAACATCTCAACAGGTAATATTTCAAAAGATAGTTAGATAGGGTGCAAAATCAATTGCAAACGAACAGAAATGGAAACAACACCAAGGTTGGATATTGCGGTCTGTTTTGAAACACTTTATACAGTACGCTTAGTTATGTCAGCAATATTACATCATATACAAGTGTAATCCAAAGTTTTAGTGCACACAACATGCTCGTGAAAGGGTGAACAGCGCCAAGTGAGACACATGACAATAGTGGAATAAACAGCGAGACTGCACATTTTTTAAAATGGATACATAACATGAACAGTAAGAAAACAGTTAGGAACATGTTAGGAACCAAGGAAGCCAAGAGTAAGCTGAGTAGTCAACGGCGTTTTGACCTGTTTGAGTTCAGGTCATCATCTGGACGAGATCACACGTTGATTTGGCAGTTGCTGTACACTGGATACTGGGTCAAGGACAAGGTTCAAGATAGAAAAAAAAGGGGTGTTGTATTTGGGTGGGGGAAAGAAGGGGTCAAAGAGAAAGAGGAGAGAAGTCAGGGGTACGCTAATAGCTAACTGTAAGGCTTATCAGCGAAAGGATTCCTAAATGATGTGAAATCATTCCAGGGGGTCGATTCAACCCGAAAGTCGATTTGAAGGAAATCCGACAGGGTACGCAATAGAGGGTTCAAGCCCCTCAATGGTCCCAAAGGCAGTACCACCAGTCCAAGTCTCACTATCAGGGACATCGACCTTCCAGTCGTAGAGGTGTGCCCCGACAGCCCTCCTCCACGGCCAAGAACACTGGTAAACCATGAACATTCACTTCCTCTATCGCTGTTACCCACTCCGGTGGGAGGAAGTATCACCTACCATGCAGAAGAGTGGCACAGCATTACAAACGATCAATGGGTGGTGAATATACTGCAAAATGGATATGCGCTACGTTTCCATTCTCCTCCAAAGTGCATTCCTCCAGTAAAGACAAGAGATCACCAACTGGCGTTGTTGCGTCAAGAGGTATCCACTCTCTTACAGAAATTAGCCATAGAAGAGGTTCATCCATCACAACGAGGAAAAGGAGTGTACTCCAGATATTTCCTGGTACAAAAGAAGGGTCAAAAAGCGAGTTTCAGACCTATTCTGGTTCTTCGTTCCCTCAACAAAGTCATCCGAAAAGAAAAGTTTTGTATGCTGGCGCTCCATCAAATATATCCTCATCTTCAGAAAGGGGATTGGATGTGCTCTATAGACGTCCAGGATGCGTACTTTCATGTTCCAATTGCTCCACGACACCGGAAGTTCCTGCGATTCATGGTAGGCTCCAAGCATTATCAGTACAGAGTCCTACCGTTCGGCCTAAAATCTGCACCTCGAGTATTCACAAAATGCATGGCAGTAGTAGCCGCTGCTCTGCGTCGGCAAGGTCTGTTCATCTATCCATAACTCGATGACTGGCTCCTAAAGAGCTCATCTCCTCAAACAGTGAAAGACCACTATCGAATCTGCCTGAACTTGCTACAACACTTGGGCCTTCATGTAAATATGGAGAAATCGATCCATCAGCCCACCCAAAGAATTAATTACCTGGGTGCTACTCTGGACTCCAGCACAGGAAAAGTGTCTCCTTCGGAGGAGAGACTATTATCAATCAAGCTGAAGTGCAATAATCATCTTCAAGTTCATCAGTCCTCAGTTCGGCAGGTTGCATCGCTCCTGGGGTCGATGGCATCTTGCATTTTTCTAGTCCCAAACGCCAGACTGAGGATGAGACCTCTGCAGCAGGACTTGGAGGACAAATGGGATCAGACGTCGGTGTGATGGGAAGACCGGATACTACTTTCCCATGCCGCGAGATCATCCATCCCATGGTGGACTCATCGAGAAAATCTCCTGGTAGGAGTGCCTTTCCACCAACCTCCTCTGACGCAATCATTGATCACAGACGCCTCACTTCAGGGTTGGGGAGCACACATTGGTCTTCTGCAGACTCAGGGCAGGTGGTCGAACAAGGGACAAGTATATCACAAACATGCTGGAGCTATGGGCACTGCATCTAGCCCTCAAGGCGTTCTACCCGTCCATACAGTCCAAGTCTATATTAGTACAGACGGACAACACGACCACCATGTACTACCTAAACACACAGGGGGGAACTCGCTCTCGCCCACTTTCCTGGAGGCTCAGGCAATCTGGCATTGGCTCCTGGCCAGGCACCTCTCAATCACAGCAGTCCATCTGCCAGGGGAGCAAAATTCTCAGGCGGACTCAATAAGTCGTCACTTCGACGATCGACAAGACTGGGTTCTACACAACGAAGTGGTGGTGGACATTTTTCAACAATGGGGTCGTCTAACCATCGATCTCTTTGCGGACGAGTCAAACAAAAAATGCCACGCCTTTGCATCAAGGTTTTACCGACCATGATCGATAGGGAATGCCCTTTTGATCTACTGGTCAGGAACCTTTGTTTACGCTTTTCCGCCTCTCCCTCTCATCCCGAAGGTCATAACCAAACTCACATGCTCCAGGATGAGGATGATTCTAATAGCACCAGACTGGCCACGGCAGTAGTTGTATCCGGACCTTCTGCATCTCTCGGAGTGTCCACGCAGGAGGCTATTGAGCAGACCGGACCTTCTGTCCAAGATGAACAGGAGAATCCATCATCCCAACCTTCCCTCGTTGAACTTAGCAGCATGGCTCCTGAGGTCCTCCAGTACGGCCACCTAAGCCTTCCTCAGGACTGCATGAACATTTTGAGGGAGTCCAGAAGACCTTCCACAAGACATTCCTATTCTTTTAAATGGAAAAGGTTTTATTTGTGGTGTATACATAATGGTTTCCAACCTACCAGGGGGCAAGAGGAGGTAATTTTGCCTTATCTCCTGGATTTAGCCAAGTAAGGTCTAAAGTTTACTCCCATTAAGGTACACCTGGCTGCCATTACGGCTTACAGAAAGTCTCCAAATCAACCTTCTTTCTTCCAGCTCCAGGTGGTTAAGGATTTCCTTCAGGGTTTATGGAACAAATCTGTTTTATTAAACATTTGATAGGTGACTCAGATGTTATACACAGCCTTCTGCCTACAACCACGTGGGCCGGCGGCTACCAACAGTGCTATCAAGGGCGAACCGGAGGCGCTGTGGTCAGGCCAACCTCTCGGAGGTAGACGTCAAATAGAGTCAGTGCAACAGCCAATGTGTGGCCTGTAACTTCAACATCAGTGTGGCTCGTGGCAAGAGTCAACTAGAGGTAGAAACAACCATACAGAGAAAAAGGAAACCCCCTCCCACCCGCCCACCCTTCCCATACCAAGAAGCCAAAAGAAAGGAGAAATTAATGGGGGACTCCACATCCGAGTGACAGGTGCTATAGAGGAATCGCGCTCCAGTAACCCATCCGCTCCCTTTTACGCTATGGCAGCGGTGTGCGCAGCTGATGGGGAGGGTATCAAGTGCAGGACCTGCAGGAGTTTGGGGCAGGTGACCTCACGGAGATCCCTCGATTGTAAAGCTATGAATGGGGCCCAGAGTTCAGTGTATTTCTCGCCCTTCTGTGTTTGGAGTAGGGAGAGCCGTTCCATTGCCAATGTCATCCACAGCCTATGTAACCATGTAGAGTGTTCGGGCACCGTGGTAGTGCCCCAGGGTAGTAGGATCGCCTGACGCGCCGCAAGGAGAGCCAATGCCATTTGCCTGCCGCGAAACGACCGCAGAGGAAAGGTAAGGGGATTGGGGAGCCCTAAGAGGATGTACGCTGGGAAGCGAGGTATCTCCTTGTCAAAAGCCGAATCAATATCATTGAGAACCGAGTCCCAGAATCGCTCTAGCCGCGGGCAGTGCCAGAGGAGGTGCGCTAGTGAGCCCGTCATCCCACAACCCCGCCAGCACTCCTCCGTGTGGTTTTTGTTCCACTGATGAATCCGGACAAGGGTGAGATACCAACAGGTCGCGACTTTAAACGCCGATTCCGTCCCAGCTGTATTATATGCTGTGTGGTGCGCTCTATAATGTAGGTTATCCCATTAATATCTGTGAGAGCCCTGCCCAACTCTGACTCCCACCGAAGCTGTCCACGAGTGCGAACCCCTTTCTGACCTGGAGTAAGGAGCACATAGAGTTCAGTTAGGAGGTGTTTATCATCTTCTTTCTTTGCTACCCATTGTTCGAAAGGAGTGAGCCTGCGCGAGGCCTGTGAGAGGCACGCCCTAGAGGTAGCCCAGTGTTGTAGTTGTAAATAATAGTATTCGTCGGCGCGGGGGAGGTCAAGGTCGGAGCGTACACGGCTAAACGGAATGATGCCTTGAAGATCAAAAAGGTGTCCTAGTCTCTTAAAGCCCGCTTCTCTCCACCTCTGTGCGACCGCGGACTTCATACCCGGAGGAAAATCTGGGTTATCTACTAGGGGCGTCATAGGGGAGGGAAACGTTGTGAGGCCTTTCGCAGTTGCTACTGTATCCCACACTTTCATGGTGGCTGCAGTGACCGGGGAGAAATAAAGGCCCCAAGCGCAGAGGCGACGGGGAAGCCAAATTTCTCGCCAGACATTCGCGCCAGCTACCGCTTGGTCCATGAAGCTCCAGTGCTTCTCCGACAGAGGGCGATTCCATTCCAATACATAGCGCAACAATGCAGCCTGTAAATATCTATGAATGACAGGTAACCTTACCCCTCCGTCGTTTCTGGAGCGTGAGAGTTGCGCCAGGGAAAGGCGCGCCTTCTTTTTGCCCCAGATGAAATTATTTAAAGCGAGCTGAAGTGTCCTCACCGTACCAGGCGGCGGAGTTAATTGAAGGGTCTGGAATAAGTACAAAATACGCGGCATTAGCGTCATTTTGACCGCTGCAATGCGACCGAACCACGAAAGTGTGTGTTTAGCCCAGCCGTCTAGGGTTTTCCGCATCTGTGCCACTAGAGCCGTGTAGTTCACTTCCAGCGTGCGTGGAATCGAGGGGGTCAGAAGGATGCCCAGATATGGGACAGGATCATGTGACCAGTGTAAAGGGAGAGATCGTTGGAGTGCCTCTAGCTGTGCCTGTGGTAGGGACAGGTTAAGTACCTGGGATTTGGTGAGATTCACTTTAAAGGCCGAAATTCGGCAGAAGGCCTCGAGTTCGTCCATTAGTGCAGGAAGTGACGTAAGTGGCTGCGCGAGGGAAAGGATGATATCATCGGCATATAGGCTTACCTTATGGTAATCACCCCCGAACTTGAGGCCCTGAATATCGGGATGGTCTCGGATTTTCTGTGCAAGGGGTTCCATGTAGAGGGCGAATAAAAGGGGCGAGAGGGGGCACCCCTGCCTGGTGCCCCGCCCAATTTTAAAGGAAGCTGAGGAGACCCCATTAACCCGCACGAACGCCCGAGGGGACTGATATATGCACTGTATCCAAGTGATAAAGCGGGTGCCGAAACCGAAACTACGGAGGACGTCAAACAGGAATGGCCAGCACACCCTGTCGAACGCCTTCTCCGCGTCGACTGAGAAGAGTACTGCGCCAACCTGAGAGCGATGAACACTGTCAATGAGGTGCAGGAGGCGCTTGGTGTTATCGCTGTCTTGCCGCGTGGGGATGAATCCTGCTTGGTCAGGGTCGATAAGGCCAGCCATAAGGGGATTCAACCGCGCAGCCAGTATGCCAGTAAACAATTTTGCGTCTATGTTGAGCAGCGAAATCGGGCGGTAAGAGCCGCATTGGCTCGGGTCCTTATTAGGTTTAAGGAGCACAGAGATCGCTGCCTCACCCATCGAGTCCGTCATTGCCCCACTATCCTGAAAGGAATTGAATAGACGAGTGAGGAGGGGGGCCAGTTCGTGGCAGAACGTTTTGTAAAAAAGAGCCGGGTACCCGTCAGGGCCGGGCGATTTGTCTAACTTCAATTTAGCAATGGCGGAAATAACCTCCTCCAGTCGAATAGGATTCTCGAGAGGATCCGCTTCTGCCTGCGGAAGGCGGGTGAATTGGCTCGCCGTCAGATAATCCCGGGCGTCAGGTACATTCTGGTGATCGGGGCTATAAAGGGTGTGATAAAAACCGCGAAATTCTTCGACGATCTGGGAATCTAAATGGAGCTCCTCTCCTATAGAGCTTTTGAGGAATGAGATGGCCCCCCCCTACCGCCTGCGCGCGTAACTTCTGTGCTAGTACCTTCCCGCACTTGTCCCCTCCCAAGTAGAACTTATGTCGTAGGCGGAGTAGGGCAGAGTCGGCCCTGTCTAAGTCGAGGCGTTTAAGGAGAGTTCGTTTCTTCTCCATCTCGCACCACACCCGAGGTGCCCCGGTGCGTTTGTGTATCGCCTCTAGTTCTGTCACTTCCTGCTCAAGAGCTAGGCGAGCCTCCTTCCGTCTACGTGTCTCAGCCGAGGAGATGGCCATGAATGTCCCGCGCAGAACCGCTTTAAGTGCGTCCCAAACCACGGCAAGGGAGGATTCGCCGTCGTCGTTAAAAGATAAATACTCCTTGATTTTGGAGCGCACCTCGTCGACCACCTCGGGGGAGTGTAGGAGACCCACTCGGAGCCGCCAACGGGCAGGTGTGTAACCAATTCCCTCGGGACGTAGGGAGAGGGATACATGAGCATGATCCGAAAGGGAGCGTACCGCTATTGACGTGTCTTGAACCCTGGGGAGGAGGGCATCGGAAACCAGTAGCATGTCTAGTCTCGCATAGGTTTTGTGTGCTGCCGAGTAGTGCGTGTAGTCGCGCGTGTCGCAGGCGCCAGACATCATGGTGGCCATTCTCCGCTAACCAATGTTTCCCCTCGGGAGAGAGGGCTCCTATCTGCGTGTAGCGCTGCCCTGATCTGTCCCAGTCGTTATCCATCACCAGGTTGAAGTCCCCACCTACCACTAGCACGGAGTCCGGCGACGCCAACCCTTCCGTCAAGTGTCTGCGAAGGAATGCCTCTTGTTGTGAATTGGGAGCGTATAAGTTGAGTAAGGTGAAGACTGTCGAGCCCCATTGAATCCTAAGAGCCAAAACCCTCCCTTTAGACTCATAGAAGGTAGACAAGACTGTGCCCTCAAATTTGGCCCCCAGTAAGATGGCCACCCCATTCTTTTTCACCGCTCCAGAGGACCAAAACTGGCGCGGAAAGCGGCGGGAACGCATACGTGGAGTGTCTTTAGCGAGTAAATGGGTCTCCTGGAGCATACAAATATCGCCCTCAGACTGCTCAAGGAGTGAGAGAATCGCAGTGCGCTTCGCGGGGTGATTTAGGCCGCGGACGTTTAGGCTAACAATTTTCAGGGCTCTAGGCATAGGCAACGGCTAATGGCATAATTGCTGAGCAGGGGGGGACATAGGGAACGCTGCAGAGGAAGTGGGCCGGTGTATGCAAGGGCACGGGCGGAGGAGCAACAGGTGCTACACTTGAGACGGAAAGTCCCCAAAAGAAAAAAACCCCATGAAAGAAAAAAAGGAGAGCGAAAGAGAAGAAAGAACCCCAACATGAACAGTACACGACTTTACGGCCCAAGGGGGCACAGTCCCAGAGACTAAGGCTTGGGACAATGAGGAGAAACAAGAGACTAAAGTTTGTCTGGTGGAAAATCTCCGGAGGGGATGGAGCCTCGATAGAAAATTCCGAACTCAGTATCAGGAAGCTGGCAAACCTCAAGGGGAAGTCCGGGAAGTCTGAAAGGGTGGACTACTCCAGGGCTCCTCCGGCTCAGCAACAGTGCTCCCATTCCCATGGTATAAGTGAGGGTGGCTCACGGTGTACGTGGGTGGTCCTGGGACTGCGAGAGTGTGGAGAGGACTGCGTCGCGCTCCTTCGCTATCTCTTCCGGGCCGGGCCTGGTGGAGGTCAGAGGCTTGCCAACCGTTTGCCAGCGGGGGAGTGTTTTCTGTTCAGGCTTTGAGGGACTGTTCCGTGGCGTCAGATGTGTGTCTGCAGAGATTCCTAGGAGGTCCATAGCTTCAAAGAGAGAGCGTATCTGTCTCAACTTCCCTTGGTGCTTGAAAATGATTCGAAATGGATGGCCCCAGGAGTACGGAATCCCCTTGTCCCGAAGGTGAGACGTAACGACGCGGAATTCTCTCCGTTTGGCGAGGGTCGACGCTGCCAGGTCTTGAGAGGACCGGTGTGTGTCCTCTGAATTGGGTCGGTTGGGCCACTCTTGCCAGTCGTAGGATTTGTTCTTTCAGCTGAAAGTCATGTACACAAACTAGCACATCGGGCGGGGGGGCCTTTCCGCTTCTGGGGAGGCCCACACGGTGGACACGATCCATCCGAATCTGTTGCGGACAGTCGTCACCCAAGATTTGCTGGAAGAGGGACAGAACGTAGCCTCTCAAGTCATCACCTTCCGCCTTCCAGGGCACTGCACGGATGCGTATGTTATTCCTTCTGGATCGATTTTCCAGGTCTTCCGTGTGTGCCTGGAGGTCTAGATTTTGGTCCCGCAGTCGGAGGACCTCCTGTTGCAGTTGGTGAAGATCCTCTTCTCTCGCTAGGTCATGCTCCTCTAATACAGCTACTCTCTCCCCCACCTCGTCGACATCGCAGCGTACTTCCTTGAGATCCGATGCGAGCTGCCCCTTCAGCTCCGAGATGTCCTCCTTTATGGCAGAAAACAGTTCCAGCATGAAAGCCTTTGTAACCGGGCCGTCAGCCTCGTCACTGGGTTCCGTGTGCCCTAGGTCTTTGGACGCTCCTTGGGACGTCTCGGAGCCCCCGGGTTCCTTGAGCAAGAGTTCTTTGAAGGATTTCTCTCTCCGGGCTCGGGCCGTGGCCATCCTTGCCCCGGGTAGTGTAGAAGACAGGCAGAGGGTTAAGCGCAAGGCGGGTGTTGTACAACGGCTCCTGCTATAAGGCTATGCCCACGCTCTGGATCGAAGCGGAAGTCCAAAGGGCGCCAACCGTGGAGAGCCCGTCAAGGCTTGAAAGTCCAGTAGGAAGCCGTAGTGCGGTGAACAGCGGTGTCCCTCGCCGACGGGCCCCTTGATGCGGGTCAGGCAGTCCGGGCCAGCAGTGCCCAGAGGGATGGTAGAGCCCAGCCGCCGTGTCCACTGGGCCCGCAGATGCGGTGGGGGAGGCCGGCGTAGCAGCTAGTCAGGAGCGTTAGCGATTATAAGAGGGCGGCCGCTGTGCAGGCCGCGTCACGTACCAGACCACAGCCACTAGATATGGGGGTTCCTGGCCCCCAGGGCAGTTAGTCAGGGATGGAGGCTACTGCTGCGGTATTGCGGCTGATCCGGCGTGGTCAGGGCCAGTCTGCAGGGGTGCCGAGCCTCTGGGTGTTCCAGGCGAATGCTGCTGCTGCCTCGTTGGTGTCAGCCAGTGTCCGCCCCGGCCAGAGTGCAGCCCCCAGTTAGTGTGGCGCAATGGGTGCGTGGAGCCGTCTAGTCTAGTGCACCCTGTAGGAAGTCTCCTCGCAGCTACCAGGAGTGTCCGCCCCAGGGGCTCCCCACGCCATTGGTCGAGGCGCCTGGCCGCCCGCCGCCAGTCAGGATGGGAAACCAGTCACCTAAGAGGCCTCCAGGCCGCACAGCCAGCCACCGCTCCCGGGCAGTAGGGCAGCGATGATCTGCCGAGTAAGTGTCCAGCAAGGCTATCAGCCCCGGGGTTGTTTAGGAAGCTGCTGCGTGGATGCCGTAGGGGCAGAAGAGTCGAACGCCGGGGAAGCGCGCCACTCACCGGGTGTCCTCGAGGCGCCGGTCGCTGTTGGATATGGATGGGCGACGAGGTGGTGTGGCAGCCAAGGCGGTCAACCCCTTCCCTGTAGGTCCTCACAGATCGCTACCAGATGAGCTCCGGGGCCACTGTCCAAGAGCCGCGCGGGCACGAGTGAGGTGACCAGCTCCCAGACCCCCCAAAAGGGGTGGTCCCGCCACCGGTCCCCCACCTTTGTTCAGTAGGGAAGGGCCGCGGGCCGTCACGAGTCAAGATGGCCGTCCCAGGGCCCACTCTCCACCTGCGTCGGGTCTCTGCGCCTTAGGGGCCCGGTGTAGCCGTATCAGTGGCAGTCCCCTGCCAGGCTCGGTTACCTCCGGTCGTCTCGCTGGGTGGGGCCGACCGCCGCCGAGATGAGGGGGACTAGCAGTGCCGCCGCTCCGTGCACCACAAAATGGCGGTCTCCGGTTGGGCCCCGCTCAAAGCACGTCTTCAAGCTCCTTGCGGCGGAAGGCCCCCGCCCCTGGGACCCCCCGTCTGCGGTGCGGACAGCTGCCGAGGCGGAGCGGATGCACCGGCGCCCTCCGGGCTTGCGCCGCGGTGCTGGGGATAAAGGTCTGCCAGGCAGCGCACCCACGGCCTCCGTCCCCGCCGCGGGAGCCCCAACGCGGTCCGCCGTGAAGTCCTGCCAGAGAGCTTAGGCAACCTGAATTCCGGCTCACCGGCACACCGGAGGGATCAGGAGCAGATGTTGTGCCGTTTCCCGCTCGTTGCTGTGCGGGGAATGGGACAATTACAACGCTAATAGAGTGACGGGCCGGAGGAGCAGAGACTCTCGTCCTACCGAGCCGCCATCTTGACCACGCCCCCTCCTTCAGGGTTTAAAGAAAGTTTTTCCCCCTGTCCGGCCTCCTTCACCTCCTTGGGAGTTGAACATGGTTCTTTCTAAGCTTATGGGTCCCCCCTTTGAGCCTATTCTTAAAGCGACCCTTCAGCACCTTACATGGAAAGACGCCTTTTTGGTGGCAATTACTTCAGCTCGTAGAGTAAGCGAGATTCAGGCGCTCTGTTCCAAAGAACCGTACACGTTTTTTCACCACAACAGAGTGGTTTTAAGAACCACCCCGCCTTCCTTCCGAAGGTGGTGTCGGATTTTCATGTCAATCAAAGTATTTCACTACCTCCTTTCTTTCCCAATCCATCTACGCCAGCTGAAAGGTCTCTCCATTCCCTAGACCTTTAAAAGAGTTCTGAAATTCTACTTAGATAAGTCTCAGACCATTAGGAAGTCTGATCAGTTATTTTTAAACTATGGTTCCATCAGAACAGGTCTCCCAGCCTCCAAGCGTTCCATTTCCAGATGGATAGCGTCTTGCATCAACCGGCTTATCAATTGGCAAATAAACCCCTTCTGGCTTCTCCCAAAGCGCATTCCACTAGGGGGAAGGCAGCTACAATAGCTTTTCTGCACAATGTACCGATGGCTGATCTGCAAAGCAGCCATTAGGAAATCGGTAAATACTTTCACGACACACTATTGTCTCAACTCTGATTCCAGAACAGATACTCAAGTAGGCCAAGCCTCCTTGAGGAATTTATTTCAATGCTAAAGTAATTTGAAGCTATTCTTTGATGTTACTGTCATTTATGGTTGCCATTTGCCCGCAGGAAGTGGGGATGGGCTTGCTACTCGATTCAAGTGCTTATGACTATTGATGAGGATCCCCTGGAAGAGAAGGATAAGTTACTTACCTGTAATCCTAGTTCTCTTCCAGGGGTATCCTCATCAAAGTCATAAGCAACCCACCCACCTCCCCGGGCAAATGTTCCAAAATTATGTCATCTCTTTGTGCCCTGACCTCCGGGTCTCCGCAAAGAACAACTGACCAAACTGTCACCCCTGAGGCATGATGGGAAGCTATGGGTCATGGCTGCCTTAAAGGCACGGTGCCAGTTTTTTAGTTTTTACATTTGCTTTCAGTTTCTATGCTGTTGAAGTTCTAATGCAGCCTATGGGCTAACAATGCCTGCCTCTTTCTTTGCAGGACTACTTTTCTGCTGTTCATTAAAAGCAGTTCAAGTGTCTTTTGGTCTTCCTGGTTTGTTTGTGTATGTGCAAAGACAAGGTCTCAGCATTGCTTAGCCTATTATGTGTTTGTATTTCTGGGAGGCTGCAATGATTGTTTTAAAAATTATATGTATTTATATATATAGAGCATTTTTATATATTTTCCGGGGTCCCCGCGCATAGACAGGAATATTCAAGTGCTTATGACTTTGATGAGGATACCCCTGGAAGAGAACTAGGATTACAGGCAAGTAACTTATCCATAGCAGCCTATTGTTGTTTTTATTGAATGTGTTTTAATTATATCTTTTACATGCACCACAGTGCACGGCATAATCTTGACTGTTTTATCTGATGTATCCTGCTACCTATCACTTGGATGCTAACACAATGTTATTTGATTACTCAACTAAAGGGATCCCTGGTGGAATCCTTTATGACATTTTTATGTAGAAATAGGGGGAGATTGACAATCGATTTCATGGTGAATGTTTAATCTTGTGATACACACCCCAAAAATGAAACCTATGGGACCCTGTATCTTGTTTTTATTTTTCAATCACTTCCTGAAGCATAACAGTGATCATGGCAAAACTGTGGTGACAAAGATATTGTTTTAGTAGACCAACCGACAGATTATGCCTCTTCAGCCAAGGAATTCTTAAGAATTAGTCTGATTAGAATAGTCAATAATGGCAAAAGATTACACTAATGTGTGATCCCCAAAATAAACTTACAATGGAGAAGAGGCCTTCGTATCCGTATGATGTTAATAGTGAGACATCAAGTAGACGAATCACTACAGAATTCTTCTTAAGTCTCTTAGCAACTCTATTTTTGTGGCCCAGTCTTGATCAGTGAATATTCCACTTGCACCACTATTCAGCCATGCGGCGTTATCAACACGCTTTTGTTTCTTCTGTTCTCAGTACAGTCATTAAGAGGAACAAATGCTTATCTGCATTGTTCATACTACAAGGGAGTCATTGCACCCAGAAGATGATTAAGTTCCTATAGCATTCCTCTCAGACCGTTAAGTGCAGGCTTGAATCAGATATTCAGCTTCACCATAATATATACAAGCTTTACGCTGCTGCTATTTTTCAATTTCAGTCAAAGGGCATCTCACAGATTCTACCTGCACATGCTTTTTTAAATGACCAAAAAGATCTAGAGAAAATAGAATAGTTTCTCCACTACTTTGTTCTTTCCTTTTTTCTCTCCTGTCAGCTATGTGCGATCAGCAGCACCAAATCAGCAGGTTTTCAAAATGAAGTAGAACATTGCAAACAAATCATTTTATTTGTAGTTTCTCCTTCCAATCCACATCAAAAAGGAATCATCTGAGTTCTTTCTACCCAGGTTGTTCCGCCACCACTCACATATAAAACCAGCACTGCATGAGTGAAGAATGTCCCATTCCACTACCCGTGCATTAATCACGGTCGCCTGAATATATGAAGGCAAACGTAGAAGAAAGTGGGTAAACAAGGGAAGAGAAAAAACGAGGTGTGGACTACCAGTCCTATGCTCCCCTGTCTGGCTGACGATGGATCACAGGTTTAAGCACTGGCAGCTTTTGAAAAAGGAGAAAAGAAGAGAGTTATTAACAGTAGGTACTGAAGAGAACACCATTCACACACAACCAAGTAATAGTCCACAAAGGCAGTGTTGTTCGTGTTGCTTACCCCTTTAAATTTGCAAACTCAGGCCAAAGAGGGTAGTCAGGGCGAGCTAGGTTCCACTCAATCCATTGATGGTAGACAAGGCAAACAAGATTTAGTCCCAGCAAAACGCATAAATCCTTGAAAGTCCTCCTTTAATTGAGTGCCACCTTCTCATTGCGGGGAAAAAACCAGAATGGCAAAAAAGCCACTCCTCCTATACTAAAAAATAAGGAATCCCTTTATAAAACGTTCGGTTTCTCTAAGCTTCGTGAAAGCGCCCAAGAAACCCACAACGAAGGAAATAAGCAGCAAAATGGACCTTTTCTGTGAAAGGCGAGAGACGGGAAAAAGAACAACCCCGTTACCTCACCAGCATGAATATTGTGTGGGAAGTCCAGCGAAGGGCGGAAGAGAGTGCCCGGCAGATACTCCAAGGAAATCCGTGCAGATTCCGCAGAATCCAAATACCAGCAAGCGATTACAGAGCGGGGCATAGAAAGAAGGAAACAGCGTGAATCCAAGAGACGCTGTCGGCGAAGTCCTTCCGGGGGCGAGAACCGGAAAACGAAAGCAAGCAAAAAGGTGAAGGTGGGCGGTGTTTAAATACCCGCCGGCTGCAAACAGGAACTCCGCAGCTGCACCACACTCTCCCAGCACCAAGACAAGAAAGGCAGTGAAAAAAAGGCAAAAAGGTAAAAATGAAAACATAAGGGAAACAGACCCAACCCCTCAAAACGCTAACTAGCTTCAGGGCATGACACAAGTCATCTCGGCAGCTAGTCAACAAAAATTTGGCACATAAGTCGATAATTCAGCTTTTATTGAATATTGCGCAAAAGTTCCTTAGTAGAGTCATCCAAGGCATGCTAACAAGAAGGTATCATAAGATTGTAAAAAATGATCAGAATCCGTTACTGAAGGAGTTGCCATGCCAATGCTGGTCCAGTAAGGCAAATAATTAAGTTACCTACTTTGACTTGGTCTTGGCTAAACCATGAATGATAAAAGCAAAATGCACCATAATAGATTCCAAACGTTCTCTTAACTGTAACACAGGCACTTGAAGGCACTACTGTGATGTCGATAGTCTGTGACACCATGGTCTGCTTTAGCTCCAAATTCCCAAGGCACAATTGTTGTAACTCTTGTAGTAGTTACTGCTAAGAATCCATAGTGTCACCAAACATAAGGAGACGTTGGTGTCACAGTCTGTCAAAGATTGGCTGCTGAGAAGGTCTGAGGAATTCCCTTCTTGACTTCCCAAGGAAAGGGCAAAGCATCCCAGTAGGTAAAGTGCCATCCTGCAAAAAACATAAGTGAACGGTGACAAATGTCCCCATAAGAGCGTCCCAGTTAGGAGGCAAACCTGAGAAAGGGGAGAAAAAACATCTTTTCAAATTTGGAGCTCTTCATTGAAGATGAATATTAATGCTAATCAAAGCACCAAACTCTCCCTGATATCAGTAAAGAGAAAAATGTCAAGCAAGAATCAAAGGTGTTGAATCCAGAAGTTGATCACGCTTCTAGTAGCAAGGAAACTAAGAACAAGTTGAAAAATAAGGAAACTAATCCTCTGCAATGCATCTGCTCTTGTGCTTGTCGTCTTTATATATCATTCAAACGGGTACTCACGTCACAGGAAAAGACTCTACTTCATCTTAGATTAGGAATGTCGAATAACATCCTATGGACAGACAACCTTGTTGAGAAGGTCTTTTACATGCACTTTTTCAAAAAGTCATGGTGTTTGTTTAGTAAATAAACAAAAACTCAAAGTTTGATCCTTGCTGATTTCCAGATTTCCGCCACCAGCCTATAAGCCTGCACTCATGCACTCGTGGAACACCCCTGTGGGTGACTGTGTGCATTCAGATGTGTGGAAATATGACTTGATGAAGTAAGTTTGTCAAAAAGAAGTCCTTTATTGTAAAATGGAGAAACTACAGCCACTGCTAAGCTGTCTGGAGAGGTCAGCACAGCAACTGTCTTCACAGCTTCTCTTTAACCATAAACATTCTACACATTCTGACTGGACCATACCACCACAAAGACTGAGGGAACCCTTAAGATGAGACCATTTAGATAAGAAACATCCTAACTTTAGGGAAAGATGCCAGAGATTTCAGCGCAGCTTTCAGGAATATGCTAGCCAACAATGAGAGGAGTGCTTCTTACCTCTTTGAACGCAAAGAGTCTTTTGTAAGTTCTTGACACTTTTTCGGCACAAGTGTAACAATAGTGGGAAAAGAAGAAAAAAAGCCCACTGACATGAAAAGGACTAGGGGAGACAGATACCAACCACATTGTAGCCAACAACTTGAGTCTAATCACCAGCTTAAAAAACCACAACCCCTGATGTATATGTAAACATGTCCAACACAACCCTCTTGCACTAGCAGAGGGGTAACAGATAATGAGGTCTTTAAGTCATGACAGACTTTACAGTCCTACAAAGAAGGGCCAGCGGACCACATCTCTAATCTGGGATGCAGCTAAAAACCCCTGCATTTCACCACTGGCTATTATTTTGATAACGAGTTTTGTCATATCCTGAGCAAATAGAGATTAGCACCCAATTTTGAAAGTAGGATCACTTTGAATGTAGGCCCATCTCTAATAGAGTTGAGTACCTTGCTGGGGACCTACATCAAGAATCATCTAGAACAGCTGGGGTGGAATGCATGACTGCATAGGGAACCAAACCAAGTCCTCCACATATCGCGAAGTCAGGAGCAGGTGTAAGAAACAAATTTCTGTGCTAGAGTCTTTTGACCCACTGGACACGGTGATCATTTTTAAGCAACATAGGCCCCGGGGTCAATTGATTTCCTCTCGCTCCTAACTGGAGAGCTGGGTTTTCAGGTTTGGGTTCCAACTGCACCTTTAAAATAGGATATATTGGACCTTGCATGATATTTTGGATATATTGGATATGCAGGACCTCGCAGCCCCCCTCATTTTCTTTGGGGGCACCACTCAGTGCACCTACAATAGGGCCCCTTCAAGGATTCAGCAGCTGATTTGTGCCCACAGACTTGCGCTAATTGGGAGCTGTGCTGACTAACCAAGTTGGGTAGGCCTGCATTTAAAGAGCAGTGTTGTTGCTCAAGAAGGTGCTGTGGCCTTAAACATTATGTGCCCCATTTTCAGGTGTCAAGTTCTGCCCTGCCACACTCCAGAGGAAGAGACTTCAGCAAGACAGCTGTCTTGAGGGTGACCAGGCATGGCTTCCTGCCATGCACCAGAGAAAGAGATGTCAACAAGGTGGACAGCATCTGCTGGAGGTTGCCATTTATTAAAAATGTCAGCCAGCGGTAGGACTCATTCTTGCTCACCTGAACCTACTCCTGCATTTCTTCAGAAGACTGGTAAAATAGGAGGCTGGAATCTTTGTTTACAGGGAAAAGTGCTCAGGAAGAGTGGTAAGTGGATTTTCATAGACTTTGTTTGGTGGAATTTTCTAAAGTATTGGTGGATCCCCCACACCCTCATCCCAGGAAAACCTTGGCTATATGCATGGTTCTTAACTTTTATGGACAGTTTCTTGAGACAAAGAAAGAAATTCTTTTGAAAGCAAGGATTTGGTTTGTTCATGCTTATTTATTTTGGAGAGAATTTTAAACCGAATCTTTTACTTTGATAGCCAGTGAAGGAACTGGCTCTTAACATCCCAAGAGACTTTCGATGATCAATGACTTAATACCGTCAACCTTTTTTTTTTAAAGTCGTTTAAAGGAGGTCACAGGTGAACACTAATGTAATTGCCATAAAGTAAGAGATTTGAAGATTGCAAGTGTTATGATCAGGGTGTGTATTTATATCCTTTTCGATTCACAGGGTCTCAGCTCTGAACCCAACAACTCACCTCTCCTCCTCTCAGCATCCATACTGGAGGGTTCAGCTCTCATCTCATCTGGTAGTCTTAGGACCGTAGCCGTCTGAGATAGGAGAGTTTACTTACCTCATTATAGCTGTTAAGTGTATACTGATTGCAACCTCTAATATCTAGTTCTAACCTCTCTCCCTCAATTGTAGGTTCAATTCCCCGTGGTCCCCTTCCTAACTCTTCTCCCTTTGTCTTGTTGTGGTTTGCCTTAGAGTTCATCCATGGCTACCTCACCAAGGGAAGGGCGCCGCCGGGTACCAATCTGCCTTCATGTAAGCTTACCAGAGTTGTGACGTTGGAAAACAAAGTTCTTAATAAGAAGCCTCAAATGCTTTTTTTTTAACAACTTATTTTTTCAAGCCCCTGGGGGCAGGCTTCGCTATCAAACGTAAGGACCATCAATAATGCTGTACATCGGAGTCCAATTCTCAGCATGTTACAACCAACAATGTTTGATCCAGGTATATACGGAGTGTCCCTACCATTTAGTCCTGCACAGTGGACCTCTCTGGGTCTCCCCCACAATCCTACCAATCCCCCCCCTCAAGTCCCACATTCCACTACTCCAATAGCTCACATGGGACATTTGTTGACAAAGCTTCTTCTCTACTGCTCCTGCTCGGAGGGGCTATGCTAGTCTCAGGTAAGGATGATACTTTACAGGTATTGGGTGGCCTTCCAGTGCCTGAACTAACCAACATGACCATTGCCTTTGCTCTTTTTAAGTGGGGGAGATTCCATACTTTCAGTACTATCAATAAAAATGTTACTAGTGTTCATCACTATGTCCCCGTTGTAAACACATTGGTTAGAGCTTGTAACAAGTGCTATTCCTTCCAATTGGGAGCTGAAGAATTGTATGTACCATTCTGTATCCCTGCACTCAGTACCTCCTCACTAATCAGTGTGTTATTCGATATACCTTCAATACGTATGGGCAAGGGGATGCGTGGTGTTTTTAGGTCTTTTATTTTTGAAGACTCGTAGCAGGTAGTCGGTTGCACTGTTCTGTTCAGGAATATCATCTGTACCGGTATAAGGCAAGCTCTAAATAAAGCCTCTGTTCCCCGAACCTGCCAATCTTTAGTCCCCCAGATGGATTCTGTGTCTATCGTGTCCCTCCAATAGTCGAAACCTTGTGTAGACAGTTGAGAGATGAAAGGTGCTGAATATATGAGCTTTGTGTTAGTCAGCATCATTTTCTTTGCAGTTGCATTCGTCTGTACTAACTTATAGTAGTATGACATTGGGTCTGATGTATTGAACCCTGAAAAGTATTCAAATTTCTGTGTGAATGTGGCAGAACTACCTTTCGGTGGTGTCGGGCAATGTTCCCATTGATGGTAAGTGTTTACAGTGCGTGGAACACTAGCTCTGTGCAAAAGGTGATGACCATAATGCTGGTAACAAAACATACTATCGTAGTCAGGTGTATCTTCATACAATTCCCTGTGAGAAAATGCAGCAGATTGTTCTAAATCTGAAAGCATAGTATTTACAGTCTCAATGTCCCAATCATCAGAGAGTGTACTCGGGGTAATGAAATCATCCATTGAAATTTTAAAAACATGTGGAATTTTCAAATTTTCAGTAGGACCAAATACATCAATTGAAACTCTATCCAAAACTATACCATCCGGTACCGGAACTGCTGAAATGTTCACTAGGGACAAGTCTCTTTGTTCACGGTGTGATGACGTATGTGGTTTCAAGACCAAGTTCACAGGTTGGACTGCCGAGCGTTGTGAGAGGAAATGTCCATTCAGTAGTAGGAAAAAGACCGTTACTATACCAATCCAAATGAACAGGAACAGGATCCCTAATCCAAACCAAAGATGCAACCAAGGGGACACAAGGTAAGGCTTTTTCAGCCAGAGATAGAATTGTCGCAATTGTTCTTTCTTAGAAATGGGTGGCGTTTGCTTAGGTTCACTTGGATCTGAAGAAAAGTCATCGAAGTTGATGAAGTAGCCAGACGCAGTGCGATCAGTCCTTGGGAGCTCAGCAGTGTTTGTAGAACTGGCAGTTGCTTCTTGTGAAGGCACGTTGATGTAAAGTTCCTTATTGGGCCAAATTGCAATTTGCGTTTCAGTTTCATTTAGATGTTGTTCGATTTCAACAGGTATAATTCGTACTCCGTTATTGGCTACTCCGGCATCTTGCGCAGAGGAGTCTTGGAATGTTATTATTCTTTCCATCTGAACTTCCTGTATAGTAGTGAGAGGAGATCTGCGGCTACTCAGGATTCCACGCGGCCTGCTGTTGAGAATCAGCCACATAGTGTGGTTTGATCAGATCAATGGAGACAAATCTTTTTTCTTTTCGGCCGGCAAGAGGCGGAAGAAGTACTGTTCTTGTTCCTTGAACCACCAGGACAGGAACAGTTGTTCTGTAAGATGGCCCAAACTCCTTCTTGTCCACAATCTTTTCTCTGACCAGATCCCCAACCTTTGGGACCCAGACAGGTCTTGCCGGAACCGGTTTCACTTCCCCAGTGGTGGTGCGTTTTACTTGGACGTTGCTTTGTAATGCACGGAATTCATTGAGTTCCTGTAAAACAGCCAAACAGTCATTCAGTTCAAATGGTTTTACATCAGCCACTGTGCTGGCACAATCGAGGTCAGGTACCCACATCCTTGTCCCAAACAGGATCTCATAGAGGGTACGTCCTCCCAAGGATTTTTTTGGCATATTATTCAGTGCCCTCTGGACCCCGTATAGGTGATTGACCCAACTACCGCCCGCACCTAATACCTTTGCTGTTAAGGATTGCTTTAGGTCCCGGTTTTTCCTCTCCACCACTGAATTTCCCTCGGGATGGTAAGGGGAGGAGTACTGCAAGGCCACGCCCATACTTTCCATGGCTTCCTTGTAAGCCCAAAGCTAAACGCAGGGCCACAGTCGGAATGTAACGTGCCAATTGCGTATGTCCAGATGAAGACTCGCAAATCCTTTATAACAGTTCGAGCGTCAGCCGAGCGCTGATGCCAAACCCATAGAAATCTAGAGCATGAATCCACTGGCACCAAGATGTACTTGTAAGCCCCGTCTGAAAGGGGCCGCAGTGATCCGAATAGACACATGCGAGAGGAGAGGTCCGTCTGAAATGAGTAATGATGTTTGTGGTGGCCGTGCTACGGTGGAACCTTTCATATGCTGACAATGAAAAATTTCCTAGTAGACACGAAGGAAAGTTTCAATTCTATTAAGGACTCGGAGGGGAGGATTATGCTCTGCTTTCTTTACTTTCCAACACCAGCAGTTTTTAACATTAACCGAAAAAATCTCTCTTTCCCATGAAACATAGGGAAAGGTCAGTCCATGAGGTCAGCCAATCCGCATCCACACACGTCCTGAAAGGTCCGGGGGCAGCTGGGATACTTCCTCTTTCTTGACTGCGACCATCCAGCCGTTATCGAATTCCACTAGTTTGTTTTAGGAGGTTCCGATCCTAAAACAAGTCAAAGGATATCAAGATGAACCCGAACTTAACTACCACAGGGTTCACAAAAGGCATAGCACAGATGAGGCTTAATATCATGAAAAGAAAAACACAAACCAATTGAACTGTAACTCCATGTAAAACAAAACCATGTGCACAAAGAGAACTGAGAGAAATACTTATACCATACGGAGTGCTGATCTATAGTCGAGGGTGGGAAAGAGACTGAACCCTCAGGAACGCCAGGCGGGAATAATCCTCGCCTCTGAGTCCTTAATAGAATTGAAACTTTCCTTCGTGTCTACTAGGAAATTTTTCATTCTATGGCAGGACCGGAGGCGAGGATTATGCTCGTTCAAAGCTTGTCCACCACCAGGGAAGCCATGTCAACGACTGGTTTAAAATAGAATTTTTTTAAAATAGAGTCCGATGACCAGTCATCGGCATTGATAATCTCTTCGAGGCGTGCCCCGAGGAAAAAAGGCTTTGGAGGCCATCGCTCCTCTAACAGAGTGGGCACCGAAGTGTGAAACGTTAATGCCTGCTTCCCGCATGACCCATCTGATCCATCTTGCTATGGTGGGAGAAGAGACAGCCTTGAAGGGTTTCCTGAGAGATATCAGCAGTTGGTTCACGCCATGAGGGCGATATTCGTCCGTCATGCTCTCGTAAGCCTTGAGACAACGCACCACGCACAACTTAGGGTGTCTATCAAAAGCCCGGTACGAGATCACCCTAGAATCCGATTTAGTGCGGCGGGAAATATGGAAAGTGACTCCTTGAGGGGTAAAAACCCGACCATGGAGATCGAGGGCTCTCACATCAGAAACCCTCCGACAGGAGAACAAGCAGAGAAGCATGGCTAACTTCGCCGAAAGCTCCTTGCCAGACAGGTACCTATTGGAATGCCAGGACTTAAAGAGTGACAACACCTTGTTGACGTCCCACAATTGTGAATATTTAGGCAAAGGAGGCAGGGATAAGCGAATGCCTCTCATCCGCTTACAAACAAAAGGGTGCTCCCCTACGGCGTTACCCTGCACCGGATCGTGGCCCGCTGAGATTGCCGATCTGTAAGAATTAATCGTGCGATATGCCAAGCCCTCTGTGGCCAGGGATGCCAGAAAATTCAAGATGTGGACCACCTCGCACCCCACGGGATCCTGATCCCGGCTAAGGCACCAACCCACCCATCTGGACCAAGCCGAACGGTATCGTTTGTTGGTGCCGTCTGCCCATGCTGCTGCCATGATGTTTTGAGCTTCTCCTGATAAGCCCCGGAGTCTCCAACGTTGCGGGAAATCCGCCAAGCCATGAGGGGCATCCGATTCTGCAGAACCAGCGGATGAGGCCCGCCCTGGGGATCCCGAAGAATGATCTGATCGCGGGGTAGAAGTTTTGGAGAATCCCAAGAAAGTTCCAGAAGAACTGGAAACCAAACTTGTGACCTCCAATAAGGCGTGATCAACACTACCTTCGCCTGCTGCCTGCGAACCTGCGCCGAAAGACGGGGGAAAGGCATAACCCGTCTCTGTCGACCAATCCTGAAGGAAGGCGTCCGTGGCCGCCGCCAGAGGATCCGGCTTCCAACTGAAAAACCTGGGTAGTTGGTGATCCAGGCGAGAGGCAAAGAGAACACCGAAAAGGGGCCCCAAAGGGCGTGGAGTCTCTGGAAGACTCTGGTATCCAATTGCCAGAGGCTCACATCCGACCAATTTCGGGAGTACCAGTCCGCCACCACATTGGACGCTCCCGGAAGGTATTCCGCTGTCACCGACACGCTGTTCTCCAGGCAAAATGTCCAGAACTCCTTGGCCATGTCTGCTAGCATCTTGGATTTCGTGCCCCCCAGGTGGTTTATGTAGCGGACAGCCGACACATTGTCCATTTTGAGAAGGACATGGCAGCTGATCTTGTCCTTCGTCCAGCACTTGATGGCGAAGGAACCGGCCAAAAGTTACAAGCAATTGATGTGAAGCCGCTGCTCGTCTGCGGACCACTTTCCTGCTGTAAAGGAGTCCCCGCAACGCGCTCCCCAGCCCGACTTGCTGGCGTCCGACTCTATGACGATGTCCGGAACCGAGCCGAAAATGGCCCTCCCGTTCCAGGCCTCCATGTGGTCCAACCACCACTGCATCTCTAACCTCACCTCGTCTGTGAGAGGAACAAGTTCCGCATACTGTAAACCCTTCCTGAGGTGAGAGGCCCCGGAAAGATGGCCTGTATGGGAGGATAGAAGACCCACCACCCTGGCAACCTGCCGAAGAGAGATGGTGGGGCGGGCCAGGGTTTGTCTGAGCTCCCGACGAATCTTGGAAACCTTCCTGGAGGGGAGACTCAATGTCTTGTTGACGGAGTCTATGACAAAGCCCAGAAACGTAGTTTGCTGGGCCGGGACTAAGAGGGATTTCTTCCCGTTGATGACGAAGCCGAGGCTCTGTAAGAGAGTTACAGTCGTCCACAGCTGGTCTGCGAGCAAGGCTGGGGATTGAGCCAGAAGGAGAATATCGTCTAGATAAATAATGAGGCGGAAGCCTCGGGCTCTGAGATATTCCACTACCGGCTTGAGCACCTTGGTGAAACACCAAGGTGCGGATAAGAGGCCGAAGGGCAGTGTGGTGAATTTGTAAACCTGCCCTCTCCACTGAAATTGAAGGAATCTGCGGTGTGGAGAAAAAATCGGGACGGATAGATACGCGTCCTTTAGGTCGAGGCGCACCATCCAGTCGTTCGGACGCAGGAGGTCTTGCAGCAGGTGGATCCCCTCCATTTTGAAATGGCGGTACACCAACCAGCTGTTGAACTCCCTCAGATTGATGACTGGGCGTTGACCCCCTTCCTGTTTGTCCACCAAGAAGATATTGCTCAGAAAACCGTTTGGGTGGAGGGAGGAGCACACTATCGCCCCTTTGTGTAAGAGATCTTGAACCTCGTCGTCTACCAGTGCAGTCTGGGCTGACGTAAATACCAGGGGCCATGGTCGAGATTGCTGTATCGGGGTCCCGTAGAACTCTATATGAAAACCCTTGATGGTCTGAAGAACCCACGAGTCTGAAGTAAGGGTCTCCCAATTGTGAGCGAATAGAGCCAGTCTGCCCCTACTAGCAAATGGGGGTAAGGGGAGAGACTCACCTGATTGGTTCTGGAAATGGCCTCTGCCTCCACCTCTGGCGCCTCTGCCCCTTTTGATTGGAAGAATTCCTGCTTTGGCTGGTCGTTCGCCTTCTTGAAGCCTTTGTTAGGGGCTTGAGTGTAGAAGCGGCCGGTCGAGCGCCCCTGGCCACGACCGACCCCAACGAAAACCTTAGGGTGAAACACTCGCTTAATGGAGGCCTGCGCCTTGTCTAAGGTGGTGAAGGTTGAGACGAACTTCGTAAGCTCCTTCACAAAAGGCTCACCGAAGAGTCCCCCGTCCGCAACAGCCCCCGCCTCCGAGGATGCCAAGTCCCCAAGCTTGGGGTCCACTTTAAGTAACAAAGAGCGTCTCATCTCGGCCGAGAGGGCGCAATTCGCATTCCCCAGGAATACGATAGCCCGCTGGGCCCAACCTGACACTGACTCTGGGGAAAGCGCGGTACCGAAGGCCTTTGCCTCCTCCGCGAGGTCTAGTATTTTGGTGAGGGGGCCGCAGGCGTCCAGAAGCTTATCCTGACAAGCTTTCCAGGACCTATCAATCCTTTTTTTGGGATCGCAAATATATTTTTGGAGGAAAGTGGCCATTCTGGCATCTATTTCGGGGGCGACGGCTACCTTGCCCGCCAGGGCGGGGCGAGGGCATTCCGCCCGTAGACAGGCCCTAACTTTCTTTTCTAGGGGCTTCCTCATCCGACTGGCGACGAACTGCGCCACCTTGTCGCCCGGGGTCCACTCAGAGGAGCGAGAGTGCAATAGGTCCTCAGGGACGAGCATGTCCGGAGGAGCCTCTGTGACATTCGTGGAAGGGCGCCAGGGCCTAGAAGGGCCCGGTTCCTCGAGGGACTCAGTGGGGGAATCATCACCCTCGTCGACCCCCCTCCCCTCCGGGGAGAAAGGGATCACCTCTTCTATTGGGTCCACTTGCCCTAAAGGAGGGCACGCCAAGAAGGCCTTTTTAAGGCGTTCGAAGGCCCCCAAATCCACTGCAGCGTCTGGTTTTCTTTTAGGGGGACGCGGGGCGGGGGAACGCTCCCCAGATGCATAAGAGTAGGCAACTTGCATAATACACCTCTCAAAGGGACCCATAGCTGCAGCGACTGCGTGGTGGATGGAGGCGTCCACCGCGTCGCAAAAATCATCATCTAGGGGCAAAACCTGAAAGGATTCTTCCTCAACATATTCCCCTTCCATAGTCACTGCTGGGCAGCAATTAGGAAAAGACTGTTATGTCAAACTTTGGCGAACCTGAGGGTCCAAGAATTTGGCGGGTCTGAAACCCTGGATTTGGCCTGCAAAATGCAAGAATTAGGGGTAACCAACACTGGGGCCTAACACCCACTGATCAAAGGGGTAATGCAAGAAACTGGCAATAACTGCCTGGGCCAGGCCCCTTTCAATGGTAATGACAGCCTTAACAAATCACCGTCTCGCTGAGGAAAACTTCACTACCGACCCAATAGAGGGCGTCAGGCTGCAAGATTACAGACCCGGTATCCGGGCGTCCAGGCTTCCAGGCGTGCGGGCCTGTTGCTCGGCGGGGGACGCACTGACAGGAAATTCCTGACAGGAAAAACGCGTTCCCGCCGAGCAACGAGTTGCGAGACGTGCTGCACCGGCGCCCTCTGGCGGCCGTCTGCGTCACCGCGAGCCCGCAATGTAGCCGCGAAAGGAGCGATGAAGGACGCTCCCGCGGCAGGTAAACGTGAACAAAGCCACAAAGACACACTAGCGCTCGCGCTACCCAATAAACCCACAGCGCTCGCGCTGCAACATAAACTCATTTACAGTACAATGTCAGAACAGCATATAAGTACACAATGTCAGAAAAACCATAGAGGAATGGAAAGCGACTTATCTGCTGGTGAAGCAGGAAAAGAAAGAGGAAGTATCCCAGCAGCCCCCGGACCTTTCAGGACGTGTGTGGATGCTGATTGGCTGACCTCATGGACTGACCTTTCCCTATGTTTCATGCAAAAGAGAGTTTTTTTCGGTTAATGTTAAAAACTGCTGGTGTTGGAAAATAAAGAAAGCGGAGCATAATCCTCGCCTCTGGTCCTGCCATAGAATTGTCTCACTTTAAGACATAAGCCTTTGTTTGTTTAGACAAACTTGGGCACCAGAATCTCCGCTTTAGTAATGAAACTGTAGCAGTGACTCCTGCATTTGCAGAGCCCAGACCCTCGTGTGCCGCTAGAATTAAACCTAATCTGCGATCAGTGTTTGGCATAACTCTATCCCCCACTCCTGGAATTTGGGCATATGGTGTGTTTTGCGCATCTAATTTATTGGAATATTTGAGTGGACAGCTTTTCGGAATGGCAGAGCAGTTCTTTGCGGCGTTGACAGCTATCATTATGTCTCCGTCTATCCTCGGGCTAGAACGAGTGATTGCAGCAACGGTAGCAGTTTGCACTGTCGCCTTGGCGGCTTCATCAGCCAGTGAATTCCCTTCAACGTGTATGCCAACACGCTAGTGACTCAATGTGTGAATAACTTGAGCCCGTGGCAGGCATGCTTTCAGCTTTGCCACTTGTTCCCATAACAATTTATGTTTAATTGTACAACCCTTGGAATCTCTAAACCCATTCTGGCCCCAATAAAGAAGATATTCATTGTAAGACTCCACACAGTAAAACGAATCGCACACCAGCACTGTGGGGAATTCCCGATCCGTGTACTGTAGTGCCAATATCAGGGCTTTCAGCTCTGCCAACTGCGCTGTACAATCTCCTAGAGATTGTGTAGTCGTATTGCTGGGTTGGAACCTACCATCCCGCATGCGACCCTTCACTATAGCACATGCAGCGCTATATTGCTGTTTACTTCTTATGGCAGGCTGAGCAGATCTATCAGTGTAAATGATGTATTCATATTTCTCTAGAGGCAAGACTTCATTCGGGAGAGGGTATTCTTGTTCGTACTGCAGTAACGCTTGTGTTTTTAGTGTAGAATCATATCTGTAAACTGCATCTGTTGCAGTGAGAGAATTCGCCCATTGTATCCATTGTGGATGTAATGCTTTCGTATTCGGAATGCTCGCTTTTGTAACAGCTTCTAAAGTTGGTACCGGGGTTACAACGATAATGCGTTTCCCCTGTACTAGTGCTCTTTCTCTCACTACAGCAGTCTGTACTGCGGTCAATGTTTTTTCAGTTGCCGCAAATCGCATTTCAGCATTTATGTATAAATGTGATTTGTATGCAATTGGAACCGTCTCGCCTTCATTGAATGTGAGGTAAGTATATCCTGATAATTCAGGGACGACCCGGATCACCAAGTTTGTAGAATTTACACGTGTGTGTAAGTGTTTAGATACTATAATGTCAGCCTGAGCTGAACGGAGAGTATCTGTGTGTTGCTGTGTCCACTGATGTGGTGTGAAATCAGGTCTGATTAAATCGTAGAAAGGTTTTACTCTTTCTGCGTAAACTAGAATGTATGTTCTTCCAAAATTCAGAAATCCTAAAATGGATTGCAAACTTTTGAGAGTCTTAGGAGGTTGGAGCAGCGCACACTTTTCTAAAAAAGTTGGCTGCCAGGCTCTTGCCTTCACTTAACAGTTCATATCCCAAAAATAGGACATTAAGATGGGCAATTTTTGATTTTTTTAAATTAAATTTGTAGCCCAAATTGGCGACTCCCACAATTATGTTGTTTACCCTGCTCAAGTGTTCAAGTAATTTGTCGTCCGTCAGATAGATGTCATTTACATAGGACACAGCCTCCTCGTCACATGTTTGTAGTAATTCTGACACTTGCCAAGAATAGCCCCGGGCTGTTCTTATATCCTTGAGGCAAATGACAAATATTTCGCTAAGTGCCGAGCGCAGAAAATGCTGTCAAATATCTGCTTTCTGGAGCTATATTTTGGCAGAAGAATCCATTCGAGATACCTAATGTTTTATATTTCTTCCGCACAATGTTATTCATTAATGCAGCACTGTGTGCGTTTTGAACTACAAATGTTTGTGGTCATGTGTTCAAATATTGGTAATTAAAACTAGACGATAGTAGCCTCGACCACATTTAAATATTTAGGAGTGCATATATATATAGAACGCAGCACGACACGGTAGACGGTAATGTACAAAGAGCGATAACTGCACTGCGTTCACAAGTAGCGTTTTGGATTACATTGCCACTGTCTATTACAGGACGCCTAGCCATTGCAAAGATGGTAATGCTGCCTAGAGTACTGTACTACTTCACAACGATCCCAATCTTTATCCCCACGAAACTGTTCCAGGCACATGATTCCCTATTGATAGAACTGGTGTGGGGCATGGGTCGCCGCAGAGTGGCGCTAAAAAAGTTACACCTACCAACTACGGCTGGAGGGGTGGGGGCCCCGGATTTCAGGGCCTATTGCATGGCAAGTCAGCTACAGTGGCTGGCATACTGGCTTGCTGGCCGTAATTTACAAGAAATAGGCTATACTCCCAGAATGTTGTCACAGGGCAGACTACATGCGAAATTATATAGCAAACACCAAATCGATAACACAGACTCTCCACTATTGCAAATAGCATTGATGTACTGGAAATATGCTATCAAATACACGCGGCCATGTATTGCATATGCACCGAATGCCCCTTTTATAGGGCAGCCCATACCAACAGGTGTAGTCACGCAAGGACAGATAGCGGAATTGAAGGAAGGGGGGATAACGACAGTGGGGTCTCTGTTTCAAGAGGGCATTCTGTTGTCACATACCGACTTCGCAAGCACCAATGGTCTGCCGGACACTTTATTCCTTTTACACGCGGGACTATCTCATTGCGTGAAACAAATGTGGACCCCGGATGGGCGAGAGCCGCCTACGAATGAGTTAGTACATATGCTACATTTAATAGGCAATGGCAGGCATCTAACAAAGTGGCTATACACAGGTATAAAAGGGACGCTGGCAACTCCATTGGGGGCATTACGGGCTAGATGGGAGGTAGATATGGTAACGGGCCTGTCGGACAAAGAATGGATGAGAATGCTAGCATACCCAAAGATAGTGTTCCATAATGCTCGATTTAAATTTATACAATATTTGCTAGTACAGAGGGCATACCCAACGCCACACACGGACTCCACAAGATGTTCCCTACATCGCCATCAAACTGTCCTAGATGTGTAGAGGCTGACGCAGGATTAGTACATATGCTATGGGCATGCCCTGCACTGGCGCGCTATTGGGCACAAATAGCACAAGTGCTGACGGATGTAGTGGGTGGGAATACATGGAACACAGTAAAGAGCTGTCTAGTGGGGTTATTCCCCCAACCCAAGGGATATAAGGTACAGGCACGCTTTGCCAATCCGGCGTTGATACTGGCGAAGAGACACATCACCAGTCGGTGGAAGGCAGCAAAGTCACCAAAACTAGAGGCCTGGAGGGAGGAAGTGTTAAAGTGGAGCCTCGTTGAAAGCACTGCGCTACGTAGGGAAGAGCAAAGGGGGCAGAGGAAAATACCGATAGCAATGGCGTGGGATATGCTATGTACAGCGTTTAGAAGCTGGGAAGAGCCTACGCAGGCAGTGGAGGTATGATACTTGCAAGGGTTTATACAGACGTGGTCCCAGGTCCATAACAACTCGGAGGTATACTACTAGGTGGACTTCCCGGAGGGGGAGAACAAATGTGTGTATAAGTCGGACACTGTTCATGTGGTACAAGGGTAAATGCCGTGGTATACTGTGGTGTGCTTCTGACCGGGTTTTCTTACATACCAAATTGCGGATTATAAATGTGATGATCTGTATGATAGAGTGAATATCAATGGTGTTCCCAGTTAGGTAACTGCGGGAGGGGGGCGGTGGGAGGGATTCAGGGTGGTTCTTTATTAATGTCGTAAAATTGCAACTGTGAGATTAAGTTCCTGAATATGGCATAGACCAAAAGAGAGTTCATACTATGTAACATGTTGATATCAAGAACCATGTGCAATGTTATGTGGGATTGTTATAAATGTACCTAAATGCGTTTTATAGAGTGTATGTCGATGTACTACATGGGTATATGCGAGTACTGGCGGGAGCACAATTGTTGTAACGTGCACTGAAAAAGTCAATAAAGTTTGTGTTAAAAAAAAAAAAAACTAGACGATATGAATTGTCAGGTTTCATTACTGGAAACAAAAGGATTATTCATTGGGGAGGTGCAAGTCTCAATTACACCTTGGTATTCAAGTTGGTCTAAGATTTCTTTGACCTGTCTTTTGCATCGTTCTTTATAGGGTACTGTCTCTGTGGATTGGGAGTAGATTTTAATAGGATTTCGTGGTGGGTAGACTCCACGTCCCACCCTACTTGGTTGCGGTATAATGCCAGAGCTAACGCTAGCGCCCACTCCTGTGCGTATTAATGTTTTGTTTTCGATATTCTGGAACGAGGTCGGAGAAAGCAGGCAAAATGACGCTTTCCCCTTTTGGGCCCTCCATCACAAACTCAGGTGGCCAATTCCTTTCTGCTAGTATTATGTCATGTCCATATGTTAAGTTTTCCCAAAAGCGACCTTTAACCTTTCTTAAGATGTCCCCCTCTATTTGAAGTTAATTTCATACAGTCTATGCGGGACACTATCTCTCGTATCTGGTGTTTCCACTGTGATGTGTTCATTCAATACTGCTGTCACCAGAAATTCCTTCAGGTTCTGGCGAGCTATTGTTACTTCTGCCGCGCTGTCTAGCATCGTCAGAGCCCATTCCCCGTTCAGAAGCTGAGTCCTCAGTAACCTGGGCATTTCTAATTTTAAAGCCAGCTACTTTCTTCTTTTTGAATGGAGGTTTTGCTTTATGTTGCTCTTCCTATTTGATAATGTAATCTGAAGTGCGATATGTTTCCCTTTATGTCTTAGGTCGATCTTCTTGCTTTTGTTCTGATCGGCAGTCCCTCTCCGTGTTTTTGATGAACCCTGGAAGGAACGAAAGGAACGTGTATCAGTGTCCTGATACCTATCACGTTTTTTAATGTTATCACGATTCCTACGGTTGTACCTCTTTTCAGAGGAGTCCCGTTGGGGAGACCCACCCTTGATCGTGAATTGTTTTCCGAATTTTTTTTTATTTTTTATTTTTTTTCCCCATTTCTTTTTAGAAGAAGTGGGTGTTTGCTTTGAGTTGTCTTTGTCGGGACTACCCGCCATTTGCGGCTTCCCTGCCTTGGTTCCCAAATTATCTCTACCTAATTCAGCATAAGTTTCTTTGATAATTTTTGGTAAGTCTTGCTCCCTATTTCTAGGTACTATTTCCCTTAGGCGGCTGTGTATGGCCACTGCTGCTGCCTCCCCCTTTATGTTGCTCAGCATTTTTGCCGAGACTTGGGAAAAATCACCCAACAATTTAATTCCCAAGTCCAGGGCAGGTCCTGCCCCATACTCATTCTGTATTTGTTTCAATACTTCTGGAACGACTGCTAAAGAAGGAGTACCGGGTATTCTGATGTAAACTGCAGCAAAGATTGTTCCCCAAGTGGTACAATCCTCAATCGAGAGGAACCATCCCCATTGGCAAGCAAATGGTTAGCATTCTATGTTTTTCCTGCGGACCCATTTGGGGAAATATTGCTTCCAGCTGTGCAATTTTTTGTGCTATCCAGAACTGAATTTGCTCCAGTTTGGAAGGAATTGTCCCTATTACTGATTTCAGTGTCTGTGGGTTAATTGTAGGTGTGGTCTGGTGTGGACCAGCTGGAGAAGTTCTCGCAGGTTGGACTGACAATGTTCGTATGACAAACTGGACAATGTGTCTGTATAGCCTGACTATTTCTTTGTATATTTTACGTGCTTCATCCACTGATAGTGTATCTATCTGTGGATGTGGAGTATATGTCGCTAAGACCGGCCAGGTCGCTCCTTCTATGCTGAGTAGACCGAGTCTCACGACAGATGTTGTGTGTGGGAGGGTGCCTTTAAACCTGCTTTTATGCTGCTGGTAAGTTAGCGGGACTTCAATGTCTTCATATGGAATGTATTCTTCCGGTGGTTCTGCTACAATGTATGTGTGCAACACTTTAGTCACCGGATCTGCAGGTGGGAACTGAACCCAGGAATAGAATACCTCTGATCCGAACACCTTGAGTGCCTCGATCACGAAGGTAACACAGCCACCAGTTGCTGGTACGCAGTGTTCTAACAATTTCATAGTAACCGCATGTCTGCAGTTTTCTGTAATGTTAAGAGCGTTAGACAATTTGTCTTCCCCCGAGCTACTCGCGGGATCAGTCATTTTTGGAAGAGAATATTAAGTTAAGAGCTAGGCTTTTGCACAATATGGGGAACCTTTTATCCTTACAAGCTTGCTAAACCTTCAGCCAATACACAGAGTAGATCTGCTCAGCTGATGCGGATTTCCCTACCCACTTCAGACGTCTCTGAAAAGGTGTGAGTAGGGCTTTCTGAGAACGCACGACTGAATTACTCAGATTTTTACTGTTTATATAAGAACCAAACCAACGTTGGCGGCGCCATGTCGTGTAGTTCCTAGAAGTCCCCCAGGACCTGCGCGTTTTGATGACCTAAACTGAGGGCTTGATGTCCCAACTGCTTCCGGACACCCCCACATGATATGTCAGCCGTTAGACCAGCTAGCTCTACAGTGCCACTACCACTCCTCTGTATTCTACAGTGGCGTAGGTAGTTTCTGGGAACCACTGAACATGATAACCCTGATTCCTCAGGGATAGTGGAAAACAGTACAGTTCGTTTCGCTCAGACACCCGTGCTTGCTTTCTCTCAGAAAATACACAGGATGGCGATTAGGACGTTTCAATAAGTATTTATTGGTCCAGCGACAGCCTTGTGTAAAACATATGTGCTGCGACAATCAGGAGACAGAAGCATACGAAAGAGATTGCTAGTACCAATATAGTGAATAGTAGATACATTTCTACCATAGTGCTAATAAGATGAACAGAAACAGTTCAGATAAAAACAGTAGCACTTGCATATTCCTAAAATGCGCGCCCTAAGTAATTTACTAAAATGTACCTAGCCTAACCTAGAGGTGTAGGTGTATATGTGTATAGATATGTGTATCTGTAGCCAAGAAACCCCTAGGGAAGAACCAGCCCCTAACCTGATGGTTGGGAATGAAGGACCCCTTCTCTGCGTCGAGGTTGACAACCCGCAAGGGATGTCAGACCGCTGCTTGTCAGAGATTCGGGATGCAGGACCCCAGTCTCAGCTTGGAAGGAATTCTCCTCTAATTTGTAGGGGGGAGTGAGGGTCTTTTATACTAAAGTGGTCACTCCAGGGTTTTTTCTAGAATCGATATGTTTTTAAAACAACCATGGATGTTTTGAAAACAATCATAAATGTTTTGAAAACAATCTCCCAATGCTTTTCTAAACAAGTGTGATCATGCACAGCTGGCTGTTGGCCAAGGATGAAAAAGTGGTGACCCTTACACAGAACAAATCTGCTGTGCCTGGGGACATGTTTATGTACGGTCAGGTACAGGGATTATAATAGAATACTTAGAGCCTGGTGTCGAGGAGACAGGAGCAAGCTACTAGGTAAAAGGTCACCTGTCTAGAATCGTTATTGTTGTGTGGATGGGACAATGTATGTAAAAATGGGTTATACATCAATGGGACTATCCTAAAAGACATGACACCAGGATTGACACCTTGCGTGAACACCTGCGGTATGGCAGGGGGTAAAGCAGTGACCACCAACATCGGCATCTCCTTAGTTACTTCTTACTAGAAGGTTTACAGTCAGAGAAGGAGGCTGCACCTAGTTAATTGTTGTTATTCAGGTAGGGAGGGCGGATGTGTGATGATTGTCTAGTAGGATTTAGGGATGGGCAGGGTAATTCCGGCCCTTACATCTCACAGCAAGACAATAATAACACAGACATCATCAGGTCGAGCTAACTTGGGAGGAAAGAGATAGGTTAGAAAACCCACTAAAACAATGAAACTCACTGTAACCTTGTACAGTGTGAGAGGCATAACTACTCCTCTAAATGCCTGAGGATGTTACACCAGCTGAATCAGATAGACTTGGGTGTCTGCTTCAGTGGCGGCTCCTCCGCTAAGGTAGAGGAACGTCGGTCCACTGCTCTCGGAGCAGTGTAAAATGCAAAAATAAAATGACAATAACAGAAGTTATTTCTGTTATTATAATTTTATTTTGGTATCAGCCAGGTTGTGCGGGGCTGGGCTCCTGTGATGTCTGGGAAGAGGAGTGATTGCTGCACTCCAAAATGGGCATGACTGCTTGGCCGGCCCGAGATGCGCACTTTTCGTGTTCCCCACCAGGCTGCATTACACAGCCTGGTGGGGAACATACCCAGCCTCCCATTCCCCGTCTGAGCGCTGTGCCACGTCGCTAAGACCAATCACAACGCTGCATTGCAGCATTGTGATTGGCTTAGGGGAGGGAGCCTGTGTGCTTTCTGCTTCCCCACAGAGAGACGACGAGGGACAGCGACAGCGAGGAGGTAAGTGTGTTTTTTTTTTCATTCTGTACCACTCCTGTGACCTCCCTCTGCCCTCCACTCTCATTCCCTGACAGCCTCCACTCCGTGACACTTCATTATCTTGGCAGAAATTATCTGTTTCAATATTTCTTTTTTTTTTAAATTCTCTTTATTCAAGATTTGCATTATACAAAATACTACAATGGATGTCATGTACAGCGGCGACAAGCCGTCTTCTCTTAATGTACAGGCAAATGGCCTCATATTTCGTTCACCACTCATATGGTCTTATTACAGTCGAATCACGAGCTAATAATCAAGAGTTACCATTTCAGGGAATAGTGCTCAATCGCCTGATGCATTTTAAAGTCACAAAAAAAGAAATAAAGTGCCATTGCAACAACCAGGAGGGAGGGAGGGAGGGAGGGAAGGAGGAAGGTTACAGGGAAAGAGAGATGGGGGGTGACCAATCAGGCTCGTCTAGTCAGAGGGATTAATACCGACTGCATTGGTGTGCGCGGTTGGTGTATCTCATGTTACTCCTCTTTGCCTGGGATCTGAGGGTGCGAAGGCTCCTCGTCATCTATGTGCGATCGCATATACAGTTGCAGCGGGCCCCATATATCTTTAGGTTGGGATTGCGTGGGCATTAGGTCCCAGTATACAGACACTCTTCCTGACAAACACTGTGTCCCTGAGCCTTTCCCTTTTTTGTGGTGCACGTGTTCCACCCCATTTCATTGCAATACGGCGCTTAGCAAGCAGTAGGAGCAAGGCGGTAAGCTTTCTGCTATCCGTTGGTACATCCCTAACATGCCCAAGCAGCCCCATCAGTGGGGATCTCTCCATGGGTATGCCCGTCATTTCCTCCATAGCGTCAAAAATGGTCACCCAGTAGTGTTGAATTTGGGGACACTCATGCAAGATGAAGGAAGGTTGCGTCGGGGGAGCTCCATCGCTGGCAGCGCAGCTCAGTGATCATTCCGATTTTTTCAAGCCAAGCTGGCGTCCTATATAGTCTATGGGGGAATTTAAAGTGTATAAGACGCAGTCTGTAGTTTGGGGAGAGTGCTCGCGCTTGCGTGCAGCAGAATGTCCATTGCTCCTGTGTGATTGAGAAGCCAAGCGCGGCATCCCGTTCTTGATGGGCGCGCGGTGCACGCACGGGAGCTGTGTGTTGCATATCTGTGTAAAGACGCATGATTAGCTTACGTGGGGAGGAATTCTTCAGAAAGCGCTCCAAGGTTTGGAATGTGGGAGGAGCCGCTGGAAAGGAATGGAGGCAGGCACGCAGCTGGTAGTTTGTCATCTGTTCTAAAGTAGTCAGCCCTCCCCCTCCCTTACTTGGTGAGGCGCAATAAAGGTACCCTCCGGGAACACGTCCCCCATTTTAGTGAGCTGCATTGTTCGCAATCTAGTGCAAGGGCCGGCCTCCTTCAAAAACAGCAACGCCGGATGTTTGAACAGGGGGACCAGGGGGGGGCATACATTGCTTCCAGTCGCGCCCTCAGGCGCAGCCTTTGTCAAGCCCTCACCGTGCACCACACCGTGTCGACCTCGGTCCGAGGTCGGGCCGTGTCTGGTATAAAGCCAATGGAAGAGGAAGCAGAGCCATCTGATCGTGCTCGGGTGCGACGTGCGCCATGAATTGTGTAGGGTATACCCAGTGGTAGGCGAACTGCGCTTGGGCGCACCAGTAATACAGGTTGAAATCCGACACACCTAGTCCGCCCTGCTCAAATGGAAGAGTGAGAATCTCCAAGGCTATTCTGGGCTGTTTGCCCGCCCATGCAAGAGAGCATGTTTGAGCGTAACCGCCTCCTAAAGCAGTAGGTGACGGGGAGTGGGATATTCGTGAAAAGGTAGAGGAGCTTGGGTAAAACTACTATTTTGGCAATAGCCAGCCGTCAAGTCAAGGATAGAGGCAATGCAATCCAGCTCTTTATGCGCTGCTCCATCCAGTCCATCAGTCTGCCATAGTTGGAGGGCCATAGCTCCTCGGGGTATCAGGGGGAACCCAGAATGGACCAGAGTGGTGGCCTCCGTCGATTTTGCCCAATTGATTTATATCCCACAGAGCCCACCAAATCTGAGGAACTCTCTGGTCAGGAGATCAAGGTTGACCGCTGGGTGTTTAACATATAGCGTGACGTCGTCCGCGTATAGCGAAACCAGAATCACCCGAGGGGTGAACGCCAGGCCCATGTGGGCATGATGCTTTCGCAACTGGGCTGCCAGGGGCTCCATGGCCACGGCAAAGAGTAGAGGGGACAGGGGGCACCCCTGGCGAGTGCCTCCAGAAACTGGAAACGGGAGCGATATCACACCATTGACTATTATTATCGCCATGGGGAGTAAGTAGAGGAGCGCTATTAATTTAATGAACTTGGAGCTAAGTCCTATGCGTCTGAGGAGGGCAAATAGATATGGCAACTCGAGTGAATCGAATGCCTTAGTGGCATTCAGGAAAATTGCTGCTACCTGCAGCTGCGGGTCCACCTCCTGCATTGTGGCGAAGAGCGTTCGGAGATTTGGGCTCTGCCAGGGACAAAGCCACATTGGTCCGGGCGCAACACCATTGGCAGCAGTGGGAGGAGTTGCGCCGCGATGAGCTTGGCAAGGATCTTATTGTCCACATTAATCATGAAAAGTGGCCGATATGAGTCACATTTGAGGGTGTCTTTATCGGGTTTCAGGATTGTGATAATTAGGGCCTCACCGAGTGATGGGGAAGCACCCCATGCTCTACGGATTCCTCGTACATGTTTATTAGATGCAGAGCGAGTAGGCCAGCATATTCCTTATAAAAGGCAGCTGATAAGCCATCAAGGCATGGGGTGTTGTCGCCCGGAAGAGCTCGAATGGTTCTGATCACCTCCTCCTCTGTGAAGGGTTCATTGAGGTAGGCCCTATGTCGCTCCTCCAGCCACAGCAATTGCAGTGTGTCAAAGAATCCCGCTAACTCGGGAGGCGTTGTTTCTTTTTGGGCTAGATAGAGGGATGCGTAGAAGTAAATAATTTCAGCTTGAACAGCTGATTGGCCCACCGCCAGTTCGTTGTCAGCTATGCGTAGCTCAGGTATGTAATCACTGGCCCAGGTCTACCAAAAGGAGCCCCACTAGCATCTTTCCAGCGCGCTCTCCCTCTCAGTATCGCCGGGCTCTAGTTTCCTTGCTTAGGAAGTGTGTTTCTCTTATGGCCACCTCCTGAAATTCATCTAATTTAGCTCTGATTGTGCGTAGCAGATTGTTATTTTTGCTGGCAAAGAACTCCTGCTCTAGGGCCTGTATTTCACCTTCTAACCTCTCCAGGTCCCCCCGCAGTGAACGAAGAACCCCCGCCTGTTTATCAATGCATTCCCCCCATATGACGGTTTTAAAAGCTTCCCATAGGGTTGAAGGGGAGTCGACAGTGCCTTCGTTGAGAAGGAAGTACTCGGATATGGCCTGTCTAATGGTTTCACGGAATGCCTGGTCTCGTAACGCACCAGAGGAAGTCTCCAGGTTAAAGCTCTGTTCGGGTAGTCAGGAAGATCTAGCATTAGCATCACCAGAGAATGATCAGAGAGGGTTCGGGGCAAATGTAGCACCGCCGCGATCCACGTCACCGCATCTCGGGAGACCAGCCAATAGTCTATCCGAAACCAGGAAGATCCAGCGGACGACACGCATGTGCCCAGCATCTCGTCAGGGTGTCTGTGTCGCCATACATCTATTAGGTCGCCCTCTGAGATTATGGCCTGCAATTGTGTGCCGCTCGGGGGTGGGGGCGGCGGGAGTCTCCAGATCTGCCTTTTTTGGCGTCAAGTACTACATTGTATTCCCTGCCCCAGATTATAGCGCCTGGACCAAGAGAGTTCACCACTCTCCAGACCTCTGCAAAGAAGTCAGGGTCGTCAGTGTTAGGGCCATATAGTGAGATCAATCTGAGCGGGTGTCTCCCTAGAGAGCCAGCTATCATGACATATCTGCCCATCTTATCGCATACTGTTGCGTGCGTGCGCCAGTGCAACCCCTTCCTGACGAGTATGGCCACACCTCGAGCATAGTTTGAGTAGCATGCAGTGTGTTTTTCGCCCACCCATCCCGATCACAGCCGCCCGTGTGTATTCTCAGTGAGGTGAAGTTCCTGCAGGAAGCAAATATCTGCTTTATGTCGGTCCAACTGTGCGGCTACCAGTCTTGTCTTACGCACATTATTCAAACCACGGACATTCCAAGTGATGCACTTCATTCTGGTCATGTTGCTCTACTTCTCTACTTGACAATTTGCCTATGTGCGCCCAAGATTGCGAATCACGCAAGGAAGATCGGTCAAAGGGAAAGATAGGTAAAAAAGGGGGGGGGGGGTGACACTTCAAACAGTCGCTATCTACAAACATCCACAACAGGGCCCACCCACTCCAGCCCCCAGAATCAGGCTGAGCATGAAACCCAGTCATCCCACACCCCCAACATAGGTGTGCCATTATGCAGTGAAAGGGAAACATCCCCGGGGGGGGGGGAAGAGTCTAGGAGGCCAACGTTTCCACCTGCAGGAGTCAGGCGGCGGGACAGAGTTCGCATATGAAAGTAGCCAGTCTTAGTGCAAGTCAGATGAGCATAAACCTCAGCAGTAGGATATTTGACCTCCAGCTGTTGCAGGGTGCATTTAATTGGCATGAAGTCTCTTCTAGCTGCTTGTACTGCCAAAGCGAAATCCGGGTAGAAGGACACCGGTCTCCCCCGATAGACAACATTTTGCATGTCTCTGGCTAGGCACAGCACCGTATCTCTATCTCGGTAGTTCAAGAGGCATGCTATGATGGGTTTTACTGGCACGCCCGCGGGGGGAGGGGGCGGGGGGGTCTGAGGCCGAGGAATCTATGGGCTCGCTCCACAATGCACACTGGTGACAGCGACTCTCCAAAGAGGGCACGCAGCATTTCCTCAACATAATCCTCCACCCATGACATTGCGGTGGACTCTGGCGCCCCTACTATTCGTAGATTGATGTGGCGCGACTTGGCCTGCAAATCTTAATTTTTGTTCCTGATCACCTTGAGTAGCTTCTCCATGCTGAGAAGCTTTTCCCGGGTGGCCACGCCTTCGTCTTCTAGCGCAGAGGTGCGCTGTTCTACCTGTTCAAGGCGTTCTCCATGCTTCGTCACCTTCTCCTTTAGGCAGTCGAATCTATCTGATAGAGTCTCGATTTTATTATCAATCGCGGTGAGGGATTGCTTGCGAACCCTAAACATTTCTCTGATGTCTGGTTCAGGAGAGGGTTGCGCCAGCTGATTCCGCCTCCGGTTGGCTGTCCTCCATGCTCAAAGACCAATTTTTGTTGTTTGGTGTCCGTTTTCCCCATTCTTCGGGTACACTGTACTGTGCCACAGGGTCGTGAGCTTGACGCAATGGTGGCAGCTTCTGCAGGGGCATATTTACGGATTACTGCCGGGGTATCGCCTACTGTGTGTAACTCCCCTGTGCGCCTGCCCGGCTGTCTAGTGGCTGGAGTGTGTCTTTTAAATCAGTCATGGTAAGCCATTCTCACTCAGGGACAATCTGCCTCCAAACAGCTCTCTTCCAGTGTCCCCATTACAAGTCTCTCAAATGTTTCCACATCCCGGGACCTCACACGTTGCAGGAGACGTGTTAGTGGTTGATTATGTTAGCCAGGTCTAGGCGTGGTCTCCGTGTTCGGGGGCACGGTGGGCCCAGTCGCCTGTGTCTGTCAGTTGGCAGACCTCTGTGATGATGAGTTGGCATACGGTTAGCAGGATGAATTCTGCGCAAATTTAATGCAGCCCCTCCTGTAGTTACTGGGGGCTTTGCACTGTCTGTGATTACAGAGTCAATGTGCCCCAAAAGAAGGTGTCTCTGTGTCCCGGTGCTAGCTATTGATGACGGAGATTAGAGGCCACGGTGCAGCAGGGTGCCGCTGTCAGGCGCTCCCACCTGCTGTTTCCTTGTGCTGTGGTGCGGGCCTCTGCAATCTTGCTCTTGTTCTTTCTCTGCGATTGGTCGTGCGGCGCCGTTGCGTAGGGAGCGCCGCCGTTCACGAGGCCAGGCTGCAGCTTTGTTTCCTCCCCTCCGGGCTGTGTGTCTATTTGTAGCGGGTCTCGGGGAGCATCCGGGGTCCCGCCGTGGTGGTCGCTTGTTGGCCTAATCTGGACAGGGGGTTCCTCTACCGTGCCTATTGTAGAGATCAGACCGCACGCCTGTTTCGCAGTCAGCGCGGGGCCAGCCGGTCGGTCTGTTGTGCCTCTCGAGGCCTAGGCTCGCGTACCTGCAGGCGTCCCGGACATTTGGTTGCTGCTGTTGTGTCTCCGCAGCCACTGATCTGAGGGTCCCGTGTTTCCAAGCGGGCTCCCGGCGGCAGTTTCTCACTCTGCTTCTCGCTCCACGGGCTATGTCACCGCGCCCTGCCCTCCGGCCAGGCCGCAGCTCCGCAACTCCGATAATCCACCGGCAAGTCGTTTTTCCTCGGGACTGCTGTCACCGAAATTCACGCCGATCCGGACATCAGTCTCCCCGGGCAGATCCGCATCAATTGGTGTTGGCGATGTCGACTGGGGTGACAGAAAAATACCGGATTTACAGTCCCACCGCCAAAGCTTCACTACAGGGCGGCCATTTTGGTGTCAGGCTCTCTAGCGCCCCCTCATCTGTTTCAATATTTCTAGTATCATTCTAGCATCATACAATGCATAAACAAGGAGACAGGAGTGCAACGAGAAACAGACTGCAAAAGTGCAGTAGTGTATGCCGGTTACTTCTAGACTCGAGACTGTTTTGCTCTCAAATCACTGTTTTGTTGCCCAGATGTGTAGCAATTTAAATAAAGACGTCCCTTCAGCTATATTTCTTTTGGAAAGCACATTTCACAATTGATAACTGAATAATGCATACTCCTAAAACAGATAGAAACAGTCAGCCATTTACGGATTTTCTCACCCCTTTTCGTGGTCATCACAATATTATACTGGTCGCGAGTTGTGTGGCTGATTCTTGGAGTATGCATTTGGGGCGGGGGGTTGTGCGACAGGGTTGTATGTGTGCATTAATGTTTCTATACCCGTAATTGGTTGTATGTAGGTTAGCCAGAGGCTCCCTGTCACAGGGAACAACCATGTCCCCGGACCGGGCTTTTGTTTCACAAATTATTGTTTTTAGTTGCGTTTAATCCATCGTTTATTTAGGGTGGATTAGGACTACAACTCTCCGGATGCATCAGATTGTTAAACGAAATCCTACAACTGGAGCATGCTGTTCCCTGTGACATGCATAGCGCATCTGACAACACTGAATGTGTAGTTACGGTCTGGCAACGGTGCTTGTGTAGTTGTGTGCGCGGGAAAAGGGTCAAGGTTTGGATACAAATGTGTATTCTGTTAAATCTCAGACTCTGGCCCGTCTCTGCTTCGTCTTTAGCCTTAGAAGACAAGGATCCCTTGCTCATGTTTGGAAACACCCGCTCATTAATAGCGGCACCTGGAAGTGATCCATTTAAAAACTAATGATCCGAAGTTGGCAACTAAATAACATCGTGAGGTTAGAAACCAGATACATTTAAAGAAACTGGGTATACTTCAGCATTGTTAGGGTAAGACAAATTAGTCAAAACGGAGGCAGCTGAAATAATTTATTTGACCTGCAAGCTATGAGCGGAGATGAGGAAGACACATTCTCATAAGCTACGATGATCTCCCATGTAGCCATACAAAACAGCTCATTAATAAAGCAAAGAGAAGTTAAAGCCTAACGACAAAAGAAAATATGCAAAGTGGTGCTGATTTGCAGACATGCATAAAATTTAAAAGAAAGAAATCTGTCGTATCAGCCCGAAATGAGGCTGAAATTTGCGTTGTATTCGCCAGCTCGACCAACATTGTCAACCCGATCTTCATCACCCCCACCCAGAACAAATTGAATGATTTCGATCGGCTAAGCACATTTGAGATTGATAAGGACTTCCTAGATCACTCCACTGTACACACGGAATTGTACTACCAGAAAAGCATGGTCTTGAGCCTGCCAGGCACTAACCGAGACGTGGCTTTTCGGAAAAACAGATAATTTAATACGTGCACCACCGTGGTTTCTCAGTGTGTTCCTCCACAGGGCCTAAAAGAACCTACAGCACAGAGTAAAGAGGCGCCGTAGGACCATACCTAATCCAGAGGTACCACTCTTCAGAGTTGTTCCGAATGTCAAATGGACAGCTGGTGCAAATGGAGGCGGAAGTTGTCACACAGTTAATCTGCCAATCAGAAGGCCGGGAGGGTGGGTTTTTAAAACCTGTCCCCGTCAATCAGAGAATGTTGCAATTTACCGTGAGCAACGGAATGCTGTGATTTTTAAATCTCAGAATCACCGTCTTTCAACAGGCATTTCTGAAGAATTTTAATAACGAATAAAAACTATTTGTATGAGTCTATCATTTATATCACTTGGGGTAGCTAACCTTCACAGTGTTGTCAGCTAGCATGTATGTAATAAAAAATAACAGTGAAAGACTGGGACTGCTACAACTGGAAACAAGAATGGGTCATTTAAAGTAAAAGCTAGCTAGAAGTCTCCTCCTCCCGTTAAAGCTACAGCAGTGCTCACTCATGAAAATGAATACAGAAGTGCCAGTGAGTGCTAGCATAAGGGTTAGAGCGGCCGACCTGGAAGCTGGGGAACAGGGTTCGAGTCTCAGCGGGAGGCATAACATCCAATGTTTCTGTGCAAATCACTTAATCTCTCCGTGCCTGTGAAGCGCTCCAATACCTTTGTTGGGTTTCGTGCTGCTATGTGTAAAATAGCAAATCAATTAAGATAAGAAGTTCAACCAAAGCAGATGAAAGCAGTACTTGGGCCATGGGACACTGATAAAAGAAATACAAGATGAACAACAGGAAATAGTATACTATAGACAATAGAAACGGAGGAAAAGTAAGTGGCAAGCACATGAACCAATGAAAAGTAAAGGTGGGATGTAAGCCCCTGTTAAGATTTATATTAAATATAATAGATTTAACAAGCGCTGTACAGGCGAAACCTAAAAACATTTTGCTGGGAGGGCTCTCCTGTGCTGACAGTGATATCAGGCTTTGCAGTGAGCTGATGTATTCCAGATGTGCAGTTCTGTGGTGCAGTCTACGTCGTTTTGTGCTGTTGCTTCCTCTTCCATGAACTCTACGCAAACATTACACCTGCAGCCCTCGGAGCAGAGTTGGGTACGTCTGCCGCGAACAAGTTCAAGGGGAGGAAAGGCGAGCTTCTCTCTGGAAAGGAGAAACTTGAATGTGAGGTACAAATTGTGTGTGTCAAGTAGGGGAAATGAGTGTCCATATGGGTAATAGTCTTCAGAAACTGTAGCATAATTGTTTTCTCAACGCAGTGGGAAAGTTAAATTTTTGCATGCCAAATGCCGCCGCACTTCGTGAACAGTGGGGGAAGCAACAAAAAAAATTAAAAAAATTGCATGTCAAAGGCCGCTCCAGTTCATGAACAACGGGAGAAGCAACAAAAAAAGTACCTGAATCCGAGCACGAGCAGCAGAAGGACACTAATAAAGACACATTAATTAGTACTTTGTGCATGCTCCATCAAGAGACAAGCACACAAAGAAGAGTGCAACCAGACACCATGAATGGATGCGATGACCAATGAGAGCAATGAAATAAATGACGAAGCCAACCAATGGTAAGAAACGGGCGGCTTCTCCGCCTTATATTCTTTTTGGTTGAAGCCTACCAGACTGTGCATCTGTCTGGTATGCAAAGGCAAATTGGGGGCCAGCTAAAAGCTTCCCTAGGACTACATTCTACCCCTAGCTTACCATTGGCTTTCTGTGTTGAACTTGTTACTCACATTTGCTTACTTTCTATTTGCTGTCGTTATTTGTGTTAGTCCATCCAGCATGTCTTTGTCCCTCCCATGGAGCATGGCCTGTTTACAACCTCTCTGATTGGCTTATTGCATTCTTCCATGAGTGCTTGCTCTTCAGTCTCCACAAACTCTATTTTTCTTTTTGGTTAAGCCCTCCAGGAGGTGCATGTGTTTTGTTTCCCAGTATGTTTCTTCTGTTCCCCCACATCCGCACCACCACCTGCCCTGTGCTCCGTGTCGCGCTCTGCATGATCCATTCTGCTCTCTGGACACCTCCATGCTCCACGTTACTGTTTTGCAGTGTGCTTTTGCCCCACCCATGCCAGTACTACTCTCTCTCGCCTGTGTGCATCTCATCTTCGCAGCTCTCTGTATTATTTTCTTTTTTGTGCTTCCCGCCCTTTGTATTGCTTCAAACCCTCCCCCGACCTGTTTTCGCATTAAACTTTTGTTACCTGTGGGGACTAGAATGGATTTAAAACGTACATTTGACTTGCTTTGAGAACACTTTCAGTTGGAACATGAATGAGACAGTCAAGAGTCCAGTTTTCGGCGTTGAGAAAAAGAAGATTCTATTTTTACATCCTTGGCAAAGTAAGCTTGCAATAAGGTGTATAATAAGTGTGGCATGTTTATTTATTAGGTCAACACGGGACACTGTTTACAAAAAATAACCTTGGGTTTGCAGCGTTTCAGCACGTTTATTTTTGGTGCAACAGCACACATGCTTTTGGTTTCTGGAGTGTTTCTGTGTTTTTATTTTGACACACACTGCCCACAGTATAATCAGGCACATGGAGAGTGATTTATTGCACATTAAGGGAATGGTTATAACATTATGAAGGCTGATTTTGTCGTTTAAGGTTTTCTTCAATGTTAATGGCCTTTCCTTAAATTTCAGTTACCCCTGAAGAAGGGCTTTCAGCCCGATATGCATTTGGTCAATATCTTCATGATTTACCAGGAAGTACTATTAATTCCCTCGTGTTGCAAGAGAAGTCCTGGATGGGCATGTCTGTAGCATTCGAAGCTAGGAATGAAGTTGCCTCCATTATGAATTAAAAAGACTGATGAAACATGGAATAAATATGATTCAGTTGGAAGAAATATTGGAGTTATGTTTTCACTTGACCAAACTCACGACAAATGCTGTGCAGCTTGTAACTGGAGCGAAGTGATACACAAGTATGTGTGCCATGTCGACTTCATTTTTCTCTGCACCAAAAGACGCAGCCTGCAATGGCAGTGTGTGTGTGTGTGTGTGTTAAGGTGCAGGACCTCTAAGGGTGGCACAATATGTGCTGCAGCCCTTCGAGGACTTCCCTGGTCACAGTGCTCTTGGTACCCCTGGTACCTTTTAGAAGGGACTTACATGTGGCCAGAGAGGTGCCAAATGTGAGTACCAATGCACAGTTTTGGGAAAGAACATAGGCCCTGGGAACCTGATTGGCAGGGACCCAGGGCACATCAAGTCAAAGTGCATAAGAAATCTGGCAAAAAGTGGGGTGGTTACTGCAACAAAAACCCAGCTTCCTACACAAGCCCCCCCCCCCCCAGCCCAAAGGCCAGGAGACTCAGCCAAACTTGGGAGAGTCTTCCTAGTCTTTCAGGCGAGGAAAAGTAGAGGAAGTGGTTTGAAAGTTGGACGGCCTACTCTGCCTTACATCCTTCTGTCCAGGTCAGTCCCTTGGGGGAGCTGGCCTACCTCAACAATTTTAGGACCTAATTCCCAATGCTGCTTTCCTAGCTCTTTAGTGTCTTTACCCCATCTTTTTAGTTTGAGTTCAGAGGTGCCTACCTCTGCAAATTCTAACTTTGCTAGGGCAAAACCCAGCGTACCCACAGAGGTTACCCACAGCTTGAGTAACCCCACCACGACCAATAGGGTTAGGGGGCCTAACTTATTTGGCATGAGACTAGACCACCATGCCAAGGACAGTGCTGCCATGAAGTCCAACACCCAGCAGAGGCCACTGACAGCTGTCAGTGCCCAGAAACACACCTTTAACTCTTCACTGGCACGTGAAGGGGCTAACATACAGGTTTCTTTGGGTTCTGGTGTCCTGTCTGCTGTTTTAGGGTAGGGGGCCACTACACTTTGTAGTGAGCACCCTTCTTCCACCCTCTGTTCTGTCAGCTGAGGAGCCACCAACTCAGGCTAGACAGTTGCCTGACTAGTCGGGTCTTTTTGTGGGCTAGGGAGGACTTCCCCAGTGCCAACTTTGGAGTTATCCCGTATTGGGATAGAATCTCCCTGGCCCACTGAAACTGTGGCTACCAGTTGTCCACCTTCCCTACACTGTCTCTTCTTTTTCTTTTGGGGCTTATCTGCACTAACTGCAGGTTCAGCCCCACCAGGTTCCTAGGATGAGGTCTGGCACTGGACCAGCATCACACTTTGGCTCAGAACAACCTCTGGGTGGTCATTCCCAAGGAGACAATCAAGGGGGAGGTCTTTATTGACTACCACCTTTCTCCAACTAAGGGACCCAGCGATTTCTAGGGGCACTACAGGCACTGGCCTAACAGTGACCTCCCCTGGTATAGTCCTTACTCTTTTTGTTTCCCCTGGGACATATTGGTTTGAGAGTACCAACCTGTTTATGCACCACAGTGTGACTGGCACAGGTATCTCTCGGGGCAGTGGCTGGGATTCCATTCACCAGTAGGTGGTGGAAGTGTCTACTCCCCTCTGAAATCTCCAACTCACCTTGTGGGCCCATTTTCCAGTTGAAAGCTAGGAGTACTTCCTCATCTGAGGGACTACCCCTATAGGCCACACTGGCAATTCCTGGAGCTACACTGGGGGCTTGGATTTTAGGATAGCTAGGGTCCTTGGTGTGGTGCTCTGTCTTTTGACAGTTGTGACACCATACCTTGTTGGGATCCCAATTCTTAACTTGGTACCCAGTTTTAGGTTGTGAGGTGTCTTTTGGCCCACCCTCCTGGACAGGTTTTTGTGGGGCTACCTGGGACTCCTTACTTTTATCTTTAACAGGCTCACTGTCTTTCCTCTGGGGAGGTTTTGTAACCCCTTTCTTTTGATCACCCCCAGTGGATGTCCTGGTCACCCTTGTCTTGACCCAGTTGTCCCCCTACTTTCCTAATTCTTGGGGAGAAATTGGACCTAGGTCTACCAGATACTGATGAAACTTTTCATCAGTGGAATTACTTAATATGTGTTCTTTCATAAACAATTTATAAAGACCATCATAATCTTGCACTTTACTTCCAGTCAACCTGCCACCTAGTGTTTTCAATGAGTAGTCTACAAATTCCACCCAGGGCTGACTCTGGGTTTTCTGAGCCCCCTTGAATTTAATTCTATACTCTTCAGTAGTGAGTCTAAATCCCTCAATCATGGTGCCCTTCATGAGTAAATAGGACTCTGCTTCTGCCCCACTAAGGGTCAGAAGTCTGTCTCGGCACTTACCAGAGAACAGTTCTCAAAGGAGTGCCCCCGAGTGTGTTTTTCTCACTTTTCTGGCTACACAAGCCCTCTCAAAGGCTGTGAACCACTTGGTGATATCATTACCATCCTCAAATTTTGAGACAATCCCTTTGGGGATTTTGGGATTATAAGATTGCTCTCGGACTCCATTAAGTTGTTGCCACCATTGATGGGAGCTAGGCCAATCTCTGCTCTTTCTTTTTCTAGAGCCAGGAGTCTGGTCAGTAGGTCTAATCTTTTGGTCAACCTCAATAAGAGGTTGGCCTCTCCATTGAGGCTGTCCTAAATGGTCTCAGAAGTACCTGACCCACCTGTGTGGGATCTAGGTGCTGTGAGAAATATTCTTGGAGTCAGGGGTACAGGGGCCCTGTTCCCCTAGGAAGCGAGGGGGGGTAGAAGTTATCCTCATCCCCTACATCTTCTTCCCCATCTGAGAGGTCCTCACCCTGCTCAGAGAGGTGGTCCTTAGCATAACCTGCCAACAGCTCCTGGATCTTTTGTTTAGAGGGATGGGACCCAATGACAATGTTTTTAAGTTTGCATAGAGACCGTAACTCCCTAAGTTCTAGATGGAGGTAAGGGGTGAGGTCGAGCTCATCAACCATGTTCTCTATGCCATTTGGTATGTTTTCACTAACAGTTGGGTTCTTGTTAAGAGACATTCTAGAAAAAACGAAATCTAAACCCTCTTCCCCCTAACTATGGTGAGTTTTTATTTTTCTAAAAAAACTCTAAAGGGACTTAACCAAGGCCTTTAGAAATTTGGAAAAATAGTCAATTCAAAAAATTCAGAATACTAAAGACAATTTAGGAGTTCTGTCATGTGATCAGGTGTTGATCAAGTCAGTCCAACAAATGCAAAGTTGTAGACCCAACCGCTGATCCACCAATGTAGGAAGCTGGCTCTGTATATACCATACCAAAGTTAGATATAGTGTGCACAGAGTCCAGTGGATCCCCAAAGGCTTACAGAGGTAAAAGTAGATAATACCTTACTCTCTATTCGTGGTAGTGTTGGCGAGCAGTAAGGCTTTATCAGAGGGTAGTGTTAAGCATTTATTGTACACACTCAGGCAAGAAATGATGTCACACACTCAAAGACTAAACTCAGACCAATTGTTTTGTATAAAAATATTTCTTTGTTGTATTTTATTTTTAGAACCAAGCCAGACTTGGTGCAGGTAAGAAAAATAGTACTTTTCTGGTATAATACAGTTGGCTTTGTTACAGGTAGGTCAAATGTTCAGAAATAGTTCAAATTACTTTTGAGTTACTTTGCAATTACTTTGTGATTACTTTTTAGATTACTTTTCAGATTACTTTTTCAACTCAGTGTGATATGCCTAGATATCACACTGGGACATTTCCTAGATAAAAGGTAAGTAAGTCAGTTTTTGTAAACACACAGTTTCTTAGGGTCTCGTACAATTTCCAACTCCACACTTAGAACTTTTTCCTCAGAAAAGCAGTCAATGCAATCCTATGGGAGGGAATGAAGTTATTGGTTTAAAGGTAAGTACTTGGTTGTGGGAGTTGGGTTTCTGGGGTTAGAACAAGGGTTCCCATAGGGTCAAGGATGCAGTTAAAGAGCACCCTCAACGGCACTAGGGCAGCCGGGTGCAGAGTGGTGAGGCCCAATGTTATCCAGTGGGGGATAGGGAGCCTCCTGTTGGTGGCTGCTCACGGGCATGCTACCTGGATGTGGGAGCAAAGCTCCTAGGGTTTAGCTCAGGGCAAAGGGGGATCCGATTTAGCACACAAGGTGCACCCACAGCGGCACAGGGGCGGCCGGGTGCAGTGTGCTGATTTGGCGTTGGGTGCCCTGTTATTTTCAATGGAAGGTGCCGGTTTTGGGTTTTGGCTGCAGGCTCAGTCCAGGAAGCCTTCCGGGAGGAACCAACAGCTGGGCAGGTAAGTTGGAGGGCTCGGGGACATAGGTGCACCTCAGGTCCTCTTCTCCAGGGCGCAGGGCGGCGGGATGCAGGGGTGCCTTTTGAGGTCGGATTTCACCTTACCTGGTCACTTGCGGTTGGGGGTGTCCCCATACAGATGCTGCAGGCGACGTCGGGGAGTCCTGGAGGGGACAACCCACGGTGGACTTTAACTCTGGAGCGCTGGGTGACCTCGCTGGGGCCGGTGGGCCACTCTGACTCGGGCCTTAGGCGTCGGGTGCAGTGGTGGTTCCAGGCGTCGGGTTTCTTTGTCCTCAGCAGGCTCAGAGTCTTTCTTTGGTGATTCTTTTGAACAGAGCTGCTGTTTACTGGAGATCCGGTCTTTGTTGAAGGCAGTCAGTCCTCCCAGGGGTTCTGTAGGTCGCTGGCTGCAAGACAAGTAGACTTTCGGTGCAGGATCTCTGGAAACTGCAGACGGGCCAGTAGGGCTGGGGCCAAGTCAGTTCTTCTCTGCAGTCTCCTCTGCTAGGCATCTTCTTTCGTCCTTCTTCGTAGGTTGCGGGAATCTGCCTTCTTGATTCAGGGCTGCCCCCCTAAATACTGTATTTAGGGGGCGTTTTAGGGGTCTTGAGATCAGTAGCCAATAGGCTACTGACCTTAGGGTGACAACACTCTCTGTGTGCTCACCCCACGTGGGGGAATGGGCACAATCCCTAATCCTGATTGGAGAGTGCCTGCAAGTTGGCGGGCACTGAAGAGTGGGCTTCACCTCGCCTGCCCCACCTGAGGGGTGGGGTTGGCAGAGGTTGGCACACCTTCTGGGATGCTCTAATTTTTCCCGCCTGCCTTTCCTCCGAAAAGGTGGTGAGACACGAAGGGGGCCTGCTCCTGATAGCAGAAGAGGCTGGAGGTCGTGTTACAAAGGCATCAAGGCCTTTGGAGCTCCCCTGCCACAGATGGCTCTTCCTGACCTGGGGGAGGTGTGAACACCTCCGCCCAGGAAAGGCATTGTTTCTGGGCGCAGGGAGCGAAGGCTCCCACCCCGGGGGTCCAGAAACATGTCTCGTGGTGGCAGGCTCATCAACCATGTTCTCTATGCCATTTGGTATGTTTTCACTAATAGTTGGGTTCTCGTTAAGAGACATTCTAGAAAAAACGAAATCTAAACCCTCTTCCCCCTAACTATGGTGAGTTTTTATTTTTCTAAAAAAACTCTAAAGGGACTTAACCAAGGCCTTTAGAAATTTGGAAAAATTGTCAATTCTATGGGAGGGAATGAAGTTATTGGTTTAAAGGTAAGTACTTGGTTGTGGGAGTTGGGTTTCTGGGGTTAGAACAAGGGTTCCCCCAGGGTCAAGGATGCACTTAAAGAGCACCCTCAACGGCACTAGGGCAGCCGGGTGCAGAGTGCTGAGGCCCAATGTTATCCAATGGGGGATAGGGAGCCTCCTGTTGGTGGCTGCTCACGGGCATGCTACCTGGATGTGGGAGCAAAGCTCCTAGGGTTTAGCTCAGGGCAAAGGGGGATCCGATTTAGCACACAAGGTGCACCCACAGCGGCACAGGGGCGGCCGGGTGCAGTGTGCTGATTTGGCGTTGGGTGCCCTGTTATTTTCAATGGAAGGTGCCGGTTTTGGGTTTTGGCTGCAGGCTCAGTCCAGGAAGCCTTCCGGGAGGAACCAACAGCTGGGCAGGTAAGTTGGAGGGCTCGGAGACATAGGTGCACCTCAGGTCCTCTTCTCCAGGGCACAGGGCGGCCGGATGCAGGGGTGCCTTTTGAGGTCAGATTTCACCTTACCTGGTCACTTGCGGTTGGGGGTGTCTCCATACAGATGCTGCAGGCGACGTCGGGGAGTCCTGGAGGGGACAACCCACGGTGGACTTTAACTCTGGAGCGCTGGGTGACCTCGCTGGGGCCGGTGGGCCACTCTGACTCGGGCCTTAGGCGTCGGGTGCAGTGGTGGTGTCGGGTTTCTTTGTCCTCAGCAGGCTCGGAGTCTTTCTTTGGTGATTCTTTTGAACAGAGCTGCTGTTTACTGGAGATCCGGTCTTTGTTGAAGGCAGTCAGTCCTCCCAGGGGTTCTGTAGGTCGCTGGCTGCAGGACAAGGAGACTTTCGGTGCAGGATCTCTGGAAACTGCAGACGGGCCAGTAGGGCTGGGGCCAAGTCAGTTCTTCTCTGCAGTCTTCTAGGCCTTTGGAGCTCCCCTGCCACAGATGGCTCTTCCTGACCTGGGGGACGTGTGAACACCTCCGCCCAGGAAAGGCTTTGTTTCTGGGCGCAGGGAGCGAAGGCTCCCACCCCGGGGGTCCAGAAACGTGTCTCGTGGTGGCAGGCTGCTGGTTACCAGTTAGGGAACCCACCAGAGAATGGTTGTTTTTCTGGGGGCATCTCTAAGATGCCCTCTGAGTACATTGTATAATAAATCCCACACTGGCATCAGTGTGGGTTTATTATGTTGAGAAGTTTGCTACCAAACTTCCCAGAAATTAGTAAAGCCATTACGGTGCTGTGGAGCTTGTAATGATAACCTCCCAGACCATATACTCTTTAATGGCTTTACTGCACTTACAATGTCTAAGAATGGTCTTAGACACTGTAGGGGTACAGTGCTCATGCAGCCGTACCCTCACCAGTGGTATAGTGCACCCAGCTAGAGGGATGTCTTACCTATACCATAGGCAGTGGGTTGCAGGCATGGCACACAAGTATGTGTGCCATGTCGACTCTTCATTTTTCTCTGCACCAAAACACGCAGCTTGCAATGGCAGTGTGTGTGTGTTAAGGTGCAGGACCTCTAAGGGTGGCACAATATGTGCTGCAGCCCTTAGAGGCCTTCCCTGGTCACAGTACCCTTGGTACCCGTGGTACCTTTTATAAGGAACTTGCATGAGGCCAGAGAGGTGCCAATTGTGAGTACCAGTGTACAGTTTTGAGAAAGAACACAGGCCCTGGGAACCTGATTGGCAAGGACCCAGAGCACATCAAGTCAAAGTGCATCAGAAATCTGGCAAAAAGTGGGGGGAGGGGTTACTGCAACAGAAACCCTGCTTCCTACACCAATGTAACCTTGGAACCAGATGCATGGGGTCTACTGTTTCCTTTGATTTAAACCCATTCATTTTCTGTGCACCATTTTTGGTAACACCTTGAATTGGCTACTCCTGAGTGCCTACCCGATGACCCTTGACTGCTGCATGTTCTGCTTTTATAACCATAGTGAGAAATACCACTTTAGCATTCAAAAGAGATTGCAAAATATTTTAATCTTGAAGAGAAATATTAGTGCTCACCTACTGTGGATCTTTCTTAGCAGGAAGAAACTCAAAATAGACAACAGAGTAAGAGGAGATGTTAGACTTGGCATCTTTTGGCGTGTTTCCCCTGACTTTTTGCTTTCTGACCTCCCGGTTTTGACTCTGTTTTTGCTGGTGTAATGATTCTGCGCACTTTCCTCACTGCTGACCAGAGGGAATGTGCAAGTGCTCCTGTATAAAATGTGTTATGGATTGGCGTTTCCATGATTGGCCTATTTGGTTTATGTGTCAGTCCCTTGTAAAGTGCACTGTGAGTGCCAGGGCCTATAGACCAAATGCTGTTGGTGGGCTGCAGCACTGGATTGTGCCACCCACGCAAACAGCCCGTAAAGTGTATCTCGGGCCTGCCATTGCAGAGCCTGTGCGCAGCCTGGGGCTGCCATGTCGACTTGGCAAGTGCGCACACTTGCAAGTCCCTAAACCTTCCCTTTTCTACATGTTAGTCACCCCTAAGGTAGGCCCAAGGTACCCCTGTGGGCCGGGTGCGTTGTATGCGAAAGGTAGGACATGGCCTGGTGTGTTGCATGTCCTGATAGTGAATTACAGCCTAGTTCGTTTTTCACTATTGCAAGGCTAACTGTTCCCCATAGGCCAGAACGGGCAGTTTTGATTATTACAGCTTATAATCCTAACTGACCCCGGGAACATGGTAGAAATTCGAGGTTAGTATGCCTGGACTCAGAATGATAAAATGCATCTTTTAGTGAAGTTGGTTTTAACATTCTGTGTTTGAAAATACCCCTTTAGAAAGTGGGTATTTTCTTGTCTAACCATCCAAGCCTGCCTCTGCGAGGTTGTGTATTCCTTGTCTGGAGTGTGAGTGACAGGGGCTGGGGGATGCCAGGAGACAGGGTGAGTCAGCACAGGGCTGAATAGCAAGATCTACATGTAGATGGGTGGGAGGAGTTGCACCTGGGCCCTGAATTGGACAGTGCCTTCCCTCCACAATGCTGGCTCCACCTCCTGTGGTGCGTCTGATGTCCCTGGCCTACTCTCTGAAAGAAGGGACGGAGACTTGTCAACAAAGTGCTCCAGAACTGGTTTGGACTAGGCAAAGGCCTCTCTGCCTTCAGAGAACAAAGGAATTTGGGATATAAATATTGGGGCCCTGACCCCATGAATTTAGATCTCGCTGGAATCAAGGAACCTGCCAAGACGAAGAGCTGGAAGAGCTGCCAGGAGGAGTACTGCCCCTTTGCTGTGTTGTTGCTTTGTTGGGTTGGCCTGCAGCTGCTGCTTCTGCCTTGGGCAGTGAAAGGACTGAACTTTCTACAAACTTGTGCTGAGTATCTCCAAGGGCCTGAAACCGAGCTGGCCTCCTGTTAAGAAGTCTCAGGGACTACAAAGACTTCACAAGCCTCTGGGTACCGCTTCTGGAACGCTGTTTCAGTTGCCACAGAGGAAGGGAACTGCAACCGACTCCGTCAACCGAATCCATCCCTGACCGGTGACCTGTTTGCACCGCAGACCGCATCGCCCCGCTTCGCATCGCAACCCTGGTCTCACCGTAGGCGATGTCCGACGCCGTCAACACCGAGCCGCTGCTTGCACCGTGACCTGTGGGCACCGCAGTTCGCATCGCATCGCTTCACTGAACCAGCCGGACCCGACCGACGCGGACACTGCAACTGGCTCAACAGTCGTGACCGCATCGCATTTGGGGCACTGCTCGCACGTTTGCGACGCACCGCTCCGACTCGCACCGCTGTCCGACGCCAGCTCCCGCACTCCGGCTTGGTCGCCTGCATCGCAACCTGTCAGCACCGCATCGTACACCGTCTCGCCCTGCACCGCACGCCTTGGACTCACCGCCTCCGTCTGCACGACGCTCATCGAGCCGCTGCCTGCACCGCATCGAGGGACACCGCACCTTGCATCGCTCCGTCTTGCACCGCGACGAACGCCGCCCGGCTCGTACACTCCGTACCAGCCACAACGAGAAAGGTACTGTGACCGAGTCTGTTCACGACTCTGCTGGCCCGTAGCGACGCGGTCGGCTGGAACTGTTGGACTCTGTGTAATTTAGCATCGCGGTAGACCCGGACGGGGCTACCGACTCGTACGAACTTTGCTTTTGTGTTATTCCTGCAAAGAAGAAGTTACCTTATCAAGCATTCATTTTTAAAGTATAGTATTGTGGATTTTTGTCGTAATTGGTCTTGTCTTGAGTATATAAAAATATTGGTTATTTTTCTAAACTGGTGTGGTGTCCGTTTGTAGTGCTTACACTGTATTACTGTTGGTTATGTGCAAATGCTTTACACACTGCCTCTAGAATAAGCCTGACTGCTCGTGCCAAGCTACCAAGGGGGTGAGCAGGGGTTATTTTAGGAGTGTAACTCCCTTACCCTGACCAGGAAGAAGGGTCCCTACTTGGACAAAGGTGCAAGCCCTTGCCAACTAGAGATCCCATTTCTAACATTGGTTGTCAGCGGTGAGGATAGGACTTGTGTTTGCACTTGACTTACAGTGATTGGTGTGCACTACTACCATATCGCAGACCATTACGTACCACATACTGGTTCTTTTTCTTTTGGCCTATTTTTGATCTTGCCAGTTTTCAACTCACTACTTTTGTCATGCCTGAATCAACTGCATCATCCGTTGCATCTCTGGAAGTTATCTTTGAGGAGGATAGGTTGGAATCCTACGCCGTAAAGGAGCTACGAGCGATTTGTAAAAACCTGAAAGTCCAAATTAAAGGCCTCACAAGGAAGGAGGAGCTACAGAAGGCGCTGAGGGCCTGGGTAGCAGCCAGACATGCCAGTGGGCAGCCTGGTAATCTCAGTGAGGAGGTGGAGGAGCCTATTTCCAGGGTGGATGTGCTTTTGGGTGAGGGGGAACCCGCCAGGTCAGGCAGCAGCAGTCTGTCCCCAGAGGAGCTGGAGGACAGGCGGGAGGCAAGGCAGTTTGAGCTGCAGAAGCTCAGGCTGGAGAGTGAGCGGGAGGAGAAGAGATTGGCCATGGAGGAGAAGAAGATGCTCTTAGGGCATGAGAGAGAACTGAAGGAGCTAGAACTTAGGAGTAAGTCAGGCTCAGATGGTGGCAGCAATTCGTCCAGAAAGGCAGACAGGATTGTGCACATTCCCAAGAATGTAGGCAAGGAGTTCAAGAAGGGGGATGACATACAAAGGTGGTTTCAGGGTTATGAGGCAGCCATACACATGAATGGGGTCCCTGAGGAAAATTGGGGAGCAGGATTGTGGCCACTTTTCCCTGAAGAAGCAAGGGATGCTCTGATAGCTTTGGGTAAGGGGTATCACCTCACCTATGCTGACATGAAGGATGCCCTTCTCACTAAGTATGGTCTTACTCCTGAAAAGTACAGGGATCAGTTCAGGTCCAGTAAGAAGTCTGATGCCAACACTTGGTTGGAATGTGTGGATGTGTTCTGCAGGTCGCTGGATGGTTGGGTGAAGGGCAGTAGTGTAACAGATTTTCAGGGGCTCTACAACTTGATTGCATGGGAGCACTTGTCTAGTCTATGTTTTGCAGATCTGCGCCAGCACCTAGTGGATAGTAAGCTAACTGACCCCAGGAAGCTTGCTATGGAAGCGGACCGCTGGGTGAGTACCAGGGTCCACAAGAAAGCGTTTGGGGGAGACTCAGCCAAAGGTGGGCAGGGTCCCCAGCAGAAAAGTGGGGGGGACAAGTGTAAAGCACAGGAGTTCTCTAAAGGGCCCCAAACTAGTACCCAGGGTAAAGGTTCCCAGCCCCTAGGTAAGAAAGCAGTGGTCTCTTCAGGGAAGCCTGTTGAGACCGGCCCCCGCAAGTGTTATGCATGTGACCAGGTAGGTCACTTTAAGGGGGACCCCAAGTGCCCAAAGGGGACACAGCCACCCACCGGTGGACAGTCCAAAGTGTTGGCTAGTGTAGCGCTTGGGGAGGAGGGGTGCCCACAGGAGGGTGGGGATCCCGCAGAAATGACCCTTGTCTCACTAGGGGACAGTGAGATGGTCCCAGGAAACCAGGTGCCCCCTAACACAAAGAAATATAGCACCTGGGTGACCATTAATGGGAACAGGGTAGACGCTCTCAGAGATACTGGAGCCAGTGTGACCTCAGTCCGGTGTCACCTGGTCTCTGAGAAGCAGGTAGTCCCAGGGGCATTCCACCAAGTAGTTGCTGTAGACAACTCTGAGCGCCAGTGTATGGTGGCGCAGGTTCCCTTTGAATGGGGGGTCTCAGGTCCCTTGAGGGTGGTTGTGAGCCCTACCATGCCTGTAGATTGTCTGCTAGGTAACGACCTGGAGCAGTCCTTATGGAAGGAGGTTGAGCTCAGGTCTCACTTGGAGATGCTTGGGTTGCCAGAGTGGGCATGCGTCTCTACTCGGTCAATGGCAGCCAGAAAGGGTGATCAAGAGGACTTGGAGCCTGGAACAGTGGCCCAAGTCCCTGCCAAGAGAAAGGGCAGGGGCGCGGGAAACCGGCCCCCGAAGTTCCCACGGACCGGGAGGAGGCGGACCTCGAGGGGGACGCCCCGGTACCTACAGGGGAGCAGGTAGCCGAACTGGGAGACATCTCTGAGCTGACCCATTGGCAGCAAGAAGGGGGTCCCACCAGGGAGGAGTTCTGCAGGGAGCAGAACGAGTGCCCTACTCTGGAGGGTCTGCGGCGGCAGGCTGCAGACCAGGCAGCTGGTAATCAGTCCGGGTCACATCTGATCTACTGGGAGAGTGGTCTCCTATACAGTGAGCCTAAGGTTGCTGAGCCTGGGTCAGCCCGTGTGCTGGTGGTACCCCAGCGCTTCTGGACCTTCCTACTGGGTCTGGCTCATGACGTGCCTTTGGCAGGACATTTGGGGCAGGACAAGACCTTTGACAGGCTTGTCACCCACTTCTTTTGGCCCCAAATGCAAAGGCAGTCAGATGCACACTGTAGGTCTTGCCAAACTTGCCAGGCAAGTGGTAAGAGTGGGAGGAAGGTCAAAGCTCCTCTCCAACCTTTTCCTGTTGTTGGTACACCCTTTGAAAGGGTAGGGATGGATATTGTGGGGCCACTGGATCCCAAGACAGCCATGGGCAACAGGTACATCCTGGTCTTGGTGGACCATGCCACCCGGTACCCGGAGGCAATCCCTCTCAGGACAACGACGGCGCCAGTGGTGGGCCGGGCGTTAATGGGGATCTTTTCCCGTGTGGGATGGATTGGAAAAAGTTACAGATCACACTGGATTACTATGGTTAAGTTGAATTACGTTATGCAACGTGATGATGTACATTCATGTGGCTGTGCGGCTTGAGGCTGAGCGCGACGGCGCAGCAGTTTGTATTTGGATGTTTTGTATCCGTGCTTGGGATGGAGCATAAGTTGAGCCTGCACGCCAAGATTTTTGCCCTTGAGCATTTTCAAAAAAATGGATGATTAAACTGAAACACGAATAAAACAGAAAAGGAAGGGTGTGCATTCTAACATTGTCTTTGATGTAACCTACAAGTTCACCACTCCTTACCACCCACAAGGAAACGGTCTGGTGGAGAGATTCAACCAGACCTTGAAAGGCATGATCAAGGGTCTAACAGAACCCATGAGGCGTAAGTGGGACGTCCTCTTGCCATGCCTACTCTTTGCATACAGGGAGGTGCCTCAGAAGTCTCTTGGGTACAGCCCCTTTGAGCTCCTGTATGGCCACCCTGTCAGAGGACCTCTGAGTTTGGTAAAGGAAGGCTGGGAGGCGGCTCCCAGGAAAACTCCCCAGGATGTATTTAGCTACATGCTGGCCTTTAGAAACCAAACTGCCCGCTTCAGGAAACTCGCTCAGGCGAACCTGGAAGCAAGCCAGGAAGAAATGAAGAGATGGTATGACCAGAATGCCACTCTGGTCGAATTTCAACCTGGGCAAAAAGTGTGGGTCATGGCCCCAGTGGCACCTTGTGCCTTGCAGGACAAGTGGACTGGGCCATATGAGGTGGTGGAGCGCAAAAGTGACGTCACCTACCTGGTGGATTTGCAAGCTCCAAGGAACCCTTGGAGGGTCCTTCACGTGAACCGCCTCAAGCTCCACTTCGAGAGGTCCGAAGTGAGTATGCTCTTGGCGACAGATGATGGGGTGGAAGAGGAGAGTGAGCCTCTCCCTGACCTCCTGTCTACCAAGGAGCATGATGGGTCAGTAGAAGGTGTGATCCTCTCCCCTACTCTGACTCAGGAGCAGCAGGGGCACTGTCACCAGTTGTTGGGACAGTTCGCCCCACTGTTCTCTCTGACCCCCGGTGTTACTCACTGGTGTACCCATGACGTGGACACTGGTGACAGCCCTCCTGTGAAGCACAAGATTTACAGGTTGACTGACCGGGTCAGAGCCAGCATCAAGGAGGAGGTCTCTAAGATGTTGGCGTTAGGGGTGATTGAGCCCTCCCACAGTCCTTGGGCCAGCCCAGTGGTCTTGGTCCCAAAGGCTGCTGCGCCCGGTGCCACTCCAGAACTCCGGTTTTGTGTGGACTACCGTGGGCTCAATGCCGTCACCAGGACTGACGCGCACCCCATCCCCAGAGCTGATGAGCTCATTGATCGGTTGGGAGCTGCCCGGTTCCTCAGCACGTTTGATTTGACGTCTGGGTACTGGCACATTGCCTTAACCGATGGGGCCAAGGAGAGATCAGCATTCTCAACCCCAGAAGGTCATTACCAATTCCAGGTGATGCCCTTTGGGTTGAAGAATGCCCCTGCCACCTTTCAGAGGTTGGTCAATCAGGTGTTGGCTGGGCTGGAGGATTTCAGTGCCGCCTACCTGGATGACATTGCTGTGTTCAGTTCCAGCTGGGAAGAACATTTACAGCACCTTGAGAAAGTGTTGAGGGCTCTGCAAGGTGCAGGCCTCACGATCAAGGCCAGTAAGTGCCAGATCGGGCAGGGTTCTGTGGTGTACTTGGGACACCAAGTAGGAAGCGGCCAGGTGGCGCCCTACAACCCAAGATTGACACCATTCTGGCTTGGGAGCCCCCAAGACCCAGACAAAGGTGAGAGCCTTCTTAGGTCTCACCGGCTACTATAGGAGATTTGTTAAGGGCTATGGCACCATCGTTGCCCCCTTAACAGAGCTGACTTCTAAGAAGCAGCCCAGGAAAGTGATCTGGACTGAGTCCTGCCAGAAAGCTTTTGATACCCTGAAGGCAGCCATGTGCACGGCGCCCGTGCTCAAGGCACCTGACTTCTCCAAGGAATTCGTCGTGCAGACTGACGCTTCAGAGCATGGTGTGGGAGCGGTGCTCTCACAACTGAACGAAGAGGGCCTGGATCAGCCTGTAGTCTTCCTTAGCAAGAGACTACTCCCCAGGGAACAGAGGTGGAGTGCCATAGAAAGGGAAGCTTTTGCTGTGGTCTGGGCGCTGAAGAAGTTGAGACCATACCTGTTTGGGACTCACTTCCGGGTTCAGACAGACCACAGGCCCCTCAGATGGTTGATGCAAATGAGGGGTGAGAATCCAAAACTGCTGAGGTGGTCCATCTCCCTACAGGGAATGGACTTTACGGTGGAACACCGTCCTGGTACAGAACACGCCAACGCAGATGGTCTGTCCAGGTTCTTCCGCCTTAGTGAAGAGAACTCCAATGGGGTTGGGTAGTTCTCCCTACTTTCAGCTGGAGGGGACATGTGTTAGACTTGGCATCTTTTGGCGTGTTTCCCCTGACTTTTTGCTTTCTGACCTCCCGGTTTTGACTCTGTTTTTGCTGGTGTAATGATTCTGCGCACTTTCCTCACTGCTGTCCAGTGGGAAAGTGCAAGTGCTCCTGTATAAAATGTGTTATGGATTGGCGTTTCCATGATTGGCCTATTTGGTTCATGTGTCAGTCCCTTGTAAAGTGCACTGTGAGTGCCAGGGCCTATAGACCAAATGCTGTTGGTGGGCTGCAGCACTGGATTGTGCCACCCACGCAAACAGCCCGTAAAGTGTATCTCGGGCCTGCCATTGCAGAGCCTGTGCGCAGCCTGGGGCTGCCATGTCGACTTGGCAAGTGCGCACACTTGCAAGTCCCTAAACCTTCCCTTTTCTACATGTTAGTCACCCCTAAGGTAGGCCCAAGGTACCCCTGTGGGCCGGGTGCGTTGTATGCGAAAGGTAGGACATGCCCTGGTGTGTGTGGCATGTCCTGATAGTGAATTACAGCCTAGTTCGTTTTTCACTATTGCAAGGCTACCTGTTCCCCATAGGCCAGAACGGGCAGTTTTGATTATTACAGCTTATAATCCTAACTGACCCCGGGAACATGGTAGAAATTCTAGTTTAGTATGCCTGGACTCAGAATGATAAAATGCATCTTTTAGTGAAGTTGGTTTTAACATTCTGTGTTTGAAAATACCCCTTTTAGAAAGTGGGTATTTTCTTGTCTAACCATCCAAGCCTGCCTCTGCGAGGTTGTGTATTCCTTGTCTGGAGTGTGAGTGACAGGGGCTGGGGGATGCCAGGAGACAGGGTGAGTCAGCACAGGGCTGAATAGCAAGATCTACATGTAGATGGGTGGGAGGAGTTGCACCTAGGCCCTGAATAGGACAGTGCCTTCCCTCCACAATGCTGGCTCCACCTCCTGTGGTGCGTCTGATGTCCCTGGCCTACTCTCTGAAAGAAGGGACGGAGACTTGTCAACAAAGTGCTCCAGAACTGGTTTGGACTAGGCAAAGGCCTCTCTGCCTTCAGAGAACAAAGGAATTTGGGATATAAATATTGGGGCCCTGACCCCATGAATTTAGATCTCGCTGGAATCAAGGAACCTGCCAAGACGAAGAGCTGGAAGAGCTGCCAGGAGGAGTACTGCCCCTTTGCTGTGTTGTTGCTTTGTTGGGTTGGCCTGCAGCTGCTGCTTCTGCCTTGGGCAGTGAAAGGACTGAACTTTCTACAAACTTGTGCGGAGTATCTCCAAGGGCCTGAAACCGAGCTGGCCTCCTGTTAAGAAGTCTCAGGGACTACAAAGACTTCACAAGCCTCTGGGTACCGCTTCTGGAATGCTGTTTCAGTTGCCACAGAGGAAGGGAACTGCAACCGACTCCGTCAACCGAATCCATCCCTGACCGGTGACCTGTTTGCACCGCAGACCGCATCGCCCCGCTTCGCATCGCAACCCTGGTCTCACCGTAGGCGACGTCCGACGCCGTCAACACCGAGCCGCTGCTTGCACCGTGACCTGTGGGCACCGCAGTTCGCATCGCATCGCTTCACTGAACCAGCCGGACCCGACCGACGCGGACGCTGCAACTGGCTCAACAGTCGTGACCGCATCGCATTTGGGGCACCGCTCGCACGTTTGCGACGCACCGCTCCGACTCGCACCGCTGTCCGACGCCAGCTCCCGCACTCCGGCTTGGTCGCCTGCATCGCAACCTGTCAGCACCGCATCGTACACCGTCTCGCCCTGCACCGCACGCCTTGGACTCACCGACTCCGTCTGCACGACGCTCATCGAGCCGCTGCCTGCACCGCATCGAGGGACACCGCACCTTGCAGCGCTCCGTCTTGCACCGCAACCGTGACGAACGCCGACCGGCTCGTACACTCCGTACCAGCCACAACGAGAAAGGTACTGTGACCGAGTCTGTTCACGACTCTGCTGGCCCGTAGCGACGCGGTCGGCTGGAACTGTTGGACTCTGTAATTCAGCATCGCGGTAGACGCGGACGGGGCTACCGACTCGTACGAACTTTGCTTTTGTGTTATTCCTGCAAAGAAGAAGTTACCTTATCAAGCATTCATTTTTAAAGTATAGTATTGTGGATTTTTGTCGTAATTGGTCTTGTCTTGAGTATATAAAAATATTGGTTATTTTTCTAAACTGGTGTGGTGTCCGTTTGTAGTGCTTACACTGTATTACTGTTGGTTATGTGCAAATGCTTTACACACTGCCTCTAGAATAAGCCTGACTGCTCGTGCCAAGCTACCAAGGGGGTGAGCAGGGGTTATTTTAGGAGTGTAACTCCCTTACCCTGACTAGGAAGAAGGGTCCCTACTTGGACAAAGGTGCAAGCCCTTGCAAACTAGAGATCCCATTTCTAACAGGAGATGATATAGATAACCGAAGTTTTACCTCAATTGCTCATCTTCAGGCTTGATGAGAAGAGTAACAAGCTATCTGCCTGCACTATTGTGGTTTCAGAGAGAGGTTTTTGAAACCTACAATCATGATCTTGACAAGAATTGCCTTAATAATTGCATTGAAATGACTTTTTTCTCCTTGAAAAATTTGGTATCTATCTCTTTATATATTATATATATGGGTCAGAAAAGTCCTCTGCATGTTTAAAGACGTGTACCCCTGGCCTGAGGGCTCTACTGTACTGTTGTCTGGATCCCTAATGCTGATTCTTTTGTCATAGGTGAGCACGGATCATGCGGGTGTGCCATGACATAGGCCTGTCTCACGGAATGCAATCTTGTTGTACTAGGAGGGGCACCCAAATTGCTACCCTGATTGCGCTGGAAGGCTACAGCCTTCACCAGGAGTTAATCAGCACAAGGGAGGTGGTGGCAGGATACTGTGTAGTGATCAGTAGTAGTGAACAGGTCCTTTTTACCCTGTGTCACTGGAGTGAGGCCTACAGGCTCACTTTTTTAAAAGCTCAGCTGCTATGTGCTTAACTCACCCTTGGCCTACGTCAGGTAGATGTGCAGTAGTGACTCTGCGCTAGACGTCTGTGTTCCTGGGAAGGGTACAGTACAGGGATTTGTGTATGCAGCTGCTTGCTGTACTTGTTATTGTTTAAAAAGTCACTGTGACATATTTGCACCTTCATGCACCTACAAAAGGGCCATAGTTGGATTCAACTGGTTTGATTTTTGTATGCTGCTGTGCTTGTTATTGTTTGACTTTCACTTTTAAATATTTGTGCCCTCATGCGCAAACCAAAGGGGGAATTGTTTGACCTACCTGGCTTCATTTCTGCATACTGCTGGACTTGTTTTTATCATGCACTTTGAAAGTGTTTTCACCTGATGGAAGAAGAAAGGATTGTTTTACAAAACGCACTTAAGATTTGTATATTGCTGGATTGCTGATTGTTTTATTATGCACTTTGAAAGTATTTACACTTTTTCCTTTGCTTCACCAGCTACAGATAGTAAAGATTCTGTCATTAGATACTTGCTGATATGGTTTGTTTTTATCCTACATGAGGTGTTATTTATGGTGTTGTTTGTACTGGTCTATAAAATGTGCACCTTAATCTTGTAATAAGCATTGTTTACACTACAGAAATGATAAATACAGACAAACATTTACATCAGTGTTCTGAAGCATCCAAGCAGTTTCCATCCTCAGCCTCGTTTGCCTGCCTGTTTTTGTCCTGCTTAAAGCCATGATGGTAGAAATTGAAATTGCTTCCTCAGTTCATTTTAAATACTATAGAGTGGCTATTATCATACACAACCCCTGACAGACGCAAGTGTGTGGCATGCAGATAATTCACACCAGTTTATTTCTCTTGGAGCTGGCAGGATACTGAGTTATATCTTGTTTACTACTAGAGTATATTGTCAGTTGAGTCTGTGAAACTGCAGGTTTGGGATTGTCTTTCAAAGTTTCAAGTTATTTTCCATCAATGTCAATTCTAATTCAGACCCTATGTAGTTGTTCTTTGCTCTTCAGCGATAGGCAGTTCCTGAGACAATAGGCCAGCTCCTTGGCATTGTTCCGATTGCTGTCTCAGAAAAATAATCTGCTCTTGACAATAATGTTACAAATTGCGTAGCTTATAGTTTGAGTGTTTCTCACTTTCTATTCTAACTTTGAGCTAGGCAATATATAGGCATTTCATTAAGTGTTGGAGGTTTCAATTAAAAATATTCCAGATTTTTTGGCATCGGGGCAAAGTGGTAGGTCATGGGTTGGGGGGGCCCCTCCATGTACTTTGCAGGGGGGCCCCCTCAGGATTTGTTACGCCGCTTTTGCTGTGTGGTCTTGACCTAGCGGGGCAGGAAATAGAACTAGATCGCACACACAGTGAGGGACACCCGGCTAAGTCCCCTGGCATGCCCCAAGACATATTTACGTGTCTCCACTCATATAGACAGAAATAATCTATCATGGCAGCAATGAGGGACAAGAACACCATTGAATTTGAAGGGGCAAAAATAGGGCTTTATCAGGATCTCTCCCTGGTGACATTGCAGTGCCATAGGTTTCTATGGTCTATAACTGAGCAAAAGATACGATACAAATGGGGACACTCCTTCAGACTCATTTTTGTATGGAAGAACGAAACCCGCAGTGTCCGCACCCTGGAGGAGGCCCAAACGCTGCTGGAATTGGACACCTCAGAAGAACAAGATGGCACCCACCACTCATCGACATTTGCAACGGATTCTGCGGTAGGTCCTTCCTGTTCAACCCGCCAAAACAAGCCACAATTGAACAAACCTACCGACCTTGAAAGCCATAAGGAGAGGGCTGATCTCCTGCTCCGACTGCAACAACATGATGACGCCCCTGCACCAAATAGCGGCTGACGGTGATATGCTCTTTCAAGGCTATAAGCTATGCTGCGGGCTCCTCTACCCCGGCTATGTCGCTATTATCACAGGACATTGCAGGGCACAATGTTGATGCCTCGCCCCCTGGATACCTACTGTGGTTGGTGGCGGATCTCCCCCCGCTCACCTAACTGCAACACTTGAAGCTGCATTCCACCAGCGACACAGACCCTCTGTTTTTTGATTGTTATGTTCCCAGGAGGAGAACTGTTCGATGTTACTGCTACGTGTTGTTCTTTTTTCTCCTACTCAACAGTTTCTCTTCTTGACAGTCAGGCTTTATCGACTTTCTTGGTGCCAAACATAGAGGATCTTATAGAATCTCACTCCATGCTTCTCTTCTCCTTGGAGCGTCAACTACACCTGGTCTATGCTTAAAATCCTAAGCTTTAATGTGCGGGGTCTCAACGCACCGGTAAAGCAACTAGCACTTCTCTCTTTTCTTAGGGATGTTAAATGTGACATCTGTTTGCTGCAGGAAGCACATTTACTCTGTTCCGACTGGAAAAGTTTGCGATCACGATGGTTTGATCGTCAGTTCTTTTCCTCCGGACCCGTAAAGAGGGCAGGGGTGGATATATTGGTAGCCTCACACGTTTCGGGGAAGGCGCTACAAATATAATCTGAACTGTCTGTTAGGCTTCTTTACCTTAAATTGTATTTGGCGGGACGCACCTTTATGGTTGCCTCGGTCTATGCACCTAATGACCATCAGGAGGCCTTCCTTAAAGATGCAATTGGGCATGTGGCAGCCAAAACAGATGCCTGACATACTCATAGGGGAAGATTTTAATATAGAGGTCGAGCAGTCGGAAGCCCTTTCAGAGACGACACAGAGATGGCTGTCAGACATGGGGTTAGTAGATGTTTGGCGACAACGTAATCCGAACATAAGAGCGTATACATTCTTTCCCGCTGCACACCAGACATATGACGGATAGACCTCCTTTTAACTTCTCCACGCTTGACCTTAGCCACTACATCAGTGGATATTGGGGTGGCAGCCCTATCCGACCATTCAACTATCACCCTCACATTACAGCTGCCAGAGGGAATGCCCCGTCAATGTACCTGGTGCCTAAATCACAAATTTCTTACATATGAAGCTAACATCTCGGAAATCACTGATGCAATTCGTGCCTTCCTTAGCAGTTCGGGCTGGACTGTTCCCATGAGGCACAGGGTCAAGACTGATTTGCATATGGCCAGGTCTCAACTGGGGTGGCATGGTAAGCAAAAGAATGATGGATTTAACCCAGATCTCTTGACTAGGGGTGAATGTTTTGATCTGTTCTGCATTCCGTCCATCAATTGTGTGTTTTTTGCTTCTTGGACACCAACAGCTCACCAGACACACTCATAGCTTTAGTGTGTGTGGGACACCTTAAAGGCAGTTGTCGGAGGCCACTCCATTGCTATATCAGCAAGACTCAATAGGGATAGGACAGACAAGCGCATGCAATTGGAGGGGCAAATAAAGGAGTTTGAAGAAGTCCACTCACGCACCGGATCTCTTAAACTGAGAGGCCCACTCACGACGGTCCACAAACAACTTAAGGCATTGGAAATAGATAAGACAGAATATGCGCATTTACGCATGCAACAGAACCACTACACAGGAAGCAACAAGGCGGGTTGTCTTCTAGCGCAACGACTTCGTGCCCAAACCACTTAGCAGCGGGTAGCCAAGAATGTAGGGCCTCGGTGGACTCGTTTTTAGCGAGACGACCAGATAGCAGAGGAATATGAGCGCTTCTATTCCACCCTTTACACAGCAGAGGCGCTCAATGCAGACGTCGCTGTAGCATACTTAGACCAAACTCCCATCTCCCGTCTTCCTTAAGGTGACGCTTTCAAGCTGGACAAAGATATCCATCCTGATGAAGTCCTCACGGCTATACAGAGGTTGCCTTTGGGTGAAGCACCCAGTGAGGACATTTATACATCGCAGTTTTACAAGGCATTCACAGCCACTCTTGCCCCTTTCTTGATGCGCCTATATAACTCCTTTAGTGACACAGGTGTTCTTGCAGACTCCATGAGGATGGCCACCATCACGGTCATTCCTAAGACCGGAAGGACCCAGCGTACTTCGCCTCATATCGGCCCATATCTCTACTAAATGAAGACGTAAAAACTTTCACTAGCATTCTGGCCTTACGTTTAGCACCGTATATGCAGGGTCTTATTGACCCTGATCAAATCGGGTTCATCCCAGAGCGGGGCTGCGGTGATAACATCAAACGCCTATGTCATCTCCTTGATAAGACACAGCGCTCCCGCACACCAACACTTCTTCTATTGGTTGATGCTGAGAAGGCCTTTGACCGTGTACACTGGCCTTACCTCGATTCAGTATTTGTTAAATTTGGTCTGGGCAAGCAATTACGATGCTGGATAGGCTGTAATTACGCAGCCCCTGAGGCTGAGTCAGGGTCAATGGGTTGTTGTCACGATCATTTGGTGTGGCACAGGGCACTCGTAAGGGCTGTCCACTATCTCCATTATTGTTCGCCCTCAATATGGAATCCTTTGCTTAAAGAGAGTGATGCATTCTTCCATAACGGACATACCAACGGGGGGTAGAGAACATGAATTGGCGCTTTACGCCGACGACGTTATGCTTGCAGAGACACAGTCCTTTACCTCACTGCCACCTCTCATGCATGAAATGGAGTGAGGCCTTCAGACAGGCTTAGAGCTTCAAAATTAATCTCCGTAGAAATTCAAGCTCTTAACCATACTACCTCTAAGGACGATCAGGCTCGCCTTAACTGTCTGTTCCCTTTAGAGTGGGCTACCCAGGGAGTTAAATACTTGGGTCTCCAGATATACCCCACGACAGAGTGCACCTCATCTGAAAACTACACTACCCTTCTATCCAACGCCAGAACTCAACTTTTCTCTTGGAAGAAATATGTTATCATGGCTGGGGAGACAAGTCAGGTGAGACAGTAACAGGTGGTTTGGTTGGTCTTGAACTGGTAAGCACGGAGCCCATCACTGTTTATAGTAAGAGATGCACTGCAAGTACTAAACTGTAACCAGAGTAAATACGTTTTATAAGGATGTACCATGTGTGGGCCGTCGTCTTAGGCCTGTATCCTTGAATATAACAGATAACAAAGCACAACAAGAAGGCCGAGTGAACTTCAGGATTTAACGCCACCCCAGGGGAAGGCACTGGGCACCCCGAGTCCCCACTTAGCTAGGACTTCGGCCCTTGGGATGGCGCAGTGTCAAAAGGAGTCGTGTTTAGTGACACCTGCTGCTGGCCTCGAATGATCTGCCTGTGGGAGTGAAAATTGTTGTGGAATGGGATGTGATGGCTGTTGTTCTGCCTCCAAACACACTGAGAAGAACTGCACTTAATGTGTCTAATTCAAGGACCGCCCTCTGTTGTAACAGGAGATCATGGGGGCTCTGCCTGCTGGAACAAGGGTTAGAGGACGGTCTTGGTTACAGCTGTTAAAGGCGGTAGATATGGAGTATAAAGCGCTATATGAAAATGAATAAATATAAGAAGTGCAAGGCCAGAGAAAAGTGGCCCGCTGAAGTATTGAACACAGGGCATGGCTGCAGGGGCGCAAAGAATAAAAGAAAGGGCCGCAGTGCTTCCAAGGATGAGGGGAAAGTCTGCAGTACTGCGTGAGAAAGGGATAGCGTTGCAGTGTTGCAAAGGAAGAGGCTTTAGCAATGCAGTGGTGCACAGCCCTAGGAGAATGGCCGTACCTGTGCAAATCAGAGGAAAGAGTCGCAGCGGTGCCAGCACGCCTGAAACGTGTGGCAGTGCTGCTCCATAAAGGAGCGGAGGTCCAAGTGGTACACTGCCCAAGAATAATGGGCTGCTTTGGTGCAAATGCACACAGGAAGGGAACAAGCCATAAGAAATTGAAAAGAACCAGTCACATTGTGACATCCAGAATATAAGAGACACAGCAAAAATCCATGTTCACTTCACCCCTTTCCCCCTGGTATCACATTCCACCTAATGACACTAATGACAACATACCACAACGTAACACATTATCACAACACACTCATACCGTTAACACAATCATTTGTATCTGCAACACCAATTCGCTACTAGTTGTAGTGGTACATCTACACCCTGATATGCCATCTTCACCTTCATAAGACGACAACCTCAAAACCCACACTTGTTGAGGGACCAACATAAAAAAGAAAAACACATCTCCCCTCCACGGCACTCACCCTGCAACCAGAATAATGACCCTGAGCAGATCCTGCGCAACAGTCAGCATGAAAAGGGAGAAGGTGTGTCCGAAGGCAATGAAAGTGCAACCGAAAAACATGGCGGCCCCCATCTTGCTGGATGCTTATGAAGCCTGACCGGGTCGGCCACCTCCAACGAATCCCATAGATCACAATACTAGGTACACCTGGCGTAGACAGATGGAAAAGAGTGCAGGAGCACACCGAACCAGCTGGAAAATGAAAACCACTGCTGCTACAAAATAGGCTATGGAAACGAAAGAAGGGCCAAAGAAAATAAAGTAATGGAGGCTATAACAAGTCAGGTGAACAAGGCGCTGCTCTTAGTGTAGCCATGCCTCCTATTCTTTTTAGGTGGAATCGCACGTTAAGAGTGCACTATATGTTTTTTTTCCAAACAGCTACATTAACGACACATTTATTCCTAATGCGGCATGGCGAATGACATCAAATGGCAGCGATACGTGATACAAAAACACTAAATTGAAATATTTACATTAAATGCAAGCGGGATGGTAGAACTGCTGCAGAGAAAATTTAATTTGCATCTTAAGAACTGGTTCTTTGTGTTTTTAACAATGGGGCCTACCTTGTTTTGTAACATATATAGTCCAGTGTCCAAGGACGCGTTACTATGACCCAGGGGAACCAGTTTGCAGCCGATCAGCCATGGTTCACCAGTGGAAATTATATGTTGGACGAGCGTAGGCTGAGGCTGTTGATAGCAGAGTTCCCCTTGGCCAAATTCTGATAGACCCCCCGTAGTCAGTACTGTCTGCCTTCAGTATCTTTTCCAGTGTGCAGCTTCTAATTGTAACACATATGCATTGTGTGACTGAGTTACAGCTTGTGTACTGACTTGATGGCAGACTTTAGTTTTTGCTAGTGGGTAAAGGGTAGGGAGACGATGTGGCACAGCTGTCAGATCTGTGTTCGAGCCTCGGCTCAACATCCTGTGAATCTGGCACATCATTTAATGCCCCCCTTGCCTGCACTATAGTCTACAAATTTAAATTAGACAACAAAAAAAATGTCTACTAATTTAAATTAGACAAAAAAAAAAGCAGCTATCGTGAGGGGGTGGGAGACATGGCACATGGAGACTATGTGTGAGAAGCATAATGTAAATTAAACAAAAGAGAACAAGCAACATGCACCTCGCTGCTCGTACCCGCGGCAATACTTCATGGGAGTTAACTTGTGAGAAAAGGTGGGACATGCACCAACCATTAACCATTTGCAGGCTATGATTTTTGAATGACACAGACAAAAGCCAATCCAAGCGGTGGGAGAAGTCGGACCCCACAAAGTACATACAACAGATTACCTGACAGCGCAAGCGCTGTCTAGGCTTGACCTAAATGGGATTGCTAAAGCAAACCCTTTGACACACGATACAATAAAAGCACAAATTAATATAACACCTATCTAAGTCAGCTAGGGTCATTCAGGTACAGAAAAGAAAGAACAGCACATGATGTAATACTTCCTTCCTTTTCTAGGGGTGGCTGAGTAATCAGCCACCATATTGGGCGAAGTAATTTAATTCAACTTGGGAACAGGTTTACACAGGTGTGCAGATTAGAGATCATATCTTGCTTGTGAGGACTGGAGTAGGGAAGACAGACAAGGAGGTAATGGTCTAACTGGAAGAGCTTTCTGCCAACTTTCTACGGCATACAGCATCCTTTCATATAGATGATGCGTTCCCGCTTCTGCACACATCTGTGTGAGAAGAGGTTTCATTTGCACTGTCCCACCTCTCTTCCCTCCTCCCCCCCTACACTGCCTGCAAGATATGAGCCTATTTTCACCTTCGATTGCAGCGTGATTGTTTTCTTCTCTACTTGCCCTGGAGGGACCCGAAGGCAGCGACTAAACAGTACTGACATCGACTTGTGTTGTAGTTGCGCTGTATGTTTTTGTCCTTCTTCGGTCCTGCTAGTTCACACCCCTGTTTCCTGTTGACAGAAAACACCTTCCATTCTGCTATGTAACATGCTTATTCACGTGAAGAGCCTATTGCATACATTTATATATTAACTGTTAGAGATGGGCGAGCCAATAAATTAGCAGGGAGAGCTGAGCTGAGGGTCTGATTTGGCTGTAAGAGCCCGAGCTGAGCAAATATTTGGAATGTAAACCATGTCCCAAACATCATTTAAAAAAATGTGATAAAGCCTCCTCGAAATTCAAATTATTTATTTAACACAAGGAATCGTTTCACCTTAGTGCATCAGATTATATCACTTATTGAGAAGTATTTATTAAAAGTGAAAGTTTCTCAAATTAAACTTAGAAACATTCCTGTTCTCCCGCCCTGATGACAATGCAATTGGTAAACTAAGCAGCAAAGAACTTGTCATCTATAACTTAAAGGTGGCGAAGATTCTTATTGTACACAGAGAAACATTATAGTCTATTAAATCACAACACACATCCTGAACTCGCCTATTTGAAGGTCCTCTCATGTGTGATAATGAAAAACAACCATTGACAAAGCCAATAGGTCTCACCTACGAGAGCTATTTGCTTTGTCAATGTTTTTTTTTTTTTTATGCCATGTTGTGCAGCAGCACGGCTGCTATGCAATTTGCTGAACTGCATCATTAACAATGTTGCACAGCGGCTTTGTTCATGTACAACATAACATGGCTAAAAAAACATTGACAATGGCAATAGCTGTCCTCGTAGGCAAGACTCATTAGCTTTGCCAAAGCTTATTTTTTTGGTTAACAGTAGATGTTCGCAGTGCGATAGCGCATTCGCTGTCTCAGGTGAGACCTAAAAAAGAACCCATATGATGGTACAACAGTGATCTCCAGGGAGGGGGGGCGACATGATTATAAGATGTGATAGACAGTTGGAGCGTGAAGCACTCACAGTTGGTCAGTTACTCACACTATTCAGCAGGCCATAAACAATCTGCTGGGCTACATTACATAATGGTGGACAAATGGCTCCTATTCATCATCAATGATGTAGAACAAGGATCTCTAACCCTGGCTGACGTGACCTCAAACAACACTGGAGCTGAGCACAGCCCTACTATAGGATCTGCTAAAGGCAGTGGTGCAGGGACAGTTTATACGGGAAGCAGGTTGTCACACGAAAATGGAAGGAACATTAAAGACAGACCTGCAAGAGGCAAAAGGTCAGCACTATCGCGGTCACAAAGACTATGGTGGAAGGTAATGGCTTTGAGAGGTCAAATAAGGGCAGTAGAACTCGACAGGGCAAACTACTTGCTTGCAAAACTAGACAGATGATATTTCGAGGATGGTAATAAGGCAGGTAAACTACTGAATAACCTGTTGAGGCCTGAAATTCTATATAGCAGAACTAAGGGGCAGGAGGGGAGTGGTATATTTTGAAAAGAAAGGAAAAGCATATGCAGTCCAATTACCTCTTTAACAGAGATCCGTAGGATGATAAGGTAAGATCAGAATACCTGCAGAACATCACATTCCCATGACTATCTAGTGATGAGTGAGCCCACATATAAATGCCCATAACAAAAGATAAGCGCAGTCCAGGACCTAAAACGCTTGCAGGCTGCAGAGAGAGGAGGCAGGTGTACTTGGCAGGGCCACCTGGGGAAGTCACTTGTCTAACAGAACAGCAATGTGAACAGTCACTAGGAACACCGGGCTCCTCCACTAGGGGCCCTTGAGTAGGAGGGTCCTGCAATTTTGCTGGAGGTAGGAATTTGTTGGGGTGGTCAGAGTTGATAGTGGATCCTCTGGGCCTGTATGAGAAAAAGTGTGAGGCAGGTGAGAAAGGAAACAACCTCCTGCTGAGTCAAAGCATTATCTTCACAGAGACCAACCCTGACCACAGAGTTGGGAACAGTGGGAGCCAGGCCTCGCACGGAGAGGCACTGGTGCTCCTGAATAGAAGAGAGACAGAGGGGACAAGGGTCTCCTCATGGCCTAGAAGCCCTTCCTTGAGCACTAGAGAGATCCCCAGGGGACCAGTGGAGACCTGCAGTACAAAGTTCCACTGATGCGTTGGTAAACCAGTCCCAGGTGTTCAGAATTAATTGGTGAGATTCCAGACAGAGCACTCAAACTGTCCAGCCACCCACGATGTATGAATAACTCCTACCCAGGGGTAGAGATCTTGCAGGATCTCAGAGCTGAGACCTACAGGAGCAGGGCTACTCACAGAGGTGTACAGATGCCCTTGGAAATGTGAGACGAGAAGGTACACTAAAACATTTTATATTGAATCGCCTGAGAGCAGCGAGGTGTGCTCAGGGGGGCAAGAGGCACCTGGACCTAAAGAAATCTTCTGCCACCACAAACCATCAAGGAACTATTTTCAAACCCCACCTCACAGAAAGCAATCACATACCAGAAACAGTGAGCAGCCACTCTCCGTTGGATTCCATGAATGTAGAGGTGCTAATAACTTAAAAAATGTGTGCACGAAGTCTACCCAGGCCTCAGTCCTGGCCCTTCAGATCCTAAGAGGCCTCCAGCTTAGTTTAGGGTCACTGAAAGTCTTGGTTTTCCCAACTGCAGTCACCCGCAACTGAGCCCGATAGAGCATGGTGTAGTCGAGCTTCAAGTCCTGCAGCCTCTGTTTGGCAGGTAGGAACTGTCTCCTTGCCTTTTGAACATAAGGTGAGAAATCCAGAAAAATGGAAAGTTCTGTGCCCTCATAGTGAAGTGTCTGTAGCTCTCGGGAGCGACGGAGTGCTCCGATCACATTAAATGAGCAGCGAGTGATGATTGTTCGGGGCCTGGTGGCCTTGGTGCGAGGGAAGGATGGGCTCGGTCCACAACAAACATGTGAGAAAATGTTTCTCGCCCTAGCAGCTCAACAAGCGAGCGTTCCACAAAAGTCTCCATATTTACAACATTTATATATTCTGTCAGGCCCAATATGTGCAGGTTGTTTCGCTGGGAGTGGGCTTCCAGGTCTTCCGCTTTATCTTGTAGCTCTGACAGAGTCTTCTCCGGTTGTTTCTGTGTTCTTTCAAACGTGGCCTGCTCATCTTCAGCCTCCAACACATGTTTCTCCACCATATCTATATGCTCTGCCTGCTTGTGGACGCGTTCCTACATCCTGTCCATACTGTAGGAGAGGGTATCAATCTTCCAATCAATCTTAGTGATGCTAAGTTGCATAGCCATCAAAATCTGCCGGAGTTCGCCTCCCAGCTCTAGGCCTGGGGTGTCCGGTCACCACCGCAATCAAGGTGATTTCTGCAGGTCAGATTGTGGCTTGGGTGGAGTCTTGTCGGTCTTGCCCATAATATCCGATAGTGCCAGGGAGGGGATTAGTGTTGAGGCAGTGTCAGTACAGCTTTCATGCACCAGCTGGGACCCCAAGGCAGTCGACAGCGGCCCCAGGCACCCTGCCACTACACTCTCTCAGCAGGGAGGCTGTAGCGTGGCCAACACTTAAGTGTGGGTTCCAAGTGCAGTGGTAGCAAGTAGCAGCTCGGGTACAGTGGTCCTCAAAAACAGCAGCTCAAAGCCAGTCGAATCAGGTGGTCAGGCTTCTGAAGTCAGGGGTCAGGGGTCTAGTCAGTTATAGCCTGCAGGTGCTGTTCTCTGTGCAGGTGTCTGTGTACTGTTCCTTATCTCCACCGGGAGGCACCTCTTCTCCTCCTGCAGCCAGCAGCATTGCACCAAGGAGCCTGTCCCCCTCGCAGCCACAACCCAGGCCTCAGAGGATCTCAGCAGGCCGCAGGGGATCACATCAGATGTAGTGGAAGCTTTTTCAATATTATATACAAGCCATAGTTGCTGCTTATTTATCTTAGCAACTAACAACTGTTGACAAAGCCAATAGTCCTGACTTGTTGTAGGTATGATGTTACTTGTGATATATATCTGGATGCAATGACAGAAACAGCAAACTATGCTAAGCACAGATTTTTAGTTTACATGTTTTTAAGCCACACCCTTAATTACATTGGCCACGCCCCTTTGAAAGACTCTTCCCTCCCCACCCCCCAGTTTTTTATCCCTCTTAAAGCCCTGCCGAGCAGCACAGCAGTGTCCCTCCTTGGATGACGGAGGGCTCCAAGTATGTATAAGGGGGAGCTCCCCAAGTGTATTTGCCGGTTCAGCCCCAGCAGATGACCCCGCACAGGCTTCAGAACAGGTAGGCCAGCAACCGCACTGCCAAACAAGCAAACGGGCACTGGCCCCGGGATTCTCGATGTCTGGCAGTGGGCCGCTTCGCTATGTTTCAGAGTCCCCCTGTAGGCACAAGGGGGCTCTGATCTGAGGTGGGCGATGAGTCACCTGCAAACAGTCGTACACTGTATGCCCTGCCGCACACAGGCCAGTTCAACCGCGTGGTGCGGAATGACCGGCCGCCTTGCAGCGTAGAGCTCTTGCCACGGCAGATATTTCGGCAGCTACCAGGGTGCTAGACCATCAGGCGCACAGGGCATCGTATCGGGAAGTGTTGGTCTGCAAAATGACATAGGATTATGAAGAATTATTAAAGCGGCTGAAGGAGCTCGCCCAAATGGCGGCCATCTTCAGGCAAGCAAGCAGCCCCCCCCCCCTCCTATGCGTCCACTCTTATTTCACTGTCGGAAATACCGGAGGGAAAAAACTCAGATTTTACCAGTCATTTTGGCATCTTGACCATGCCATCTGGCCTATTTTCTTAGGCTGCTTATAATTTATATTTTATTTTCAGATTGGCTTTTCTACTGATAAGTTTTAAAAGCGCACCAACACACCATAAATTGCGGCACCTGCAATTTTGTTCTCATGTTATTTTTTTGTTTCTGTGTCTTTTGCTTTCCTTTCAACTATTTTTATCTGATTCAGACCTCACCTGAGGTCAACAAATAGACACATAAAATTAGTATTGTTAGATTATAATAATAAAACTTTTAAAACGCTTTATAAGATGAATAAGTAGTAATTTTGTCTGATCCACATGTACAACATACACTTAATAAAAATGTTAAGATTGTACGCTTTTCCTTTAAAATAGCTTCAAGAAACTTTTTAAAAACTTATACAAGTTATAACAAATTCATTAGCGGGAGAGATACACAACGTGATTAAATCTTGAGCTAAAATAGCAGTATGTCTTAAGCGAATTGGTAATATATATCGTCGTCGGGCCTCTACCAATCTCTGATTAGGACAAATTAATAAAACATGATGCAAATCTTGTTGTCCACCTTTGCACAGATCACATATGCCTTTAGAGTTATTTGTGCCATCCCATCTAGCTGTAAATGTTGTTAATGGGAGAATACCCAGACGTAATAGAAGGATACAACGCCTTACCCCATGCTCTAACTGCAACCGTAAGTAAGGAGCAGGGGTTTTAAATGCTATGTTTTCTGCAAAAGTTTTATAGTGCTTTAGTTGGATACAGTATTTTTTATCCCTTTCATAGCTGATTCTCGGGGCCATATGTTTTAGAAAGAGCTTCAAATGCGCTGGAGACCAAACCTGTAAATGTGCTACAGTGCATTGTGATACCTCAAGGGCTTTTAGCAGATTCCTATTAAAAGTATACCGAGGCGCTTCCTCTCTAAAAGTCTCCAGTTTTAGCATATGTCTTAAAGTATCTGGAGCTGCGTGTAAAAGGTTATACGCCCACCTTATAATGTTGGAAATTACTCGGGTGAATATTCCCGTAAGAGATAACTCTGGACGAAGAGCTTGAACTGGGACGGAATGAGATATTTTTACCAATTTTTGAAGGATAATTCCTTCCTTTATTTTTATTTGTTGTCATGTTTTAATTTGTGTATATTCCATGGCATAAGATAAAATCGGTGGGATTATCGTACCAAAAACCTCCAGTAGAGATTTAAAATGTCTATTTCCTGTAGAGCAGTAAAATCTCTGTAAAGCCCCGACATGGGATTCTGCCTTCCGCCCTAGATGTTGGAGATGGGCTGTATCTTGTAAATTATGCTTAATGATGCGGCCCAAATAGACATACTCTTTTACTGTCTCGATAGGGTTACCTCCCAATGACCATGTAAAGGATAGAGGTTTCCTTCTTCCACTAAAAGGAAGAGCTTTAGTTTTAGATATATTTGGAACCCAAAAATGTTCTATTGCATATTGATTTAGTTCATTTAAGTTTCTTTGCAGGCCAATTGGGGTACGGTCGAGTATGACAATACCATCAGCATACATTACACAGTGTATGTCAACTTGTGCTAATTTCGGAGGGTAGTTCTTAATTTGGGAAAAGCGCCCGGTAAATCACTAATATAGATAGAAAAAAGTAAGGGAGCTAATAAGCATCCCTGTTTCAGGCCGTTCTTCGTGAGAATTGGCTTAGTTAAACCCTTTTCTCCCCCTATTTGGACTCTACACCATGTTGCCGTATGTAGGGAGATTATTATTATAAGAAGATCTATAGGAATCCCCATTCCCTCCAATTTTCTCCATAAAGTCGGTCTATCTACGCTATCAAAAGCGGTTGAAAAGTCAATAAAAGCACAATATAGAATTTGGGCATTTAGCGTAACATATTTATCAAGAACTGTCTGAAGAACAGCGATGTTATCCAACGTTGAATGTTTTGGGTGAAATTCGGCCTGTGTCATAGGGATCACATTATTTGAAAAAGCCCAGTCTTTTAGATGCTCCAGAACGCAGGCTGCAAAAATCTTCCCGGAGGCTTGACGCCTATTTGTCTATTTGTCTATAATTACCTGGGTTCGTTCTTAAACCTTTTTTTAGGAGAGGGACCACTATACTCCCCCGCCAAGATTTTGCAAGTTTGGTAGAGAGAAGGGCCTGGCTTGCTGTGTCCTGTGCCGGCAGTTGGGTTGGGCTGGGGGCCTTGACGCTGACCAAGCCCTCTGCCCAACCCCTCTGCCCAACCCCTGACCGTAGCCAAACCCCATTGCGCACATTCCTATTTCTCTGCATTACACTCTGTCCGTCTTGCTTTTCTTTTGTGAAACCCTTTGAAACTTGACGATTCACAGGTGAATAGCGATTTTTCATTAAATAGTGGAGAAATCCACTACCTAAAATTCACGCTGGGTGATTGTGATCTTCTTTTGACTCGCAAGTCATGCACTCTTTTTCTGCATTTTTTCCCTGGTATAGTACTTGCGTTTTCCACACCTGTGAGTTCCTCCATGTACTCCCTGAAGTTGGACACCTCTGAGGGTGGTCCCCCCCATGGCTCTACAAAGCTTTTCCACATACAAAACTATTTGTGGGTTTCAAGATGGCCCAAAAAAGTTTCAGAGCCCCTTCCGGCCAATCACATTTCTCATGACTCATAATTTAAAATGGCAGAGATGTACAAAAGTGTTAGCCCTCTAGTGCCGACTCTGCAATGTTTGTTTTTTTATAACTCGATACCTACTGAATGGAGTTTCAACAAACGAACAAAAGCATGTTGTGTAAAGTTTTTAAAACATTTTTTTATTAATTTTATTTATAAGGTTACATAACATACACAACGATCTATAGAAAAAAAAACCCACAGAAAAGAACATTCCCAAAAATAAGACGTAGGCGGGACATACAATGCAGTTTCAATACAGTACAAATCGGAGTACAATACATTTGTGCATAAGGTATGACGTGACCCAAGGCCCCACACATTGAGGTTTAGCACCAGTGACAGGACACAGAGGGGGCAGTCCACAAACAGAGAAGGAGAGTCAAACCAGAGATCCGCAGTGTTTTACCTCCCCTCAAAATGACACAGCCAGTGAACATGACCTAATCCACTCCTGTACTACTGTCTTGGCTGACCGGCACAGCAGCCTCCCTCCCTGCTAAGTATTGCTGCTATAGCCCCCAAAAACCCTTGGGGCAATTCTGGGGGGAAGGAGCTCATTGTATGTGTCTGACTGCGTATTGCAATAGAACATGTCAGCTCTCCACTCTCCTATCAATGGAATCGGCCCCTTGGCCCAGCAAATAGCAACCCTACGCTTCCCCAAACAGCATACCCATCGCTACCAGCTTCCTGTAGCTTCTGGCAATATCCATATCGTACCCAAGTAGAGCTAGCAGTGGGTTAGGTACTAAGGCCTGTCCAGTAACATCGCTCATAACAGTGAAGACCTACTTCCAGAGTTTAGAAATAGCAGGGCACAACCAGGCTATGTGTAAAAACCCTGCTTCCTGCTTCTAGCAGCGCCCACAACGGGAAGAGTCACACAGCCCATAGCGAAACAGACTAGCGGGGTGTAATAGGTTCTGTTTATGTATTTGAAATGAATTAAGCGATGTCTGCTGTTTAAGGATATATGTTTGGTAACTTCACAGCAGTACCTCCAGCGCTTGTTGTCAAGAACCAATTCCAAGTCTCTCTGCCAGTCCAGGCGAGCCTTAGAGCAATGTGTTGTCTTGAGTTCCAATGTGTGCGTATAAAGGATTGTAATTAGCTTTGCGGGGGAGTCTGCGCGAATGATGTGCGTGAGTGTAGCCATTGCAGGAGGCTCCTGCATATCACCCCCCAGAAGTTCTCACCCTGGCATATTGGAATTGGTTTAACAGAGTGTGTACGGCACCTTCTTTGGGCAAATTGTCCAAGCAACGTACAACGCCGTCATGAAAGAAATCTCCTATCTTTGATATGCCCAACGCTTTAAGCGAGTGGTGGACGTCTTTTTCTGCCCCGGTCTGGAACCAGGAGCACCCCTCCAGAGGAATCAGTGGTGAGTACATGAGAGCGCCCGCTTGATATCCTAATAACCTGTGCCAGGCATGCATGGTGGAGTTTATAGAGTCCAGCACACCATGCCGTCTAACAGGAGGTTTAAAAAGGGTCTGTGTCAAAGTGGCATGGTCAGCCTATTTTCTTTCTATATATAGGTGTGGAAGTTCCCTGGGGCCTGTACTACTCTGTAGTATAGTTCTAAGTCTGGAGCTCCGAGGCCCCCCGCAGAGTAGGGTAAAGTCAACGTATCCCACTTAACCCTCGGCTGCTTACCATCCCAGGCTAATTTTATCATAAGTGAGGGTAGTGTAGCGAATATGTGGCGTGGCAGCAGCATAGGAATATTAAGGAACAGAAACAAAAATCTAGGCAGGACCACCATTTTCATAATTGAGATGCGGCCCTATAAGGAAAGAGGTAGTTTGATCCATCTGGTGCTATCGTCCTCAAGTTTGGAGATGGCTTTCCCATAATTTTCCGAGAGTACTACACCAGGGTCAGTGTGAATTAGTATCCCTAGGTATTGAACGGGATCAGTAGACCACTGCATGGGAAAATCAAGGCTTGGAGGTGTGGTGGCAGGGGGCAGAGGGAAAATTACCGATTTTGGCCAGTTGATTTTAAGGCCGGATAAGCGCCCAAATTGCACGACCTCCGATAGGATCGAATTTAGATTCTTCCCCGGCTTCCATACATATAACAGTGTATCGTTTGCGTACGCTAAAAGCACCAAACTGTAATTCGGGAACCACAGCCCCCTATGACCATGGTACTCCTGAAGAGCAGACGCCAAGGGCACAAGGGCATAGAGAAGTAGGGACAATGGGCAACCCTGACGGGAGCCTCTCGAGATGGCAATTGGGGCCGTGACCATGTTGCCCAGCCGTATCTGAGCAGTGGTGAAAGTGTACAACACAGTGACCAACTTTATGAAGATCTCGCCAACTCCAATACGCTTTAGAACTCCCTTCATGAACGCCCACTCAACAGAGTCAAATGCTTTTTCGGGTCCAAAAAGACGGCTGCAGCATTGACATCCGAATTAAGTTGCTGAATAGTTCCAAAAATTGTCCTGAGGTTGAGAGATATATTGCGACCAGGGACTAACCCAGCCTGTTCCGGGCGCACCACTAGGGGAATAAATGGGGACAGTCTATTTGCCAACATTTTGGCAAATATCTTAATGTCTACATTTAAGAGTGATAGGGGTCAGTATGATTAACAATCAGCTGAAGATTTCCCAGGTTTCAGCAGCATTATTATAATTAGGGCCTCCCGCATAGAGGGCGGCATGACCTCGGATTTGGCCAGATCTTCGTACAGGGATATCAAATGGGGGAATCATTTGTCCTGGTAGGTCTTATAAAAAGTGACTGTAAGTCCATCCATGCCAGGTGCGCTAGTCGCCCGCATAGTTTTAAGCGCAGCCTTGACCTCACCTGTGGTAAGAGGGGCCATAAGGTGCTCTCTGTGTGCATCCGTGAGCCACGTCATTTGGATGTGTTCGAGGTAACCTTGTATAGCTTTTTCATCAGGGGGACCTGTGTTGCATATAATTCAGCGTAATATCTGCTGAACCTCTCTGCAATGCTAGCACGCTCTTGTAATGGGAGTCCCTGCTCATCATGCATCTCTGTTATTGTGTCTGCATCTCTCTTGGGCCGCAGCAGCGTTGCCAACGAAGCCCCGGGCCCTTCTCCCTCCCCGTAAACTCTGGCTGTGGCATATTTGCCAAGATGTTTCACTTTGCTATCAGCTATCTCCTGAAACTCCTCCAAAGCTACCTTAATGTCACCCAGTATATTTTTATATTTGGTTACCTAAAATGTATGTTCCAAGGTGGAAATGTCTCGTTCCAATTTCGCCAGCCTGTCCCCAAGGGCCCTGAGCACTCCTGAATGCTTGGAGATGGCAATGCCTCTGTTATAGACTTTAAAAGCCTCCCAGACAGTAGCGAAACTATCAACCGATCCTATATTTTTTTCAGAGAATACATCTATTGCTGTCGACATTTCAGCGGCAAACACTGGATCTAGTAGTGAGTAAGGGGGAAATCTCCAGAGGAATGGCGCAGTCTGCATAGTGAATAACTTAAGATCTAGTAGTACAGGAGAGTTGTCAGAAAAAGTACGCGCAAGAGGAGCGCAATAAATAACATTTGCATACAAGCTCCTGGCAATCAGCCAGTAGTCAATGCGGGTGTGTGTCGTGAGGAGCCGAGTATTGGGTGAACCCCCCCAGAGTCAGGCGAGCGCTGCCTCCACATGTCCAACAAGCTCAACTCTTCAATCAAGCCAAGTATGGCAGTAGCTGCAGCAGGGGGGCACCGTGGAGGGCCCTTTGAGCAGTCCTTGTCAGGGTCTAAGATACAGTTAAAGTCACCGCCCATAAGTAGAGTGACATTAGCATCCTGCATTAGCCGTGAGCCTAGTAGACAATAAAACTGTGGGTCATCATAGTTAGGACCGTACACATTAACCAATTTTAAGAATTGACCCTGTAGTAATTTACACCACACAAGTGTAAATTCAGCTTTCTTTATTCTCTCAAGGTACAGCAACCTCCAGCAGCTCCCAGCTTCACCAACTGCCAGCTCCAGAGCTCCCACATCAACATTCCAAGTTACAACAACAATAGGAATGTTTCCTACATATCTCCCCCATACAAAGAAACACAACTAAAATCTATATGATATATAAAATAAACACAGTGAGAATAGGTACATACCAAATAAACAATTCAACATATGTGATAAGATACAAAGTAAGATTTATACACAACTAAGACAACACTTTCAAGAATGGTTGGGACCAACCACTTTGCTCAGATTACCGAAACTCCATTCCTTACCACTCTCCAGTACAACCACATTTTTTTTACCCCAACCGGTCTACTAGGTTGAGAGTACTAACTCTCCCCTTTTTTTATAATACCTCCATTTCTTGTTACCACCCAATATCCACATCTCCAGTGAGTAGATTTCACCCCTCTTTTGTGATCATACATTTGTTTGCACACGCTCTGCCTTTCCCTCACTCTGGATCTCATGGCTTCCCGATCAACCCAGACTTCCTCTTATCTTGCAACGACATTGGTGATTCTTTCGTGGCAGGCTCCCTTCCTTTAAGAGCAATAAAGGGTGATACTCCTGTAATGGAGTGTGGAGTCACTCTGTGAGCCCATACCATCTTGTTCAACTCATCTCTCCAAGACAACCCATTGGCCAAAGAAAGTTGGATATTTTCCATTATGATACGGTTTACCCTTTCAACCAAGCCATTTGCCTGAGGTCTGAACAATGCTACTCTTTCGTGTTTGATCCCCAGGCGATCCAAAAATCTTACCATTTCAGATGAAATAAACTGTACCCCATTGTCGGTGGTAATCACTCTAGGAATCCCTTCCTCCATAAAAATGTCCTGTAAGGCTCTCATCACATTCTCTGTCGTTATGTACTCCATAGTCTTTACAACAAACCATTTACTGTGGTAATCAACAATGACCAGTAAAAACCGGGCCTGTCTTCCCAACTTCTCCACTGGATCAATAAAATCCATTGCCAAATGTTCCCACGGTTTCTCAGGTAACTCCTTACAACACAAGGGCGGTTCTCTCACCACTTTGCTCTTATCACTGTTGGCACACGCCATGCAATCTCTCACTTTATCCTCTACCTCGCTATCCATTCCTGGCCACCAGAAAAACAGTCTCAACCTCCTCTTAGTCAAACTTCTACCCAAATGTCCTTCTTGTCCCATATCAAATAATTTTGCTCTTAAACTACTCGGGGGAACCACCTGGCCAGCCCGTAGCACCTTGAATCCACAAACACTTAGGGGCCCATTAGGATGGCGGCACCCTAGCGGTGCTGGGACCGGCCGCCAGCGGTGCGGCAGTCCCGCACCGCCAATTAGGATGTGACCGCCACCCTGGCGGTCCCATTCCGCATCTTTGACATTGCGGCGGGTGCTGCTGTAAGCAGCACCCGCCGCAATGCCAAAGAGGCATGTTGTGCATTGCCATGCACAACGTGGCAGGCACCGCGCGGTGCCTGCCACCTTGTTCATGGCAATGAAGGGGGGTACCATAGGTACCCCCCAAGTGCAGCCCCCCACCCCCCTGGGGGCCCGTAAAGGGCCCCCAAAGCAATTCCCCGCCAGCCTTTCCATGCCGCCATGGAAAGGCCTGTGAAACCCTGCATCATAATATGGATGGCGGTGCCTTCTAGGCACCGCCACCATATTATGCCCCAGCTCCGCCCGGCCGGCAATCAGAACGGATGCCGACCGGCGGAAAAGCAGTGGACGCACTTTCTGTCCGCCGCGATACCCCCGCCATAATAATATGGCGGGGGGTAAATCTAGTTGGGATGGCGGTGGCGATCCGCCCACCATCCTAATGACCCCCTAAATTCATCCTTGACCACACCATATGGTCTTATTGACTGACTATCCTCGCCTTTTTGATTCCAGTCTCCAGCTATCAGAGCTTTCAATTTACTGTATTCATCATCTTCCACCGCAGCTCTACGCCAGTCATCTGCAGTCAAAGCAAATCCATTAAGTTCACAAATATCCATTTTAATTTGCTCTTCTCCATCCTTATCCCACCAACCATCCTCAACAGGCATTCGGGACAAACAATCCGCAACTACATTTTTTTTTCCTTTAACATAATCCACCACAAAGTTAAAATCCATTACCGATAGCAACCACCTAATTATTCTTGGTGTCACACCACCTTCAAGTCCTTTACCACACTTGAATATGTGCAACAAAGGCTTGTGATCTGTTCTGAGTGTAAAGGGTAAACCCCACAAATAATATTTGAAATGATTTATTCCCCAACAGCATGCCAATACCTCCTTTCCAATAGTAGAATAGGACCGTTCTGCTCCTTGCAATCTCCTGGATGCAAATCCCTATTATTCTTTCTTGTCCATCTACCCTCTGGGACAACACAGCCCCCAATCCAACATTACTAGCATCAGTGGTTACTATTGTTTTGTTATTTACATTGTCCTACTGATGTTTTAATATCATTAAAAGCACGTTCACACTCTTCTCCCCATTCGTACACAGCCGTATTTTTCAGAAAACAAAAGACAAAGAGTGGCTGACCATATGTTGTGCACTACAATCTCTATTCAATGTACAATAAGCTTTCTGTGCATTGCACCTCCGGAGCCTGCCACAAAAAGACTCCACTGTAATCCAGAGCAGAAGTTATTTCTATTATGGAGGGTGCACCAGAATTGAAATCAAAAAGCATCAGGATAAGTCCACATAAATTTTCTTTTTATTCTTCAAAAAAGCCAGAATACGGACATCAGCCAACGCGTTTCGTTCACTAAGAACTTCATCAGGGCTGCAATGGTTCGTTCGTAGACTGAGATGTTGTCAAAGTAAGACGCTCACTTTGACAACATCGTCAGTCTACGAACGAACCATTGCAGCCCTGATGAAGTTCTTAGTGAACGAAACGCGTTGGCTGATGTCCGTATTCTGGCTTTTGAAGAATAAAAAGAAAATTTATGTGGACTTATCCTGATGCTTTTTGATTTCAATTCTGGTGCACCCTCCATAATAGAAATAACAGCCGTATTTTTCAATAACATCCTCATGGGTTCGACTTTTTCAGTAAAATCACTTATAAACTTAGAGCAATACTCCACAAGCCCCAAAAAAGACTTTAACTGCTCCTTATTTTGAGGCCTTGGTACCTCAGATATAGCCTTTACAATACTCTTCTTAGGCTTAATACCTGTGGCAGAAATCTCATGTCCTAAATAATCAACCTGGGTTTTTTTTCAGCTGACATTTTTCTTTTTTTATGGTCAAACCATGCTTCTCTATTCTTGATAATACTTCATTTAACACCTCATCATGCTCTCCCTCAGACCCACCAACCACCAATATATCATCTTGAAAGCATAAGACTTTCTGCATACCACGAAAAATACTTTGCATCATCCTCTGAAAAACAGCTGAAGCAAGTCCAAATGGCATTCTCCGATAACAGAAAGCCCCCAGCGGAGTAATGAATGAAGTCAGCAGTCTCGATTGTTCATGTAAGTTCACTTGATGGTACGCCGATGACATATCAAGAACACTAAACCATTTTCTACCCCCCATCATAGTCAACATTTCAGATATATTGGGTAGTGATTGTCTGTCCACCCATATATTGCGATTTAGCTCCCTTAAGTCTATGCATAAACAAATTTTTCCACCATCCTTGGGAGCCAAAACCACTGGAGATAGCCATTCCGAAGACTCAATTGGTTCTATAATTCCTTCTGCAAGTAACTTATCCAATTCTTTTTGTAATGGCTCTCTCATCAAGTGTGGTATAGATCTTACCTTGTGCACAACCGGTACTGCTTTTTCTTTCAAAATAATTTTGTGGGTAAAGCCTTTCAACAACCCCAATTTATCTGAGAAAACATGAGGGCATTTCTGTATTATATTTTCCCCATCTCCAATCTCTTGCACACTAGTTTCAATCACCGTGACGGGTTCGTCAGCATTTGGATTCAGAACAATGTTTAAATCCTTCTGGTGTCTCCAACTAAGTAGATCTGAACCCTCCTTTGTAATATACACTCTTCCTTTCACTATGTTATTCCTGAACTCAATATTCATCCATCTCATGCCTACAATCTCTATCCTCTTGCCGCCGTATCCTACAGCTTTCATATCAGACACTTGTAGGTCTTCCATTCTTCCCTTGAAACACTCCACGTAAGTACTTTTACCCACAAGAGTGAATAAACTTCCCGAATCAACCAAAATCTGAACATTCACCCCATCAAGACTTACTTCGCAGTGGGGTTTCTCCAACCTACAAGTACTTTCAATTTTCACCCTACTGTCACTCCTTACGTGTATACAGGTATTCACCTCATTCACCAGCTCGACAACCTGATCCACTGACAACATCACCTCCTTAATATCCTCACACACATCCTCTATCAATTTGACTCCTTGCAGCTGCGGCCTACTTTTTGTTCTACAAACTTTAGCCAGATGACCCCTTCTGCCACAATTCCTGCAAATCGCATTTCTGGCTCCACATCTGGTACTTGAACTAATGTGTCCAGGACTCCCTCACTTATATGAAATTATATTTCACATGTCTCTCAAGTCATTCACCAAAGCCTTACTTCTGAATACTCCTGTTCTACCACTAGTACTCACTCCAGTATCAATCCCCACGTTTCTTCCACTTGCTTTGATTTCTTTTTTCTTTCTGCTCCCTTCACCTCAACAAGTATTTCCTCAATAACCTCCCTCACTTTTTCACTTCCTGACTCCATGCCCTTGAGCCACAAAGCCGCATTCTTCATGCTCCTAGCAATTTGAATCGTCTCCTCCAAATTAGAATCCTTCGCCAACAATTTTTTCTAGACCCGCTGGTTGTTCGTACAACCCACAATTTTATCTCTAATTAAACTTTCTGTTAAATCATGAAATTGACATGTGACAGCCAATCCCCTTAAAGCAGTCACATGAATCAATATGTCTTCATCGTCTCTTTGCACCCGCGAAAAAATTTGTCTTTCAAATACAATATTTATCTTCGTATGAAGTGCTTATCAAGCATCATTAAGGACATATCAAAAACATTTGCAGCTGGACCATCCCCAACACCCAATGATGCTTCAGGCAAATCGTCATATATTCTCCTGCCCTCAGTCCCTAGATGGTGAAAGAGAATCGCTTGTCTCCTAATAGGTCCATATTTGTCCCCTCCGCTCGCAACCATATTGGTGAAAAACATATTTTTCCACCTCTTCCACGGAATTGTTGGCTCACCAGGCACAAGTAAAATTGTCGGAGAAGCCATCATACTTTGCTCAGCCATCCTGAAAACAAGGTTTAATAAAACAAATTAAAATAATTAACTAATATAATTAACTAAAACAATAGACCTACATAACAAATTAAAATAATAATCTAAAATAAAAATGTCCTGTAAGGCTCTCATCCCATCCTCGTCGCCAAAATATGTAGTAATTTACACCACACGAGTGTAAATTCAGCTTTCTTTATTCTCTCAAGGTACAGCAACCTCCAGCAGCTCCCAGCTTCACCAACTGACCGCTCCAGAGCTCCCACATCAACATTCCAAGTTACATCAACAATAGGAATGTTTCCTACATACCCTCTTTATGGCATTTCGCTATGATGCATCTCCCATTGGGATCCGCTTCAGTATCAAGTAATGTGATCCCTGCCTAGGGGTTGATCCATATGAATACCCCCCTAGCATGATTGGTGAACCCTGAAGCACAAATCTTGCCCTGAAAGTATTTGTGCGTTAACTTGCCACTATCAACCGGCAAGTGTGTCTCTTGGAGCTGGGCAACATCTACACTGTGCCTCTTCAGATACGCTACAACTTTCCGAATATTTCTATAGTCGTTTAGCCCTCTGACATTCCATGTTACTAATCGCATCTTCTTGTCTCCGTTATGGATCGACATCAGGTCTGTCATACCGGTCATGACCAATAGTTAAGAGGATGTACACGTACATTGAAAAAGGTCTAGCAATGAACACAGGTGTACTGTCAATGCATGCCCCCTTCGTACAGATCAAGCAAACCCGCCCACGCTATGCCCACCCTAACTGTGCATAGATGATGAAGCCCCCCCTCCCCAAACCATATTATGCACTCACTAAGAGCACAGGAGATCACTCCCAAAACGATAAGAGCAACCACAACAAAACTTCTTAACGAACCCCTTGTGGAACACACTGTGGGGCAGATGTTGCCCGACTAGTGAGTCACCCAGTCCCGGCATTATGGATAGCATACACAGCCACATATTACCCTGATAACTAAAGAAACACAGTAAGGGGCCGATTCCGATCTCGGCCGGTAGGGCTCCGAATCGGATTCGGCTTAACCGGATCCGATTCGGAGCCCTATTTCCCGACTGATTCGTACGCGCGTCCGAGCGAGTACGATGCGAATTCGCCGACCGACTCGTCTGGACGTCCCGACCGCTCCGACCGACTCGTTCCCGGCTCGAACCGCACCGACCGACTCGCTCGGACTCGACTCGCACCACGCAATGGCGACGTTCCCCGGCCGGGTGAGTACGATGCGCGCCGCGAGCAGTCTGACCGAGCCGCGCACTCCGGCTCCAAAGAGCAGTCGGAGACGTACTTTGGGGGTCCGTGTCGGACCCCCCCTGTACTCGTAGCCGCGCGAGTCGCACACAGGGGGGACCCATGGGTCCCCCCTACCTGTGCGTGTACGGCGCGAGTCGCTTCACCGCGTACCCGCTGTAGGGGGCGCCCTTGACCGCCTCGCACCCATTGAGTCAATGGGAGCCTGCGTACGCGTTGTACGACCGGCTCCCATTGACTTCAATGGGAGTCCGACCGACTCGAGTCCGATGGCATACGTGCGCATCGTACTCGTTCGGTCGGGCTGCCAGAGTCCGATTCGGTCGGAAATCTCTCTGAGTCCGGCTCGGTCGGAGAGATTTCCAGCCCGAATCGGAATCGGCCCCTAAGTGTGCCTCCCTACCCACCCCTCCCACACCAGAGTCCCCAGGGAGGGCCCGACACTAGTATACACATCACACAGCCTATAGTTAACTTAAAGCAATGCCGGAATCGGAGGGAAGGGCCAACTGTATGGTATACATTAATATTGCTTATCACAACATATCCAGTCCACCTTACTGAAAAATGCAATGTGACCTCTAGCAGACAAACACCAGTCTCGACAGGCCCAACAGCACAAGTGAGATCTGGGACCAAGGCCGAAGTATCCACCCAGCAGGTCCCGCATAGGAGAGCACCAAGTTTATGTGGAGGAGTTGTCAATCCTCTTGTGCCGCAGTGTCTTTCTCACCTCCCTCATGCGGGTCTGTAGAGCCCTTCTTGGGTTTTGAACCTTCTCTGTGCTTAAGAAACTACAGTCCCTGCGCAGGGTCAGTGAAGACATGAGCTTTCCCATCAGCATGCACTCTTAGCTTCGCAGGATACATCATGTTGTGCTCTAACTGCAGATCGCGGAGCCTCCTCTTGACTGGCGAAAACAATCTCCGAGCATCCTGCACTTGCTGGGTAAAGTCGGGATATAGAGAGACAGCCATACCTTCGTATTGTAGATCCTTCAGCTCCCGCGCTCTCCGGAGCGCGCTGTCCCGATCTCTATAGTTCAAGAGCCTCGCTATAATAGTGCGGGCCGGCGCCCCAGGGACAGGACGTGGGGCCAGGGAATGGTGCGCTCTAACACGAACATAGTGGAAAAACATTCTGTACCCAGCAGCGATGTTAGCAAGAGCTCAACAAAAAGCTCCATGTTGGGGATACTGGTGGATTCTGCAATACCCACGATTCGCAGGTTATTCCGCCAAGCGGGCTTGCAAATCCTTAACCTGCAGAACCCTAAGTTGCTTATCCAAGGCAGTGTGGGACAATGAAGCAGAGTTCAAGGTGTCCTCCACCTCCGAGACTCTTCTTTCAGCCATGGCTAAGCGCTCAGCATGCTTATCCAGTTGCTCGCTCATCCTATCCATCCGGAAGGAGAGAGAATCGATCTTTCCATCAATTTTATTCAAACTACTCTACATGGCCGTCAAGAGTTGTTTTATATCAGAGTCAGATGGAGGATCACCACCTTCAGAGCCAGGTTCAGAGGCATTTTTGTCTTGTTCTATCTGTCTACTGGATTTGCGAGGCTCAAAGTGCAGTTTGGTTTGGGACTTCTCTGGCTTCCCCATGTTAGTTTCTCCCAGGGCACACAGCGTATGTTGTCAGCAACCCCTATAAGCAAGAGGCGGACCCACCAGGAGTGAACGCCAGTGGCAGAAAAGTCTTCGCGCCACTCCAATGCAGTAAACACCTACCGCTGACCTGGATGGGCCTTATCAACGCCCTGCGCGGTGTCAGTGGTGTACACTTATGCGGGTGAGCAGATCCTAACAGCAGGCTGTGCAGAGCAGGTCCCCCCCGGCATGGCCAACAGCAATGTCCGGCTGGCCGAATGGAGGCGGAAGGCAGCAACCGTCCGAACCAATCCAGGAGAGAGCAGTTACCAGACCAAGCCCCCCCCCGCCCCAGGCCCAGCCACGGCAGCACACAACAGCTCACCGAAAATAGGAGAGGGCCCCACAAGGTCCCAAAGCCAAGGCTGATGTGAATCCGGGCTCCGGGGTCACCACACCAGCAACACCGCAGTCTGTGTCCCTTGCCCCAGGAGATGCCAACCGGCACCGCAAGCCAGTCCAGCCGAGCCCGCGCCCAGCCGCCCACCGTCAATAGAAGCGGGCGCAGGCTCCACAGGATGCAGCAGACAAGGCCGAGGCGGGGCTGAGAAACGGAGCCCCGGCGCCACCCTCAACGTGGGCAATGTCCCTTTCCAAACAGGAGGCAGGTCCGGAGCGGACTAAAGCCCAGCACTCGATCCCCTGAGACAAGGCCCGGCAGGCACCGCGACCCCCCACTCAGCATGCCCCGGGGCAGCGATCACAAGGCCCCTCCAGCAGCCCGGCGGCCACCGCCCGCAGGCCCGACCAGGAACACAGCGTCACAAGCCCGCAGGGTTCAAACGTGCCGGATCGTCGGGAGCAGGAAGGCACCGGGAGTCCGTGATTAAAAAAGTACAGTGTTTCCAAGGCTGAAATCAGTAGGATTTTGCAGGATTATATGCCGGGATGGTAGAGAGGGCTTATTATGCGGCCATCCTAGAGCCAGGCAAGCTCCGCCCCCATATTGTGTAAAGTTCTACTTTCATGGCAAGTATCGTGGAAAATCCTTTCAGCTGTGCAGGCTGCAGGCACCCAGAAACCTTTCACCTTGGGCACCCCCCTTTAACTTTTTTTCCGCCCTATACTGATCTTCACGAAACGTGGCATGCCAAAATGTCTTGAGTCATATATTGAGCAAATCCTGCCACAGTGTCAAAAGTTATAGGCAAATAAAAAACATGTACTTTCCAATGGAAAGTGTAGTTTAACCATAACTACACAATGGCGACCTCCTCTGTGTAATGTATATAAATATATCCAAAGCAACAATTAAAGGAGAATCAATAACGCACACCCAGGAGAAGTAATCGAAGTGCCAATTTAATCTGACATCATCTGGTTTTTGCCTCACTTAGTGGATTAAATTAGCACTTTATTTATTTCTTATGAGTGCAAGTCAATGATTCTCATGGAATTGCTGATTTGGTTATAAAACAGGGACTTGCGCCCATTGAGGTTGCACCGGCATTGTAGGTGGGGGTAACCACTCTTTACAGCAAGAACTGCAAGTTTGTGTACGTATTCATAATATGTGTTTGGGGCTCTGGGATCTCGTGTAGAGGTGGGATTATTCACTCGTCATGACTTTAATGTAGAATCCCCTGAAGGAGTACAAGGATTACAGACCAATAACTTTACCTTTTTCTGTAACTATGAGAACTACTTTTCATTTTGTCTCTTCTGATTGTTTAGAGTTTGGAGCCAGTTAGTCAACTCTATTCTAAGCTCTTTAATGAAGCAGAAAGGATTAAAAGGTGGAAAGGATCTATAGAATCTGAAATACAGCACAAGGAGAAAAAATTGCATGATAACAAAAGGACAATTGATGCACAGCGTAAAGCCATTCAGGAGTTACAGGCAAGTTCAAATATGTCTACAGTGCATTCTAATTTTGAATTTTGTAATTGATTAAAACATCCATCTTAATCATTGATAAATCTTTTAATGCAACTGCGATGCAAATGTTGATTTTAAGAGATTATAGACTATTCAGTTTTATTACTTAAAAATGAAACATGTTTAAGCGATCCATCTTATTTCTGATTCATATTATTTTCCGCATGGCTTCATAATAGTAATAACCATTTTTCATCTAATCGTATATAGGGTGTGAAACAACAGGCAAAGTGCCTTTAGAAAGTCACAGAATTCTGAAGGAATATGCGATGTTACATCGCATGCGCTACAACGTATGCGATTACAACGCAGTCGTTACTACGACCGCGTTGTTACAACGCAAACCATTACATTGCAAGTCGTTTCTACGACTTGCTTTAGGGGACGCGCTGGACTTAGGAATAGTATAATTTACTATTCCAACTCCAGCGTGTGCAACAGTAGGGAAGGTGTTGGAATAGTAAATTATACTATTCCTTAGTTTAGCGCGCCCCCTACAGCAAGTCGTAGAAACGACTTGCGATGTAATGGCTTACGTTGTAACAATGCGGTCGTTGTAACAACAGCGTTGTAATCGCATGCGTTGTAGCGCATGCGATGTAAACGCTGTTTCCCTTCTGAAGTGGCTATCGATTACGAAAATATCGAGGTACAAAAATATTGACACAAAAATATCGTTGTCCTGAATATCGACGTCCTATCTACATAATGGTAAGTACAAAAATATTGACACAAAAATAACGTTGTTAAAAATATCGTTTTTTAAAATGTTTAAAAAACAAGGTAAAATAAAGGAAATAATACATATAATTAAAAAAACTGTTAGAATTATTAGAAAATTATAAGTAATACATATAATGTAAAAATAAATTAAACATACATTTATATAAAATATAATATACATTTACTTAATAATATTGATTAAAATGATTTTAATAAATTCTAAATTGTTAGAAACATATTAAAAATTATAAATACATATATACACATACACCAATAACATAAAAATAAAATATATATATATAATAAATTAAAATAATTTTAATCTTTTTAAAATACAGTTGACACTACATTAACTGAAACAGTAAAGAAAATGTTGGATAGCGAAGGGGATAAAATTACTATTCCCACTCCAGAGAGTGCAACAGTAGGGAAAGTGTTGGATAGCGTAGGGGTAAAAATTACTATTCCCACTCCAGAGAGTGCAACAGTAGGGTAAGTGTTGGATAGCGGAGGGGTAAAAATTACTAGTCCCACTCCAGTGTGTACAACAGTAGGGAAAGTGTTGGATAGCGTAGGGGTAAAAATTACTATTCCCACTCCAGTGAGTGCAACTGTAGGGAAAGTGTTGGATAGCGTAGGGGTAAAAATTACTATTCCCACTCCAGAGAGTGCAACAGTAGGGAAAGTGTTGGATAGCAGAGGGGTAAAAATTACTATTCCCACTCCAGCAAGTGTAACAGTAGGGAAAGTGCTGGATAGCGGAGGGGAATAATTTACTATTCCCACTCCAGCAAGTGCAACAGTAGGGAAAGTGTTGGATAGCGGAGGGGAATAATTTACTATTCCAACTCCAGGGAGTGCAACAGTAGGGAAAGTGTTGGATAGCGGAGGGGTAAAAATTACTATTCCCACTCCAGCAAGTGCAACAGTAGGGAAAGTGTTGGATAGCGGAGGTGAATAATTTACTATTCCGACTCCAACAAGTGCAACGGTAGGAAAAGTGTTGGATAGCGGAGGGGAATAATTCACTATTCCCACTCCAGCAAATTAACTAGCATTAATTAACAAACTATTAATTAATTAAAAATAATTTACCTCACACCATATTCCCCTATAAATGACACCCCCAATGTCGTAAAACATGACACAATTAACATCATTAATTAACAATTAATTACTCAATTAATAACAATTAAGCAATTTATAAACAATTAATAAATTAATTCACACAATTAACACTATAAAACATTAAATAAATATTTTATAAAAAATATTAAAACATTTATTAAAATTAAATTACTTCCCACCCTACTCCCCTATCAACCCACAACCCGCTGCTAAACAAATGACACAATTAACAATAAATAAAAATTAATAACCAATTAATAACTAATTAATAAATTATTTACCACAATTAAGATTATAAAATGTTAAATACATAAATATTGATTAATAAAAAATATTAATTAATTATAATTAAATTACTTCCCACCCTATTCCCCTATAAACCCACAACCCGCCCCAAAACACAACACAATTAACTCAATTATCAATTAATTATTAATAAATAACCAATTAATAATTAATTTAATAATTATTTATAAATACTAATAAATAACAATTATTAATTACCTTACTATAATTAAATTACTTCCCACCCTATTCCCCTATAAACCCACAACCCGCTACGAAACTAAAACACAAAATTTAATTAATATAAAAAAAATTCACACATACATTAAAAAAAAGCAATACTTATACAAAAAAATTAAATCACATACTTTTATAATACATACTAAAATACATCACACTAATATAAAAATCAATATTATAAACAACGATATTTTTACTAACGATATTACTGACTTCGATATTAACAAAAACGATATTTCTTACTTTACTGTCGATATTCTGGACCACGATATTCTTTCAGTCGATATTCTTGCACTATGATATTTACAACTCGATATTATCGTAGGTCGACATTAACAACTCGATATTCTGTCTGTGCACCGCTGTTGGGGATGTTAATATATAGCCATTGTTAGATATTGTGTTTCTGCTTGGCAGAGGTATGCATCCTGGCCAAGTAGGAACCACAGTCCTAGTTAGGGTAATTCACAACACACCCTAAATTATCCAGTGCTCACCCTCTGATATCTTGGCACAGAGCAGTCAGGCCTAAATTAAGAAGCAAGGTGTAAAGTATTTGTGCAACACTTTAAACAGTAACAGTGAAAACACCACAAAAAGACTCCACACCAGAGTAGAAAAATAAAGAGCACGTTTATAAATAAAGCAAGACCAAAACTACAAAAATCCAATAAGTAGAAGTTGAGATATGAATTATTAAAGAATAAATGTAAAATACTGCTTATAAGCAATAAGCACTTAAATGAGTTATCTGATCTCGGTTGACTGGGGAAAGTCAAAAGTTCTGGCCGATCACGATGAAGCGCGGGCCAGATGCAGGGACCCACTCGGACCCACTGAACCGAAGTACTTTGATCCGGGATGCGCTTTCGTCGCCATAGGTGGGAGGTGCAGCTGAAGCGTTGCGTCTGTGTTGAGCCATGCAGCGAATGAGATGTGCCCGTTTTCTCCACGCAACTGCGGCGATGCGTTGGTTACGAGTGCGAAGTGCTGGTTTAGAATGCGATGCACGGGTGTTGCTCCCGCAGTAGGCAATGCATCGATTCCGAAGGCGATGCTCTGGTTCCGAAAGCGATGCGCCGGGTCCACTCCATGCAACAACGGCAAAGTGCAGGGTCCGACTCAAGCAAAGGCAAAGATACACTGATTCTGATATGGATCCGTGGGTTCTGGATGTAGAAGCACTTTAGGCCTCACTTCAAAGGGTCCAGGACTGAGGTGGCACCAATTGGCAGGGCAGACTAACAGCTTGTAGAGTCCAGACGCAGATCCAGGTAGTTGAAGTCTTTGACATCCCTGAGACTTAGAACAGGAGGCAAGCCTCCAAGCCCTTGCAGTAGCTCTGGGTTCAAGTAATGCAGGTCCAGCCCTTCTCACCCAGGCAGGGGAACAGCAGGCAGCAGGATAGCTCAGCAAGGCAGTAGCACAGCAAGGCAGCAGTCCAGTAGAGTGGCAGTACTTTCAGCAGCACAATGACTCTTCTTCCTGCAGAGTAGTCACAGGTCCAGAAGTGTACTGAAGTTATGGTGCCAGAGGTCCTGTACTTATACCCAGTTCTGCCTTTGAAGTGGGGGAGACTTCAGAGAAAGCTTTGAAGTGCACAGAGGTTCTCCCTTCCTGTCAGGGCTTCAGACTCACTACAGGAGGGTATACAGCCCTTTGTGTATGAACAAGACACAGCCAATTCAGTTGTACGTGTGAGGCTGTGCCAAGCTCCTCCATCCTATTACCCAGGATGGACCATCTCGACACACATAAGCTTCCTTTGTGTGTGGCTGTCTAGAGGGAATACACAAAGCTCAGCTGTCATCCAGCCCAGACTGAACAGACAGGTGGCAGGCGCCAAATGGCTAAAGTAAGTAAATGCCAACTTTCTAAAAGTCGTATTTGCTAAACGGTAACTTAAAATTTTACTTCACCATAAGTTGTGATTTTAAATTGAGTCCAGTGACACCAAACTTGAAAATTTGAACTCTTCACAATTGAGAATTACACTTAAAAGATGTAATAAGGAAATTGGGAGTTTTTCACTACCAAGAAATGTAAAACCTAAAAGTGCATGCCCTACCTTTTAAATTCATTGCACCCTGCCCTGTGGGCCATGCAGGGCCTACCATCGGGATGACTTGTATGTATAAAAATGGAATGTTTAGGCCTCTTAGGAGATGTAACTTGCCAGGTCAACATGACAGTTTAAAACTGCACACACAGGCTATGTAGTGGCAGGCCTGAGACATCGATAAAGGGCTACTTAAGTGGGTGGCACAATCAGTGCTGCAGGCCCACTAGTGGGATTTAATTTATAGGCACACTTAGTGCACTTTACTAGGGAATTATAAGTAAATTAAATATGCCAATTAGGTCTAAGCCAATGTTACCATTTTTAGAGAAGAGAGTGCATGCACTTTAGCACTGGTTAGCAATGGTAATTTGCTCAGAGTCCTAAAGGTAAAAGAAACTACGTCAGAAAAAAGAGGACGGAGGAATGCAAAAAGTTTGGGGTGACCCTTCAGAGAGGGCCATTTTGCAACATACTGCTTCGACTACTGTCCAGGTTCCAGTTGTGTGCCACCTTCGGATAGTAATGTTTTTTTAACCAAGAAAATGCTGGGATTGCGGAGTTCATGTATACTTAACGTAATGATAAAAACTAAAAGTCAAAGAATGTAACCTTGTTGGCTAAATAGCCTGGTCTAGTTAAAGGTGTCAGATTTGACATGGGACCCACTATCAACTATGGAACCCCAGTTTACAAGCCAGTTATACCATGTGTTACATTGCTAGCAGTTTACAAACAAAGAAAAAAGCTTGCATATAATAAAAATGTAATTACACGCTTTAAATAAAGCAACATTATCTAAAGCACAAGTACTGTATAGTGACAACTAGCTAGTGCAATTCAGTGATAGTCTTTCACTTCTTTTTGTCCGGTCATTGTAGAAGCAATATTTTCCTTTTCTATATTTTATTTATTGTATCTCAAACATCAGTGTATACACTCTGCACATGTGTTTATTTGATAATTAAATCTGACAGGTAATTTCATGTGTCAGACTGCAAATAAGCCCAGAGTCGCTAAATAGAAGTCCACACAATTTCAGCGGTAGGATTGCCTAACCATAATGTGCTCAATTTAATAGTTGGACAATTTAATAGTATATTGTCGGTGATAAGACAAAGTCAAAAAGACATTTTGGAGTACATAAAGTAATTCTCCTGCAGTACTCTTTTACATACTTTTACATTTGTAAATTTGTCACAAAACATCTAGAATTGCTATACTCATATACCAGTGGTACAAATAGAAAGGACTGTGCCCGCATTTGCACTTTTACTAATTGGGAGTTGGATATTTTCAGCTGATTGACAAACACATAAGAGTACCTAAGAGTACTGATGAAGTTATACTTTACATACTCACATGCTTTTCTGAATGTGCCCCAATGTTAAAGAAAAACAGGAAAAAAACACACAATCGGCGGTGTCAACAAGAATTAAAAAATATATATATTTGGTTTGTAGTGGACAACTGCACTGCTTTTGCACACTGTTGCAATTTTAAAGAAGAAGGACCCTTCCCAGTGGACCCTGAAGAAACCCTGTGGAAGACAGAAGGGTGGAGAGCCACCCCACCCGTGGATACCCTAGGAACCAGGATACCTACACCAGGGAAGCTGGGTGCATAGATGTGAAGTGGCATCGGAAACCGCCGTCAAACTCAATGGTGGACTTCAGGAAGATGCCGCTGTTGAAGAAGGTGAAAGTGTCCGGTGGAACCCGAAGCTGGATTCAAGTTGAGAAGTACCTGCAAGCAGAGGGGACAGAGTCAATGCCACTCAGGAGTGACCAGGAGGCACGGGAGACGAATGCCCACCGATGTCGGGGGATGCAGGAGAGTTGCCAATGACCTTGGAGCTGCAGCTGTGTGGAGCCCACGCCGGATGACGAGAGCTGAAGGGTCGGTGTCCGTCGGGAGCACCAACAAGCCTTGGCAACCGCAAACAACGTGGCAAGCAAAAAAGGTGCAGAGTTAGGACCAGCGAGGTCCAAGTGACTCACCACAAGCAGGGGAGTCGGAGTAGGCCCCGAGCAGTCAGGGGAGCCCACTGGAGTCAAAGAAGCAGCAGCAGACGAGCAGGATGACGAGACCAGGAGCAGCAGGAGTCTTCCCAGTTGCTGTCTCGGTGCCAAGAGCAAAGTCCAGAGTGCCCAGACGGTCGAAGATGAAGTGGTGTCTTGATATGAATCGTGTCCCATGACAAATCTCGGGACCCACCCACAGGTAAGCCCTTAAGTACCCTAAGGAAAGGGTTGGGACGAATCAGGGGTCCCTCCCAGAGGAGGGGCCGGACAGTGGGAAGGATACTCCCATGTCCTTTGTCCAGTTTTGCACCAAAGCGGGAGCCAACGGCTCCCTGAACTGGTTTGAACTGGAGTATGCAAGAAAAGCACCAAATGGGCCCTTCAAGCAGTTTCAGTGGTGCTGGCGAGCGCCTCCCACACTGCCCCAGTACACTACACCCTGTCTGGGAGGTGGTCACACCTCCCTGTGACAGGATATCTATTGTTCTGCCTTCCCCTGCTCGAGCTTGGCTCAGCAGCAGGAGGGCAGAAACATGTCTCTGGTCGGCAGCAGCCCTAGCTTGCTGTCTGGTTCTGGAAGACTGATATCGGGAGCACTGAGGGCCTCCCGGAGGAGCTTTACAGTGCATGGAATCATACCTCCCCACCGTTTACGGTGGGGAGGTATGATTCCAACATGTTTGATACCAAGCATGACCGGGTTCGTTACAGCTAGTTTAGAGATGGCCATCGCGTAAGGATGCATTGCCACTGTATATGTCGTAATGGCGGATGCACTTACATCCCGGGAGAATGGACTTCGAAGGTTGTAGGGGTGCCCTGCTCATGCAGGGGCACCCTCGCACTTAGAAACGAGTACCCTGCCTTCAGGATTGAAAGGCCTGCCTTGGGGTTGACTTATAGGTTTTAAGTGCAGTGACCTCAGATATAGGGAAACCTATATCTGTCGTAAGTGGTGCTTGCACCAGCTTACACAGGTTGCAATGGCAGGCCTGGAGTCACAATTTGAGTGGTCTCTCATGGGTGGCATAATACATGCTTCAGCCCAAGGGAGACCCCTGGTGTACCTATGCCCTGGGTACCATATACTGGGGACTTATAAGGGTACACCAGTAGCCAATCTGGGGTGTACCCAAGTACTCACCATAGCCAATTTAGGGGAGAAAGCACAGAGACTGGCGTCCTGATTAGCAGGATCCCAGTCAGACTAGTCAGAAACAGCATAACACCAGGCAAAACGTGGGGGTAACCATAAAAGCAGATCCTACTTTTCTACACAGAGGATGTGGAAGCATGAGGAGGTGACTGGGTTGACCCGGGACTTCATGATGAGGTTGGTGTCTGGGATAATGCCTAGGTTCCTAGTGTGGCTGATTAGGGTGTGTGTGTGTGTGTGTAGGTAGCTGACTCTGTATATACTATACCAAAGTAAGGTATAGTGTGCACAGAGTCCAGTGGATCCCCAAAGGCTTACAGGGTCTCAAGTAGATAATACTAAAAGCTCTATTTGTGGTAGTGTGGTTGAACAGTTAGGCTTATCTGAGGGCTGTGCTAAGCATTTGTTGTACACACTCAGGTAAGAAATGATTACACACACTCAAAGACTGAATCCAGACCAATTGCTTTGTATAAAAAGTTATTACTTTGTTATTTTATTTTAGAACCAAGAGAAACTCAGTTGCAGGTAAGTAACAGTTTCAAGAATAGCAATAATACTTTTGAAGTTGCAGTAAGAATAGTTTGCAGGACAGTACAAAGGCTTTACAGTAATAGAAATACTTTTGTATTGTCAATCAGAAACAGTAGAACTTAGAAATTGTAAAAGATAGGCAGTTAAATGCAATAGGAGAAAATGCAATGCAATCCTATGGAAGGAAAACAGTTATATATTGATTAACAGGTAAGTACACGACTTACTCTTCTAGTCTTCAGGGGTTTAGATCAACACTGGGCAAGGTTCAGGTAAAGGTAGGTACCTCACCACCAGCGGCACTGGTACGGCCGGGTGCAGAGGTCACTGAGCCCAATGTTAGTCAATGGAGACTCGGGCATCGACCAATATGCTGATTGCAGGTAGGTACCTGCGGCTTCAGGGCACAGGCCCCAGGGTTTAAGGCAAGCACAGGGGGGCCACAAGGCAGCACCAAAGCTACACCACCAGCGGCACTGGTGCGGCCGGGAGCAGGGTTCAAATCAGCGTCGGGCACCCAATGCTTTTCAGTGGGGGTTCTCTGTCGCACAAAGAGGCTGCAGGCTCGGTCCAGGGAGCTGGATGAGGGTGACCACCGGCTGGACAGGTAGGTTGGGATGCAGGAGCAGGTCTGGGCACTGTCGGTTGGGCTCCCCAAAGTCAGGGGGCTGAGGATGCAAGGGCGCCTTTTGATGTTGGATTTTCTTTACCGGAGCCGGTCACGGTCATGGGGACCCTTCGTGTAGAGGCTGCATGCGAATTCGTGGAGTCCAGGAGAGGTCAGTCACTGATGGAGTCGAGGTCTGGATCTCTGGAGAGTGTTCATTGGACAGCGGAGTCACTCAGACTAGGGCCGTGGGTGTCAGGTGCAGAATAGGCAGGGGTCATGGATCCGGAGTCCTTGAAGATGGAGCTTTCTGGACAGGGCTTTTTTGGAAGACGCAGGCCATGGGACAGGCATCGTCTTCTTCACACGCTCTTCAAACCTGGAGACAGGCCGGTAGGGCTGGGGCCAAGGCAGTCGTCATCTTCAAGCTTTGCTGCACGGCGTCTTCTTCGTCCTCTTCTTCGTAGGTTGCAGGAATCTGAGGATCAAGGTTCAGAGGGTGCCCCTAAATACTGAATTCAGGGGTGTTACAGGTACTGGCAGATGGTAGCCAATGGGCTACTTGCCTTTAGGGTGACTGCACCCTTTAAATGTCCCCTTCCTAACCTGATTGGGTAGAATCCTTCCATTCAAGATGGAGGATTTCCTAAAGAGCGGGTCACCTCTGCCCAGGGCACCTTAGGGGTGGTCCTGGCAGAGAGGGGGCACATCTCCCCTGACTACTAATTTTCCCGCCGACCTTGCCTCCAAAAGTGGGGCTTGGTCAGGGGGGGCAGGCATCTCCACTAGCTGGAGAGGCCCTGGCTAGCATATCAAAGGGCAGGAAACCTTTCAGGGTCACCGCCCTGAATGCTGTTCCTGCTTGTGGATAGGTGTGAAGCACCTCCGCCACAAGCAGTCTTTGTCCCTGACCCACGAGAGCACAAGGGCTCCAACCTCGGGGGGGGGGGTCAGAAACAGGTCCACGTGTAGCAGGCTGGTGCAGACCAGTCAGCTGGACGCCGGGGAGTTGGTCGTTTTTCAGGGGGCCTCTCTAAGATGCCCTCCAAGTGCATTTTGTAATAAATCCAACACTGGCATCAGTATGGGTTTATTATGCTGAGGAGTTTGATACCAAACTCCTTAGCATTCAGTAAAGCCATCATGGAGCTCTGGAGTTCATAATGACTAACTCCCAGTCCATGTACTTAATATGGCTTCACTGCACTTACAATTTCTGTGAATGGACATATACTGTAGGGGCATATTGCTCATGCAGCTATGCCCTCACCTGTGGTATAGTGCACCCTTCCTTTGGGCTGAGAGGCCTGCTTGAGGGGTGACTTACCTATGCCACATGTATTTTCAAAACAAGGGAAACCCCACAATTTGCAAGAACCTGGGGTGATAGATAATGTTGAGAGAACAGTGGCTCATTGGGCTAATTGGTCCTGTGAACGTTTCGTTTAGGGAAAAAAAAAAAAATAAGTCCTATACATTTTCATTTGGGACCCGAATGTACATAGTCAATCAAAGGCAAGTATGAAGCAGGACAACCTATGATATTTAATGCAATTAATCTATTAATTGCAAAATATCTCTTTTTTTCTCATTTTGTATAAATATCGAGATTCAATGCTCTCAGAAAAGTGAAGAAAAGGTGCTCTATTGAGTAAAAAACATTAAACATGCATCCCTTTACAACAACAAGACACTAAACTCCTGATAATTTTATATAATAAAATAATGAGTTAGGTAGTTCTAAAGTCAATGGCGTTTCGATCTCGTTCATTTGAGATCATCAAGACAGGTGTGTGAGCACCGTGTCCCACTCGACTGGAACTGTACCTTACAGCTGCACCGGCCGTTCTCCAGGAAGCTATTATTCAATTGTCTACGGTATGATTGAATTCTCTTAAACAGGACCAGCAAGGGTTCTTTAAGTTTTTAAGCCCTCATGGGCACTTCATACATGTTGTTCGCTTTACCAATTTAGGAGTTACTCTTTGGCAAGTAGCCTTAAGATTAATTGTATATAATTAAGCAGGGCCTTGGGGTCCTTTTGTCTGACCCCTACCATTTTCTCTTTTCTATCCTAGGCATACTAGGTGCTCACACACCTGTCCTGATGATGATCTCAACTGAATGAGATCGAAATGCTGCAGACCTTAGAACTACCTAACTCCTTATTTTACTATATAAAATTATCAGAAGGAGTTTGTGCCATGTTGACTCTTAGGTTTTGTCTGCACCAAAACACACAGGGGCCAAATCCGATTCGGGCCGGAAAACCACCCGACCGACTCGGTACGGGAATATAGTCCGACCAACACGTACCGGCGTTGCCCGACCTGGGAAGTACGATGAAATGCATGTGAATCACGACCGACTCGTACGGAACTCAAGCCGAACGACCGACCCGGACGAAAACAAGCTATCCGGCCGGGAAACCACGCAAATAGAACCGACCGACACGCACCAGGAATCAACCCGAACGAAACTTACCCGCGAACTCTGACCCGCGCAGTACGATGCAATGGGTGCAAAATCAGACCGATTCGCACGGAGCCCAAGCCGTACGACCGACACGCATACAAAAGCCAGCCGAACAAACACAATACTCCGCGACCGACGCGTACGCCGCATATGAAACTTAGCTGAAACACAGCGGGAACGACTCGGAGAGGCGCGCACGAGACAACTGCAACGTCCTACTCGGTCAGAAGAACGTCTCCTAAATGCACAACAATTACAAATGAAAAAATACAAAAAAAGAGGGCCAAGCAAGCAATGACAAAGCCAATAAATACAGGGGGAAAAAAATGGAACAAGGACACACCCCCAACTCCACCTACATAAAGGCCACAAATCCCTACCATGATCCTTTGCAAATTCCACTGACCTGCCAGCACAGAACACCATCAGACAGCAAACACAGACACACACACAGCTCATCCAACACAAAAGCCACACACCATTAGCACCTCAACAAATAGCACCCTCACACACACCCAGCAAAACCTACACTCACACACCCTCACTTGCACACACACACACACATCAATCACCACCCATCACCATGCCCCTAAAGAAGAATCCAAAGTTCCTAGATAGTGAATTGGAAGTCATGGTAGACGAGATCCTGAGGGTAGAGCCACAGTTGTTTGGCACATTGGTCCAACAGACCCCCATGGCGCAGAAAACCAAGATGTGGGCGAGGATTGTCGACAGGGTCAACGCACAATCACAAAGGAAGGCATCCAGAACAGGTGGTATGATGTGCGCAGGAGGTTCCGGGACCTACTGAAGAAGGATTACCTCCTGAGCCAGCACACCGGCAGTGGCCCTCCTGCCAAACCAGTATACCTCAGGCCCTGGGAGGAGAAGGTGCGGGCCATCCTACCACCAGTGAGCGTATATTGACTATCAAACATCCCAGAGCCTGGTGAGTACACAACTAATATACACAATATTGTGTGACAATACACACACATCACTGTCAAGGGGATAGTCAAACCATGCACCCCTAGCAAATCCACAGCAACCAAAAGATAATCATCCCAAGATGTGTATGTTAGTCAGATAAACACAATACATGCCATGTCATAGTGATATGTAACTGTGTCATGACATGTACAAACCCAATAACAAATAGAGCTAGGCAGTGGCACAAATCTAACCAACAAACACTGTCAGATATTTAGCCACCACTAGAACACCACCTCACAGGGAAGCTCACTGAAAGGAAGGAATCCTGTGTATGCTGGTGAAGCCAGTGTAGCCAAGAGCATGATGGGACTCGTAGTAACAGATAATGGGCAGCCTCACATTTGGCCCATCAACACCACTCTGAACCATGCTCACAACACAGGGAGTGGAAAAGGACTGACAATATGGCTGACACTGGGTACTGCTGTGGGGAGCACAAGGCCCTGCTGGGAACTGTGCACCAACAAACAACAGGACCACACTGTCAGCCATCTTGCCATTGCTGTCACACTCACACACAGTAAAGTCCACTCTAAAGGAAGGAAGTATGGGCGTGCTGGGAAGGGGGGTGTAGGCAATAGCATGATGGGAGTTGTAGTCACAGATATTGCTCACCCACACAATTGGCCCATCAACACCACTCTGAACCATGCTCACATCACAGGGAGTGGATAAGGACTGACAAGATGGCGGACACTGGGTACTGCTGTGGGGAGCACAAGGCCCTGCTGGGAACTGGGCACCAACAAACAGCAGAACACCACTGCCTGACATCCTGAAAGCCAACTTGCACTCCCTGCAATGCAAGCACGTTGCATGGTGGGATATCTGGCTGGGTGGGAAGGAGGACTGACAGCACTGACCATAGTTACAAGCAGCTCTCCTCACACACCCCCTCAACACAAACTCCACATAACCCACCTGGGAGAATGCAATGCCTCACACACCAAATGAAGATCCCACAAAGAACCACCACCCTGGGTAATGCTGTGTGAAGCACAGGGACACTCTTGGGACTTGTAGCCAAACAAACGCCAGGACAACACTGTCAGCCTTCCTGTCGGCACAGGCACACTACCCCACAGGGAAGCAGAGTCAAAAGGAAGGAAGTACGGGCATGCTGGGAAGGGGGTGTAGGCAATAGCATGATGGGAGTTGTAGTCACAGATATTGCTCACCCTCACAATTGGCCCATCAACACCACTCTGAACCATGCTCACATCACAGGGAGTGGATAAGGACTGACAAGATGGCTGACACTGGGTACTGCTGTGGGGAGCACAAGGCCCTGCTGGGAACTGTGCAACAACGAACAGCAAGACACCACTGAATGACATCCTGAGAGTCAACCTGAACCCACTGCAAGGGTGGCATGCTTCATGGTGGGATAACTGGGCTAGGTGGAGAAGGATGGCCGGATGTCCACCAAATACAACCAATGCTGGCCATGCACACACCTCAACATTCACATTGAAATGCCCCAGGTATGCAGGACAATGTGCTACACCAATATCAACCTCTTACTGTGACAACTTAGGACAATGCAATGTACATGCCCGCATCCAGAGGTACAGTCACAACTGTCAGGTGTGTGAACCATTGATGCCTGTAGAAACATAACATACAATGTGTGTCTCTTCCAAATACAGGTGATGATGATGGGGACACAGCAGCAGGCGAGGAGGAGTCCCTGTCCCAGGCTCCGGGGGACACTGAGCTCACTGGTGTGGAACAGCCTCTGCCCTCCTCGGATGGCGAAGACCTACCTGGCACCTCCGGTGTGAGTCATCATGCAGCACCAGCAGGACCAACATCTGCACCCTCTGCACCTACCCCTCCAACAACTGCCAACACACAGACCATCCCCGCCGACACGGACAGACCAAGGACCACCGATGACAAAAGCACAGGGCCCCAGGCCCACCGTGGAGCAACGGACAACACCACCACTAACAACCCCCAAGGGGGCCTCGGGTCACCTGTGCGTGCCACCGCAGGTCCTGCACATGTCGCCAGGGGTGGTGGGAGGGGTGGTAGACATAGGTCGCTGCTGCAGAGGGGTCTGGACTGCATGATGACCCACAACTGGCACGCATCGCTGATACGTACCAGAATAGCACCGGAGAGGTCAGACAGGTAGTGGGGATCCTCAAGGACATACAACAGCAGCAGGCTGCCCATCATGCCCGCTTGGACTCCCACATGTCCCGTGTGGAGACACACATGTCTCGCATGGAGTCCAAGTGGGACACATTGCAAGAACTCACAGCGGTGCATAGGGACATATTGACATGCCTCCGCCAGATTAGCACCAACATGGCCACACCTCCCTGTGTGCCCACAACATCTGGTGCTGCAACAACTGCCACAGGGAGGGAGGAGGACTCTGGCGGAGAGTCCCCTGCACCGCAGCAGCCTGCACGTGAGGGTCACCCCAACAAAGAAGAGGGGTCGTCCGAGGAAGGAAAACTGAGAGGTTGATGGCCACGTACATCCCCCAGGAAGCCAACACCTGTTCCGGAAATTCTCCTTTGTGTGCAAACTTTTCACCCTGTCGAATGCAACACAACTCTCCCACATGACATGGGGAGTCCAAGTTGGACTAATGTATCATATGACTGTGGACTTCACTCAGGACATTTCTGCTACCAAGACTTGCAATTCATCTGGGAACTTTGGATCACAATCCCAATGTACAGCACCCACCATCCTGTGCACTATACACACACACATTTCTGTAAATAAAATCACTAGTACACCATACTTGCCTCTGTTGTTATTCAAATGTGGATACTGTTATGGTGATGATGATCTGCTAAATTACACTGTGTATGCTAACTGCTACAGCAAGTACAACACCGTCATGTGAGTCATGGTGACGTGACACATATGAGGGAGACACACCACTAGGGCTACACAACACAGAGACACCAGGGCCATCGGACTCATCGCCTACAGTGATGTTGCCAGGAAATACTGTGGAATGCACAGACACCACACCTATTCAGAGTCTGTGTCAACTAGCCCACAGGTGCAGTAAGCAAATGTCAGTCAGATGTGTGACCACAGACAACGCACATCCCAAAGTGAAGCACAGGTTTATTACACATTTGCAACATGTTGTTTCCACTACAAATGCAAGGTAATCCCACGTGGCAGTGGCCACACAGTCAACAAGTGCAGAAGATATGAAGTCCAGGGTGTGTGGCACATCACCTGTAGGGAAACTACTGCTGCCACCCTGAAAGCTGAATCATGGTGTCGGGGGATCCAAGTTGACCAAAGTACTCAGTAAGCACCCTGTGAAGGACAGACATGACACACAGTTAAAACCACTGAAGAACAGGACAGAACTGCAATACTCATGCCCAATACATGTCACAAGACAACTACACAAAACCAAGTTAGCATGTCAAAACTGTTGGGGATTACAGACTACCTGTAAGGACACATTGCTGCACGCATCCAGTCAAGTAGCACATGGCCACACTCAAACAGCACCAGAGCACCACCCACACATATCATGCAAACTCACATCATTCACATTACATCTCCCTGGATACTCATCACCAACTTCTTCAGCTGAATGTGAGCTGTGTGCGGACATCACCATCATCATCATCATCACTGGCATCGTGGTTCAGGCCAGGATCCTCCACAGGTGGCGGACGTTGGTCATCGTCATCCAGGATGAGAGGCAACTCCTTCCGCACTGCCAGGTTGTGTAGCATGCAGCAGACGATGACAATCTTGCACACCTTTGCTGTGGCATATGTGAGGGCCCCTCCTGTCTTGTCCAGGCAGCGGAAGCGGCTCTTCAGGAGACCAAATGTCCGCTCGATCACTCTCCTGGTCCGACCATGTGCCTCATTGTAGCGCATCTGGGCTGGTGTCACAGGGTTCCTGAGGGGTGTCAGCAACCACGGCATGTTGGGGTATCCGGAGTCACCTACGGACAGACAAGTGCACATTAGCGGAGTTGGAAAAGTGGGCGGAATACTACAGAGCAGAACACACACAATGGTACAAAGTCAGTACACACCGACAAGCCAGGCACGCTGGTTCTGCATCTGTGCCATCATCCTCGGGATGCGACTACTCCTCATCACGTAGGCATCGTGTGCTGAACCAGGGAAACGGGCACACACGTGTGATGCTCATATCTGCAAGACATACCACCAGAGCATTGATCGAATGGTAATGTTTCCGGTTCCGGTATGCCTGCTCATGTGCCTGTGGTGGTACCAAAGCCACATGTGTCCCATCAATGGAGCCAATGACATGTGGCATCCTCCCCAGGGCATAGAAGTCACTCTTGACGTCAGTGAGTTGTTGACGTGTAGGGAAATAGATGTACTGGTTCAGGCATCTCAACATTGCCTTCAAAACATCGCGTAACACACGGCTGAACATAGTCTGTGACATCCCACCGGCAGTCGCCACAGTGTGTTGAAAGGTACCGGTAAAGAAGTGTAGGGCTGCCATTACCTTCACCTTGGGGGTCATCGCCGTAGGGTACGGCCGGCCAGGTTGCAAATGTGGTGCCAAGCGCACTGCCAAATCCTCAATCAGCTGCCTGGTGAAGCGGTACCGTCGGATGCTGTCACGTTCCACCATCGTTGCCAGGTCAGGGAATGGTCTATGGACAGCTGGAGCCCTGCAGTGCATAGGTTGAAGAAAGAAAGATTGTCAGTCACCCCACATATGTGCCATTCACCATCTCAATTTCACATGATACATCATTACGAGACACAAGTACTTGATGTGTGTGCCGTTCTGTTCGGACATAACTCGCACCTACATGGCCATCATCTAACTTCTCAGTACAACATGTGTGGACAACAGGTTCCAGGTTGTGCTATGGGAAACCATTAGGCTGTGTCACAGTACCCATTTACTGCTGTCACGTTCCACACACACACCACAGTGACATGTCTGGACAGATGCGACACAGGCATCACAGCTCATTGACAGGTAGATTCCCAGTGACCCTGTCTTGCCACATGGACACTGGCATGACATGGCGTATCATGTACACGTCAGAAAAACAAACATGACTCCCACAGGTAGTGGCCCCTGTCGCCTCCGCAGGACAGACATGGACGCCAGTGACGCACAACATCAAAGTCCATGCACAAACATCGTTGATGTGGAGACTGTCTCCCATCGTGCACATGGAATCGGAGACATCGGAAACACAACATGCACACAGACTGTGGAGGGACATCACTATTGTGGCAATGGGTCACCCTGTGACGTACATGCCTTCCCCCATGGGACCCTGGGGGTATGTGACATGTCATACACATACACAACCTGGAAATGTGACCATGCCACATGCTCCGAAATGAACTGTTGCACATCACAGTGGTCATGTGCACAACACACAAAGGACCCTGTCCCCATGAACACATGCACAGCCTGGGTGTGGCTGCCCACAAGTGCCACCACAGAAACCACATGTTATCTCCCATACACAGAAAAGGTAATGCAGCCGAACAAGCCTTAGGAAACAGTGTGGACTGGGTGTGGTGTTGTAGGTGTGCCCCTGAGTCTCTGGCAGGTATATGTGGCTGGCATACGTTCACCAGTGACAAGCATGGTGACATATGCGACTGACCTGTACAAGTACGTGTTGTACAGCAATGGACCGATCGGTGTGCCCGGCCGGCCCATTGCATCTGTTGGGAGCGGGTATGCGTTGTACAGCAATGGACCGAGCGGTGTGCCCGGCCGGCCCATTGCATCTTTTGGGAGCGGGTCCGCGTTATACAGCAATGGACCGATCGGTGTGCCCGGCCGGCCCATTGAATCTGTTGTGAGCGGGTACGCGTTGTACAGCATTGGACCGATCGGTGTGCCCGGCCGGCCCATTGCATCTGTTGGGAGCGGGTACGCGTTGTACAGCAATGGACCGATCGGTGTGCCTGGCCGGCCCATTGCATCTGTTGGGAGCGGGTACGCGTTGTACAGCAATGGACCGATCGGTGTGCCCGGCCGGCCCATTGCATCTGTTGGGAGCGGGTACGCGTTGTACAGCAATGGACCGATCGGTGTGCCCGGCCGGCCCATTGAATCTGTTGTGAGCGGGTACGCGTTGTACAGCATTGGACCGATCGGTGTGCCTGGCCGGCCCATTGCATCTGTTGGGAGCGGGTACGCGTTGTACAGCAATGGACCGAGCGGTGTGCCCGGCCGGCCCATTGCATCTGTTGGGAGCGGGTACGCGTTGTACAGCAATGGACCGAGCGGTGTGCCCGGCCGGCCCATTGCATCTGTTGGGAGCGGGTACGCGTTGTACAGCAATGGACCGATCGGTGTGCCCGGCCGGCCCATTGCATCTGTTGGGAGCGGGTACGCGTTGTACAGCAATGGACCGATCGGTGTGCCCGGCCGACCCATTGCATCTGTTGGGAGCGGGTACGCGTTGTACAGCAATGGACCGATCGGTGTGCCCGGCCGGCCCATTGCATCTGTTGGGAGCGGGTATGCTTTGTACAGCAATGGACCGATCGGTGTGTCCGGCCGGCCCATTGCCTCGGTTGGGAGCGGGTACGCGTTGTATCCCGACATACGCGTTGTACAGCAATGGACCGAACGGTGCGCACGCGTTGGCTGGGGCCTGGCATGGCAACGGACTCGTATTCGAAGCTTCAACGAGTCTGATGCAGTGAATTCAGTTGGCCAGCCACAACAATGTTGCAAAATCATGGGTGTCATGAACTTGGATTTTTGAAGGATGCTGTGGGCGTGTATTAGTGCTGCTATTCCATGGATTGGTCAGATTCAGAAGATGCAAACGACTTGGACCTATCACTTTGGACACATGGGACAGTATCTGCCTCTGCAGCACACATATAATGCTGGCTGTTCCCCTGAGAGCTCACTTGCCTGCACTACATGCTCCAGGACGACATCTGCCACCAACACTGCTGCTGTCTCTGCATCCTCTGGCTACTGCAATGGCACATACTGTGGAGAGAGCCCCAGCCTTCAGCCTTGAGGAGAACCAGGCCCTGCTGGACAGACTCCTTCCACAGTACAGCAAGCTGTATGGGAAACCAGGGGAGCAGGTGAGTGTGCTGTCCACTGCCTTACTAATTTTGCATGTTGTCTGACTAGCAGGACTTACAGTGTGCACACCACTGGCTAGCATGCTCACTGAGTAGTTCTTACCCCCCAACGTGTGTAGTTACATGCACTGAACAGGTACAGTGCAGTAACAGTGCATTCCAACAAGGTTTACTTCCCATGCAATACCATGTAGTAACTGCTGGCAAACTGTTCATAGCCATGAGGTCACGTCCTAAAAGATTGACTGGGGACCTGGGTGAATAAAGCAGAGGCTGCTCCACTACATGGCCTCCTATCTCCATTGATACTGGTTTGGTGAATGGGACCCTTGCTATTGCCCCAGAAAATCCCTGTGTGTCCGCTGTTTTGTTTGAAATGGGCAGAGGGCCACCTGTAATACAGGAGTATGTGGCACCTGTGTCAACAAGAAAACTATATGTTTTGTTATTTATCACGACACTTGCAATAGGGTCCTCTTCAGTATTGCTTGTGCATGACAAAATTGGGCACACAAGAGTTGTCTGTGGGCTGTCCTAGCTGGTGTATCCTCCCTGATATTGCTGGATGGTGCCCTGGGTAAAGGGGTTGCTGGAGGCAACAATTGTTCCTCCTAGAGGGACACCGTTTTGTGTTTGGGGGACCACCTGATAAACAGGTTGTTGCTGTGGCTGTAGCTGTTGCATTGGAACCTGTATTTGTTGGACTGCTGGCTGAACCTGGGTCATTTGGGGCGCTTGGAGCTGCACTTGTTGTTGCTGTGCCGGTTGTGCATAAGAGTATAGCATTTGGGGCTGTTGAAGGTGTTGTTGCGGGTGCTGCTGTTGTTGGAATCGTACTTGTAATTGGTAGCCAGTATTCATATATTGCTGACTTATGTCACGCTTTTTACTGTGGCAATCTCTCTGTATGTGGCCTTCTTTCTGGCAATAGTAGCAAATGATCGGTGGTGTTCCCTGTCCTGGCTGTTGTGGAAACCTTTGTTGTCCCATCCCTCGCCCTCTTCCTTGTCCACCCATGTTCTTGTTCATATTTTGTCTGTTATTGTAATAAGGCTGTGTGTTGGTGCTGTAAGCAGGTGGTGCTGGTATGTATTGTACCATTGGCTGTGGTTGCGGTTGTTGGATATACTGTATGGCATGTTGGGGTTGGGCTTGTATGTACTGTACAGCAGGTGGTGCTTGAACCTGCTGAGGAGCAGGTTGGACGTTGCCTGTGAGAGCATTCATGGCAGCCTGGGGAAAGGATGTTACTGCTGTCATTTGAGTGACAGGTGCTGCGAGCATGACTGTGTCAACATTGTCCTTTTTCTTATTTAGTTTCTGCTGTACCAATTTGGCAGCGGCATTTTCTATGGCCAGCTGCCTAGTCTTCTCCTGTTCCTGTCTCTTTTTGCAGTAATGTATTATGTGATCTTGTATTTCTGCCCATGGCTTGCATTCCATTGCTACAATGCCATCTAATTTCTCCTGCACCTCAGTAGGTAAACCTTTCTTTACTGTGTGATAAAATAGTCTCCCATAGCCTCCTGCTGCATCCCATCGGTGCCCTAACTCTTGATGCCATTTTTCTTTCATTCTAGAAAGGTAGGTGGCAGGATCTTCATTTGGTTGCATGGTCTGTGACAGTAAAGCCCCAACGTCGGGGACATCGGGGTATTTCCTGCGCAACTCAGCCCAAGCTTTTGTTCTAATGTCATTGAAGGAAACACCGTCATGTTGGGTGTTGTTTTTTGTCAAGTTGACATTGATATGGGTAAAGAGATCTTCTGCGTCTTCTCCCATGAGGGAGATCAGCAGGTTTTTGACATCACCTATGGCTACGTTGTTGCCTGTGGTGCAATTTTCAAAAGCTGCAATCCATTTTCCCGCACCCTCTGTGAGGGGTGGGAGTGCCTTTTAACATTTTCTTTGTCTAGTGTAGACCATGGGATATAGATGGGGGATCTTTGATATTTTTGTAGAGCAGTGGCATTTGGCGCATGACCCCAAGGCGTTGCGCCGTGGGTCCTGTATAGTCATGCTGGCGAGCATATTTTTGCCAGACTTTCAGGCTCTCCCTCATATAGTCATAGTCCCAATCCTGATCTCCTAATCCTTTGAGGATACATTCAACTGCTGTTGCCATGTACTGAGGCTCAAAAGACCCTTCTCTGGGCCAAGGGAGCATTTGTGGCGCTAAGGGCTCCGACCAGCCTGCCAAATCATCTGAAAAGGGGTTAACTGCGTAATCTGAACCTTCCCCTAATGTCACTATCTCATTGGGAGTGAGATCATTGCTTGTTTTTAGTGGACACTGTCTACTGAGAGATATGTTGTGTCTGTTTTTCATCCTAGTGGTGCGCATGAAAGCAGAGCCCGAGACGTCATATAGTATGTCGTCTGGGCGTCCATGTGTCCCCAAGACTTTAAGTCTTTGCGCTTCGGTGGTCCTGACCTTACTTCTTACCACTGGGTCTTGTTCCTGTGGGAGTCCACAATATCTTGGGATGTCACCAAACAATGGATTGTGGCCTTCTAGCACCAGTGGGGGTGTCTTATCCCGTCCTACTGGTGTTTGGAATTGGTAGTCTTGGTGTGTGTTAGTGAATGTTTGTGTCCTCCCAGGGGTGGCATCGTCACGGTGATAGGGGTGCCCATTAAGGCGATAGTGTGTGCTCCCTTCCCCATTCCTACTGATATTTGTCTTTGGGTGGTGTTGCACGAAGCGGTGCAGAGTGGGTGAGGGTGGTGTTGGTGTATTGATCTTTGCCATCACATCTGTCATACTTTGGTTTATGCTCTCTAATTTGAATGACAAGCGTCTAATTTTTTTATCTGGTCTGCGTGGGAAGGTGGTTGATGCGTGGGTGTCTGTTCATCCACATGATGCTGTGATGAAAGGCTTTCCAGGCTAGCGCTTTTGCTCAACTCTGCATTTTGTCTATAATTGTCATAAGAGGAGGGAAGACCAGTGAGAGGAACACACTGTCCCTCCGTCACACTTAGTGATGGTGCGCTAGAAAACTCAATGAACTGCCGCTGGTTTGTTATAAGGCCAGATCCTGGTACCTTACCAGGAGGTGCAGCAGCCATGAAAGGCATGCTGCTTTGTGAGGAGAGAGGAGACGCAAGCTTGGGAACGGGTGTGCGCTAGTGTCAAGGAAAGGGTTAAGGACAGGTGCTTGTTGAGTGTCAGTGTCATGGAAGGCGTTAGAGTCAGAGGTTTGTTTAGGGCCGAAATCACTGACAACAATGACAGGTGAGCGCAAGTCACGAGATGGTGCTCGAGAGACAAAGTCATGCGAGTGACGAGATGAGGCTTGAGAGGCAGTGTCGGAGCCCTCCTCATCCTCTTCACCTGAGCATGGGTGTGCAGTATTGACTGTTGGTGTAAATCTTAGAGATAGTTGTGCGTCTATGAAGCCTGGAATACCTGATACTGCCTTGTCCCTTACTGTACCGTTGGGGGAGGCACATACATGCTGCGCAGTTCTGTCAGGTCGGGGTATGCATTACCGGGGGCATAGGTGGGGTTGGTGGTCTGTCCACGGGGTGGTACGGGTGACTGGGTGATGTGTGGGAAGCCTGGAATTCCTCAATTTGTGTGGTTGTTAATTCTGGGCCTGGCTGTGGTGAGGAAGGTGCCTCCTTTGATAGCGGCTGAAAGCCAACAGCTGGGGAATCATTATTGGTGACTGGTAGTTCCGGTTGCTCCTTGTTAGTAAGTTCGGTATACATACCGCTGACGTGGTAAGGCGGTGGGGCGGAGCATTGGGTATAGCTGGGTGTGTGGAATCAGAGAGTGGTTGAACCTTGTCTTTAAAAATGCGCCAGAGATCTAAAGTAGCCTTTCTTTTCTGTAACTTAGTGCCAGTGTACTTGGTGTCTAGAAAGGTAGTGGCATGCTCTAGTATAATTGGATCAAAGCTTCCCTCTGAGGGCCAAGGATGAGTCATTTTCGCCGTACGTTTATGAAGCTCACGGCAGTGCTTGAGTATATGGTGCTCCTGTCCTCCGAATGTCTTTAAGACATGCTGGAGTGGAGTAGCCATGTTGGTGTGTCTAACACAGGGCGCTCTAGGCAAGGCCTAATTTACAGGAGCGTGTTTCAGGTGCTAGGGTCAATATCTCTTATTAGTTCTTGTGTTACTGCCTGAATGACAATATCATACACACTGTCCTGCAAGTCTCGCTCTTGTGTTGGGGTATAAAGAGGAAAGAGGAGCCGACCGCCAAAGCAAGCTTCAGCAATAGAGCTTTGGAGAGGGTATCTTGGCCAGGTGCTAGATAATATGGCAGTGAGTGGCGCTCCAGGGGGATGTATGATAAAAAAGATGTGAAAGTGGGTAGACGTTTTATAAACTGTAGAGCTCAGTATGCCATTCATGAAAGTTGTTTTAAAACACAATGCTTTGGGGATGAATGTTGCCTGTTCGGGAAACAATATAATTAGGGGGCAAGAGTGTGTTCAATATCAGGAGTGAGCCCAGCGTCAGGAATATGTTGTACGGCAGAAGTGGACTCAGTGGCAGAAGGGGACTCAGTAGCAGAAGCGAGGTCAGGAGCAAAGGTGAATTCAGTGGCAGACGTGGGGGAATAGCGTCTATTATCAGTTCCTCTCCTACTGCGCTACTGATAACGTGATACAATGCTTGTCTTAGTTCCAGTTCCTGTGGACCGGTGTATATTCCGTTAGGGGAGAAGTCAGGAAATTGGAGCCGGCTACGGGAAAGACCAGCAATTATTCTACTTTGTAGCGGGTTGCGTGGATAATTTGTAACGAGTGTGGTGGGTATGTCCAACCCTGGCGCTATGAGGCGAATGCGTATGTAAATGTTATCCGTTGTCTTATGAACCGTGGTACCTATAATCCTGTTCATGGGGACCAATGAATGTGGGATATTCCCTATCCTGTCAGTGCTTGGAATGTTTTTGGTCTTTGGGTTTAGTAACAGTGGGATGTGGAAGGTGCGGAAACGATGGTACTAATGAAAGCGTTATCTGCTGTGACAGGGTATAGTCAATGCCCAAGGCTTGAAATATAGTGAGAAGGACAGTACTTGCTAAGGGTGTAACATGACAGAAGGAGGACGAATGTCCAGTAGAAAGACCCACAACGATATTGTTAACCAAATATACAAAAATAGAAGAAGCTGTACTGTCAGGAGACGGGGTACTCATTACCTATAGTGATTGAAAACGGGGGTGTGGGCTTGCCGGGGGAGGCACAATTAAGATGTCTGGGACAGAGTCCTCTAGATCCACTGAATAGTCCTGCAGGAGTGCCGAGAGAAATGGGGACTCGTCCGCAGGAGACGGTGGTCGGTGGATAACAATACTAGGTACTGATGCTGATACCGTAGGGGGGGCAGGGGCAGTATTGCTAGGGAGTGTTGCCTCAAGAGAAACTGAAGACCCTAAAGAGGGTGGGGAGCGCGAAGGTGGATTAGAGGAGTGGGCAGGCCACAAAAGATCTGGGCGGGTGGTGTCTGGTGGTGGTTGAGAAGAGGCAGTGCCTGAGTGAGGTAAGTCTACAAGAGGCAGAAGTGAAAGACGAAGTTCAGTATTGGGTGTAAAGTCAATCTCAAAGATGTCCCAAGTAGCAGCAAGAACTTCGCTTTGGTGGCGCGTGAGAGGGATGAAGTGGTCAAGACCGGTGTGGTACACAGCTGTGGCAGCACCACGTAGGGAATGAATAAGGATATTAATAATTTGTGGGGAGCAAGGGACATACCGGGGGGTTTGTAAAAGAAGGCGGACAAGAGGAGCGGAGATACACCTCCACCCCCTTGGGCTACCAATTGACGCAGGCAAGTGGTAGGCAAAAAGTGTAAAAGACAGAAAAGAGGCGTAAAGTACGTGTAATGTGTACTGCAGATAAGGGCAACTACTTAGCGGGATTGCGACTAGGAGGTAAAGACAAAGCAATCCAGACAACAACTACCTGGCGCAACTGCCCGTAATAGTGAGGAAAAGTGGGGGCAATTGAGTCAACAATAATAACTAGCAGTCGGCCGCTTGGCTAGTGAGTGTAAAGTCGGCAGAACAGCAACAGATGTTGGGTGGGGGGGTGAACTGCTGTGAAACAGAAGGACTAACAATATCTAAGAAATCGAGGCACAAAAAACAGACACAACGGACAACAAATAAACAATAATTAAGTAAATGAAATGCATTTCAAAAAATAATACGTATTATTGTAACAGTGGATGATGAAAAAGCAGCCCGCAGAAAGGAGGGGCAAGGGTGCCTAGACAGAGGCTGCGAGGCTTACTTCCTCTTCCAGCGAAGAGAGTGAAATGAGGAAGGCTGACGAGAGGTCAAAGTGGGCTAGTAACTTCGAAGATGTTAGATCCTCTTTGTGAAGTGGCGCAGTTAACAACAGGGAAAGGCGCCGATGAGAAAGCGATAGAAATTTGAGTGTTAAAAAGGAGTGCACCCAAGCAATGCAAAATGGAATCAGAGAGGGAGGTACTAGAGAGAGCGAAGAATGGGTGTGTGAACACACAGGAGAGAAGCCCGAAAAGGAGGGCGCATTGACGCCGAAAATAAGAGAATGGTGTTGCAGTGCGGGAAGAAGGCAAGGGGAGAAGAATATATGACGAACAAAAGAAGGAGAAGGAAGGAGTGAGATAAGGAACAAAACTAAATATCGAAAAAGAAAACAGAAGATGAGAACGTGAAGAAAAAAGTGAAAAATGAAATGTAGGAAAAAAGAATACAAAATGGCGGCGGGCACACCCTAAAGAGAAAAGTGAGACAAAATTACAGACACGCGTGCCACAAGCGCACCGTGTGAAGGGCGCAACAGCCCAGAACCAAAATCAAATAGGCAACTGAAAAACAACTCCAAGGACCATCAACAATAAGATACAAAAAAAAAAAAAAAAATGTACGTCAAATATTAAGACACCCAAAAGCCGCAAATGCACGTGCACAATGCCAGAATTCGTGAAATCACACAGAAGTGATTTCCCAGGACTCAAACCTCAAGCATTACTGTGCCAATTCAAAGGAAAAGGCACACGTAAGTAAATCTAAAAACAATAATATCTGCAGGAGCAGTTGTGCACTGTGCCAGAATTCGGGAAGTCACACATAAGTTATTTCCCAGGACTCAAACCTCAAGCATTGTGTAGAAGCATATACAAGAAAGAAGAATTGAAAACGGCAATGAAAAGCGAGAATACAATATGCGAGAGAAAAAACAAAGGCAAAGAGGCCACAGAAAGGATGGGCAAGAGAACGCAATCAAAAAGAAACCACGACAAAACTAAAAATAGCAGAGAAAAGAGCACCACAGAGCCTCGGGAAGATGTGACCAGCCAGAAAGAGGACGTCGTGGCATGTCAGTCAACCACAGGCGGGCAAAGGAACGCACACAAAAGGGAGACCCCTGCTGGCAGATACAGGCTGACTCGCCACCCCACACACGCCACAACCTGAGGCAAATGCAAGGAACAAAAATAAAAATATCCCTGACTTACCCCAGTGGACGTGGGGAGAGGAGAGCCCGAGAGAAAACCAGACAGGTGTAACCCCAGCATGCGTCCCAAGATCTCACCGCAGAGGACTGCTTCACGAGTCCAGTCTTCGGCCGGCCCATTGCATCTGTTGGGAGCGGGTACGCGTTGTACAGCAATGGACCGATCGGTGTGCCTGGCCGGCCCATTGCATCTGTTGGGAGCGGGTACGCGTTGTACAGCAATGGACCGATCGGTGTGCCCGGCCGGCCCATTGCATCTGTTGGGAGCGGGTACGCGTTGTACAGCAATGGACCGATCGGTGTGCCCGGCCGGCCCATTGAATCTGTTGTGAGCGGGTACGCGTTGTACAGCATTGGACCGATCGGTGTGCCCGGCCGGCCCATTGCATCTGTTGGGAGCGGGTACGCGTTGTACAGCAATGGACCGATCGGTGTGCCTGGCCGGCCCATTGCATCTGTTGGGAGCGGGTACGCGTTGTACAGCAATGGACCGAGCGGTGTGCCCGGCCGGCCCATTGCATCTGTTGGGAGCGGGTACGCGTTGTACAGCAATGGACCGATCGGTGTGCCCGGCCGGCCCATTGTATCTGTTGGGAGCGGGTACGCGTTGTACAGCAATGGACCGATCGGTGTGCCCGGCCGGCCCATTGCATCTGTTGGGAGCGGGTACGCGTTGTACAGCAATGGACCGATCGGTGTGCCCGGCCGACCCATTGCATCTGTTGGGAGCGGGTACGCGTTGTACAGCAATGGACCGATCGGTGTGCCCGGCCGGCCCATTGCATCTGTTGGGAGCGGGTATGCTTTGTACAGCAATGGACCGATCGGTGTGTCCGGCCGGCCCATTGCCTCGGTTGGGAGCGGGTACGCGTTGTATCCCGACATACGCGTTGTACAGCAATGGACCGAACGGTGCGCACGCGTTGGCTGGGGCCTGGCATGGCAACGGACTCGTATTCGAAGCTTCAACGAGTCTGATGCAGTGAATTCAGTTGGCCAGCCACAACAATGTTGCAAAATCATGGGTGTCATGAACTTGGATTTTTGAAGGATGCTGTGGGCGTGTATTAGTGCTGCTATTCCATGGATTGGTCAGATTCAGAAGATGCAAACGACTTGGACCTATCACTTTGGACACATGGGACAGTATCTGCCTCTGCAGCACACATATAATGCTGGCTGTTCCCCTGAGAGCTCACTTGCCTGCACTACATGCTCCAGGACGACATCTGCCACCAACACTGCTGCTGTCTCTGCATCCTCTGGCTACTGCAATGGCACATACTGTGGAGAGAGCCCCAGCCTTCAGCCTTGAGGAGAACCAGGCCCTGCTGGACAGACTCCTTCCACAGTACAGCAAGCTGTATGGGAAACCAGGGGAGCAGGTGAGTGTGCTGTCCACTGCCTTACTAATTTTGCATGTTGTCTGACTAGCAGGACTTACAGTGTGCACACCACTGGCTAGCATGCTCACTGAGTAGTTCTTACCCCCCAACGTGTGTAGTTACATGCACTGAACAGGTACAGTGCAGTAACAGTGCATTCCAACAAGGTTTACTTCCCATGCAATACCATGTAGTAACTGCTGGCAAACTGTTCATAGCCATCGTTGCACTGCCTGTGTACATCATGTGCCCCAGTGATTGAGACATGTATATCCAACTGTGTGATGCACGTATATGTTGCATGTGTAGTAATGGCATTTTCACTGTCATCCTCACAGGTTGAAGCCCACCAGAAGCAGGAAATCTGGCTGACCATCGCCCGGGCAGTAAGATCCGTGGGGGACTACAAGCGCCGGATCCGCAACTGCCAGAAGAGGTGGCAGGACCTTCGAGGCTGGCCCGGAGGATCGCAAGGGTCCAGCTGAAGCTGTCGCCTCCTCGCAGGAGGGGCGGACACCGGACCCTGACCCCCACATGCTCAGGATCCTGGCGGTGGTCTTCCCTGACCTGGATGGGCAGCTGAAGGCCAGACAGCAGCAAGGAGGGGTGAGTCCATGACAGCACTGTGCACTTTGTCTGACATGCTATGTGCCCTCCTCTGGCCTGGTTAAACTTCTACAGTACATCAGTCTTGTGGTCCAGGACCCATGTCCCTCTATTGTGACATGCCCACTCCTCATCTGATACGCATATGTGTGGCCCTTACAGTCAGGAAATTGTGTCACTTGGGGACTGTGTCAATGCATTTTGCTTTGCTCAAGGTGGGTGACAGCATTTGTTCCGGTGACTATGTTGTGGGATTCATGGGTGGGTCAATTGCTTACACAATGCCCAAGTTCTGACATGTAATCTGGGTGTAACTTTGATATGTGGTCCACTTGCTGATCTGATTCACCACATGTCCCTGGGGTATTTGGCACACCCCCATGCTGCGGGTGGGAACAATGTTTGGGCCTCAGGAGTATGTATATCAAGTGTGTCACACATGCTTAGACACCTGCCTACTGTCCAGGACTCATCCCTCTTACAGGTGGAGCTGGACAGTCATGCCTACTCCAGGGCATACAATAGACTCTGTACTCCCACTCCCGTGGATCATCTGACATGTTGTGATCAGTGACATGTTCCCTCAGGTGTCTGCCTCTGTGTCATTGTGCTGTGGCTTCGTTGTCAGGACTACTGGTATGTTTGTCGGTTAGGGTTCAGCATGCCATCTGAGATGTGACCATGAGAGATGATACTTCTGTGACTTATAGATGTTTGATCACTTGACTGTGCACACAGGTGTATGCGACTGTGACTTTCAGGCAGCTGTTATTCATTCACAGCACACTGTGAGGTGCTCAGGTTCTGAGAGTTGTGTTTCATGTCCCCCATATGTCCAATTGGCATGACGTGGACAAATACTAGTTCATGATGTGGTGTGTGGGGGATGGACATGTGCACTTGTCAGTTACATAACTTGCATTCCCCATGTCCTAGGATTGTGACACAGTGCAGACTGTTGTTGGCTGGCTGCCATGGCCATGTGACTGGAGACAGTGATGTATGACTTTGCACGCATGCCTGTGTCATGGCATTAAACTTCCTAAGAGTGATCCTGCAGGGGAGTGACATGTGCAACATGCACCCCATTGTGGCATTGACTATCCGGACATGGGTGCATCATGGTGTCTGGTGCTGGTATGCATCACATGCATTTCTATTTAGACTCTGGCCATCCCTTTCTCCGGACACCTGTACTGACTCAGTGGCAAGAGATGTGATGTGTGCATGTTCACATACTTCACCGTGTTCCCTGCAATGTCCAACAACTGTGTAGGTGGTGCATGTGTCCACACTGGGGTCTTACCATCAGACAGGCACCAGACAGATGGGTGCAAGGGCAGGAGGGGTGTGAGTCCCATGGTTGACCATCAGACCGACAATTGGCTTCTCCAAATCTGTGTGAGGAGTTTTGGCAATGTTCAACTAAGGATGCCAGGGCTGGCTCTGTAAGTGCTGTACTTACTGTGGTGTGTGCGGTCAGTGCAGGTGACTGATGTTGGTCTGTTTCCCTAATTGTTTGCAGATACATCCACGGCCACAGGAGGGGACATGTCGCTCCACGGACCAGGAGGAGCAGCGGAGCCAGACTGGGTCAGCATCCGACGAGTGGTCAGAGGGACCCAGTGGCACGGAGGGCGAGGGGAGCCACACCGAGGAGTCCTCAGCACCATCCACCTCAGCTGAGGACCACAGCAGCTCGGAGGATGACTCCCTTGTGGAGGTAGTGGCAGGCATCCATCCCCCTAAGGGTGGGGATGGTAGTAGTGACAGGCATCCAGGCCCCCCTGAGTAGGGGTTGTGGTAGTGGTAGGCATCCAGGCCCCCCTGAGTAGGGGTGGTGGTAGTGGTAGGCATCCATCCCCCTAAGGGTGGGGATGGTAGTAGTGACAGGCATCCAGCCCCCCCTGAGTGGGGTGGTGGTAGTGGCAGGCATCCAGCCCCCCCTGAGTAGGGGTGGTGGTAGTGGTAGGCATCCAGCCCCCTAAGGGTGGGGATGGTAGTAGTGACAGGCATCCAGCCCCCCCTGAGTGGGGTGGTGGTAGTGGCAGGCATCCAGCCCCCCCTGAGTAGGGGTGGTGGTAGTGGTAGGCATCCAGCCCCCTAAGGGTGGGGATGGTAGTAGTGACAGGCATCCAGCCCCCTATGAGTGGGAATGGTAGTAGTGATGGGCATCCAGCCCCCTATTAGTGGGGATGGTAGTAGTGATGGGCATCCAGCCCCCTATGAGTGGGGATGGTAGTAGTGATGGGCACCCCCGCTAGTCTGTCTGGCCCCGCCACCAGCACCGCCCTCCCATTGGCTCCAATTCCAGAGGTCCGTGGAGGCTCCCGTGTTCGGGAGCGTGTCTCCTTCGTGCCAGGCATCGCACCCCCTGCCCCTGTGTCCCCTGCTGCCCTGAGTGAGGAGTCTGTGTACCTACTTCGGCAGCTCCATGTAGTGCAGACAGCAATGCTGAGTGTCCTCCATGCACACACCACTCTGTTGACACAGCTGGTGTCGTTCATGGAGGGCATCTCGACGGGTATGTCTGCCCTACAGAGGAGCAATAAGTCCATGGACTCCTCCCTGACGGCAGCAGTGTCCCTCCTCCAACAGTCCCTCCCACCTCCTACCTCTGCCCCATCCACACTTCCTGGCACCCTACCTGTCCAAAGCACATGCACACCTGCACAATCACCCAAACACACAGACACGAGCAGCACAGACACACCCAAAAGAAAGGCAAGACGTGCACACAAGCATCCTCAGGGGACAGATACCACACACACAGGGGATGGGGAACAGACACACACACACAGGCATCCACAGTCACTCCGCAGTCCTCCAAATCCTCTCCCTCCAAGACCCCTTCCCTCACCTGCAACCCCACCTACACAGCAGGTCTTCCTCTGTGACCTCGGCCTCTTCCCCTCCGATCCTGCAGATCCGGCATACGGGGGGAAGAGGAAGTCCACCCACACAGAGGGGAGTGCCCCTCGCCCCCGGACAACCTCCCCCAGGCGCAGGCAGACTGAGGACGCCATTCGGAAGTCCCCCCGGACCAGGAAGGGCAAGACCCCACCACCACCACCGCCACCCAGTCTCTCTCCTCCATCCCCCAGGCCACCACTCCACAGGTTCCACCGCCACACCCTGCCCCAGGTTCCCCCACACACCGATACCGCATCCCCAAACTGCTTAGGCCCTCCCCCCTGCCACTTGCTCTTCCACGCCCAACCCAGACGCTCAGCCTGTTTGTGCCACTGGTGTGGAGACCGGGTCCCCCCCCCCTCTGTCCTGCCCACCTCAGCTGCCCCCCCTTCCACTCCCTTGGAGGCATGCACTGGAGTGGAGTCCACAACCACCCCGTCTGACTCGGGCACTGCAGTGGGGACCCAGTCCACTCCATCAGACCAGCCCACTGCAGTGGTTGCAGCACCAACACCATCTGACTTGTGCCCTACAGTGGTGCCGGCCCCCCCTGAGTCAGACACCTCCACTGCAGTTGCCGGTGACACTCCTGCACCCACCACCCCTTCACTGCCTCACTCTGGCATCCCCTGATCCTGTCCCTGCGGTGCCTGGCCTGCCCCTTGTATGCCCCTCCAAGGGGGATGTCCCTGTCCCTACCAGTGCAGGCAAGCAATGGGTGACAAGTTGTCACATATCACCCTGTTGGGACTGTGTATTTGGACTGGCCATTGGCCTTAGTTTAATTTGGACTTCTGATTTTTTATTGACATTTGCTGAATAAAGCCTATTTTTGTTTACTTGTGGTTTTTCTTTTGATGTACATGATGTAGATGAGTATCATCATGCATTTGCCGTTGTAATAGTGTTCAGATCAGGAAAATGAAGTGTTGCAGTGATGGACTCCATGTGGTCCATGGGATATGTGTCCTGTTGTAGTCTGGATCTATGGCATCCTCTGCTGCAGTCTGAGGGTGTGATGTTCAGCATATGACACAGGGATGTACGTTTTGCATTTGTAAATTAACATCTTTGTCTTACAGTGATGCACATCTGGTGGGCTTACCACTGTTCAATGTTTCTATTTCCCTGACTGTGTGCCCATCTCCACTGGACATGCAGTTTAGCACACCAATGTTGAAGGACTCATCAGTGTATACAGTGCACCTTGCTTGACACGTGTTTTGGGTGTATGCAGATGACTGACGTGACACTCCCGTACCCAGGCTGATGTGAGCAGAGCCTTCAGTGTGTTGTAGTTGTTGACTCACTGACCGAGTGTTCTGCCGACATGTTTGAGTCGTGCACAGACAAGGTTTGGCACAGCGGACCTTCCACAGCAGTGGAGTGCCCTCATGGCAGTGTGTAATCCCGTGACATTGCCTGGGCCCGTATTTTGTGTTGTGTAAGCATGTCTGTGCGTGTACCCTTCCCTTTTCCTACCCAGGCTGTGCCCCTACGGATGTTCCCGTTTCTGATGCTTGCTGAGTTGTTCTGTGTTCATCCAGCATCTTCGACCTGGTTACTCCGGGATGTGGGTGCATGGCAAACTAAGGTTCATCAGGTTGTCATCCCAGGTTGTCTTTGTGGTCAGGGCTGGGGATGTGGGCAAACACAGATGGGACACATTCAGGATTCCCCTTGGCACTTGTTGGTTACACATGTCATGTAATTTACAGTCTGTGGTAGCTTTCAGTGATTGTGACACGTTGTGTGTGTGACTGCTGCCACTCCTCAGGGTCAGAGCTGCAATGTTGGAAGTTGTGTACGTGTGTTCTTTGTGTGTCACCTTGTCTTCTTCATTGGTGTGTGACTATGGCCGGGATCCCATTGATTGTGGTGGATTTCACGTCATGCCCATGTACCGCGTAGTGTGCAGTGTGTCAGACATTCACGAGTCTTGTTGACTGGCCATGTGTGATGGGTTTCTGCACCTTAGTTCCCACCACCACCCCTGGGATTGTCATGGGTGCATGTGCAATGTCACCAGTCCATGTGAGCTTCACTGCTGCACATTGGTGGAGATCAAGGTGTGTGGTGTTGAGGGTGTGCAAATGTGAGTTGTTGCACGGCTAGACCCCTACCTCCATATTGGCCATGGCTGGCAGGCCGTGCTGATTGATTTTTGCTTGTGTAGGTGTGATGGTAGTTTGTTGCTCAGGACACATGGCTGTGGTTCACAGTGTGAATGACATCTACCTTTGTCATCACAGTGGGATTATCATGCAGGCTAGTGTCACCACAATGTGGGGTCCCTGGGGGTAGTGCTGTGGTCAATCAATCAATCAATCATGTCACTTATAAAGCGCACTACATACCTGTGAGGGTCTCAAGGCGCTGGGGGAAGAGGGGGTGGTGCTGCTACTGATCGAAGAGCCAGGTCTTGAGGAGTCTTCTGAAGGCCAGTAGGTCTTGGGTCTGTCGGAGGTTGGTGGGGAGGGTGTTCCAGGTCTTGGCGGCGAGGTGGGAGAAGGATCTGCCGCCGGCGGTCGTTTTCCGGATGCGGGGGACTGTGGGGAGGGCGAGGCTGGTCGAGCGGAGCTGGCGGGTGGGGGTGTAGAAGCTGAGTCGTCTGTTGAGGTGGGTCTGTCTCTTGCTGTGTTAGTTGCTGTTACTACAAGCTTGTGTGACATGTGTAATTTGGGCTCCCTCTCATCTAACAATGCCTCTTTGCCCACATAGGGGAATCCGATCCATGAGTAACTTTTGTATGGCACTGTATACACATCTGTGTAATTGGAATTCAGGCCTCCTCATGTGCTGTGTGGTTGCCTGGGGACACTGGCACACACCCCCATCACCTGTTGTGTTTGATATGCAGTGTGAGTCTGCCTGTTTGTGTTTGTGCATTTGCACCACTGCATTGGCATATCTTGAGTGTGCCATTGGCTGTATGTTGTTTGGTGGGTTTCCCCTGCTGCCCCTGGGACTCCTAGGTCATCAGTCAGCACAATAATCATGGTTTTTATGTCCCATTGCTGCCATGGTATGGTATGGTATTTGTTCACCTGACATCTACAGTCTCCACAGGATATCTACATTTGTGTGTCCATTGGTGCAGATATGTGGGTCTGCATTATGATGGTCACTTCTGTCATTGTGTTATTTGTGAATGTTGACAATGTGAGCCCCCATGGGTGATGTTTGTATGCACATGGACAAAACGATGTTTTATTGCCACTGCACTGTTTGCCTCACCCAATCTATGTTGCTATGGGACACAAGCACTACTATGCCACTGATGTGTTTGTTGTTGTGTGACCAGGAATCATCCATGCAGTTTGGCTTTGGCAGCTTTTACCCTGACTACACTTCCCTTTTGGTCACTGTGGTGATGGGGCTTTGGGCCCCATTGCCACACTGTTCAAAATGTGCATCAGCTATGGACCCCACACCTACCTTTTGGTCACTGTGGTGATGGGGCTTTGGGCCCCATTGCCACACTGTTCAAAAGGTGCATCAGCTATGGACCCCACACCTACCTTTTGGTCACTGTGGTGATGGGGCTTTGGGCCCCATTGCCACACTGTTCAAAAGGTGCATCAGCTATGGACCCCACACCTACCTTTTGGTCACTGTGGTGATGGGGCTTTGGGCCCCATTGCCACACTGTTCAAAAGGTACATACAGCTATGGACCCCACACCTACCTTTTGGTCACTGTGGTGATGGGGCTTTGGGCCCCATTACCACACTGTTCAAAAGGTGCATCAGCTATGGACCCCACACTTCCCTTTTGGTCACTGTGGTGATGGGGCTTTGGGCCCCATTGCCACACTGTTCAAAATGTGCATCAGCTATGGACCCCACACCTACCTTGTGGTCACTGTGGTGATGGGGCTTTGGGCCCCATTGCCACACTGTTCAAAATGTGCATCAGCTATGGACCCCACACTTACCTTTTGGTTGCTGTGGTGATGGGGTGTTCAACCCCATTGCCACAGTGGCCATGGTCGGCTTGCATTGTGGAGGCCACACACATTTATGTGTGACACATGTGCTAGGGGGTCACATTGTATGTTCAATGTCATGTTCAGTGTTGTATGTATCCGAAAACAACGGTTCTAGCGGGAATACAATAAATCTATACTGGTAATTAAAAATGCACAATCGCGATCAATTAGGGTTAAGGATGTCAGAAAAAGAGAGCCTCGCAGACTTGGTGTTCATAATAATTCTTTTTTTATCCAAATTTTTATAATTCAAAAACAATACATACACCGACCGAGAAGAACCACAATAGTGATTATATGTCCCAAGCAAATGAAACCATCTAATACATTGTGAACAGACATGTGATATATAGAGAACTTGGTTTCCACAATTATTAGGATCCTCCGCTGGATAGATAAAGTCGCGGGACCGGTAGTGCCACGGCAGGAGAATAAGGCTGTGAAATGACGAGCACATCAGTAATGTATTCTAATGGGACATGTTAAAAAACCACTGTGATAGACATGCATGGCCAGAAGAGTGTGGTGGGTGACAGCGAATGGAACAGGCAACATGGTGGAAGGGGAAGACGCGCTACTAAGCGGGGTGCTGATGTATCATCTAAAACCCTCCTGCACAATATAAACAGGCCAAGGCACTGGGTGTTAGAATATGTGGTGCGTGTTAGGAAGGGCTAAAGAACGCCTATATATCACATGTCTGTTCACAATGTATTAGATGGTTTCATTTGCTTGGGACATATAATCACTATTGTGGTTCTTCTCGGTCGGTGTATGTATTGTTTTTGAATTATAAAAATTTGGATAAAAAAAGAATTATTATGAACACCAAGTCTGCGAGGCTCTCTTTTTCTGACATCCTTAACCCTAATTGATCGCGATTGTGCATTTTTAATTACCAGTATAGATTTATTGTATTCCCGCTAGAACCGTTGTTTTCGGATACATATGACTTACCCTGGTTCCTAGTGAGTAGGGTCCCCCTTGTCCTCTTTTTCATGTTCAGTGTTGTAGGCATTTGACACAGACTACACACGCTTGTCATGGTGTTGGGGGGGATGTAATTTTCAGACATTCCTTATGTGGGAGTATGCTGGTTGTGTCATGCATTACCCGTCCTATGAGTAGGGGTGGAGTTAGTGGCAGGCATCCATCCCCCTAAGGGTGGGGATGGTAGTAGTGACAGGCATGCAGGCCCCCCTGAGTAGGGGTGGTGGTAGTGGTAGGCATCCAGGCCCCCCTGAGTAGGGGTGGTGGTAGTGGTAGGCATCCATCCACCTAAGGGTGGGGATGGTAGTAGTGACATGCATCCAGCCCCCTGAGTGGGGTGGTGGTAGTGGCAGGCATCCAGCCCCCTGAGTAGGGGTAGTGGTAGGCATCCAGCCCCCTAAGGGTGGGGATGGTAGTAGTGACAGGCATTCAGCCCCCCCTGAGTGGGGTGGTGGTAGTGGCAGGCATCCAGCCCCCCCTGAGTAGGGGTGGTGGTAGTGGCAGGCATCCAGCCCCCCCTGAGTAGGGGTGGTGGTAGTGGTAGGCATCCAGCCCCCTAAGGGTGGGGATGGTAGTAGTGACAGGCATCCAGCCCCCTATGAGTGGGAATGGTAGTAGTGATGGGCATCCAGCCCCCTATGAGTGGGGATGGTAGTAGTGATGGGCATCCAGCCCCCTATGAGTAGGGGTACTGGTAGTGATGGGCATCCAGCCCCCTATGAGTAGGGGGTACTGGTAGTGGTAGGCATCCATCCCCCTAAGGGTGGGGATGGTAGTAGTGACAGGCATCCAGGCCCCCATGAGTAGGGGTGGTGGTAGTGGGAGGCATCCAGCCCCCCTGAGTAGGGGTGGTGGTAGTGACAGGCATCCAGGCCCCCTGAGTAGGGGTGGTGGTAGTGGTAGGCATCCAGGCCCCCTGAGTAGGGGTGGTGGTAGTGGTAGGCATCCATCCCCTAAGGGTGGGGATGGTAGTAGTGACAGGCATCCAGGCCCCCTGAGTAGGGGTGGTGGTAGTGGTAGGCATCCAGCCCCCTAAGGTTGGGGATGGTAGTAGTGACAGGCATCCAGCCCCCCCCTGAGTGGGGTGGTGGTAGTGGCAGGCATCCAGCCCCCCCTAAGTAGGGGTAGTGGTAGGCATCCAGCCCCCTAAGGGTGGGGACGGTAGTAGTGACGGGCATCCAGCCCCCTATGAGTGGGGATGGTAGTAGTGATGGGCATCCAGCCCCTATGAGTGGGGATGGTAGTAGTGATGGGCATCCAGCCCCTATGAGTGGGGATGGTAGTAGTGATGGGCATCCAGCCCCCTATGAGTAGGGTACTGGTAGTGATGGGCATCCAGCCCCTATGAGTAGGTGGTACTGTTAGTGATGGGCATCCAGCTCCCTATGAGTAGGGGGTACTGGTAGTGGTAGGCATCCATCCCCCTAAGGGTGGGGATGGTAGTAGTGACAGGCATCCAGGCCCCCATGAGTAGGGGTGGTAGTAGTGGCAGGCATCCAGCCCCCCCCTTGAGTAGGGGTGGTGGTAGTGACAGGCATCCAGGCCCCCCTGATTAGGGGTGGTGTTAGTGGTAGGCATCCAGGCCCCCTGAGTAGGGGTGGTGGTAGTGGTAGGCATCCATCCCCCTAAGGGTGGGGATGGTAGTAGTGACAGGCATCCAGCCCCCTGAGTGGGGTGGTGGTAGTGGCAGGCATCCAGCCCCCTGAGTAGGGGTGGTGGTAGTGGTAGGCATCCAGCCCCTAAGGGTGGGGATGGTAGTAGTGACAGGCATCCAGCCCCCTGAGTGGGATGGTGGTAGTGGCAGGCATCCAGCACCCCCTGAGTAGGGGTGGTGGTAGTGGTAGGCATCCAGCCCCCTAAGGGTGGGGATGGTAGTAGTGACAGGCATCCAGCCCCCTATGAGTGGGGATGGTAGTAGTGATGGGCATCCAGCCCCCTATGAGTGGGGATGGTAGAAGTGATGGGCATCCAGCCCCTATGAGTGGGAATGGTAGTAGTGATGGGCATCCAGCCCCACATGAGTAGGGGTACTGGTAGTGATGGGCATCCAGCCCCTATGAGTAGGTGGTACTGTTAGTGATGGGCATCCAGCCCCCTATGAGTAGGGGGTACTGGTAGTGGTAGGCATCCATCCCCTAAGGGTGGGGATGGTAGTAGTGACAGGCATCCAGGCCCCCATGAGTAGGGGTGGTGGTAGTGGCAGGCATCCAGCCCCCTGAGTAGGGGTGGTGGTAGTGGTAGGCATCCAGCCCCTAAGGGTGGGGATGGTAGTAGTGACAGGCATCCAGCCCCCTATGAGTGGGGATGGTAGTAGTGATGGGCATCCAGCCCCCTATGAGTGGGGATGGTAGTAGTGAGGGGATCCAGCCCCCATGAGTAGGGGTACTGGTAGTGATGGGCATCCAGCCCCCTATGAGTAGGTGGTACTGTTAGTGATGGGCATCCAGCCCCCTATGAGTAGGGGGTACTGGTAGTGGTAGGCATCCATCCCCCTAAGGGTGGGGATGGTAGTAGTGACAGGCATCCAGGCCCCCATGAGTAGGGGTGGTGGTAGTGGCAGGCATCCAGCCCCCCCTGAGTAGGGGTGGTGGTAGTGACAGGCATCCAGGCCCCCCTGAGTAGGGGTGGTGGTAGTGGTAGGCATCCAGGCCCCCCTGAGTAGGGGTGGTGGTAGTGGTAGGCATCCATCCCCCTAAGGGTGGGGATGGTAGTAGTGACAGGCATCCAGGCCCCCATGAGTAGGGGTGGTGGTAGTGGTAAGCATCCAGGCCCCCCTGAGTAGGGGTGGTGGTAGTGGTAGGCATCCATCCCCCTAAGGGTGGGGATGGTAGTAGTGACAGGCATCCAGGCCCCCATGAGTAGGGGTGGTGGTAGTGGCAGGCATCCAGCCCCCTGAGTAGGGGTGGTGGTAGTGGCAGGAATCCAGCCCCCTAAGGGTGGGGATGGTAGTAGTGACAGGCATCCAGCCCCCCTGAGTAGGGGTGGTGGTAGTGGCAGGCATCCAGCCCCCTGAGTAGGGGTGGTGGTAGTGGCAGGCATCCAGCCCCCCCTGAGTAGGGGTGGTGGTAGTGGTAGGCATCCATCCCCCTAAGGGTGGGGGTGGTAGTAGTGGCAGGCATCCAGCCCCCCCTGAGTAGGGGTGGTGGTAGTGACAGGCATCCAGGCCCCCATTAGTAGGGGTGGTGGTAGTGGTAGGCATCCAGCCCCCCCCTGAGTAGGGGTGGTGGTAGGGTGGTGTTGGTGGTAGGCATCCATCCCCCTATGGGTGTGTATGGCATTGGTGATGGCCATCCCACCCCTATGGTTCTGCTGTTGCTAGTGTACGTCATTTGTGCATCCCTATGTGTGTGTGACATATTTCGGGTACGTGTCGTTTGTTTGTGTTGTTGGTGTTTGACTTACCGTCTGCGCCGTACGCGTCCGTGCCGGTCCCGGTAATAGATGTAGAGTATAGGTAGGACCTGCGCAATGGGATTCATGCTTGGATCGTCTCGTTCGGGTTTCTCGTGTCTTCGACTCGTACTCGTAGCATGCTTGTTCGTCTCGTAGCCGTGGATCGTCTTTCGGCGCGAAACTGAGCTTATGTACGGCTCGCCCGGATGCTCAAACATCCCGGACGTAGCGACGGGTTCGGCGCGTACTGAGTGCGCATCGTACTCGTCCGGCCGGAAGGTGCTGTGTATTTGCTTCCGTACGACTCGATTCGGCGTTTACGGATCCGGTTCGGGCGGGGAACAGGAGCTGGATTGGGTAAGTACGGCTCGCTCGGAATCTGGGTTGTTATACGCATCGTACTTGTTCGTCCGGACGAGTGTTCGAATCGGTCGGGAAACACGCACTCGGCTGGTTTTTTTTCCGGACGAATACGGTTAGGTGCGCTTCCGGCCGAGATCGGAATCGACCCCACAGTCTGCAATGGCAGTGTGTATGTGATTGGTGAGGGGTCTCCGAGGGTGGCATAATACATGCTGCAGCCCTTAGCGACCCTCTCTGGTCAAAAGTATTGACATTTCCTCTCTCATGCCATAGAGAAGGGGATACTTTAGTCCCGAAAATAAATAATGGTCTTAAAAGCTGAATATGAAATACTGGAGGAAAACATATGTTTTTTGGCAGACCATTTATTATTAACATCAGTAAAAGATCAACCAATCTTTCAAATGTTAAGTGAAAATTAAGCAAGGTAGTCACATAAATGAAATTTCCAATGCTTTCCTTTTTTGGAGCTAGAGGAAAATGAGACATTCCACAGAAGTAGAATATCTGAATATCTAATAAAGGAAAGTCACATTAACGTCAGCCATAAAAACAGTACTATCAAGACTTGATTTAGACTTTGATTGACAGAATGCAGTCTGTTAGGATGGCAGAGGACATTACAACAGGTAGAGTGACTGACTACCGTCTGCAAAATTTAAAGATGACATCTGGCCCATTGGACATCTCTGTACATTGAAAGGAACTTCCTTCAAGGGAACAAAAAGTTTGGTGGCCGGCTACCGTTGTTTTTGCAGACTGTCTACAAAACAATTTTTGTTTTCCAAAAACAAAACTCCCAAATTAGATTTGTTTTTGAAAAACAAAAGACTAATGACCCCCACACCCTGGACATTTTCTCCCAAGGTGAGGGGGTAATTTTTTTTTCTGTCCCTACCACCAGACTTTTCTTTGCGATGACAGCCAGACAAAAAAGGACATTACACTGCCCATCCTAAATTGGGAGGGTGGTGTAATGCCGTTCCTGAGATGGCCCCTCTTCCTTCCGGTCGTTGGAAGAAGCTTCCCATTAATGGAGCTAACAGGGGCTCCTGCGACGGAAATGTTATGGCCCCCCGGATATAAATGAGATGGGTGGACCAAAAGTTTGGCGCAAAGAGTACTCGGGAATCACTGACAAAATATCGACCTACAAAAATATCGAAGTCAAGAATATCGACATCCTATCTACATCATGGTAAGTACAAAAATATCGAAAATGTAATATCGATGTCAAAAATATCGTTGTAAAAAATATCGTTTTTTTTAAATGTTAAAAAAATAATCTAAAATAAAGTAAATAATACATATAATTAAAAGAAACAGTTAAAATTATTTTAAAATGTTTAAAAATAAGAACAGATTCATATAATGTTAAAATAAATTAAACATATACATATAAAATATAATATATACTTACTTAATAATATTCATAAATATATATTAATAACTTATACATTGTTAAAAATATTTTATAAATTATAAATCCAGACATACACATACAAAATTATTATTAAAAATGTAATAAATATATTTAACAAATTAAAAAATTACAATATTTTTAATTTTTCTAAAATAAGTTATACACAACATTAAGTAAAACAATACAGAAAAATATTGAATAGCGGAGGGAAAAAAATTACTATTCCCACTCCAAAGAGTGCAACAGTAGGGAAAGTGTTGGATAGCGTAGGGGTAAAAATTACTATTCCCACTCCAGAGAGTGCAACAGTAGGGACAGTGTTCGATAGCGAAAGGGTTAAAATTACTATTCCCACTACAGTAATTGCAACAGTAAGGAAAGTGTTGGATAGCGTAGGGGTAAAAATTACTATTCCCACTCCAGAGAGTGCAACAGTAAGGAAAGTGTTGGATAGCGTAGGGGTTAAAAATAACATACTTATCAATTAAATAATTGTTTTAATTAAATAATGATTTATTAATAAATTTATAAATTTATAAATACCAATAAATGAAAATTAATAATTACTTTAACATTAAATTTCTTCCCACCCTATTCCCAATAAACACAAAACCCACTCCACATAAAATTTAACACAATTAATATAATGATCAATTAATACAAATTAATTACCAATTAATAATTAACAATAAAATAATTATCAGTACCAATAAAATAAAAATTGATTACCAATTAATAATTAATTAACAATAAATTGATTATTAATACCAATAAATATTAATAAATAATTACTTAATTATAATAAATTACTTACCACCCTATTCCCCTATAAACACACAACCCACTCCTAAACTAAATTAACACAATTAATATATCAATTAAATACAAATTAATTACCAATTAATAAACAATAAATTAATTATCAATACCAAAAATAAAAATTATTAATTACTTTATTATAATTAATTTACTTCCCACCCTATTCCCCTATAAACCCACAACCCGCTCCACTAAAAGATTTATACAAATATAATTATCTATTAATCAATTAATAAAAATTAATTACCAATTAATAATTAATAAACAATAAATTAAATATCAATAACAAGAAATACAAAATAATAATTACTTAATTACAATTAAATTACTTCCCACCCTATTCCCCTATAAACCCACAACCGGCTACAGAACTAAAATGCAAAATTTAATTAAAAATAATTAATAATTTCTAAAAATTGAATTAATTTACTATAATTAAATTACTTCCCACCCTATTCCCCTATAAACGCACAACCCGCTACGGTACTAAAACGCAAAATTTACTTTAAAAAAAATTACTAACTTCTAAACAATTAATACATATATTTAAAAAAATACAAAACATAACAAAACATGTGGAACACATACATATAAAATACATACTAAAATACATAACACTAACATAAACATCGATATTATTAACATCGATATTTTTACTATCGATATTAACAACTTCGATATTAACAAAAACGATATTTCTTACCTTCAGGTCGATATTCTGGTCACCGATATTCTTGATGTCGATATTCTGTCCCTACGATATTTAAAACTCGATATTAATGTAGGTCGACATTTAAAAGTCGATATTTTGACTGTGCACCGTACTCAGTACGCTGTCTGCCAAACTCTAAATCAGGCGATTATTACTAAAATGTTGTTCAAACATACTTCAGCATCTGATCTGATCAAAACTATTAGGTGTCGATTCAGATTTCGGCCGGAAAACGTACTACCCGACACGGACCCGTCATTTTTTCCGACCGAACCGGACACACGCCTTACAAATAGCGGAGTACGATACGAAGCTTGAAATTTACGACCGACTCGTCCGGAAAATATATTATACGTCCGAGTCAGCAGGAAAGGAGCCGGACGCGATAGACTCGTACGCGCAAGATTCGAGATAGCCAAGCGTCAACCTACAGACACGTACGCGAACGACTCCATGTAGCCAAGCATCCACACGACCCGACAGAATCGGACGCCAACGATGCCACATAGCCAAGCATTAAGACGACGCGACAGAATCGGACGCCAACGATGCCACATAGCCAAGCATTAAGACGACGCGACAGACTCGGACGCCAACGATGCCACATAGCCAAGCATCAACACAACCCGAGAGACTCGGACGTGAACGATGCAACATAGCCAAGCATTAACACGACCCGACAGACTCGGACGCGAACGATGCCACATAGCCAAGCATTAACACGACCCGACAGACTCGGACGCCAACGATGCCACATAGCCAAGCATTAACACGACCCGACAGACTCGGACGCCAACGATGCCACATAGCCAAGCATCAACACGACCCGACAGACTCGGACGCCAACGATGCCACATAGCCCAGTATGAATGGAAAAGACTCGTCCAAAACAAATTACACAATAACAAGCATCAAGTGCTGTCAAAACGACTTACAAAATGAGAAGAAAATAAAACAATGGAAACAGAAAGAAGACTACCAAAAAACGCATTGTCATCTCCAAAAAAAACACATTTTCAAATAAGACACACAACCTATATAAAGGGAGCCAAAAGTTCCCAACACCATTTGCTACTTCGACAGACAGGCAAGCACACCACACCACTAGACAGACAACTCATCAAGCTACCACAAACACACACATCTCATCCACCAAACAACATCCACACAACTAGCACCAAAGAAACACACCTCCACTCACACACACTCACCCTCACCTTCACACACACACACACACACACATCTCCACCAACACCCATCACCATGCCCCCAAAGAAGAATCCACAGTTATTAGCTGCTGAGTTGGAAGTGATGATAGATTAAATCATCCGAGTTGAGCCACAGTTATTTGGCAGCTTGGCCCAACAGACCTCCCAGTCCCAGAGAACCAAGATGTGGGAGAGGATTGTCAACAAGGTGAATGCCCATTCACCTACCTTGCGCACAAAGGAGGATATCCGGAACCGGTATTATGACGTTCGCAGGAGGGTAAAGAGGCTCATTGCCAGAGAACATACCCTGAGCACCAAGACTGGCGGTGGACGTCATAAACCTGTGCATTTCACCACCTGGGAGGTGAAGGTGCGGGACCTCCTCCCACAGGAGGCCATAACTGGACTAGCTGGAATCCCTGAACCTGGTGAGTACATGTACAAATAGTCTAAATTCACCCCATATACACAGCCACAGACACCACAGCAACACATCTTGAATGTAACTTTGTACACACTGTCATGGAACCCTGGAACATGCTGGCCCATTCGTCCTGGGTGGGAGGAGGAGTGGAAGCAATGACTACTGCCACCAGCACACACTAGTCCCCCCCCAGTCCCACAAGAACACACCTGTCACTATGCTGTCCCTGAGAGTGAATGCAAATGCCCTGTCAAGATGGCTACACAGGGCCTTCCTGTACGAAATCTGGAAATATCTACTGCCAGTACTTGGCCTACTCACACAACTACAGACCATAACCTTAACTGCACATTACACACACCGACAGGTATAGATCAGTCACATGTGCCCTCAATGTGCATGCTACAAATGTGTGTGGAGGACAGGACACACTCTAGCTGTCACACCACATAACACAAAACACGCACAGATAAACACACATCCGGGACAATGCCCACGGACAGTAGATGTGAGGTGTAATGCAAGACGGCTGATACTCTTGCGTTGTGTCATGTGCACAAGGCATTGTTGTGTGTAGCATTGTAATTCAACATCATTCAGCGGTCTCTGCATCCTTCAAAACTTCCACCCTCACTGTCATTGCTCCTCTGACAATGATGAGTAAGCTGGTCTGTTAGCCATTGGAAAGTGGGGTAGAAGTCAACACAGCCTAACTCAAGCACTAAACACACTGTACCTCACAGCTCTGACCATGAAAAGGCAAAAGACCATCCCTGGGAAAGATCTCTCTGTCCATGGAGAACAAGTAGAATGTACATGAAGTGATCATGTGCAAAAGTATGCAGCAACAAAATGAACCACATCAAGATATACACATGTGTGCAAAGTGATGAAAAATATCAACATAAATATGACTACTCACATTGCATACGTTCACAAACAATGCAAAAACTACACACGCATAACAACAACCATGTAGGGACATAGCAGAACAGCACAATGCGAAACATCACACAAACTTGCTGTAGGCTCTGCGCAGGAGTACAAACTTATACTATTCACCATTACAAGTCCAGTGTGGGCAACATTAGGGAATGTTAGATCATACTATTATCGCATAATACAACTACTCATGTCAGTTACTCCCCTACTGCCTGCCAATGTAATGATCTGTGTTTCAAGGACTGCCATGTAACAATGCATTTGTCAGAAGAAACGCGTTGCTATTGCATACGAGGTTACACATGTGATGTCATTGATTGTTCACATCAACACATACATCCAAGCAAAATCATCCAATGATGACACATATTCAGGAGAGTGAGTTTGCATGTCACCCCAGCAATGTCACTGTGAGAAACTCCACAAAGACAAGCACAGATGCACAATTCCTGCCAAACATAAGATTAGTTACAGTATGTATGTCATAGTGAAAACACTGATGTGTGAAATAACAACACACCTGGCTCATGCACAGTGTGATACTTGCCCAAAAATTAATACGAACAGTCAAGGATAACAATACATGCACATTGATGCACAGAGCTGGACATGCTCAGTAAAGCACATGTCTCCAAAATAACAATGTCCGATTACAAAAAAGCTCAGTGTCTGTGATGATTGATGAGTATAAATAAGGAAACGCAACATTATCCACAACATCTTCACATTTGGCTGTGCATGACAACATAACACCTGAAAATACACAACTAACATTGTGTCTCTCTACTACCCACAGGCACTCCAGAACAGAGGGCATCATCTGGAGAAGATTCAGAGTCCACCAGCAGCCCCAGCACAACGTCAGACACTGAGACCTCCAGTGTGGATGACTCTCACACCTCCTCGGGTGATGGGAACCAACCTGGCACCTCCGGTGTGGGTCAGCATGCGGCACCAGTACGATCAGCAGCCCCAGCGACCACTCCTGCAACGTCCATTAACATCCAGACGCCCCGGATCCCCACGGACACACCCAGACAACAAAACCCTGGGAGCACAGCAAGACAGCCCAATCTGGATTTGGCAGGAAATACCAGCCCTGTCAACAATGAAGGAGGACAGGAGCTGTCAGTGCGTGCTACGCCAGGCAATGTCCGTGCGGGTAGGGAAAGGAGTGGTGTGAGGGTGCGTGGTGGGAGGACACGTCCCACAGCTGGTGTTGGACAACAAGCTGACCCCGAGTTACAACGCACCGGAGACTTTGGCCAGGTTGTCGAGATCCTCAGGGACATAAAACATCAGCAGGCTGCACATTTCGACCGGATGGACAACCATATGGACCGTGTGGACCAACACATGGACCAACACATGGACCGTATGGAGTCCAACTGGTCGAAAGTAGACAATCTCACTGCGGTGCATAGGGACATACTTACATGCCTACGCCAGATAACCACCAACATTACCCCACCTCCCTGTGTGCACTCCACACCTGTTGCCTCAACATCTGCAACTGCCACAGGGAGGTATGAGGAGTCTGGCGTAGAGTCCCCTTCGCTGCAGCAGCCTGATACTGAGGGTCCCCCCCAAAAAAAAGAAGAGGAGGGGCCGTCCAAGGAAGGATGGCAAGTGAGAGACTGATGGACATGCATCCCCCCCAGGAACCAAAGAAATGCTCTGGATATCCTCCATTGTGTGCAAATCATTCACTTTGTTGACAGTCCCTGGACTCTCCCACATGTGATGGAGCATGTAAGTTGGACTAAATGCCAAATGGACTGTGGATTCCGCTCAGAAGGATTTTCATCTGACAACACTTCCAACTCCTCTATGAACTGTGGATAATAAATTTGGGAATGCAATCACCTTTACCTGTTAGATTTTTTCACATGCACATTAATAAATTCATATTCACACAATCCCTGTGTCATCTGTGAATTGTACACTGTACCCACTTATTAGCTCATGATCTGTATCACCTGGCACTGTCTCACACTGAGGTGCATGAGTTCTGTGGTAGTGATTCTTCTCATACAGAAGTATGCACGGCAAAATAGGCCGTTGTGGAAGGATGGCTGGACATTAGTTGCACATCAGAACACACAATCCAATGACCCACTACCTCTGGTGTCTCATCATCTCAACAAAATATATGCAGAAGACACCCAATGATTCTACCACCCAGTAGCCAGCACCAACAACATCTCCGAAGCAAGGTAGCAATGCACCCATTCACGCTCACTCACCCATGCTTGTCCACCAAATTATGAATCAGAGTGTGTGTAATGTTCAATAATTCACGTATGAGAATAAACAATCTCTGACTGTTGTCCTACAATGCAGCATACGAGCTAGCCCCAGCAGCAGTAAACATGATTCTCAAACAACATTCAATTCCAAACATAATACTACAGGTGAAATGTGTTTACAACCTCAGTGTGGAAAGCACCACCCTCCCTGTGATGGTGACAGATTCTACAAACCATTGAAGAACTCTGTGGCAATACAGGTCAACCGCTCACCTCAGACAGTAGGAGTACTGGTCACAGCATATGCACAGCAAAGCGCTGGTGCGTATATGTAGATCTTCCATCTGTGTAGATTATTGCCCTGTGCGTCAATGTAATGCAAGTATTCCACTTATGTGTAACAAAGTGTAGCAGTTCATGGCGAAACTATCCGTGCTGACTAGTTCTACCATTACAAAGAGTCCTGTTTTTCAACCTTGTGGCGCAGTGCTTCAACAGTACCAAAATGATCTCATGTGGACTCAAAGGCATCTTGCACAACAATCACAGAAAGAATGTGTGCTAAAATGTCACACACAAAGCTATTATGTCAGCTTGGCTCTGGTAACTTTAGCATGATACAGCATGATCCTAGGGACCAGCTTACAATTCATCTACCGCCTCAAGAAGAAATGACACATACCAGAGATAGCCACGCAAGGTCAGCACAACACACATAGCACATGCAACATTAAACTTTGCACACACTGTTGTCAAATAAAAACCATTGAACCGCACAAACAAAGACCATTGTCTAATGAAATGAACACCATGGCAGAAAAACATGATATGAACGCTTGTAGCATGTTTTTGCTACGGAGAAGGCAAACATCAATGTGTGTAACAGGTTTATTACACAGGCAGAAGCTCTGCTCAACACAAAAGCAAACATTACAGTTCCAATTATCCAAATAAACCCAAAAAAAGACAAGTCTGACCAAATAGATTGGCTGTCAGAGAGTACTGGTCCAAATTGAAAATCCATTATGGAACAGCGTTGTGTGTACCCACACAACAGCCAAAGGAGCCTATGAAGGAGAGACATAGTACAGTCTTAAATACAACTTGCTATGATGACATATCCAATCATTGACTCACTATTGTCCATTGTAAATTCTGACCAATTGCTAGGAGTGAATACAACAATGTAGTGGAGATCATCATAACTTAACATACACTGTACAATGGCAATGAGCCTGTAAATTAGCTGACCCACACACATATCACAACATATTGTCCTACATACACACATCACGCTTAGGAAAGGCATCATCAGACATATATGCATACTTACACTCAAGTAAAGAAGTTGTCAATGAGCTGTCTCCTGACATCCACCTCCTCTTCCTCCTCCTCCTCCTCCTCCTCCCTGGCAACGTTCCCCAGGCCTGGATCCTCCCATGAGGGAGGACGTTGGTCCCTGTCATCCTGAATGAGCGGTAGCTTATTCCTCACAGCCTTGTTGTGAAGCATGCAGCACACTATAATGATTTTGCACACCTTCTCTGGGGAATATTGAAGGGCACCTCCTGTCCGGTCAAGGCAGCGCAATCTGGTCTTCAGCAGCCCAAATGTGCGCTCAATCACACGCCTGGTCCGCCCATGTGCCCCGTTGTAACGGACATCAGCAGGTGTGACCGGGTTCCTGAGTGGTGTCAGCAACCAGGGCATGTTTGGGTATCCAGAGTCTCCTAAAATGATCAAATATGAAGGATCAGTTGAACAACAACAGGGTACAACATGACAGACAATGATCACACAACTGACACTGACAACTTGACTCACCAACAAGCCAGGCACGCTCATTCATGAACTGGGACATCAGCTGGGGGATCCGACTCATCCTCATTATGTATGCGTCGTGGGCAGATCCCGGGAAACGCACACATACATGGGAGATGATCTGGTCCGCTAGACATACCACAAGGGCATTGATTGAAAGTGTTTACGATTCCTGTAAACCTGTTCATGGGCTCGTGGTGCAACCAAACCCACATGTGTCCCATCAATCGATCCAATCACATGTGGCATGTGTCCCAGGGCATAAAAGTCATCCTTAATGGCACGGAACTGCGGCGGGTGGGAAAATGTATGTACAGGTCGAGGAACCTCAACATGGCCTCACACACATCCCGGAGCACTCGACTGAACATCGTCTGGGACATCCCACCAGCATCAGACACAGTAAACTGGAACAAACCTGTGGCAAAAAAATGTAGTGCCGCCATCACCTTCACCTTGGGGGTCAGGGCAAAGGGATATGTGCGTCCAGGTAGCAAGTGTGGTGACATCTGGTCTGTCAATTCCGAAATTAATGCCCTTGTGAACCTGTATTTCCTCATGCACTAACGCTCCACCATGGTTTCAAGATCCGGGAAGGGTCTGTGGACATTTGGTGCCCTGAGGAACACATGACAAAGTATGTACACATATTACTATATGAATTAAACTTCAAGTAATACAGTATCAACAGATTGCGTGGCACTTACAATGATGACACAGTGAAGTCAGATGTCTGAGGTTGACCTAATCCAGAAATTACAGCAATGTGAGCATGAACATACACACAATTATTTCATGTATTACCAAATAATCCTGTGTAGTACTGTGACTACTCACTGTTCTCTGACACTCTCCATGTGATCAATTGTAACATGCACGACACACACACAATTAAGTATCAGCCATAGATTCTTAGGTCAAATAGCACATGCATTGAATGTACACAGACATGGACACGGTATTACGACCTAGCAACAACACTACATACAGACAGCTTGTCACCATGCACAACACGGTCATGGTCTGGACATTGTCATGATGTGATGTATGACCTACACAACACAATGATCCCCTGGGATAGTGGCCAAGCATAGGAGGATGATCTGTGAAGTGGTCACTCACACTAGTCATGTCCCTCACAGACACTGCTATAGTTGCACTGTAAGCTAGGATCATAATGTGAGTAGTCTTGTCTATTGTGTCTGTCCCATTTGACATGTGCAGAACTCCATCCACACAGGGCATACAGCATGCCATTATTCATACATACATTGTCTGAGTTGATGAGTGGGCATTGCATGCATGCGTCTGCCACCTCCTGACCGAGCCGGACTGACAGATTGCATGCTTGATTCAATGCTGTTCGACACGGGTGAGTTTTCAATACACGCGTCTGCCAACTCCTGACCGAGCCGGACTGACAGATTGCATGCTTGATTCAATGCTGTTCGACGCGGGTGAGTTTACAATACTCGCGTCTGCCACATCCTGACCGAGCCGGACTGACCGATTGCATGCTTGATTCAATGCTGTTCGACGCGGGTGAGTTTACAATACACGCGTCTGCCACATCCTGACCGAGCCGGACGCACTGTTTGCCTGTTGGTCGTCATGGTGACAGACGCGCATTTTGCATCGTGCACGATTCGCGTACGGTACGATTCGGTTTACTCTTACAACAAATGTATCAAAATCTAAACTGTCATGATGCAGGTATTTTGAAAGTTGCGGTAGGCGTGTCCGATGCGTCCTATCTCATGGATTGGACTAATTCATAGGATGCGAACGAGTCGGACCTATCGCTTTGTACGCATGGGACCGATTCTGCTACCACTGCTGCTGTCTCTGTATCCTCTGGCTCCAAGGATGGCACGTACTGTGGAGAGGGCCCCAGCCTTCACAGAGGAGGAAAACCAGGCCCTGCTGGACAGCCTCCTACCACAGTACAGCAAGCTGTATGGGAAACCAGGGGAGCAGGTGAGTGTGCAGTCCGCATCCTCTCTCATTGTGCATCTTGTCTGACTAGCACTAATGGCATTGTGTGAAGCATTGGCTAGCATGTTCACTCAGTAGTTCTCACACCCAAAGTGTGCATGTACCTGCACTGAACAGGTACTGTGCTGTGAGAGTGCATTTAGAGACGTTCATACTACCCAGGCAATGTTTCCATGTTGGTGATGCAGGACAAGTGTCCGTCCACATAGTTGCACTACCTGTGTACATCAGATGCCCTTGTGAAAAGCACATGTTTATCCAACTGTGTGATGCACAAACATGTATGTGTGTTAATGTCCCTTTAACTTTGTCATCCTCACAGGTTGATGCCCATCAGAAACAGGAGATCTGGCTGAGCATTGCCAGGGCAGTTAGATCTGTGGGGGTCCACAGGCGTCACATCCGCAGCTGCCAGAAGAGGTGGCAGGACCTACGTGGCTGGAGCAGACGCATTCCTAGAGTCCTGCTGAAGCGGTCGCCTCCTCGCAGTAGGGGCGGACACCGGACCCTGACCCCCCCCACATGTGCCGGATTCTGCCAGTGGTCTTCCCTGACCTGGATGGGCTGTTAAAGGCCAGACAGCAGCAAGGAGGGGGTAAGTGCATGCCTTGTCTGTGAACTGTGTCTAACAGGATCTTTGCATTCCTTCAGCCTTGTTACGCTACCACAGTTTGTCTGTCTGCTTGAACTAGAATCATGTCCATTATTTCTGTAATGGCCCTTCCTCATCTGATACACAGGTGTGTCCCTTTCAGTCAGTGACGTGTCTCACGGGGGGGGGGCCTGCTGTTGTCTAAGGTTGATGTGGGGGACCACATCTGCTACCAGCAGTATGTATTAGCCTTCATGAGTGGGGAATTTATTGACATGTATCTGCACATTGACAGATATGTGACATGCACTCTGTGTGGGCCATACATACGTGTCCTAGTTGATGCTCTGCCCTCGCCATATGTGTCTGGGGTGTTTCCCACACACACATGCAGCATGTGTGACAATGTTGTGATCTCTGAAGTATGTCCATCATGTGTGTCACACATGCATGGACACATGCCTACTGTTCGGGCTAATCCCATGTTGCACATGGACCAGGTCAGGTATGTCTACTCCGGACATGGTGTACACTCAGTTCTCCTAATCATGTATGTCAAAGTAAATTAAATGCATTGTGCAATGTGCAATCATGTGTCAGCCTCTGTCTCATTGTGGAGTGGGCTAGCTTTTTAGACTCCTGGGGTGTCAATTATTTCTGGGTGGTCAGACAGCGGACATGTGGCTGTTGGATCTTCACGATGGGGTCAAACATCGGTGTGTAATCACTTGACTGTGCCTGATGGTGTATCCAAAATTTAAGTGCAGGCAGCTATACTTCATTGTCATCAGACTGTGATGTGATCATGTTGCCAGACTTGTGCTTGCTGTCACTCTACTGTGGCATATGTTGGACGTGGGGTCATCATTTGCCTTAACATGTGGGTAGCAGTGGGGCAACATGTGCACATGACAGATGCAGGGCTTATATTCCCCACAACTACATGATTGAGATACAGTGCAGACTGTTGGTTTAGTGATGCACTGCCCCAGTGACAGAAGGCATCAATGACTGATTACCCAGACTGCTCTGTGGCATGTTGTTTCATTTGCTATAGTGTATCCTGCAGTGATGGAAGTTGTCCTGCATGCACTCAATTGTGGCATCGTCCAGCAAGACATGAGCACATCATGGTGTGTGGTGAAGGAAGCATATCCATATTACTGACAATTACTTTGGCCATCCCTTTACCTGACACATGTTCAAACTCAGTGGCAGGAGACGGTATATGTGTGTACTGACACATTTCCATCACAAATCCTGCAGTTCAGGCAACTGTCTATGTGGTACATGTGTGCACAAATGAGTAGTGTCTGGCCACATGCACCAGACTGATGTCTCCATGGACATGTAGGATGTGAGGGGCATTGTTTGCTGGCAGACTGACGTGTGTTTTGCAAATATGTGTCTGCAATTAAGAGTATTTACTGCAAATGATGCACAAACGTGCGCGGTCATGTGCTGTTCTGACTGTGATGTGTGATGTCTATACAGGTGACTGATGTTTCTCTGTTTGCCCTGTTGATTTGCAGTTACATCTACGGACACTGGAGGAGACAGTTCCACGGACCATGAGGAGCCAGAGCGCCAGACAGGGTCCGCTGCGGAGGATTCGGAGGGACCCAGTGGAACGGAGGGGGGCCACACTGAGGAGACCTCGGCTACGTCCACCTCGGCTGAGGAACACGCCAGCTTCAGTGATGACTTCCTTGTGGAGGCGGGTTCCAGCAGCCCCCAGACAACACCTAGCAGGTCTGGCCCCGCCACCACCACCATCTCCACCCTCCCTTCTGCTCCCATTCCAGATGTCCGTGGAGGCTCCCGTGTAAGGGAGCATGTCTCCTTCGTGCCAGGCACTGCACCACCTGCCCCTGTCTCCCCTGCTGCCCTGAGTGTGGAGTCTGTGGACTTACTGAAGCAGCTCCATGTAGGTCAGACAGCGATGCGGAGTGTCCTCCATTCCCACACCAGTCTGTTGACACAACTGGTGTCCTTCATGGAGGGCATCTCATCAAACATGTCTGCCCTACATCGGACCATTCAGGCCATGGCCTCCACACAGACGGCAGCAGTGTCCCTCCTCCAACAGGCCCTCACCCCTGCTACCTCTGCCACATCCACAGTCACCACTCCCCTGCCTGTCCAACAGACACACACACCCGCACATGCACGCACCACATCAGGCAATGGCAGGACACAGACACGCAAGCCAAAGTCTAGATCCACAGGCACGCACACTCTGGGGACTGATGGCACACACACAGGGGATGGGTCACAGACACACATACAGGCATCCACAAGCACTCCGCATTAATCAGATGCCTCTCCCTCCAAAACACCTTCCCTTGCCTCACCTACTGCCCCCACTTCCAAGCAGCTCTTCCTCTGTGACCTTGGCCTCTTCCCCACAGACCCATCTGCTCCAACTTACAAGGGGAAGAGGAAGTCACCACGCACAGAGGGGAGTTCCCCTGCAAAACGGACAGCCTCCCCAAGGCGCATGGACACTGAGGCCCCCACCCGCAAGTCTCCCCGGACCAGGAAGGGTAAGACACCACCAAAAGCACAGGCTTCCACCTCACACTCTCCATCCTGCAGCCCCCCGGACGCCAATACACAGGTCCTACGGCCATTCCCTGCACCAGGTTCACCCACACACCCATACCGCATACCCAGGATGCTTAGGCCCTCCCCCCTTCCACATGCACTTCCACCCCCGCCTCACATGCTCAGCCTGTTCCTGCCACTGGTGTGGAGACAGTGTCTCCTCCCTCTGTCCTGCCCACCTCATCTGAACCCCATTTCGCTCCTCTTGATGTTGGCACTGCAGTAGGAGGAACATCCCACCCGTCTGATTTGGGCACTGCAGTTGAGAGCCCGTCCACCACATCTGTCCCGCACACTGCAGTGGTGCAGGTAAACCCCACATCTGACTTGTGCCCAGCAGTGGTGACGGCACCCACTGTGTCAGACCCCTCCACTGCAGTTGCTGACGTCACTCCTGCACCCACCACACCTCCCCTGCCCCATTCTCCTGGCCCCTGATCCTGTCCCTGCGGTGCCTGGCCTGCCACTTTGTATGCCCCTCCAAGGGGTGAGATGTCCCTGGTCCATAGCAGTGCAGGCAATAAATGGATGACAAGTTTTCACATGTTACCCTGGTTGGACTCTTTGATGGTCTGGCCATTGGCCTTTTTGCATCCTGGCATGAACATTCAAATATATTTTTTGCTGAATAAAGCCATTTTTGTTATCCAGTGGTGTTGCATATTATGTACATGATGTTGATGATGTGTATCATGAACTTGCTATTGTAATGGTGTCTGTGTTTGTGCTACGGCACCACTGCACTGTTATGTCTGTTCCTGGCCATTGGCAGTATGTTTTTGGGAGGTTTTACCCTAGTGTCCCTGTGTCTCCTGGCTCATCAGCCTGCACATTCATCATGTTTGGTATCTCCCATTGCTGACATGGTATGGAACTTGTTCACCTAACATCTACAGTCTCCACAGGATTCCTTAGGGTGTGTGTCTGTTGGTGTTGATATGTGTGTGTATTCCTCATGGTGCTCACTTTGCACATTGTCTAACTGTTCACTGGAGTCATTGTCAAGGGTCATAGCCATTGCTTGTCTGCACATGGCAGAGGGTGTTCTTGTGATACACAGCAATATTTGCCAAACCAAATCTATGTTTGTATGTGTCACAACCACTACATTGCCACAACATTGCTTGTGCAATTTGGACTCGGACTCATGCATGCTGTTTTGAAGATGCTGCTATTTTCATGTACACAATGACCTTTTGGTCACTGTGGTGATGGGGGGTTTATGTCCCATTACCACAATGATCATTTGATGCTGGATTGGTGTACCCCACAATCACCTTTTGGTCACTGTAGTGATGGGGGGTTTACACCCCATTACCACAATGATCAGTAGATGCAGGAATTCTGATGCACACAATCCGCTTTTGGTCACTGTGGTGCTGGGGGGTTTAGACCCCATTACCACAATGGACAGTAGATGCAGGAATTTTCAACACCACAATCACCTTTTGGTCACTGTAGTGATGGGGGGTTTAGACCCCATTACCACAATGATCAGTAGATGCAGGCATTCTGATGCACACAATCAGCTTTTGGTCACTGCGGTGATGGGGGGTTTAGACCCCATTACCACAATGATCAGTAGATGCAGGAATTCTGATGCACACAATCACCTTTTGGTCACTGTAGTGATGGGGGGGTTTAGACCCCATTAACACAGTGATCAGTTGCAGCAGGATATTAGTGGCACACATTAACACACATTAACTGAACACGGAGAAGACAGAGGTCCTCATCCTCGGCTCCAACCCCTCAGCCTGGGACGACTCCTGGTGGCCAACGACGCTGGGAGCAGCCCGACACCCACCGACCACGCACGCAACCTTGGAGTCATCCTCGACTCAACGCTCTCCATGGCCAGGCAAGTCAACGCAGTCTCATCCTCCTGCTTCAACACCCTCCGCATGCTTCGCAAGATCTACAGGTGGATCCCGACAGACACAAGAAGAACAGTCACCCAGGCCCTCGTCAGTAGCAGACTTGACTATGGGAACGCCCTCTACGCGGGAGCCCCGGCCAAGCTCATCAAGCGACTGCAACGCATACAAAACGCCTCCGCACGCCTGATCCTCGATGTACCACGCCACAGCCACATCACCCCCACCTGAGGAACCTGCACTGGCTCCCCGTCGACAGGAGAATCTCCTTCAAACTCCTCATCCACGCACACAAGGCACTCCACAAGACTGGCCCAGCCTACCTCAACAGACGACTCCTCTTCTACGTCCCCAACCGCCAACTCCGCTCCGCCGACCTCTCCCTCGCAACCGTCCCTCGCATTCGAAGAACTACCACCGGCGGCAGATCCTTCTCCCACCTCGCCGCCAAGACCTGGAACACCCTTCCACTAAGCCTACGACAGACCCAAGACCTGCTGACCTTCAGGAGGCTACTCAAGACCTGGTTGTTCGACCAGTAGCAGCACCCCCCCCTTTTTTCTCCCCAGCGCCTTGAGACCCTCGCGGGTAAGTAGCGCGCTTTACAAATTCTGTGATTGATTGATTGATTGGGCACACTTGTTGTGAGTCACATTGTATGTCCACTGCCACAATCTGTGTTGTGAGCACTTTTCACATACAAACATGCAATGTTGCAAAGATGGTAGAGGGGGTGGTTTGCTTAGTCTCCCTATGTGTGTGTATCCTGGTGTTGATGGGCATTCTGCCCCCTATGAGTGGGGATGGTTATTCTGATAGGCATCCACCACCCTATGGGGTGGACATTACTGTGAGTGTTAGGCATCCACCCCCCTATGGGTGGGATATGCTGTGAGTGATAGGCATCCACCCCCCTATGGGTGGGATATGCTATGGTGGGGTTTCCTTTCGTGTACCCGTGACATTTTGGTGTGTGGTAGGTGTCTAACTTACCTTCTGCGTCGTGCGCGTCGGTAACGATGGGCGTACAGTATAGGGAAGACATGCGCGATTGGATACATGGCTGCTCCGTCTCGTCCCCGTTGATCGTGTTCTGGCGCGACTCGGAGCTTTCATTCATACGCCTCGTCCGGATGCTGTGACGTGCTGGAGCCGGCGCCCTGTGCGACGCGTATTGGGGACGCATTGTACTTGCGTATCAGGAAATTGGTTAGGTTGCGCCTCCGTACGACTCGCTTTCCGTGTTTCCTGAGCCTGTTCGCTACTGACATAGTACATGAATCGGAGCGGACAATTCGGTTGGAGATTTGCCTGTTATACGCATCGTACTTGCTACTTTGTAGGAAAAAGCTGCGGATAAGAGTCGGACGTAAGGTAAGCCTACGAATAGCATTGGGAAGGCACTTTTGGCGACATCGGAATCGACCCCTTTGTGTTGAACAGAAAAATCCATTACTCCAGTATTGGAACTTTCATAGATTCACATGCTTGAATCATAGATGTTCTGCTATCCATGAAGGACCAAGTTAGGACTACGACGGGGACCTGTTAGCATACCTTAAGCCTCCTGCGAAGAGTGTTTTGCTGGCTGCCACTCTCTGTGCGGAGAACCTTGATTCAGGCATTGATTATTGGCCGCTTGGACTACTGCAATGCTCTGCTGGCATCTGCTAATGAATCCCTTCTCAGCAGACTGCAGATTGTTCAAAATGTGGCCGCTCGCCTGGCCCTAAAAAAACCTCCTCGTACCTCAGTAGGACCTTTATTAAAACAGCTTCACTGGCTCCCTATCCGCCAGAGAATTAATTTCAGGCTCGGTTGTCTCACCCATAAAGCTCTCTATGGCACGAGCCCCAGCTACCTGGCGGATAAATTTAAAGTATACTGTCCGAATCGTCATCTTAGATCGGAAGGGAAAAGGCTGTTAGTGGTCCCCTGGTTTAAGAAGCTTAGAACAGGCGGCAAAACTGTTGTCCATCTGGCCTCGAAATTTTGGAACACCCTACCTGTGGACCTGCGTAAATGCTCCAATCTTTTACGCTTTATGAAACTCCTGAAAACGGCATTATTCAGAGTTTAATTTCTATCTGCACATGTTTGTCTGACTTTCCCGTTATGATAGCGCGGAGATACCCCTCCGGGGGTGATTCCTGCGCTTTATAAATCCTATACATACATACATTCCCCGTCGTCGAGATGGGAGTCCCCAGTACCTTTAGAAAGCAATGTAATGATAGGTATAGACTAGAAAAGGCCTAGGCCCCTTAGTTTAGTAACCTAGCATAGTGATTTTTAAAAAAGAGACCAAACTTAGGTCTTAACCAATTGGGTTGTATCACTCTTTAGAACACTCCTGTGAGAAGCTCCAGTCCCTCAGATTTTCTACCGCACGTGGTGTTAGGGAGTCTTCACTGAGCTCTGCTGAGGTTTTCTGTTCCAGGCTGATTCTACAGTGAATTTTGAGAGATATAACTCTTCATATGTATACTGATATATTAATACACCTATGTATCTGTTTTTTATCCTGCTAAAATATGATTCATCATGTCAGAAAAGTAAAAAAAGCCTCTCTTCACCTACCTGTGGTAAGAAGAGGCTCTACACGGATCAGGCCTGCATTTACTGCCTATACCCACTGCATAAGGCTACAGACTGCTGCTAAGGCTCTTAAGGACTGTGAAGGGAAACTGCTGTTATGGCTCCAAAAACTTAAATCTAGAAAGGAGCCCATGTCAGACACTGAAAGTGAAGAATCGTCATCTTCTTCCAGAAAATCACAAAAGAGAGAGAGGCACTCGTCCCATTCGCATTGCTCTCTTGAGCCTCCCAAAAATGCTCTAAACAATCCTCTCATGGGTCTCTCAGAACGCAGACATGAGAGACGAGTCTTCTCATCCACAAGAGAAAAAAAAAGTCTTCAAAAACATCTTCGAAATCTACTTCTGAGCCTCCTAATCCTCCATCACAGGTTAGTTACTCCTTCAAGAAACCTTCTTCTGCTCGGTCGACGGACAAATCATCAACAAGTTTCTCACCATCCACTAAAACAGGGTCATCCATACCTTCGACAACGAAGGCGTCCACCGCCTCCATTACACCACTGTTGTTACATTCTCGACAGAATCATCGTTCGACGACGACTGTATCGTTGATTTGCCAAACACCAATATCGTCAACGCCGAAGATAGTCATCTTCTCGACTGCACCACTGTGGACGGCACTCCCGCCGACGTTGTCATTCTCGTCGGCGAAGACACCATCATCAACGGTCACCATCGTCGACTAGGTCACCGCTGTCGGCGAAGACACCACCGAGTACGAACTCTACACCGTCGACGAAGAATACGTTTTCTGAGACGACGGCCTCGTCGAGGAGACAAAACTCAGAAAAACATCAAAAATCTCCTCTCCTCACTCCTGCTTATACTTCTCCTAGTAAAGACTCTCCTTTACTACCCACTCATCAGCTGGATGAGGTGGACTCCAATGAAGAGGGTCCTTTTGGCGTGACATGCAGCCCCTCTGAGTTGCATGTCAAGTGTCAATCAGAGGACGATAAGGAGGAGTATTTTGAGCAGACTTATTATGCTCCTTCAGATCACTACCATCAACAGTATCAAGAGGAAATGGTCTCTTTACCTTCATCTCTGGTGTCTGACCTACAGTTCATGCTCAGTGACTATCGCCAGCTCTACCCTCCATCAGTGCTTCCCACCAGGCCTCCATCTCCACAAGCAAGGTTGCCACCTAGGCAGCCTTCACCATCCCTGCCTCCACGACCACTATTATTTACACCAATTCAATGTACCCCACAAATAGCTCCCTTCCAGGATCCCACATCCTCAGAAGATGATAGGGAAGAGGGTGAGCTCCGGTACATTCATACCGAATGGAATGATTACATGATACTACAGCCCTCATCGCCAACACCACCTCATGCGGATTCTCCTCCAGAGGATATTGGAGGATTTCACAACCTGCTCGAGAGAGCTGCAAAGAGGTTTGATCTCTCAATGCCTACCAAGCAAACAGATTGTTTTCTATATGACTTTACGGAGCCGTTTCGTGAAACTATCAGAGCTATGCCCATTATTGATTATATTTGGGAGGAAGGCATTAAGTTCATGAAGACCCCAGCTTTGGTGGCGGCAGTGTTACTGCACCTTGACAAGAAATACAAGGCTCCTGAGGATGCTCCTGCATGTCTTACTGGGCACCCTAAACCGGATTCTGTTGTCACACAAGTGGCCCAGTGCCGCTCCAAGAACCCTTCGGTACCTATCTCAGCGCCTCCAGATAAAGAGGGTAGGCGCCTTGACAATATTGGGAAACATTTTTCCTCAATGTCAGCACTAACGGTCAGGGTAGCCAACTCTTTAGCAGTTCTTGGAAGGTATGACCGACAGATGTGGTTGGATATTGCTCCGTACATCGACCAGTCACCAGAAGATGTCAAGGCAAAAGCAAAAAAGGTCTTGCATGAGGGTGAGTGCATATGCTGTGAAGTAATAGATTGCGTCACAGATATTGCCTTTAGGGGTTTCCGGCAGTTAGCAGGTGCTGCAGTGCTCAGGCGTCAAAGTTGGCTTAAGGCTATCTCTTTCTGACCAGAGATTCAGAACAAAATCTTAGACCTCCCTTATGATGGAGAAGCCCTCTTCATGAAACACATCGATTAGGCCCTCGGGGCTATCAAGTCTGACACAGGCGCCGGCAAGTCATTGGCCTTACAATTCAGGAAAGTGCCTTTTCGTGGCTCACATTGAAGAGGACAACCTTCCTACAGATGGGGCTATCAACAAGATCATTACCCCTCATACTCCTTCATCCGCTCAACAGTATCGTCCCCAATACCAGGAGAGACAACCACCACAATCATCATACGTCAGACCTCTTCCGAGGGGAAAGTCAGGACGTCAGAGGAAAGACACCGGCTGACGTCAATGATGTACCTCAGGCTCCGGCTACTTACTTCCTTCGTCACTCCTCAGCGGCAGAATTACCAACTACCTCCACCGATGGCAGAAAATTACCACGGATCAGTGGATCTTAGACCTTGTCCAATTCGGCCACACATTGGAATTCCTCCACAGACCAGGTCCAACTCCACCCCAAACTTCCATCCACAAGCATCTACAATTTCTCAAATTGGAGGTCAAAACCATGCTATAAAAGGGAGCTATAGAGACAGTTCCCATAGCCCACAAAGGAAAAGGTATCTATTCTTGTTTCTTAATATGCAAGAAGTCAAGGCAGTGGCAACCGATTCTAGACCTCAGAAACCTAAACACCTTCCGCATGATAACACTGCAGGAGGTGCTGCAGCTCTTTAACCAGGGGGACTTTATGACAACCCTCTACCTCCAAGATGCGTATTTTCATATTCCCATCCAGCTGAAACACAGTAAATTTCTAAGATTCACTGTAGCTGGAAGCCACTACCAGTTCAAGGTACTCCCCTTTGGCTTCAAATCCACCCCTCGCATCTTCACAAAGTGCCTCGCACCTGTAGCAGCTTTTCTCAGACAACACCACCATCAAGTATTTCCTTATTTAGACGTCTGGCTGGTCAAGGTGCCTTCCAAACAGACCCCACATGCACCCACAATAGCCTGAGCAGATCTCTTCAAACAGCTAGGTCTCACCCTGAACCTAGAGAAATCCACCCGTAATCGGTCACAAACCATAAAGTTTTTGGGGCTACGCTGAACACAACATCCTCCAAGGCATATCCCACACAGGAGAGACAACTACGACTCATGACGCTGGCACAAGCCTTCCAAAGAAAAAAGTTTCTTTCTGTTGGCCTCTACAAGTCCCTTCTAGAGATGATGTCCTCTTGCATCCCTCTCGTCCCCTTTTGTCGTCTATGGATGCGTCCACTTCAAGAGGAATTGGACAAAACAATGGGTGCAAGTGGCAGGCTCATTTTACGACCTCATCCAGGTTAGTACCTTATCCTGGTGGACGAGGCAGGAACATCTTTCAGGCGTACTATCTTATTGCTCCCTAACTTACCCTCTAGTCATCACCACCGATGATTCCCTGGAGGGGTGGGGAGCTTGCGTCCAAGATCTCCAAGTCAGTGGAAAATGGCAACCAGCTCAACATCAATTACACATCAACTTACTAGAGTTGAAAGCAGTGCATCTCACCTTGCAGGCCTTTCTCCTGATGATTCACAATTCGGCAGTGCTTATCTGCACGGACAATACAACCACAATGCACTACATCAACAAGCAGGGTGACACAAGATCCCACCTGCAATCCCAGGAAGCTAAACAAATATGGGAATGGTCCATCCATCACAAGGTGCGTCTGCGAGCGGAACATCTTCCCGGGAAGCAGAACACTATAGCGGACTCTCTCAGCCAGCTGACAGCACCATGCCACGAGTGGGAGCTGCAGCAGAGGACCCTGGACAACATCTTTCTCTGGAGTGGCAAGCCAAATCTGGATCTCTTTGCGACCCCTACAACCGCAAATGCCGGTTTTATACAAGCTGGCATCCCCAACCGGGGTCGTGGGGGTAATGCATTTTTGATCGCATGGTCCGGCATCTTTGCCTACACCTTTCCTCCGATTCCTCTCCTCCCAAGAGTCCCAAGGAAAATGAAAACAGAACCAAGCTAATTCTCATCGCTCCCTCATGCCCATGCCAGCATTGGTTTACAGTGTTGCTTCTCCTATCACAAGAGCGTCACATTCAATCGAAAACATTTCCCACTCTACTGACAATGAATCAGGCCCAAGTGGTGCATCTGGATCCCGTCTCTTCATTTATTAGCATGGCTCCTGGGATCCATGAATTCCAACACATGAACATACCATCAGACTGTAGAGAAATACTAGCCATGGCCCATGCTGATAGTACCAATAAAACCTATTGCCTCAAATAGAAAAGATTTTGCATCTGGTGTCATTGGGCTAAGATACATTGTCGTGTAGTTCCTATAGTACCCATGCAGGACCTGCGCGTTTGGATAACATAAACCGTGGGCTTGGTGATAGACTGGCTCTGTGCACCCCCACCGCGTATGTTAGCCTGATTTGCATTAGCTAGCTCACAGTGCCACTAGAATCTCCTCTTATCGGGGAGAGATTAGTTTCTGGCAACCTTAGACCATGACAACCCAAATTCCTCAGAATCGTGGAAACAATATACTACTTTTCGCTCAGTCACTCGTGCTTACTTATTCGGTTTGTCTCAGAGAGTTACACAGAATAAACAGTCTGGGCGTTTCAATAAGTATTTATTGAACAGTTGTTATTCTAGTGTAAAATATATGTGCTGCGGCAACCAGCAGACAATAGCAGAGATATATTATCAGCAGTACGATAAAAGCGAAGGGATAGAACAGTTCTACCATATTGCAATAATCATGAATACATACATGAATATAAAAAGCATTATGAAAAGTGCGCGTACTCCTACGATGCCTAACTAGATGTACCTAGCATATGTGTAGGTCTAAAAGCCTAAGAGCCAAGAATCCTTCTAGGATTTAGTCGAACCCCCATACCTGAATAGAGAGAGTGTGGGACCCCGTCCTGGTCTCGAGTTGGACACCCCGCAAGGGCTGTGTTAGACCGCTGTCAGCTGGAGCGACTGCATGCAGGAGCCTCCTCGCCTCTGGTCAGTGTGTCAGCATGGAAGTCTCGGTTCCCTCTGTCTTACCGGGGTAAGATGTGGTGTATTTATACCCTGAAGACTCTAATTGCTTCGTATGGTTTGTATTGGCCCTTGTTAGAATTGAGGAAGACGTCAGGGGTGAACTTTGTACATACATATTATGCAGGTGATGTATTCCTAGAGAGCCATGCATAATTGATGAGTACAGTGTGGGCCTGTGTTTAGGAAAAACCCTAATGTATTCAAAACCACAGACTAGATAACGTTCAGCCCTCAGAGCACGTTGTGTACTAGCGAGGACCAATGTAGGTGAAAGATCATGCCCATATAAGGAATCATGACTATAATAGGACATGTACAGTTATGACCGTAATAGAGCATATGCGGCTTTGACCATAATAGGGCAAGTACGAATATGACCGTATTAGGGCAAATATGAATACGTCCATTTTAGGGCATGTATGAACGGGTCTACATTAGGGCCTCTATACGGGACATAACATCCTCTCTCCTCCTCTCCGGAAGAAATTCTCCCTATCTTCTTCACCTGCCGAAGTCAGCTCTAGCTCATGCTTCCATCAAAGTCCACTTGGCAGCCATTTCCCATTTCAGCCGATCTCCCACATCTCAATCACTATGATCTTCCAGGACTATTAAACAATTTCTCAAAGGCTTATTTCTAACATTTCCTCCCGTAAGGCCTCCTCCTCCGCTTTGGCAACTGAACACTGTACTGTCTAAGCATATGAAGGATCCCTTCAAGCCCATCCACAAAGCTGACATCAAATTTCTCTTCTGGAAGCTGGCCCTCCTCCTCGCCTTGACCTCGGCCAGAAGGGACAACAGGTGTATTCTCCACACAAACCCCAAATTCTTTCCTAAGGACCCTGCAGACTTTCACCTTAATGAACCAGTGGTTCTCAAGTCCTTCTTTCCGAATCCTGCAACCTGAGCGGAAAGAACACTTCACTCTTTAGACGTTATAGGAGGATGGCTTAGTATATGGTGCACACTTATTCAAGTGATGCACCTTGCACTAAACCAGACAACCCTTATGGTGATTTTAGTGGTCTTTGATAACCATAGAAAGCTATCAAAGTGGTAGCTGTGGAGAGCAGCCTTCAGGCTTATCTTGAAGGAATGTAGAGCAGCTTGTTTTACCAATTTTAATCAATAGTGTAAGTTAAATGAAAAAGAACCACACGGTGTGTATATAAAAATAAGTCTATTTATTACACAACACACTCACTAACACATTGGTATATCTCCTACCTGGAGATATCAGTGCAATATACAAGAATACTTTGAAATAATCAGGTAAGTAGCACAAATATACATTGGTCTCCAGGGGGAAACTAAACCATATATTAAGAAAGTGGAATGCAAACTGCAAAGGAGAACGGGATTTGGACCAGAAGACTCAGAGAAGTTGGGCAAACAAGGAATGACCCATGGTAAGTACCCAGGAACCCCACAGAGGCTGTGTTCAGAGTGAAAACATAGCTGTGTGCCCGATGGAAGTCAATAGAGAAGTTGCGGTTGCAGTTTTAAATAAGAAGGACCCTTCCCGGAGGATCCCGAAGAAACCCTTTGGAAGACAGAAGGTTGGAGAGCCACCCCATCCGTGGATGCCCCAGGAACCAGGTTACCTGTACGAGGGAAGCTGGGTGCATAGGGGTGAAGTGACGTCGGAATCTGTCATAGAAGACAATGGGAGACTTTGAAGAAGATGCCTCTGGTGAAGACTATGAAGGAGTCCAGTGGAATCCAAGGGTGGATTCTTGAAGTGGAGAACCTGCAGGCAGAGGGGACCGAGTCTATGCCACTCGGAGGTGACCAGGAGGCACGGAAGCACAATACCCACCGATGTTGGGAGGTTCAGAAGAGACAACGGTGACATTATCGCTGCAGCTTTGAGGACCAGGCGACGCTGAGGAAGACCAGGAGCCGTGCATGAGCTGTCCCACATCAAATGTCTGTGTCTAGGTGGTCGGTGTCCGGCGGGAGCACCAACAAGCCTTGGCAGCTGCAACTGCCGTGGAGAACGAAAAGGAGCAAACATCAGGACCAGCAAGGTCCAAGGGACTCAACAAGATCAGGAGAGTCAGAGGAGGCCCCATGCAAGCAGGGGAGCCTACTGAAGCAAAGAAAGACCCTCGACAGGACCCACACGCCGGAGGCACAGGAGTTGCAAGAGGACCTCAAGCAGCTCACCAAAGTCGGAGGCTCACAATGCAGGAGATGGATGGAGGCCTCTGTTCTTCAGGAAGTGAGGTACTGGAAGCTGGAGCTTCTTGCAGCCTGAAGAGCCAACAAGCCATGGCAAAGGCAAGTCGATGAGGTGCACAGGGGTTCGGTCCCAGCTGCCCCGACGAGGGATACTGTCCTCCAAATTGCAGGGAAGACAGTTCAGGCCTCTAGGGAGCCACAGAACCACCACCTGTGTTGCTAAGCCTCAGGATGTCTGTGGGACGTCCAGAACAGCAGACCGGTCAGCTTAGTTGCGGTGCCTGCTGATGCAGGGGAGTGACTCCTTCACTCCAAGGGAGATCTCTTCAGGTGTCCTTGGTGCCCACAGGCCTTTTGGAGAACCTGGATGAAGCACAGACAATGCAGAAGACTTGAAGAACAGCGAGACCAGGAGCAGCAGGAGTCTTACTAGGTGCAGTCTTGGTTCCAGTTGAAGTCCAACGAAGTCCAAGTGTCCAGACAATTGAAGAGTGATGTAGTTTCAGGGTTGAATCTGGTCCTACGACGAATCTGAGGACCCATCCACAGGAGAGCCCTTAAATACCCTTGAGAAAGGATTGGGACGACTTGGGGTCGCTCCCAGATGAGGATCTGGACAGAGGGAAGGATACTTCCATGTCCTTTGTCCAGTTTTGTGCCAGAGCGGGAACCAAGGGTTCCTTAACTGGTTTAAACTTTAGTATGCAAGGAGGGCACCAAATGTGCCCTTCAAAGCAGTCTGGTGGCGCTGGCAAGTGCCCCCACCCCAGCCCAATACAGCAAGTTCTGTCTGGGAGGTGGTCACACCTCCCTGTGACAGGAAACCTATTGTTCTACCTTCCCCTGCTCGAGCCTGGCTCAGCAGCAGGAGGGCAGAATCGCTTCTGTGGTCGGCAGCAGCACTAGCTTGCTTGCAGACCTTGAAAGGCTGTTACCTGGAGTACATGAAGGTCCCCTAATGGGGCCCCCAGTGCATGGGATCATACTTCCAACAATGGAATTGGTGTTGGAGTATGATTCCAACATGTTTGATATCAAACATGACCAGGTTTGACCCAGAGAACATGAACAACTACTGCCCAGTCTCCACACATCCATTTTTAGGCAAAGTCATTGAAAGTTGCATTGCGTCCCAACTCACGTCACACATTCGAACAAACAACCTCCTAGACACTCTCAGGTTTCTGCCATGGCCACAGAACAGAAACTGCAATCCTTTAAATAGTCGATAACTCCATTAGAATCCTCGACTCCGGTAACTCCTGCCTCTTGGTCCTCCTGGACTTGTCCGCTACATTCGACACGGTCAACCATCTGGACCTCCTTCGCACTCTTGAACAATGCAGGAGTTGAGGAGGCACAGTCCTCAATTGGTTCTCCTCTTACCTAGCCAACTGCTCAAAAAATGTGAAAATGGGCAACTTGTTCTCGAGACCAGTCAATGTACAGCAAGGGGTCCCTCAAGGCTCGATCCTCTCCTCGACCCTCTTCAACCTATACCTAGAACCTCTGTGTAGGAGGCTGGCTTAGTATATGGTGCACACTTATTTAAATGATGAAACTTGCCCTAATCCAGGCAACCCTTATGGTGGTTTTAGTGATCTTTGATAACCATAGAAAGCTCTCAAAGTGGTAGCTGTGGAGACCAGCCTTCATGCTTATCTTGAAGGAGTGTTAAGCAGCTTATTTTACCAGTCTAATTAGTAGTGTAGGTTAAACAAAAAAGAACCACGTAGTGTTTATATAAAATATGTCTATTTATTACACAACACTCACTAACACATTGGTATATCTCCTACCCAGAGATAACAACACAAAAACACAACAATACTTCAATTGCAATGAGGTAAGTAGCACAAAATACAGTGGTCTCCAGAGTGAGACCAAACCATATACTAAGAAAGTGGAATGTAAACTGCAGAAGAGGACGGGACTTGGATCAGAAGACCCAGAGGAGCTGGGGACACAAGGAACCATCCAAGGTAAGTACCCAGTAAACCCACCGAGGCTGTGTGCAGAGTGGGAACACAGGCAGGTGACCAATGGAAGTCAATGGGGAAGTCGCTGTTGCAGTTTTGCTGAAGAAGTTCCCTGAAGAGTTCCCTTGACGGATGGAAGGTTGGAGGGCCACCCTACCCGTGGATGCCCCGGAGACCAGGTTACCTACACCAGGGAAGCCAGGTGCATAGCTGTGAAGAGACATCGAAAACATCTGTAGACGACAATGGAAGACTTTGAGAAAAGTGCCTCTGGAGAAGAAGGTGAAAAAGTCCGGTGGAACCCAAGGATGGATTCTGAAGTTGAAGAAACTACAAGCAGAGGGGACAGAGTCTATGTCACTGAGGCTTCCAGAGGAGGTCTCTTTCTCTTAGCAGCCTGTTTGGCTAACTTCAGAGCAGCTTTGGCATCTGTGAAGAGGTGTTGTTTGTGATCCAGGGAGATCTGCAACTTGGCAGGGTACAGAAGAGCGTAGGGAATTTCGGCTTTCTGGAGTAGACGCTTCACAGGCATAAATGTGTGATGGGCCGCCTGCACCGTCAGCGTCAAGTCCGGATGAAATGAAACATTGCTGCCTTGATATTGGATGGAGCCGCGCTTGTTGGGCATTCTTAATATGACGTTGCGATCTCTATGGTTCAAGAGATGAGCCACTATGGGTGGGTTGGCGCTCCGGGAGGTGGTCGCGGCCCCAGAGAGCGGTGAGCACGTTCCACAATGAAGACTGTGAATAGTCAATCCCCAAAAATGTCCTTAATTAATGTTTCAACAAAGTCTTCCATTCGTGTGATCGCAGTGGATTCTGGAATCCCGATGATTCGAAGGTTATTGCGCCTAGAGCACTCTTCAAGATCTTTTTTGGCTTTGATGATTTCCAGTATTTTGTCCATGCTCAGTAAGTGTTCCTTTAAAGCCACCTGCATATCTTCAGCATCTGAGATGTGGTTTTCGAGATGAACCGGCCTATTCTCTTGAGTATCATCCAGTTGCTTGACCCGCTCCAGTCGGCCGGCCAGGAGGTCCAATTTGACGTCAATGGCCCTCAGGCTCAATTATACATCTATGAGGATTTCTTTTATGTCCAATCTTGAGGAGTGGCCTCTGCTGGCTGCTCTGGTGAGGTCTTGGTATGTTTGTCCTGGTCCGCCTGATGAGTGAGGCATCTACTTTCAAAGGAGAGGTTTTGTTGCTTAGCGTCATGCTTCCCCATGGCAATGGTGGGCCTTATGAGTTCTGAGTGGGTAGGACCACAGCAGGAAAGGCAGGAGGTGGTTCGTGTAACTGGGTCTGCTCACACAGTGGTGGGGGAAAATGAGGTACACACCGGTGGTCGGCGCAGGCAGAGCAGGCCCCAGCAAACAAACAAACCCCCCACGATAGCCGATTGCAATGTAGGGGCCACTAATTTTGAGAAATGGATCAGTCAGGCGGTAAATGAGCTGGCCCCAGAAGAAACGAAGCAACCAAAGAGAAGGCTAGCCACGTCCCCTTGGTACTCAGCAGAACTCAGGCTAATTAAAATTAAATGTAGACGCCAGGAACGTGTCTGGAGATCCGACTATAGCATAGAGCACAGGAATTAATATAATAGAACCCTGGAGGAATATAAAACTGCAATAAAACAGGATAAGACGGTGTATTATACCAATAAAATTCAAGAGGCCACTAATTCCTCCAAGGAACTTTTCAAAACTGTATCAATCTTAGCCAAGTGCCCACGCGACACGGCGTTTGCACCTGATCAAAACTTCGTAGATAACATGGCTCTATTTTTCCAGAAAAAAGTCCAGACAGTCTACAATGAACTTGAGAACACGCTAGCAAATACAGGGAAGGACAATAGAGGGCCGAGTGAGGATCCTTTAACTCAATACAGCTTGTCTCGGTTCTCACTGCTGAACGAGAAACAGGTTGTCAATCTGCTTGCACAAACTAAGTCCGGCTCCCCTTTAGATCCATGTCCCCCCTACATACTACACTTGGTCCCGGAAGAGATCAGTGTATCCTTGACCCCTCTTTTTAATGAAATCGCCACATCCGGGGTCTTTCCACAGATATGGAAAAAGGCCAGTATTAGACCCATCCTGAAGAAAGATTCACTAGATCCTTAGGGCACCAAGCACTATCGTCCTATATCCTGTCTCCCATTGCCCTCTAAAATTTTAGAGAAAGCCATGAATCTGGAGCTGGTGGAGTATTTGGATTCCAATAATATTCTGGACTCCACACAGCATGGTTTCAGATCACGGCACTCAACAGAGTCAGCATTGATAATGGCTACAGAGGAGATCCGCAAGGTCATGGATGAAGGAGAAAGAGCTGTTCTAATTTTACTCGATCTAACGGCCGCTTTTGATACCGTAAACCATAGGGTCTTACTGCAGCGGCTGAAAGCAGTGGGAGTCAAGGACACAGCTCTAACCCTACTCACGTCCTTCCTGGATTCCAGGGTTCAACAAATTTACTGGGACGGCATCCAGTCAGGAGAGTTCCACCTCCCATGTGGGGTCCCTCAAGGATCAGCCTAATCCCCCACACTGTTCAATCTGTACGTCACACCACTAGCTAAACTGATAAAAGATCAAGGTCTAATGTTAGTGTCGTACGCAGACGACACCCAGCTAGTGGTGTCACTCACGCATAGCGTGGAAATAACAGCAGAACGATTCCGTAACTGTCTCACAAGATTGATGGCTTGGATGAACTCAAATTTTCTAAAGCTCAACACGGAAAAAACCGAGGTAGTAGAGTTTGGCCAAAAACCCTCAATCTGGAATCATCTATGGTGGCCTCCAGAAGCCGGCACCTGTCCTGTCCCGGTGCCTAAGGGAAGGAATCTAGGCTTCTTGATTGATAAGGAGTTAACACATGCCCCTCAAATTAATCAAGTTACTTCGGCCTGTTTTTTCATGATCAAGGTCCTACGGAAAATACTTCAGTTTATTCCTTTTTCTTTAAGGAAAACGGTCGTAGGAGCCTTGGTTCTGTCGAGAATTGATTACTGCAACGCGCTGTATTTGGGAGCTGGGGCAAGACAGTTTTCCAAACTTCAGTCACTGCAGAACGCTGCCGCAAGAATACTGCTGGACCTACCTAAACACCATCCGACGTCTAGTGGCATAAGGCAGTTACATTGGCTTACTGTCCGACGGCGTGTGGATTTTAAGGCCTTATGCCTAGTACATAAAGCTGTGTACGGAGGAGGTGCGGCGGATATTAGGCCCCTCTTTCCTCGGTATGTGCCAACACGTACACTAAGGTCTGGCAGCTTGGGGCTGGTATGCCTCCCTAAGACAAGAAGAGTCCGATGGGGAGGAAAGGGATTCTCATTCCAAGCGGCAAAGCTATGGAACTCCCTCCCCACACAGCTGCGACTACAAGCCAACAGGATCCTGTTTAGGAAGTCATTCAAAACTTGGCTTTTCACTAAATCCTAGATTCGCAGCAGCCACACCCTCATCCTCGCTTAGCGCCAAGACGCCTCGGCAATAGTGCGCTTGATAAATAATTCAGTCAGGGTGTTGAATCTCAGGAGCCCCGCCACTCCCCGGGAATCCACCACACCGGGGGGCACGAGCAGGCTCTAGAACCTAAGGCCACCAGCTCCATCACACCACGGCTACCAGCCTCACCTCGGCAGGTGGGTGTCAGTGTTGATGTGTACTATAGCCCTGCGTGCCACCTGTCCTCTGTGCACACAAGATAGTTTTTCAAATGTAGGCCATCTGAATGGTGTGGACTAGCCCCAGGGCCTGAAGGATCACAGGATCAGCTAGCAGCCCATCCAGGAGGCCATCACAGGTGTATTCAGGGTACAGGGTGGCGAGTTGGGGGTCGGCAGGTGGGCAGGTGATGTAGCTGGCTGCGCGCAGAAACGGGAGAGCCCCAAGCCAGCAGCTCCCCCTCGGTGATGAGTGTGGCAACTGCAAGGGCGTAGGTCGGCACCACAGCTTGTCAGACAGGCGAGACCAGCGCAGGCTGGCCCTGGCCCTGGCCCATGCCGCAGTCCAGCCACGCAAGAGGCGGGCCCGCCGCAGAAGGCCTCTGCACTACGTCCGCCGCTGCACCAGGGACAGTCCGAGGTAGGCCGACCCCTCTCCCCGTGATAACGCCCTACCATGCACAGCAGCCTCTCCGGATCCTCACAGCCTCTCCAGCGGTGGCTCCGCAGTTCCCCGGCGGAGCGATCATGGGCTTTACAGCTGGCCCGGGGGGGACACAGGTGAAGTGCGCAGCTCCGGACCCAGTCGTAGGCCACACCAGCTGCGGCCAGATCAGGAGCTGAGGGCCGGCAGTACAGTCGCAGGAGCCCTCAGGTAGAGGCACCCCTCGGTCCGCTCCTGGTCTTGCCCCCCAGCATAACCCTGCCGAGCAGGGCAAGCCGCCCGCATCGTTTGGGGAAGGCTGCAGGCAATTGACTCTCTGATCCCGTCCCAGGTGTGGGCGATCAGCCACAAGTTGCACCAACAGGATCGGGCAGTGCAGAAGAACACTGTGTCAGAGAGAAATGACCCCGGGCAGCCCTATTATTGTCGGATTAATACTGGATTGAGCGTTCAGCCAGCAGAGCCTCTCTAAAGTGTCCATCTTGCAGCTCGACCAAGCAACACCCCCAGCTCTCAAGAAATTTTCCCACATTTCCCCTTCCCTGCTAACCATCCAATGGCTTCCCATTGAAGCTCGGACCTAATTCAAAACAGCCTCCATTACCCACAGAGCGCTGCACTCCTCTTCACCCTCCTATCTAAATGAGAAACTGAAAATCTCTGAAGCAAATAGTCGTTCCAGAAATGCCCAATCCCTGCTCCTGGAACCCCCCCATCTTCAGTAGAGAACGGTACACAAGCCAGTCATTCTCTGGTAGTGCCACAAGAATCTGGAACTCCTTACCTCCCTCCCTTCACCTAACAACCTACATAGCTAGCTTCAAAAAGGACCTCGAGCACCTCCTATTTGACAGACATCTGGGTTAATCACCCTTGACCATACCCAAGTACTCTTTCCTCCAGGATACGAACTTCCTTCATTGTGTGACCCCACCATCTTAATCGATGCTTGAACTGTGTACGTCCCTTGTTAGTCGACTGTATTTGTACTGGTCACAGCTTCCGATGCCTACTGTTGTGAAGCGCTCCGATGCCCTTGGGCCACGTCCGCACTATATAAATTAAAAAAAATAATAATAAAATAAAAACAGCAGGTGCTGCCAGGCACTTACTTAAAGAAAACAGCCATAGTCCCGCTATGCAACTGCCTGAGTGCCACCTAAAAACACGAATGAACTTTCCAATTAGAAAAGGGGCGTAGATTTGGCAGTTGCTGAAAGAAAGAGAGAAAGGACTCAGACGAGCAGGGGGAAAACAGGCAGAGACTAAGGAGAAGAAACAATAATGACGGACTCCATAATGACGGACTCCTGTCGGCAGTGCGAGGGCAGAGCAACAAGAAGAACAAGCATGTGCAATGCAATAGGCCTCACATAAGCGATAGTTTGAGCTATTGGCATTGCAAATGATCATTTAAATTATAAAAAAAAAAATTGTCAAATATTATCCAAGCAGTAGCATGAGTAATAGTTGAAAATCCAGAAAGCAAGGAAAGGGTGCTGTACCCCAGGCTGTTACTAGGTTTCTATGTGGAGTTGTAAATGGCCCTTTATAAGCCGCATAAGGTACTGCACCTTTAATGAAATTATAAAGAGAAAGATTACAGCTGAACATACATTTCCATTTGTTTTTATTGGAAGTGAGACTTTGTTAGCTTGCGTGTTAAAAATTCACCATTATTGTCTATTTTGCATTTTACTTTTAATAGAAGTAATGGAAACGTATGACACAGCAGTGATTTTTTTTAAATAATTGCATTAAGGGTGAGCCAGGAAAACGTGGACTCTGCTTTATGCCTTCAGCAACTACAAACAACACAGTAATTAACTAAATAGTGCTCAGTAACTGTTGTGGTAATTCATTGTGAGTAACTCATTGAGCAGAACAAGTTGCAACACTAGCATACTAAAAAACAAAGAGTTTCTAGTGACTGTATATGCTTTTGGTAGGTGTGTGGGAAATTGGGTCAGTGAGGATACATTAATTAATGTATCATGGTAATGTACCTCCCTTTTACAAAAGCTGCATCCTTCCCTTAACCACATCAGACGAGATCACATGTCTTCTGGTTCATGGTGAACAACATACGTTCAAACAAGCATGCTCTTCTGAGAACAGGAATTTATAACAGTTGCTTGAGCTGTGTCTGTAGACATATGTTAATGCCAATCCTTCACTGTGTCTTTCTGGATCTACTTTCTGATGCATGCAACTGTAAACCCCATTGGCCACTCCTGCAGCAACCCCACTGCCAACTCCTGCAACAGCAGTGTGTGCTAACACCATTCACCTGGCGCAAGGTCTCAAGAAGTTCCAGTCTACTTTCAGTTAAGTATTATATTTGGTTATCACACAGACCTTCAACGTGCCTAATGACAACTTGAGCTGTGAGATTTCAAATCACTCCATGGATTTAACTCCTACTGATTAGGCTCCTCAGTAGCATTACCATTCACTACCATTTTATCTGGCACGTTCCTGCAGTAAGAAGTTCTCAAATTAGGCCCAGGCACAAAATATGAACAGAAGCCCTTCCCACGTCCAGCATTCCCCATTGCTCCTCCAGTTCATTAAAGAGCTGAAGATATTTATTTACAGAGCACAGGATAGATATGCATAATTAGTATCTCATATATGACTATATGCTAATACTTGAATACAAACAGTATTGGCTATCAACTGGACCTTTGCCATGAAAGTGACTTTCTGCCAGGCCTGATTGCTTAGCCAATAGCAGTGTGTATGCTCCGGCTTTTTTTTTTGCTGTCACAATTAAAAAACAGACCTACAAGTGCCATCCTGTTTAATGTTGGTGGCAGAAAAAAACAGAACCAGTTCATAATACATGCACGTGTAGAAGAGGGAGAATATGAATAAGAAACAACGTGTGTATGCCTTTTACAGAAATGAAGGAGCGAGGAGGAACTTTTGTGGACAGGTGGAGAATATGTGCAGAAGAGCCTGGAAGGACTTATGTAAAGAAGGGTGGGAAAAGCAAGGCAAACATGCAAATGATCTAATGTACTGACAGGACGGATTATAGGGAATTATTCCTAAATTATACCTTGTCCTGTTGCTCTCGCAGCATCTGCTCCTTCAGTCCCTCCAGCTCCCTGGGGAGCCTGTTCCGCAACGACAGCAGCTCGTGATGCAGTTCCTGCAGCCCATCCCTTTGTGCCAGGTACAGCCTGGCAAGAGTCCTGAGTGCTCCGGCAAGCAGGGCCAGGAGAGGCTATATGAATACATGGAGCTGTGAGGAAGAGGGAGCAGCAGGCCGAGATGCGGGGATCCGTGTAGAATTAACTTCCTCACTACTGCACGTGGAGGGTGTTCCATGGCCACCTTTTCCCTTCGCTCTTCCCCTGCTGACAAGATGGGTACGACTATTTGCACCCAAGTTAAGCTGTCTTTTAAAAAATGCACCACCTGGTCTTAACACCTTAAGCAACGGAGTATATAACTTGCCTCCAAGGGATGGGCGTCAATTTAAGCAATAAAGCAAAGTGGGAGGATAGAAAAGCGAAAACACGGTTGTTTAAACAAGAAGCATATATAACAAGCAATGGCATAGCCAATAGGTCTCGCCTTTGGGGCCTTATAAGTGTTTAGCCAGAGCTATTGACTTTGCCAATGTCTTCAAGCTGTGCTGTAGAGAAGTGTGGCTGCTATGCAGCATGCTGAAAAGTTATAATTAAAAAAAGTGTCAGAAGCATTTTTGTTACTTTATATATGACCAAGAAGGCATTATGTAAAACTGAACGACCATATTAAAAAAAGAATTTACAATAAAAAATTCTCAGTTTTCTTTTGTTCTTGCAATGCTGGCAACTTGTTTCTGCCTATTGCAATGGTTGTTTGTTAAAGCTTTTTTTTTGAGGGGGCATAAACAATCGGAGGGTAAAGGTTGGGAACTAGTACCTGTATTATAACACTAGCAGCGGCCAGACGCTAGGGGAGAATCAACAGATGCCAGATTCCGAGAGCAGGCTGAGGTGGTGCTGAGTGATGCTGAGGTGGTGGTGGTGGTGACTGTTGCGGAGACGATGCTGAGGTGATGCTGAATGATACTCAGGTCTTGCTGAGTGATACTGCTGTGGTGCTGAGCGATGCTGTGGTGGTGCTGAGCGATGTTGTGGTGGTGCTGAGTCATCCTGTGGTGGTGCTGAGTCATCCTGTGGTGGTGCTGAGTCATCCTGTGGTGGTGCTGAGTGATGCAGTGTTGGCCCTGAGTGATGATGTGGTGTCGCTGAGTGAAGCTATGGTGGTGCTGAGTGAAGCTATGGTGGTGCTGAGTGATGCAGTGTTGGCCCTGAGTGATGATGTGGTGTCGCTGAGTGAAGCTATGGTGGTGCTGAGTGATGCTGTGGTGGCGCGGAGTGATGTTGTGGTGCTGCTGAGTAATGCTGTGGTGGCGCTGAGTGATGCTGTGGTGGCGCTGAGTGATGCTGTTGTGGCGCTGAGTGATGCTGTGGTGGCGCTGAGTAATGCTGTGGTGGCGCTGAGTAATGCTGTTGTTGCACTGAGTGATGCTGTGGTTGCACTGAGTGATGCTGTGATGGCGTTGAGTGATGCTGTGATGGCGTTGAGTGATGCTGTGATGGCGTTGAGTGATGCTGTGATGGCGTTGAGTGATGCTGTGATGGCGTTGAGTGATGCTGTGATGGCGTTGAGTGATGCTGTGATGGCGTTGAGTGATGCTGTGATGGCGTTGAGTGATGCTGTGATGGCGTTGAGTGATGCTGTGATGGCGTTGAGTGATGCTGTGATGGCGTTGAGAGATGCTGTGATGGCTCTGATTGATGCTGTGCTGGCTCTGATTGATGCTGTGCTGGCTCTGATTGATGCTGTGCTGGCTCTGATTGATGCTTTGGTTGCGCTGAGTGATGCTGAGTGATGCTGTGGTGTTGCCGAGTGAGAGATAGAGTGAAGATATAATGCCCAATTAGAGAGGATGGTGAGAGAGAAAGAGAGAGAAAGGGTGTACATAGAATAAAGAGTGGAGCGGGATAGAGAGAGAGAAAGAAGGGGAGAGAGAGTGAATGAAGGAGTTTGAAAGAGAAACAGATAAACGGGTGAGAGAGAATGAAAGGCTAAAAAGATAGAGAGGGGAGAGTTAATTAAGTAGAGAGAGAATTAGAGGGGAGAGAGAGAGAGAAGGAGAGAGACAATAAGAGTGGGGGTGTGGAGTTTAAATAGAGTGAAGAAGTGAAGCGGAAAAAGTAACCTTAAATATAGCTTTGTGCTTTGCGCGAATAAATATTTTTTTTAAAAACAGAGTGAGACAAAAATACTGGTAATTAGGCTGTGACTCCCAATATAAAACAAATAGCGATATAAGGTGAAATCAACCCACTGAAGCAATATTTCGAACTAGACAAAAAAAAGCTTGCATTTCAATGCTAATCGCTGTTGTTTTTCATGTGACTGTAGTCCAGGGCCGTCAGTTGGTAATGTGAGCTGCTGCGATTGAAACATCAGAGTCCAGAGAGTTAATGAGCCATGACGAGGAAATGAGGAAGAGATAGGAAACCCAGATGGCAGCTCAGCTGCGCGCGTGCACGCCATCGTGAACGCAAGCTGGTCGCCAGCCGAAAGCCAGTGGGTTTGCACTTCCAAAACCCGCTTACTAAAACTCGGCCAGACCAGCGCAAGCGCTGGTGCAGGCCGAGACCTAAAAATGTTAAAGTGCCTTGCGACTCCCTCATGTAACATAATACATAATCTTCATCGCAGAAAAGAATTCCCATTCAACGAAGCAATTGAGAAAATAGCTCTAAATGCCCTGTTAGAAATTAAAATGCTAGAGGCATATTTTAAATTAGCATTTTTTGAAGCGTATTTTAAACTAAAGGGAAAAAAGCAAACCTCGTGGCAATGTCAAACCACATAATCTTCTGCCCCTGCTTCACTAATTAACCAGTTGAAGCCAATAAAGCAAGGAACTAAATCTGTTTTTTGTTTTAGGTACGATCAGCAATGGGGTTCTAATGAGTAATGACCCAGTTTTGGCGTTATATAAGTACTGCAGTAGCAAACTGAAAGACTGCTTATGCCACTTTTTCTGTAATTCTGACGGAGCGGCAGGGGTAAATTAAAGACTATGCTCGGCTTGGTTGTTTAAAACAAAGTAAACTGGGAGAGTGGGCTTAGGGGAAGGGCGAGGATCGGCTGAAAACATAAGCTGCACGTGCTTGTATTTTCAGCCGATCCTTGTTAGTTTGCAAGCACTTAACCGCTGAAAGCACAAGCACTACTTAAATAAACACACACCTTTTCCCCTGCGAGAGTGAAAGTGGTGAAAGCGGGTCTGGGGCAGTTGCAGGAGTACTGAGTGCAACCGGAGGAGACGCAGGCAGCGCCATGTGTGCTGCAGAGGCGGGGTCGGAGAAGGGAGGGGAGGGTTTGGCCAATATGGGGGGGGGGAAATAAAAGACAAACACCATGAAGCAGACATGCTAAGCTAAGAAAACGAAGCTAGGCACCTGAAACCAGAAGAAGTAGCACCTGCATTAAAGCAACAGAAGTGGACGGCAAAACAATCAGCGACGGCCAAAAGGAAAAATAAAAAAAACAGAAGAGTTAAAAGATCTTTTAACATGCCTGGGGCAGTGATTCCTAAATCACAAATTTCTTATCTCTTTCAGTCGTGCGCTTGAAACCTTATTTGAGGTCTGTGGAGACCGGTAATTACCGGCGCCGAGCGCTAGTAGAGTGTGACAAACAGTGAGAGCAGGCTGTGAACAGAAAAACACATTCAGCACTCGCCAAATAACAAAACATATAAATAAAGGTTGTGCTTTTAAAAAAAATTACATTGCAGCTATCATACCCAGTATGTTGCTTTTCCTTACCCAACTTTCTTTGGCTGATGTTTGCAAGCATCACTGTCTGTGTCACTCTGTCCAGATGGAATTCTTTTTCGTGCTTTTCTGTGACTTCACTGCGAGGTCATCTGTGCCAGTGTGATTAATTACAACATTTCCTCTGGCTCAGGGCGGTAAGCTGAGAAGTTCACGCGTTGTTAATGGTACGTGATTTCGCTCAGGTGACAAAGTGGGAGAGGCAGGGGGTCGGGCTCTGAGTCTCTTACAGCATAGAAAATAACAAGTTAACTGCCTTGATCGAACAAAATCCTCTCTATAGTAGAGAGAACTGGCAGTAGAAAAAAAGTTCTTCCAAACAATACATATGCTGTGAAAGTGGAAGGAAACTGTACTCAGCCGGTGCTCCTCAGCCTTCTACGGAAGTGAAGTACTGGCTGCAGGAACCATTCAGGAGGCAGAAAAGACGATCAACACTGGAGTCGGCGTATGGTAAGTAGGAGGTGGGAAAAAGTGGTTTTAGTGATAACAACAGGTCTTGCAGACAGCGCAGATGCTCGACCTAAAAACGGGGGGGAGCAAGCGAGGAGGGAGAAAAGAGCGGAGGCCACGGAGACAAGGAACCACGTACAGGCACCACTGGAGAGACAACTGCCTTGGACAGAGGAAACCTGGGAGGAGCCTGGAACCCCAAGACACCTGAGAAACAGAGAGGCCAGAGGTTGAAGAAGATGCTGAGAATATTGAGGAGGAGGAGGACAGCTAGTCCGAAGACTGGTGGATGCCACCAGCAGTCGTGAAGCAGCCCTCCACAACTCAGGAGAGTTGTGGCTAACTGGTTGAGTGACAGTTAACCCTGTAGAGGGAAGTGTGGTTGAGGCCATAGGGTTTTCTTTTTTTTTCCCCTTTTCTTTCTCTACCCCCGTGTTTACCATTTCCCCTTTTTGTTAAGGGTGGAGAGATTAGTAGTGAAACTGTTCTAGATACACCAACCTACCTGCCTTCTCGCTGTGTGCCCTTGTTTGCATCCCACCAGCTTTATTTGTGGTGAAGGTTTCAAGGAGCAAGGGAATCTCCTAATCAGTGAAGGGAAACAAACAGCATCCTAATTGGGAAACACTGATACTACTCTGATTTACGCAAAGATACAGTTGTTTCAAGCATGCTCACAGGATGGTGGTGGGACTATAAATCAAGAGCTAAAGTTTTTGTTTTGGTGTAGTTAAAGAAAGCTAGAGAGACATTGCTGTCATAACATACAGAGATATCTAGATGTTCTGGTGTATTTTTTTCCCTGAGCGTGCTGACGGCATCGTCCCAGTACTAGAATAGTCTTTATTCAGCTTTAAAAAAAAATAAAAACATAAAACCACATAACATATAAATACAAACAGTAAATATACATGTGCATAATAACTTGAATAAAAATCGCATCAACAGCCAATGGCCAGTCACAGCCGCTATTCATGGGCCATAAGTAGTACTAACTATAAGTTAAAAAAAATACAAGCTAAGATAGACTTTAACAGAATCAATCAGGAAAATTCAACTACAACAATATTCAAATGCATAGTGAAAAATAAAACGCAGTGCAAGAAGGACTGGTTTATCAGGTAGCCAATCACAACTACAATCAATATCAAAATTGAAAGACACTTTTGCTGTGGTTAGAGTATATTCATAGAGAGGATGCAATAAGAATAACAGCAATTCTAATTCCATTTGGTACAACAACCTCTGGATGTTACATAATTAATACATCCCTCCTATGGCTGCTATTCCTAAGTACTTGTGTCTTAATCACCACGGCTAGCAAGGATATCTAAACATCACAAGTACAAAATAAACCTAATTGCAAATACTGTTAAATTATTAATCAAAACCCACTCTCAGACACAATTCAGAAATCAAATTCAAACAGTATTTTACTGTAATTAGAATAGAAGCTAGACTAGGCATAAAGAGGGATCGGTCAGCATTTTTCAAGTACATGTGCAATAAAATTGGAATCAATCCTATTTACACCCGTTACAGTACTCATAGAAAGAAAAACTAGACATTAGAGAGTGTTCAGTCAACATTGTTCCAAGTGCTTGTGCGATAAAGATTATAACCAATCCTGTTTACATCTAATAAAATAGCCATAAAATATTTAAAAACAGTAGAATAACCCATTTAGTGCATTCCTCCTAGACGCTGATCTTGCTTTAAAATTTTACATCTCAATCGCTATGTATAAAGTAAATGTCTACACAACGCAAATACAAGCATGTTAAAAGTGTTATCACTTTTTAGTATTCTTATGACATCCATTAGATGTACTATAGATAAAGTACGACAAATAGGGATATTCCAGGTCTTCCTCAGTTTGGTATGAGGGACAAAAAAACAAACTATGACTCAGTGCTTGCCTCACATAAAGGGCAGTAAATAGACCTTTATTGCCTCCATCTGCTTCGTTATTTATTTACAGTCAGAGTTCCATATCTGAATTTCAGGAAAGTTGATCTAGCTTGCGGTGGTTAACTTCTATCCAGAAACAATTTGAAAACCGGGTATTAGAAATGGGGTCTCTAGATGGCAGTCGGTATGCACCCTGTCCAAGTAGAGACCCTCACTCTAGTCAGGGTAAGTAAGTTACACAGCTAAGATAACCCCCTGCTCACCCCCTTGGTAGCTTGGCATGAGCAGTCAGGCTTTTCTCACAGGTAATGTGTAAAGTATTTATACACATTCACAAACACAGTGAAAACATTACAAAAGGACTCCACACCAGTTTAGAAAAAGAGCCAATATTTATCTGAGTAAAACAAGACCAAAACCATACAAATCCAACATACATAAGTAAAGATATGAATTGTGCAAGAATAAGCTTAAAAAAGCAGTTCCTGGTCGCCAACCAAGATGGCCGAATAGACCCAATCCATTGAGGCTCCACGTCGAATGCTCAGAAAAATCACTTCTACAAGCGGTACAGGGCAAAATACCACCATACAAATGAGACATCGGGGCTAATAATACTTGAGGCTCCGGTGGGAAGGCAGCGAAACAATATGCAGTGGGCGGATGGCGTTGGAGAAACAGCGTGACGGAGAGGCCTACACACGACGGTGCTGCCGCCACAGGGTAAAACAAAACGAGCCCAACGTAGTCGGCAGAGATAGACGCTGCCAAGTCTGCTGGGCCACCGCTGAGCTCGATCGGAATTAAGTAGGAGGCAGCACCGAGGATGTGCAACCTCTGAGGGGAGAACATACAGTGCATCAACGGGCGCGGACGAGCTCATGGCAGCGGCGGGTAGAGGCACCGGTTATCCCAGCATGCCGCCAGTGCATCATACCGCTCAATGCGCCCAGTCGGAGCACCTCGTGAGGAAGAAAGGGGGAGACCGGCTCGTCGAGGGATGTTCCAGGCCCGGTGAGTGGGAGGGGGGGGGAGTCTGGGAGTGGCGATCCGCACAGGCCCGTGCCTGACACCCTGAAATGGCGGCCGGCCAGCTTATAGACAGAGCAGCGGAGCGAGTCGGCCCAGTAGGCACGCAACGGCAATAACTGGCGCAAGGCTCAAAGAGGAGAGTCAAGGGGGAGCATTACTCCCAATAAACAGGAGCGCCGGCAGTCCCCGTAGAGCACTCAGAGCTTGCCTGACTTCAGCATGGCGGCAGTCAGCAACGATACACCTATGAGAGGGAAGATGGCGGGAGACCAGGGGCAGTCAGACGCGCTCCTCCACATACAGTAGTGGTAAGGAAGATCACACCCGCTTTTTCTGGGAGGACCATACCTATGCTGGCTCTGGTTGGGGCACCTCGACGGCTGCTGACAGGTCACAGTCTCAGCGCTAAAAGGCATAAATCGCCTACTGCCCAACCTAAGGAGAGTGAGATCGGAACAAATGGAGGAAGGGGCTAATCTACAGAAGTAAGCAGACACCATTGTGCAGGTGACCTCTGGGATCTGGCGGGAACAGACCCGGTTGGCGGCCTCGAGGGGCCTTATCGTCAGTGAGCCACTATATAGAGATAAGCAGGGGACAGCCATAGGAAACAGTGACCTCCAGGACACAAACTTGCATAGACAATAGCAATATCCTCCTAACGCAAGCTCTAGACTATAGCAACCTACCTGTTGGTCAGGATGATCGGAGCTAGGAGAGCCTGTCCCGGGCCTCCTTGGGTGGCCTCTGGCGTTCACTGCACCTGCGACCAATACTGGAGGGTGGCGCCCACTAACGCTACTGACCCTGTGCCACCCAAAAAGACGCAGGCAAACAGAGTCTCCAGCTATTTCTCACCCATAGAGACAAGAGGACCTAGTGAAAGAAGCAGCCAAACGAACGACATGATGCTCACTAAAGAGGAACTCATAGCCTCGTTGAGAGATTTCAAGAAGGAGCTGAGGGATGAGCTCAAGACGGACCTGGAGGGCTCCCTTGAGGTACCCTGCTCGGACATTCAGGCCAAGATCGTGTCCCTGCCATTAGGATGTAGACTCAGTGGGCTCACGTACACTGGATATCGAATCCAAAGTGCAAGAACTAGATCGACAGGGATAGAAGATTTGATGAAAGCACTTCACAAGCAACTGCACGCCACTATTTTGAAATGTGAAGACCTTGAGAACAGATCTCGGAGGAAGAACGTACTAATCAGGAATCTAGAAGAGGGAGCGGAGGGCCCAGACTTGGAAGCATTCGTCACAGGCCTGTTCAGGGAGGTCCTTGGCCTTAGGAGCATGAAGATTAAGATAGACAGAGTTCACAGGCTGGGACCTCCAACCCTGAGAGGAAACAGACGACCCAGAGATATCTTAGCCAAGCTTCACTCCTTCAAGATGAGGGAGGCGGTGATTCAGGCAGCAAGAGCGAAAGATGAGGTCACCTTCCAGGGATTCACTTGCTTCTTATTCCAAGATGTGGCGCCGGCGACTTTGATACGCAGGAATTAGTTCTGACCAGTTGCAGAGAAGCTGCGCTGCGACAACATAAAGTATCACTGGACATACCCTTTCAGTCTCGCTTTCTCTTTCCAAAATAAACAACTCCATGTCACCACTTAGGAGTAAGCGGCAGAGGTACTGGGTCTGCCACCCAACAACGACCAGACCGCAGAGGGCACTTCGAATGCCACAGGAGGTAGGCCTGATGAAGGCAGGGGCGAGCAGTGGCAGATCCAGAATCGTCAGAAACAGCAACGGAGGAAATTGACCAGATCGACAGAGGAACGGTATGCTAATGGGGGGAGTCAGATCGGACAATTAAGAAGAGATTCTGACATTGGTGGCGGAAGATGCAAGAGACAATGAACTGTACTAGCATGCATAGATACACGGAGTCACCCCGCACTCAGATCACAGCATAGCAATCTACGGCAAGGCTAGAGACCAGTAGTGGCCAGGAGAAGAGACAACCCTGTAATACCTTATGTCTGAAGCTAAATTTAGTGATTTATCTAGAACTAAATTGGCTCGCCATACGCGGTAATGGACCAATACGTTCATAATAAGTTTAATACAAAGGACTGTTGAGATGCAAAAACTGGGGTTTTGGGTCACGTTGACCCTACATGTTCCAATTCAAGGGTTTGAGGTTCTTTGGTTTTGGGGTGCATGGGTGCTAAAGCCTTTGAAAGAGAGTAGATTGGACCGGAGCAGGAGTTACACACAGCAAGGTTACCGGGAACGCAGAGGGGCCCGGGGAGGGGTGGGGGTGGGCACACAGGAGGAACGCACGCAATAGAGGCAAAAGCAGACCACACTACACTCTAGGTGACAATGGTATTGAGCACATTCACATGGAATATCAAGGGGCTTAACTCACCAGCCAAACGACAAAAATTATGGAAATACCTCTTGGACCAGAGACACGATGTGGTAGCCGTACAGGAAACGATCAGAAGAACAGCGACTAGGACACAGGGCATACCCGCTTGTATACAGATCTTCAGCTTCGACTAACCATAATGAGGTGACCATATTTTTCCACAATTCCTTGAAATTCCAACCAGAGGACAGCAAAACAGATAAAGAGGGTAGAATGGTCATGGTCAAAGGCTGGCTACAGGGTCGCCTATGCACGTTTGCCCCCATATATGCACCTAATTCTAATCAAGCCGCATTTATGACATCTTTCCTGTCGGCGTTAGGGAGATTCGCCGAGGGGGAGATTTTTTTAATGGGGGACTTCAACCTCACATGGGATCCCGACCTCGATAGTACGCAAACTCAGAGGGCGACCTCAAGTAACTTTACTAAAAATCTGAAAACAGAATTCTCCTCTATGGACCTGAGAGACGCCTGGCGCACGCTCGGTCCTACTACTAGACTACACTTTTTTTCCCATTCGCACAGGTCATACTCTAGAATTGATTATGTATTTGTATAGGAAATTAGCGCCGGAGTTGCAGGTTGCTTCTATACACCCGATCACCAATTCTGATCATGCCCCAGTTACACTGACTCTGGCTTGGGAAGCGGCGCCACCAAAACATAGACGGTGGTTCTTCCCCGCAGCACTGGCGCAAGACTGTCTGCTGTGCAATGAATTACGGAAAGCGATCATAGACTATTTCCTTCTAAATGACCCCTAAGATATGTCTCCAGCTACAAATTGGGATGTCTTTAAGGAGGTGTTCAGGGGCAGATGTATATTTCTCAACTTGACACTCAATACACGAAGGGCCCGAGAATTATTAGCACTAGAAACAGAACTACTGGAGGCAGAACAAGCACACAAAAGACACCCGATTCCTAGTTTACAAAGAAAGGTAACAGATCTTAGGGGAAAGTTAAATGCGATTCATAACAACAGGGCTGAACTCAGTCTTTTAAGGTTAAAGCATACAACATATGAGAAGGGAAACAAGGTGGGCACACATTTGGCTAAGCAATTACGACTCAAAAGAGAACGAGAATATATTGGAGACATTATGCTCACAGGGGGAGGCAGAACGTCAAAAGAACAGGAAAAGGCCCAGTCTTTTAGCCATTTCTATAAAACCCTATACTAGGCAGATAGCTATGATGAGGCAGCACAAATTCAATACCTGGGGAGGTAAACCTCCCGAGGGTTTCAGCAGGACATAATGCACTGCTGGGGGAACAAGTTGATGCAGAAGAGGTCAGCAGGGCCATAGTCAGTCTTAAACCGCATAAATCTCCCGGGCCCGATGGGCTGACATCCCACTTCCATCAAACATTCGGGGCAGAAATAATACCACAACTAGTGAACCTATATAATTTGTTTGCGGACTTGGGGACAATGACCGCATCTATGGGGGGGGCATCATCTCCGTATTGCCCATGCCAGGGAAGAACTTACACCTATACAGTTCATATCGCCTGACTGCTCTCCTCAATCTGGACGCAAAAATATACACAAAAATCTTAGCTAGCAGATTGGAAAACATGTTGCCAGATTTAATACATTCAGACTAGTCAGGGTTTATAAAGCGCCTGCAGACACATGACAACCTACAACGGGTCTTCCACCTGGTGGAGAAGGCAAATTAAAAAAATCACTACCGGCGGTCTTGTTAGTGTTAGACGCCAAGAAGGCCTTCGACCGAGTAGACTGGCCCTTTTTATTTCGCACACTGGTGAAGTATCGATTTAGCAGTTTCATAGTCATGGTAAAGGCCAACTATACCCGTCCAAGTGCCCGGGTGTTAGTCAACGGGGTGAGCTTGGATACATTCATACTATAGAGAGGGATGAGACAGGGATGTCCTCTCTCCCCACTATTATTTGCCCTAAGCATCGAACCCTTAGCAGCAAAAATACGCAAGGCACCCAGAATTCAGGGTATATCGTTTGGCACAGACAAGCACAAAATATCTCTTCGCGGAGGACATGCTGCTATCGGTAACAGACCTAGAGTCGTCACTGGCAGCAGTGATGGAGGAGCTCAGGTGATTTGAGCAGGTGGCGGGCCTCCTGGTCAACTTCACAAAATCATATCTGCTCAATCTCATATTACAGCTGAGGGAAATGGAATAATTGGTGGGCTCTACCCCCTTTAAATGGTCTAAAAAAGACATCACATATATAGGAATAAAGATAACCCCCAGGCTCCAAGACCTCTACAGAGCAAACTATCCACGCTTTCTTCAACAGCTACAAGCAGACTTCCGCAGATGGTCCCCCCTGTACCTCTCATGGATAGGCTGCATACACGCGGTCAAGATGACAGTGCTGCCCAAACTTCTATATCTCTTTCATGGTCTTCTGGGTTCGAGTTAGATTGGAGGTTCCTAGCTACGTTAAAATCAATGACTATTCGCTTCATATGGCAGGGCAAGGCTATCCTATAGACAACTCCGTCTCCCTAAAAACAAGGGGGGCTAGCCCTATCGGATATGCATATATACTTTAAAGCTGCCCAGCTATGGGTGATTACGGAGTGGTCGACCTGGGAGTCCGACAAGCATTGGCTGCATATGGATAGGGCAGTAGCGGGGAGGTTCATCTGGGAATTACGTTGGAAACCTAAAATAGAGCGTCCACCCAATGTATACTTGAACACACCTACTAAAACGTTGAAGGTGTGGGACAATATCCATAGGTCTGCTCCTCTGACTACATCCCCACCCTCCTTCACGCCTATACACTATAATCCTGCGTTCCCCCCGCACAGACACCGGGTCCCTTCGATGCATGGCGGGAAGGGGGTTGTCTTAAAATCTCTGATCTGTTCCCCCAATGGGATGTATTCACTTTTGAACACTGCCAGAGGGAGTTTGTCCTGCCAGCCACTGAATGCTACCACTACACACAACTCAGGCACTGGGTTTTGGGGACGGGGTTAGAGAGGCGACCAGGGAGCTCACACCAATAGAGCAGCAAGTGAAGACGGGGATTGGCACAAAGGGAACAATATTGCAGCTCTACAGGATACTACAGTCCACACTATATACTACCCAACCTTGACACAAACTCTTCTGGGAGCGCACCTTGGGGATGGAAATCTTGGACAAACAGTGGGACAAACTGTATATGGATATTCATAAATTCAACCAATCAATGGGAATGCGTGAGGCTCACTACAAAACTAAAACTAATCTTCCGTGCTACCTCAGACATGTGCTGGAGGAGATGCGGGCTCCGGGGGGATTTTAAGTATATCTGGTGGGACTGCCCGACGATTATACCATTCTGGTCAGAAATACTGGCACAAATTAAATGCATCTTGGGATTCCCCATACCGGAAGACCCGGGCTGGACACTGTTAGGCCTGAGGTCAGACACTCTCAAACGTCAGACAGTTGGGGATAGATCCATAATGTGGTTATGCCTGGGGGCATCGAAGATGGCTGTGGCATGGAAGCAGGAGGCCGCACCGAAAAAGAAGCAATGGCATTCACGCTTATGGCAAGCCAACACTATGGAATGCATGGCGGGCGTGATAACAGACTCCTTCAAGAACTTCACTTACATCTGGGGCCCGCTAGTAGAATATTTATCGAAGTGGCTCCCTCTGTGTGCTTGCCCAACCCGGACCCGGGCACTTCATCTCTTTCAGTTTTAGACACTCCAGGTAAGGTGAACCAAGAAACACAGGTGACTCCTCATGAAGGCCAGTTGGACATCTCCTAAGCTCAGGGATATATAGATGAAGGCTCCGTGCACCCTTACAGTCGGGGTGGGGTGAGGGGGTGGGGGGAATGGCTTGTTGGGAGGAACTTTGCACATCTGCTATATCATTATGAAGCAATGATGATTTAGCTCACTTCCTCAGAGAGCGGCAACTGTGTTATTATATAGATCTAACATATTGAATAATAGGAAGTGGACTTCCAAGTACAATGTTGTGCAATGTTTGAAAAATCTCAACAAACATACAGTTGAGAAAAAAAATGCAGTTTCTTGAAGTCGATAGTGCCAATCGCAGCTATAGCAGTGTCGTGAACAACATAAATCCAACAGTTCAGTGATACAGCGTCGGACAGACCCGCAAAACAGTACCTTTGGAAGTAAAGAGGCCTCGGGGACCTTGTGATGAAATATCAAGATGAGGCGACACCGGCAGGCATCGGATCCGAAACTTGGGCAGTAGTCCTTCAGACCTTGGAGTTGCACGCGCTGGGGATGAAGCTCCGCGATGTCTCCGTCAGGAGCGCTGGTGTCTGTGCGGTCGGGGCTGCGATGTCATGGTGGTCGATGCGTCGTGCTCTTCACGAGCGGTGACCACAGCTTCGGTGCAGGCAGTGGCATGCGTCAGTGATGAGCGCGGTTGTCGGTAGACCTGGGCTGCGATGTGAGATGGGGTGATGCGTCGTGTTCTTCACGAGCAGTGCCCTCAGTCACAGAGTAGTCAGCAGCTTTGGAGACGAGGTCGGAGTCAGAGTCGATGGTGCTGTCGTCAGTACCCCAGGGGCTGCGATGTCGTCTAGGCGATGCGTTGCGCTCTTCACGAGCGGTGCTCTCGGCTTCGGTGCAGGCAGCAGTGTCAATGACGGCGTGAATCAATGTCGTCAGTGAGCCTGGGGCTACAATGATGTTGCAGTCTGTTAGACCTGGCATTTCTTGGCGTGGTTACCCCTGACTTTTTGCCTCTACCTCCTCTATTCTTTGATGCTGTGATGGATTTCGTTTTACTGGCTTAGATGCTTTGGGCACTTTGCCACTGCTGATCAGTGTCAAAGTGCAAGTGCTCCCTGTATAAAGTGTTATGGTAATTGGTTGACTATTATTCGCTGGGCGGGGGGGTCATCGAATATTCTAATTTGTCGAGGGGTAAAGTTTTTAACTTTGATTGACACATTGTTAAGAAAAGCGGATCTTGAACATATGAACTTGGCTATTAATGAGTTGGAAAATCCTGCAGATATATAGTCATAATAGGGTTAATAATGAGTTGGATGGAAAGAAAGAAGGGGAAATGTTTGTACATATTTTGACATAATGATGCATTTTATCGTGAATTTGTTTTAACTTCACATTTTAGTAATTTTAAGTGTTGTTTTTTATGGTTGTAAAAAACCAAATAAAGTATTTTTCTTTCTTTCTGGTTGTCCATAATTGGTATGTTTGTCTTACTAGTAAAGTCCCTATTAAAGTGCACTATGTGTGCCAGGGCTGGTAATGCAAATGCTACTAGTGGGCCTGCAGCACTAATTGTGCCACCCACACAAGTAGCCCTAAAGAGAGATCTCAGGCCTGCCACTGCAGTGCCTGCGCGCAGTTTGTTAACTGCCTTGTTGTCCTGACAAGTGCACCCACTTGCCAGGCCTTACCCTTCCCTTTTTATGCACATCAGACACCCCTATAGTAGGCCCAAGGTACCCCCCTGGGCAGGGTGCAGTGTATGTGAAAGGTAGGACATGTACTGAGGTGTGTACCATGTCCTGACAGTGAAATACTGCCAAATTCGTTTTTCACTGTTGCAAGGCCATCTTGCCCATAGGACAGAATGGGGAATGCTGGGTCCCATGTTTCCAGCATATCTTCCCATGGGCATAAGATGGAGAGATGAAGTTTAGTGTGCCTGCGTTCAGAATTTAATAACACATCTTTCTATGAAGATGGTTTTTAAATTGTGTGTTTAGAAACCACACTTTTAGAAGTGGCTGGTTTCTTGTCCTAACCATCCTGTGTGTCTCTGCCTGGTTGTGTATTGACTGTCTGGGTTTGGATGTGACAGGGTCTGGGGAGTGTCTTGACACCAGAGAGGAGTAGGTGAGACAGCACAGGCTGGCCTGCATTTGGTGTAGTGGGAGGAGTAGCCCCTTTGATGCGACGAGGCCTGTGCTGCTGCCACAAAGGAATGGCTCCACCCCCTGCAGAGTGTCTGAGGCCCAGACCCTCACTATCAAAGGAAAAAGGTGCGCACTGGCAGGAAGACACCCAGAACTGGTTTGGACCGGGCTCAGAGCCCCCTGAACACAAAGACTTCAAAGGCATTTAGGGGTATAAATGTAAGAGCTGAAACCCCTGAACTCAACACTGCAATCCAGACTGAAAAAGGATTGAAACTACTTCGTGATCAAGAGGAACCTCTGCCAAAGGAGAACAGCTGAAGAGACTGAAGAGAAGGACTGCCCTTGCTGTGTGTTCTGGGGCTGGCCTGCAGTTTGCTGATTTGACTAATGAGAGGACAAGGGACTTTGCTGTGTCCCCCTGCTTGAGAGGACTTTGCTGTGTGCTGTGTCCTGAAGTAACTTGTCTCCCAGGGCCTGAGGAGAGCTGGTCCCCTGTTGTGGAAACTCAGGAACATCAAAGTTTCCAACCGTGTCTCAGCGACGCTTGGTGCGTGTGCTTTTGCACGCCTGAGACTGCCGTGTGGTCTGTGGTGCTGTTTACGAGGTGCCCCGTGACCGCATTGCTCCCGCAGCGTGAAACATCATCCACGCTGCTGCATTGCTGTTTGTGGCTCGAGCCGTCATCGTAACTGAGGCTGTGAGTGAGGATCGCCGCCGCCGGCCCGAGCCGCAACGTGCTAGAGGATTTCTTGAAGCTAAGGAAGCTGCAAGGCGAAAGCGATCGTGATCGTTGTTCGCCAAGAGGAATCTGCCCAAGATCGTCAACGAAGGAGAAGGCAGCGCCGTAACCCGTCCGGCTACAGCGTCGCCTAGCAACGGAGCTGCAACGTTGTCGGGGCTGCCCAGCAGGACGTCCGACGAGCGGAGAGAGAGAGCGAGGCAGCGCACCCCCCAGGTAAGGCTTGGACTCCGGTCGGGAGCCGCAAGCGTGTGTGGCCTGGGGAGGCATGCAGGAGGAGTACAGGAGTGCTCTGATCTCTCTCTCCTGCTGCACCGCGTTAGACGCGCTGAGTCCCCGAGCGGCCCGTACCTGCCCAGCAGTACCGGGGCCGCCTCTTTAAGCGTATGACAGTTGTCTCTGCTGTTGGGGCCTAGTGGCGCCCGAGTTGACCGCGCAGATTGGCTTATAGCATTATTCCCTGCATTACGAACTGCCTGATTCTTGCATTACGAACTGCCGGATTCTTGCATTACAAACCGCATTATTCTTGCATTACGAACTGCCTGATTCTTGCATTACGAACTGCGTTAGTCCTGCATTACGAACTGCATTAGTACTTGCATTAAGGACTGTCTTATTACTGCATTACGAACTGCATAGCATTGCATTAGGACTGCATTAGATCATCGAGAATTGCTCATTAATACCGCAAGAACCTACAAGTGATTGTTGGCCTAATAACCGGCAAAGGGAAACATTACGAATACGCATATGTTGGTATTTTATCGTTTGGTCTCATCATATCCCTTTTGATAAAGATACTGCTATTTTTATAAAACCAGTGTGGTGTCCATTTGTGGTGTTATCACTGTGTTACTGGGAGTGTGGTTGCAAATACTTTACACATTGCCTTGGAGATAAGCCTGGCTGCTCGTGCCAAGCTACCGGGGGGTGAGCAGGGGTTATCTGAGAGTGTGTCCCTCCTTTCCCTCACTAGAAGCAAGGGTCCCTATTTGGACTAAGGTACCTATCTCAGCCAACTAGAGACCCCCAGTTCTAACACAGTCGATGCGTCGTGTTCCTCACGAGCGGTGACCGCGGCTTCGGTGCAGGCAGCGGCCTTGGTAACGGCTTTGGGTTTGCTTTTCTGGAGGTTTCATCAAAATCACTCAATTCTAAGCACCCAGGTCTGGTTTTGGCACCACTTGGCAACACAGGACTCACAGCAAAAGAGTGCCAGTGCTGTTATCAAGATGTGGATGAAGTCTTTGATATCTCTGAGACTTTCAACAGAAGGCAAGCTCAACTCAAGCCCTTTCAGAAACTTGGAAAGCAGGATGTAGAAAGCAAAGTCCAGTCCTTTCACTGCCCAAGACAGAAGCAGCAGGCCAACACAACAAAGCAAACAGCAAAGTGGTAGTCCCTCCTGACAGCAACACTTATGTTTAGTAAAAGGGACAGTTCGGGCCTGGCAAGTGGGTGCACTTAAAACACAAAAACAGTGAGGAGAGGGTCCAAGGGAAGAATTTAGAAACCTGCGAGAAGTGATTCCCCATATACAATAATCACAACACAAAACGTCTTGGGTCTGTCATGAAGTGAAGTAAAAAATGTGTCTCTCAATAAAGCTCCTCTGGGGAGCAATCCCTTTCAGGACGAATGCCCTCACCCACCATAGGTGGCATGCTTCATCATATGGGCTTCTCCTCCCAGTGAGAAAACCTGGTCTCACTGAGGGCTACAACTCCCTCACTGTGAGGTAGGAGCTCTGGGATGTTTTCTTAAAAGTCCTAAGATGTTTTAAGGATGCTAAGATCCCATATGTGAATGCTAGGCGTTGTGAGGGTGCAGCGCTGGATGTGATTGTGACAATAAATGTGATTCTAAAACTACCTAGTAGGAACAAAAAATTATTTATTGGCTTGTCCAAACTGGCAGGATTAAAAAGCAGTGCAAAGCAGTGTGAATTAGACTGCTAAGTTGGCATGGTCGGTCGACATGTTTCAGCCTATTTGGTCTAAAAAGGTATCCAGGCTTTCATCAGGACCATAAGAAATAAACAATGCTGCTGCATATGTGAAAAAATAATAAAAATGACAAAAACAGTGATATCAAACCAGTAATCCAATTGTTTAAGCTCGGTACTACTGGAACTTATCTGTAGATGTGAGACACAAAAAACACAGTGCAACAAGTCAAACTACATTGCCATACAATATCGTTATTGTCAATGTGTGATGGACGAGTGAAAAACATGTCCATAGAGTACTAACATAGTACCCATTATAATACTACTTACCCAAATCGATGGATAAGTAGACCCACCTCTACCTGGTAACAACTCAGGGAAGGGGGCCCGCTCTGCAAAACAACAAAGGGCATGTGTCACTCATTCCTTGTGTGTAGTGTGAACACGTCTGGATACAAAAACAGTAAGTGTTGGAGGTAAAACTCCTCAGTGACCAAGATATAACAAGAGGACTCCACTAATCTTTCAAACAATGGTACTGATGGACATTGCCAGATGTAACTTGTTATCAGTGCAAGAAGACATCATGCTCGAATAAGGTTGTGTATGTGCGCGTTGTATATGAGGCAAACTAATGTAAAATGATTTTAAGTGCATGGCGCATAACAATTCATCTGAGGGTGCCTCGTAATTAGATAGCACCCTATCCCTCTCATATGTAATGTAATGCATGTGACTACAAGGGTGTATTGTAATCAATACATTAAGGAAACAAGTAGGTATTACAGTACAGCGAGCTTCAAAAATGATTGAGAATGCGCGCATTATCTGTAAAGCAAACTGATATAGAATTATTTTTGGCGTGTGACGCACAACAATCTCACTAGGAAGTGCCTCTTTTAGAAATGGCACGTTAGCGCTCTCACGTGTAATATATATCTGCAAAGATGTATTTTGCTAGAATGCATATTAGCCACAAAAATAATAAGTGCCTTGCTGAAAATTATATGTATAAATATACCGAATGTGATTTTGTCATATTTACTCCTTGCCAGATGTTTTAATTACTGTCAGCATCACTCAAAAAAAGTCCAGAGGTATTCGCTACTATTGTTTTCAGCCTGATTTCATACAAATAGGCATATATCTTGTTTACAGAGGATATGCGCTTTTACCAAAGGATGTAGATCTATCTTTGAATACTATCTCTTGTGGTGTCCCTACGTATGATATCCCTCGCCATAATGCCCTGCTTACCTCTCCGTCAGTACCCCGTTGTGGTACATGAGCTGCAACCGGAGGCACCGACGGGAGGATTTTCTCGCATTTAAATACCCAGATGAATGCCCAGTCATCTTGATGAAGGACCCCAAGGTGTCTGTCGTGTTTACCCGATGTCGTGAATGCGCATGCGCGGGAATTAGTGTTTCTCATTTGCGCGTAAGCAGGTTGATTATCCGGTATCCTGCTCATTTTAGCGCGCATGCGTGATAGGTAGTGTTAAGTTTCCCACGCGTGCGCACTATGATACTCTTCGCGGTGCGCACGTAGAGCTGGTATCGCTCAATCCTAGATTCTTATGATTCTGTAGGTACAATTATGAGTGTAGCAATCATTTAGATGTTAGCGAGAAGTACGCCATGTATTAGTGTCATAACACAGTGTTGTATTCACTATGACACTTTTTACTTCTTACACTGCTCGCTTAATACTGCACGCTATCTTCCTAATAGAAACTGTATTCACTTGTTTGATATAAGACCATCAATGACACTGTGCACACCATTGTATGCCTGAGTTTTAAAGGATTATGCCATCTTTATGTCATATCCTGACTCATATTAAGCTTGTGTGTTTCGAGCACATGTGGGCCTTACTATCTGGTTACCCAAACCCCTGATTACTATAATGCCTTAGACCAAGTCTAAAAACTAGGTCCTGTTGATGCAAGTCATGTATATCATTTGAAAATGTTCTCTAGATATCGAGGCGATTAAGTCTGGGAATGTATAGCATTTATATTCCATTTAGAGTATGATCTCCTATATGTTATAGGCTAAAGACCTCAACTCATAATCACAGGGATAGCCACGGAATCTCTTCATTCAGTCCTGAGGTATCTGTCTTCAATCTGTGGACCCAGCGCTGTTCTTTGCGGAACAGAAACTTGGATATATCCGTGATATGAGGTGGGATAAAAGGTTGTTCAAGGACTGTCCAACGCAAGTCATTTGCTTGATGGTCCATATCTAGGAAGTGATTAGTCAACTTTGTAGACCTCTTCCTGCAACGGATCGTGCTTTTATGCTCCAATATTCTTGTTTTTATCTTGCGCGTGGTCATTCCCACGTAGCGCATACCACACGGACAAGTAATTAGGTAGATAACCTTTTCACTGTTGCAGTTAGTATGTCTGGACAAGGACCAGGGCTTGTTTGTGCCTATGTCCACCTCTGTCATATGCAATGTTTGTGGGCAGACTGCACAGACCCCACACGGAAAGTGTCCTTTAACTGGAGGAAGCCCCCACAGGGATTCTTGGTCCGAAGGCTTGGGTTTGCTCAAGGGCCTCGTGTGTACCACTTGGTCTTTGATGTTTGTACTCCTTTTGAAGGCAAACAGAGGAGGAGGTATAGGTGCTCTCGCAACGTTCAAGATCTTCCAGTGTTTAAGTATGCTCCTTTTAATTTGGTTTGAATGGCTGCAAAACGTGTTCACACAAGTAAGCCTGGGTTCTGCTTCTTTAGATGGAGCCACTTCAATCAGTGACTCCCTATTATTGTTGGCAGCTCTTTTCCGTGATCTGCGAATCGTGTTCTTTGGATACTTCTTCTCATTTAGGTGGGTACTCAGGGTGCTGGCATGTTCATTGTATTTCTCCATAGTCGAGCAATTTCTTCGTATCCTCAGAAACTGCCCGAAAGGCAAGTTCTCACGGAGAGCCTTCGGATGATAGCTGTCAAACGATAGCAATGAATTACGTGCCATCGGTTTTTTGTAAAGTTCAGTGCTGAGTCCTTCACCTTCAGGGTAAATCCGAATATCTAGAAAAGGCAAACTGATGTTCGAGAATTCAAATGTGAATTTCAGAAAGTTATTTCTAGTGTTTAACCACTGGTGGAACGATGTGATGGTGTCCGGGGTGCCCCGCCAGACCACAAACACATCGTCTATATAGCGTTTCGAGACCCTTATGTGTTTATCAAAGGGATTGCTATCTTGTAAGACGATGGTTTGTTCAAAGTGATGTACATAAAGATTAGCCAGGCTAGGGGCAAAAATGCTGCCCATAGAAGTCCCGGACGTTTGCAGGTAGAAGTCATCTTCAAACTTAAAAAAGTTCTCTTTCATCGCTAGGCGAGCGCATGTCATGATGAAATGTACCGGAGTGATGCTGTCCATGGTACTAGAATTCAATATTGACTCGACTGTGGCCAGTGTTTCGTCCTGGGGTATCGAAGTATACAGGGACTCGACGTCAAAAGAGACCAGATAGTCTTACTCCAAGTCAAAGGTAGTCTGGTCCAAGAGTCGTAAAAGATCCTTTGTGTCCTGTATGTAGGTCGGCATTTTTAGCACGAATGGTTGCAGGAAAAAATCCACGAAGGTTGAAAGAGGCTCAAGTAGAGACCCAATCCCCGAAATGATGGGTCTCCCTGGCGGTGGCAGTAATCCCTTATGTACTTTGGGAAGTACATAAAAGTACGGTGTTACTGGATGGGATGTGACCAGAAAGGCTGCTTCATGATCAGTGATCCAGCCTTCCTCTTTCGCTTCATCCACTATTGTTTTGATTTCAGTAGATAGTCGTTTGGTGGGGTCCATCTTCAGTGGTCGATAGGCTTCTCTATTTCCAAGCTGGCGTAAACATTCAGCTCTGTACGTGGAGGTGTCTAAGATCACTATCGCACCCCCCTTGTCAGCAGGTTTAATGACAATATTACCGTCTGTAGGCAGCTGTTGGAGTGCCAGTCGTTCTTGTCTAGGTAGGTTTTGGTACTGTTTTGTCTCCTTACCTAGCAAGTTATTCACATCATGTAGTACTGCCTTCTCAAAAGTGGCAACCTGCGCTGGAATCAAGTGAGCTGGTGGGTTAAAGTTGGACTTAGGTCTTAAGCTCGTATTCTTTTTGTCTTCTTCCTGTTCGTCCATTGGTTTGTCTACAAAGAATGAGTGTAAACGAATCTTCCGGAAGAAGATGGCCAATTCCTGTCTGATCTGAAAGGAGGCGCCTCCGTACGTCGGGACAAAGCCTAAGCCCTTCTCAAGGACTGAAGACTCGGCTTCCGTCAGTGCTCGTTTACTCAAGTTCATGATCAGATCGCTTCGTGGCTGCTCCCTGGTTGCACAGGCGGCTTGGCCATGCTGCGAGTGGTCCTTGACGTTACTGGTGAGTCCCAATGTACAGAGGCTTGCTGATTTCTTCTGCGGCCCCTTGATCGACCTGGGCCAAATCCTAAAAAAGGCTGCGCAGGTATCATGTTGTTGTATTGTGGAAAGGGGTACATCGGTTGTTGGAAAGGAGGTTGTGGATACCCATATGGACCAGGGGGCCACCACTGTGTTGGTTCTTGGTCAAATTGCCGTCTTCTTCTCTGGCCCCTGCCTCGTCTATTGGAACCCCTCCAACCTCTCTCTTCATGTGTCGAGGAGTCTGAGTCATTTGATTCGTCCTCACTTGCTGATGTCGAATAGTTGGACCCATATCTCCTCCCTCTCTGATTGGTTTGCGGCGATACATAGGAGTCGCTAGTGTAAGGGTACACTTTGTCGAGTGCAAACTTTGCAAGGTCCTTCTTGAACTTCACTATTTTAGTTGCTAATACTGAGTATTTAAACTCTTTATTGTTCTTATTTGTTTCCTCTGCTTGTTTCTTGTATACAGAGGTCACTAGCACTGATCTAATCTGGGTTTCTAGCGCTTGTATCTCTATTAAGATGGTATCTGCTATGCGTTTGGCTGTATTAATAATCAGTATAAGCCAATCCCTCGTACACCGCCAGGTGATGAGGGACCAGTCTTTCAGAAATAATTTGTCTTCAAGAAATAACCGAGGTGCGTTAGTAACAATCAAACCTGTGGGTGCACAGTTAGCTCTTAAGTACTCGGTCATTATTGCACCATGTATGTATGTGCGTGAATGGGAGCGCTTCAGTATCAATAGTTTTGTCCAGTCATCATTAGGAGTGGAACTCGTACTGGGGGTACTATCCAATATGCTCGGTGCTAAAAGTATGTCACGAGCAGTAGCTTCATCGAACGCCAGACCTAACAATTCAGCCATTGTTATTGGGTAGGGACCAACTGATACAACGTATCTACACAAGGGATATCAACCCCAACACTTATCTAGTAGAGCGGAGAGTCCCCTTAGTTCTGGGACTCACATTAAGGTATAGTAACGGACCCGCGGCCGTAGCCGTACAGTAATTGAAACACAAAACAGTGAGGAGAGGGTCCAAGGGAAGAATTTAGAGACCTGCGAGAAGTGATTCCCCATATACAATAATCACAACACAAAACTTCTCGGGTCTGTCATGAAGTGAAGTAAAAAATGTGTCTCTCAATAAAGCTCCTCTGGGGAGCAATCCCTTTCAGGACGAATGCCCTCACCCACCATAGGTGGCATGCATCATCATATGGGCTTCTCCTCCCAGTGAGAAAACCTGGTCTCACTGAGGGCTACAACTCCCTCACTGTGAGGTAGGAGCTCTGGGATGTTTTCTTAAAAGTCCTAAGATGTTTTAAGGATGCTAAGATCCCATATGTGAATGCTAGGCTTTGGGAGGGTGCAGCGCTGGATGTGATTGTAACAATAAATGTGATTCTAAAACTACCTAGTAGGAACAAAAAATTATTTATTGGCTTGTCCAAACTGGCAGGATTAAAAAGCAGTGCAAAACAGTGTGAATTAGACTGCTAAGTTGGCAAGGTCGGTCGACATGTTTCAGCCTATTTGGTCTAAAAAGGTATCCAGGCTTTCATCAGGACCATAAGAAATAAACAATGCTGCTGCATATGTGAAAAAATAATAAAAATGACAAAAACAGTGATATCAAACCAGTAATCCAATTGTTTAAGCTCGGTACTACTGGAACTTATCTGTAGATGTGAGACACAAAAAACACAGTGCAACAAGTCAAACTACATTGCCATACAATATCGTTATTGTCAATGTGTGATGGACATGAGTGAAAAACATGTCCATAGAGTACTAACATAGTACCCATTATAATACTACTTACCCAAATCGATGGATAAGTAGACCCACCTCTACCTGGTAACAACTCAGGGAAGGGGGCCCTGCTCTGCAAAACAACAAAGGGCATGTGTCACTCATTCCTTGTGTGTAGTGTGAACACATGTCTGGATACAAAAACAGTAAGTGTTGGAGGTAAAACTCCCCAGTGACGAAGATATAACAAGAGGACTCCACTAATCTTTCAAACAAGGGTACTGATGGACATTGCTCGTGTGAAGTGGGTGCACTTGCCAGGTCGAAGTGGCAGTTCAAAACTGCACACACAGACATTGCAGCGGCAGGCCTGAGACATGTTTGCAGGGCTACTCATGTGGGTGGCACAATCAGTGCTGCAGGCCCACTAGTAGCATCTGATTTACAGGCCCTGGGCACAACTGGTGCACTTTACTAGGGACTTACTAGTAAATCAAATACACAAATCATGGATAGCCCAATCACCAATACAATTTACACAGGGAGCACTTGCACTTTAGCACTGGTCAGCAGTGGTAAAGTGCACAGAGTCCTAAAACCAACATAAACAGGTCAGAAAGAATAGGAGGAAGAAGGCAAAATGTTTGGGGATAAACCTGCAAAAAGGGCCAGGTCCAACAATGGGTTACTCTTAAAATCTAAAAACCTCTCAGTTAAAGCACCAGTATCAGGCTTACGCAACCGGTTCTCCTGAATATAGTTCCAATATCTACTCTTTAACTGGCCCAGTATATCTTCCTTAATCCGATGAGGATTGTCCCAAACTTCATGCAACCCTAGTTTATTCATCCATGTTTTAATATGCCTGAGCCATGGTATTAGCTCCTATTAATCCTGGGTTTTCACTTCTATAAATGCTTGCCTGAGGGAAATTGGAGACTTACCAGTCCAAACCCTAGGCCAGTATGCAAAGGGTTTAAGAACTGCCTCATGCATTACATTCTTTAGACCAAGATCTAATTGCATGGATGTAAGAGGGGCACTCTGAGGCAACATAAGTATAGATCTTATAAATCTATTTTCAGTTTTTTCAAGCCCCCCTATTTGTTCCATGCCCCAGATCTCTGGTCCAGATAGAACTGCACCTAGTCCTCTGGCACGAAAAATTTCTAGGGCTGGTGATATAGGTCTGTAATTTGAATGATTTACTTTTTTCACTACTGTTGACCCTGCGTGTTAGAGTCAGCTGTCTCTTAGCTGTTTGTGGTGCCCATGATAGAGTATTAGCAATTCTTACACCCAGGCAAAATCTTTGACTTGTTCTAAATAAGCTGATCCTATTTTAACCTTTCCTCTAAAAGCCTTATGTGGACAAAAAGCCATGAATTTGATTTTGGATACATTCATTTCCAAGCCATATTTTTCACAGGAGGATAAGAACCAATTAAATTCTGCAGGCTCATAGGAGTTTTAGAGATTAGTAGTGTATTGTGAGAAGCTGGCATGGTATATGGTGTACACTTATGTAAGTGGGCACCTTGCACCAGTCCAGACAACCCTTATGGTGATTTTAGTGGTCTTAGACAGCCTTAGAAAGCTCTCTAAGTGGTAGCTGTGGAGAGCTGCCTTCAGGCTTAGTCCAGAAGGAGTGTAAAGCAGCTTGTTTTACCAGAACATAATCTTGTTGATTATAGATTAGGTGAAAAAGAACTACACAGTGTATTTATAAAAATATGTATTTATTATATAACACTCACTCACACATACAGATATATCCTAGCCGGAAATATACACAATACTTTTCGATAGAAATAGGTAAGTAGCACGTAATACACAGTGGTCCCCAGGGGGAGAACTAGCCATATACTAAAATAGTGGTATGCGAACCACGACTTGAGTCAAGACTATACCCAGAAGAAGTAGAAGTGCTGGGGACCCAAGGAACCACCCAAGGTAAGTAACCATGAGCCCCACGGAGGCCGTGTGCAGAGTGGGAACACGACCGCGAGTTTAATGCAAGGCAATGGATAAGTCACGATTGCAATTTTAAAGAAGAAGGACCCTTCCCAGTGGACCCTGAAGAAGCCCCATGGAAGACAGAAGATTGGAGAGCCACCCCACCCGTGGATACCTTAGGAACCAGGATACCTGCACCAGGGAAGCCGGATGCATAGGTGTGAAGTGGCATCGGAAACCGCCGTCAAACTCCATGGAGGAATTCTGGAAGATGCCGCTGCTGGGGAAGGTGAAAGTGTCCGGTGGGACCCAAAGGTGGATTCAAGTCGAGAAGTACCTGCAAGCAGAGGGGAGGGGTCTATGCCACTAGGAAGTGACCAGGCGACCTGGAAGACGAATGCCTACCGAAGTCGGGTGTTGCAGGAGAGATGACGGTGACCTTGGAGCTGCAGCTGTGAGGACCAGGCGATGCTGTGGAAGACCAGGAGCCGTTCACGAGCTGTCCCACTTCGGAGTCCAGCGAGAGCAACAACAAGCCTTGGCAACTGCAAAACACGTGGAAAGCGAAGAAGGTGAAGTGTCAGGACCAGTAAGGTCTAGGTTACTCACCACAAGGAGGGGAGTCAGGGCAGGCCAGGAGCAATCAGAGGAGCCCAAAGAATTCAAAGTTGACCCTCAAAAGGACCCACAGGCCGGAGGCACTGGAGTCACGAGAGGACCTCGAGCATCTCACCAAAGATGCAAGCACACGATGCAAGTGATGCGGTGAGGATGAAGCTCTTGGTCACAGGAGATGCTTGAGGTTGGGGCTACTTGGAGCCCAAAGATCTTGGTGGAAGGAAGCCAACAAGCCTTTGCAACTGCAAGTTGACGCTGTGCACAGTGGTTCGGTTCCTGCAGCTCCGACAAGGGATACTGGCTTGGTGAGAGGACAGGGCAGGCCCTGAGGGATGTGAAGAACCACCACCTGTGTTGCTGAGCCTTCCGAAGTCTGTGGGAGCCCAGGATCAGCAGACCAGTCAGCTTATTTGCGGTGCCTGCAGATGCAGGAAAGTGACTCCTTCACTTCAAGGTAGATTCCTTTAGGTGTCTTGGATGCCCGCAGGCCTTGAAAGGTTCCTGTATGGTGCACAGGCACGGACGTTGCAGCAGACGAGCAGGGCTAAGAGATCAGGAGCAGCAGGAGTCTTCCTAGTTGTGACCATGATACCCAGTGCGAAGTCCAGCTAAGTCCAGAGTGCCCAGACGGTTGAAGAAGAAGTGGTGTCTGAAATGAATCTTGTCCCTCGACGAATCTAGGGACCCACTCTCAGGTAAGCTCTTAAGTACCCTAAGGAAAGGGGTGGGACGATTCAGGGTTCCCTCCCAGTGGAGGGGTCAGAGAGTGGGGAGGATACTCCCATGTCCTTTGTCCAGTTTTGCGCCAGAGCGGGAGCCAACGGCTCCCTGAACTGGTTTGAACTGGACTATGCAAGGAGGGCACCAAGTGTGCCCCTCAAGCAGACTGAGTGGCACTGGCAAGCGCTCCCACCTGGCCCCAATACACTAAACCGTGTGTGGGAGGTGGTCACACCTCCCTGTGACAGAATACCTTTTGTTCTACCTTCCTCTGCTCGAGCTTGGCTCAGCAGCAGGAGGGCATAATTGTGTCTCTGATCAGCAGCAGCCATGTTGTGCTGTCCGGGTCTAGAAGACTGGTACCGGGATCACTGAGGGCCTCCCGGAGGAGCTTTACAGTGCATGGAATCATATGGGGTATGATTCCAACATGTTTAATACCAAACATGATAGGATTCATTACAGCCAGTTTCGAGATGTCATTGCCTAATGACGCGGTGCCCCTCTACATGTCATATGGCTGTCTCACTTACAACCCGTGAGAATGGACTCCGTAGGCTGTAGGGGTGTCCTGCTCATGCAGGGGCACCCTCACACTTAGAACCGAGCACCCTGCCTTCAGGATTGAAAGACCTGCCTTAGAGGTGACTTATAGGTTTTAAGTGCAGTGACCTTAGATATAGGGAAACCTATATCTTTCGTAAGTGATGCTAGCACCAGCTTACACAGGCTGCAATGGCAGGCCTGTAGTTACAAATTGAGTGGTCTCCCATGGGTGGCATAATACATGCTTCAGCCCATGGTGGACCCCTGGTGTACCTATGTCCTGGGTACCTTAGTACCATATACTAGGGACTGATAAGTGTACACCAGTGTCCAATCTGGGTTGTACCTAAGTAATTACCATACCAATTTAGAGGAGAAAGCACAGAGACTGGGGTCCTGATTAGCAGGATCCCAGTCAGACTAGTCAGAAACAGCCTTACATCAAGCAAAAAGTGGGAGTAACCATAAAAGCAGATCCTACTTTCCTACATGTATCATCTGCAAAAAGCAGAACCGGTATCCTTTGATCTACTAATTTTGGGGGATCACCATTGCAGTCATATAGTGTCTCAGTGAGCCTGTTAATATATAGGGTGAACGGAGTTGGAGCCAATACGCATCCTTGTCGAACACCCCTATTAACATTTATACGTTTTGTTAGCTCACCTTTCCTATCCCATCTTACTTGGGCGCAGTTGTGACTATATAAACGTATTATAATCTTCAATATATTGGTCTGCATTTCCATATCTTTGAGTGCTGTCCAAAGTTTCTCCCGAGGAACTAGATCAAACGCTGCATGAGGATCAACGAAAACTACATTCATATGTTCCTTATTTAAGACCACAAATTTCCAAAGTATTAAAATAAAATGGAACACCAGGTCAACAGTGCTTGTGTTTGATCTAAAATCCATGTGGTGATGTGACAGAATTTGTTCCTTCTCCATCCATATTTGAATCCTCATCAATAACTGCCTGCTAAATAGCTTCGGTGAATTATCTGTCAGGCTAATTGGCTGGATCCTTTCTTGTGAATCAGCATTATTTTGGCACCTTTCCAGGTAGCGGAAATTGCCACCCCTTTCGCTATGCCATTGGATATCTGGTTCAGAATATAACCAGAGACAACAGATTCAAAAGAAAAAGGGATCTCCTTGTATTTTATCAAGGCCTGGGGCTTTTCCTTTTTTCATTGTATCTATTGCTGACATTGTCTCATCCAAAGTGAAAATAATCCAAGTTTCATTTTCCTCTTCACTGCCGCTAGTCGAATGATCTTTAGCAACCTCGATGCTCGCCATGTCATTCTGTTTTGAACATAATGTATTAAAAAGGTCTACCCATATTTGTGGTTGAATATAAAAATCTTCATCCTCTACCACCTGTGTTGTACCTTTGGTTAACAGGTGCCAAAATGACTTACTGTCTTTTAGTGTGGCTGCTCTAACCAATTCTCGCCACATCTCATCGTCACAGTTCTTCCTGGCCCTTAGTTGTATAATTTTGTATTACTTCCTTCCTTCAACTATGGCATCTCTGCTGCCGCTTTTAATAGCAGTCATCAGTTTTTTCCTGGCCAACCTGCAGTATGAGTCATACCATAATACACCATTGGAATTAACCACTATTCCTTTGAAATGCTGAAAATATATTCCCTGATCGATTTCATTAGTTCATTAAAAATACTCATGAGAGAGTGATCATCCCGTACTTGGTTAATAAACTAAACTCATAAGTGACTGAAGCATAAATGAGATAGGGTGTCCTCATTGGATTCAATGATGGGCCATTTTATCCGCCTCCTGTTAGTGGTAAGAGTAATGGGCACTTCTGTCGCTTGGGAAGAGTGGCTACAAGGAAAATAGGAATATGTACCAAGTCCAGCGCTAAGGCATTATGGTCGCAGTCATGGCATTCAATAACTCTCATATGTTCTAGGATGGGCCACAAAGGTAGGTTTAATGGGATAGAATCAATTCTACCTCTACTAGAGGCCCTCTTAAAGTTGTAACAAGCCCCTTCATCTGATTAGTACGTCCATTACAAGCTTACAGCCCATACTATCAGGCACATGCATCAAAGCTTTTTGTGATCGCAAACGGTGCGAATCGCAAAAATCGGCCGTTTGCGATCGCAAAATTAGCTTTTGCGATGCATGAAACAACTTGCCACTCGCAATTTAAAAAATCACAATTTTTTTGCGATTTCTTAAATTGCGATTGCATTTAAGGAATCGCAAATTGCGATTCCTTAAATGCAATGCAAGATGCCTTTTAAGATAGCGATTTCGCTATTTGGGCCCGCTATTTACCGCGAAATCATACCAGATGGTAAATAGACAGCTATGTGAGTCTGCCTATGATTAAGTGCGGAGGAGCACGAAACGCGTTGGGCTCATGAGGGCTCGTGAACTGGTTTGAAGTGATTTTCCTTTGAAGCCTCCTGAAGGCCGAAACGCGTCATGGCGGTAGTGCTGGGTAACTGAAAATAAAAATCTTGCACGAAAATACTGGGTCCGTATTCGTCTGTTCCTGTTGATTTGGATCTACTTGGCCGGCAGGAGCTCTCGGGGCCCGGCCTACTTGGCGAAGTATGCTGCATATATATCTATTTATATAGATATATATGATTCCGTAGGTACACACAAAATCAGTCCCAATCACAGGGAAAACCTTTCATTTCGGCTAATGAAATCCTTTTTGAGAATACGTTGAGATACATCAACTTTTTTCTGTAAGAACACATGCAAAACTTACCGTCATTTATCAAAGACACTGGGGGATTTTCTTAAAAGGATTTATGACATACCATGGAGTGATGATTATCTCCTAATGACACTTGATGAGATTTCGCTGTATACCAGCATTAAACTTAGTGATGGATTACATGCGGTTGAGCATTATTTGAGGAGCAAACCCCTCAGATTGTACAATCATACAAAGATTGTTCTCGAGGCACCATCTTATCATGTTATCGATGATAAGATGGTGCCTCGAGAACAATTTTTTCCTTTATGGTAGGGGAATTTTTCACCAGTTACACGGTACGGTGATGGCACATGCTTCGCCCCCAGCTATAGAATAGAATAATTCATTATTGCTTGAAAAACTCATTGCAATTAAAACATTATTATCATGAATAAAAAGACACAATTCCCTAAATCTTTGATCAATATACAGCTGTACACAAAGGAAAAATAATTTTTCCATGGTTATATGCCTTACTAGAACATTGATGCCACATATAAACATCTTTTATCGCAGTCGCACATTAATCATAAAGCTAAGAACATGTTATGGTCACATAGGATAGGATAGGATAAATATTTATAAAGCGCACTAAAACCAAACGGTGTCAAGGCGCTGTTCCCAGGAATATAGAATAAAAAACTATCAACTTTATGTAACATGGTGCAAATAAGGTATTAAGTGCCTCAGTGCGAGAGCTGTAAACATTATGTACCATTGTGCAAATGAGCAATAAATTGCCTCTGTACTCTCTGGAACCTGATTACTGAAATTGCCTAAGGGCCAGAGTTATAAACATTGTATGTCATTGTGCAAATGAGCAATAAAAGTGCTTCTGTGGTTTCATGTATTCTTTAGAGCCTGAATACCAAAGTAGCTTAAAAACAGAATCATTCAAAGTGTCAGTAACCTAAAAACAACAACTTTATATTTTCTGATCCATTAAAATGATTCCTTAGGTTACAGACGCCAGCAGTTTTTTCAGCATTTGTTAAAAAATGTATCATTTGACATAACAATGGAATCGATTCGCTCGATAAACCTAAAATAAGGGCCTGGAGGGCTGATCTTACCCCAGCATTAAGGAGTAAAGGGTTTAAAAATGCATGAAGTGTTTTAAGCAATTTAGGACACGCACACACTAGATATAATAGGGTTTCATGCGGCCACTTTTTTTTTATTGATATTTGGGGTGGGGGCTGCCCAAAAAGGGCATGGCAATGCCCCCACCCCCCTGGGAAATGTCAGTCTTTCTGCCCCCCCTCAGGGGCAGATGGGGGCAATAGCCCCTGATCTGCCCGCGGGGGGCAGAAAGCCCACTAGGCATAAGGGATTTTTTTTTTTTATAATGTAGGGGTGGGGGCTGCCCAGAATGGGCATGATAATGCCCTGACCCAAAAACAATTACCACAGTCTTTCTGCCCCTCCCCAGAGGCATATTGGGGCAATAGCCCCATATCTGCCCCCCGGGGGGGCAGAAAGCCCACTAGGCCTCAGGATTTTTTAAATTTTTATTCAGGGTTGAGGTCAACCCAGAATGGGCATGCCAATGCCCACACCTCTCCCAAAAAGTGCCACAGTCTTTCTGCCCCCCGAGGGGCGGATGGGGGCAGTGGCCCCTGATCTGCCCCCGGGGGGGGCAGAAAGCCCACTAGGCGCCAGCGATTACGATGGCTTTTTTTATGCGTGGGGGCTGCCCAGAATGGGCATACCAATGCCCCCACCCCCCAAAATCATAGCCAGTCTATATGCCCCCCTTGGGGGTATATCGGGGTAACCCCCCCCACCCCCCGATTCCCCCTCAGGGCGGCAGAAAGCCCACTAGGCACAGACTTGTTTTTAGCAATGTGCCTACCTGTGGATTTTGGGCCCTAGCACAGCCGGCACATAGGGAAACTAGCAAACCTATACATTTTTGAAAACTAGACACCCAGGGGAATCCAGGATGGGGTGACTTGACTGGCTCTCACCAGGTTCTGTTACCCAGAATCCCTTGCAAACCTCAAAATTTGTAAAAAAACAAACACATTTTCCTCACATTTCTGTGGTGGAAAGTTCTGGAATCTGCGTGGATCCACAAAATTCCACCCAACCCGCATTCCCCAAAGTCTTCTGAGAAAAATGGTACCTCACTTGTGTGGGTGGGTCAAGTACCTGAGACAGGCAAGGGCCCAAAACCGATTGCGGCGACATCAAAATTACCTATCACAAAACAACCTGGTTTTGCAAGGGGGGTCCCATGAGTTTTTGGCCCCGGGCTCAGCGGCCATCTAGGAAAACCTACCAAACCCACACATTTCTGAAAACTAGACACCCGGGGGAGTCCAGCAAGGTATGGCTTGCGTGGGTCCCCCAACATTTCCCTACCCAGAATGCCCTGCAAACCTCAATTTTAGCTGAAAAAATCACTTTTTCCACACATTTTTGTGTGGGAAAGTTGTGGCATCACTGGGCTGACACAAATTTCCTACCACCCAGCGTTCCCCCAGGTCTCCCGATAAAAATGGTGCCTCACTCGTGTGGGAGGCCCAAGTACCCGCGACAGGCAAGGGCCCAAAACATATTGAGGCGACATCAAAATTGCCTATCACAAAACGACCTGGTTTTGCAAGGGGGGTCACCTGGGTTTTTGCCCCGTGCTCGGCGGCCAGCTAGGGAAACCTACCAAACCCACACATTTCTGAAAACTAGACACCCGGGGGGTTCCAGGGATGTATGGCTTGCATGGATCCCTCAAGGTTTTCTTACCCACAATCCCCTGCAAACCTCAATTTTAACTGAAAAAATCACTTTTTCCACATATTTTGGTGTGGGAAAGTTGTGGCATCACCGGGCTGACACAAATATCACAAAACGACCTGGTTTTGCAAGGGGGGTCACCTGAGTTTTTGGCCCTGTGCTCGGCGGCCAGCTAGGGAAACCTACCAAACTCACATTTCTGAAAACTAGACTCCCGGGGGGTTCCAGGGAGGTATGGCTTGCGTGGATCCCCCAACGTTTTCTTACCCAGAATCCCCTGCAAACATCAATTTTAGCTGAAAGAAATCACTTTTTCCACACATTTGTGTGTGGGAAAGTTGTGGCATCACCGGGCTGACACAAATTTCCTACCACCCAGCGTTCCCCCAGGTCTCCCGATAAAAATGGTGCCTCACTCGTGTGGGAGTTTTATACAAAAGGAATGGTATCAAGGAAACAATACTAAACAATTTTTTGAGTAGAGCACATTTAATTACCCTCTCTAAAATGATTATTATTCACAATGGATATATCAAAAATCTTTTTATAACATCACAAACAATGGCGCCTGTTCAAAGGGGAAAAAAACCAACAAATGACGTATATCACAATACATTATGCATCAAAAAGAAACACAGACAAAAACATATAACAATAACCCAAACACAAATATACACAATAGTGTCTCCCCTATACTTCTAGGCGAACCACTAGGAGATAGTCCAAGTGAAACACTATTAGGCTCATAAGCTAGTTGGCCTAGCTCTAGTGTAACACCACATAATTACAGAGATCACTATAAATCCAGAGACTCCTCCTTAAAAGTGTCGACGTGACCACGTTTCAGCCTTTTCTTCTTAGGCCTCTTCAGGACAGGGGTTATATAATAATGATCCTCAAGACTCAGATAGAGGGCTCTCTCGCGCTATATCTATACCAACACCCCGGGAACAGTACCTCCCTATCAATAGGGTGAAACACCCGCTCCTAGTATCACTTTAATGGATCTCCATCCTCGTGTGTTTCTACAACCACGTAAATCCCGATTAGAACGGTTACTGCGTCAGCTCAATAAATCAGCCGGCAATCCCTCACTCTGTCTCCATTCTCCCCGGCCGCCAAAGTGCGTCTGTCTTTTGGTGTGGGAAAGTTGTGGCATCACCGGGCTGACACAAATATCACAAAACGACCTGGTTTTGCAAGGGGGGTCACCTGAGTTTTTGGCCCCGTGCTCTGCGGCCAGCTAGAGAAACCTACCAAACTCACATTTCTGAAAACTAGACTCCCGGGGGGTTCCAGGGAGGTATGGCTTGCGTGGATCCCCCAACGTTTTCTTACCCAGAATCCCCTGCAAACCTCAATTTTAGCTGAAAAAAATCACTTTTTCCACACATTTGTGTGTGGGAAAGTTGTAGCATCACTGGGCTGACACAAATTTCCTACCACCCAGCGTTCCCCCAGGTCTCCCGATAAAAATGGTGCCTCACTCGTGTGGGAGGCCCAAGTACCCGCGACAGGCAAGGGCCCAAAACGTATTGAGGCAACATCAATTTTTGAAAGGTCTTTTCAGGGCTTTTCCGCTAATCAGAGCTCCTCCCCCTGAATGGAGGCTTAATCTGGTTCTATCTCAGCTCATGAAGCATCCATTCGAACCTGTACACAAAGCTGAACTTAAATATCTCGCCTGGAAAACCGCTCTTTTATTGGCACTTACCTCTGCTAGGAGAGTCAGTGAAATTCAAGCATTTACTATCAAACAACCATACCTAAGGTTCACCAATGACTATGTTCTCTTAAGAACGAATCCTACATTCATTCCAAAGGTTCCATCTTCTTTCCATCTTAATGAGCCCATTATTTTACGTACTTTCTTTCCCAGTCCGTCTACCCCGGCTGAGAAGGCCCTACACACTTTGGACGTTAAAAGGCGCCTTAAATTCTACTTATGACAAACTGTATCCATTCGGAAGTCGGATCAATTGTTTGTATCTTATGGTGGTCAAAAACCAGGTACAGCAGTGACGAAGTCTACAATTGCAAGATGGATTGCATCGGCGATTCAATTTTGCCACTTTAAAGCTGGAAGTCCTTTGTCTATGCAGCCTAAAGCTCATTCCACAAGGGCTGTGTCATCATCGGGAGCTCTTTTTGCCGGAGTGCCGTTGGAGAAGATTTGCCGTGCTGCAACCTGGAAGAATGTGCACACATTCACACGGCATTACTGTCTAGATCTGGCTACAGAAGCTGAGTCAGCAGTTGGTCAAGCAGTGTTACGCAACCTTTTCAAATAAGGTAAGCCTCTTTCGAGAGGTGACTATCTTGTTTCATGCTTTTGAATGCTGTCTCTTTTAATTGTTAATGTTTCCAATGTCTCTCTCATATGATGTGGCATATGTTATAAGTATGTTTACAATTACATTGCACAAAGTGTCTAATGTGGTCTATATAGTACCCACCATCCGCTAAGTGACTAAGATTTTTTACTGCTAGCTATTCTGATTCAGGCATGTGAATCTATGAAAGATACCCCAATACTGGATAAGAAAACGAGTTACTTACCTGTAACTTCAGTTATCCAGTATTGGTATCTTTCATAGATTCACATGCAACCCACCCTCCTCCCCGGAGAGGCTTCCCTTATTACTATGTTATACTTACTGTCACTTGTGCAACGAAAATCTGAGGGACTTGCCTCTCTGTGGAGTGTTCTAGAGGGTGCTGGAGCCTGATTGGCTAGGTTCCAAATTTGGTTCTTTTTTACAAAAGGACAAGGATAGGCTAGTGTAGTGACTTTATGGTCCATTATAGCCTATTGTATGATATTTTACTACTATTGTGTATATATTTTATTTGTACCGTGAGACTCCCACCTCGACGGCGGGGATGATTCAGGCATGTGAATCTATGAAAGATACCAATACTGGATAACTGAAGTTACAGGTAAGTAACTCGTTTTCTTTTCTTAGCTTTGTTCCGGGTCTTCCGCAGCCTTTTTCTAGCCCTTTTCGTTAAAGGGGGGTCCCCGCTAGTGCCATCACTTAAGGCTGTGGAATTTAAAACTAGACTTCTCTCTATATTAGAATTTCCTGATACAATAGGACTTTCTTCTGTTGCAATGGCGAGGCCCAAACCTGCTACTGACTTCCTAGCATCCCCGGTTAAATCCCTAGTTATATGAACCGGAACATTGCGATGAACATTTTGGAGCACTGTACTCGCACTAGTTACCCCTGAGTCTAAGCTGCTATGGGGAGTTAAAGGTAATTCTGATTTTAGTTGCACGGCTAGTTTCTTAACTTCTTCAATTAGAGACCCTAGTATAATCGGGAGTTCCGACATATTATCTAAAATATGTGAACATGTACATTTGATTAGTTGGTTATTAACATCAGACTGGTCTCTTACCACCACGTTAGTTAGATTGTGTAACTTTGTATCTATCCCCGCCACATATATTGCTAATGTATTTAATAGATCCACCTGTATATAGCGTTTGCTAGAATGAAAATTTAACGCTGTTGTTATTGCATTCATTGTACCCAGCAAATTCTGCCATACTCCGTTATCCACCGAACTTTGATGTTTGGGGGGACACTCTTCCACTAGCGTGGGTTCATCATATTTATCCAAAAACGAAAGATCTACAGAATTCAAGAGTTATCTATTTGATCAGTCTCTTAAGCCCCTGGTCAGAGCTTCCAAGTTTACATTTTTTAGGAATTAAAGTTGGTTGTGAGTCAGAGTATTGATCACAATCCCGTATTACGGGACTAAATTGATTCATACTAGTTTTTTTAGTTAGTGACTGATTTATAGACTCTCCTAGATTCTTGCAGACTCTCGTGTTCTTAGATATAGGTGATTTGGAAAAACTATGATTTGTTTGCATATCTTCCAAACAAATGATAGAGACATCACATTCACTTGGATCCCTATAACATTCAGTTACAACCTGAGCTTTGCCTTCCGCCTGTAGGAGACGGATCTTTAGAGCCGGCAACATTATTTGAACTGCTGTCTTGTATAATTGACGAACTTCAAGAACTGGCTCAAAATGTACTTGGGCTTTAACCACTGTTACATGAGGGTACCCTCTTGCAGATGGAATATCTTTTACAGCAGTAGTTTTAAACATGAGTTAGCATTATCGGCAGACTGTTGCAAACAATCACTCATCGCATCGCCCTGAAATAACGCACCATCACATGCAGCCCGAACTATTCGTGGTGAGCATAAAGTTGCTAGGGCAGGTGTGGATAAAGACATCCCACCCTCACATTGAACTTTATCTGATCGCTTAAATAGTCCATAATATGGGACTGTGAGAGCTGAGCCCCAATGTAGGTAACAGTCTTAGATGCTTGATCAGGGACCATTTTCACATGTTATATATGTGATGTTACCTCATTGTGGGCTACGTTTCCTCAAGTTCCTTAATTTCCATCTCAAGATCCAGAGAAAGGACCGCCCCCACCGCCCAGGAGGAGGACTCGCCATTACACACAAGACCCCCCTCCGACTCTCCACATCCAGCACGAGCGACCCCCACTCAAACACAGAACACCTCCACTTCCAGATCCAGACCAGCCCCAAGACCACGCTACGCGGCACCCTCATCTACAGACCGCCGGGACCTCGCACCCAGTCCGCAACTACCATCGCCGAGCTCGCCGCACCCCACACCATCACCTCCACGGACTACATTCTACTCAGGGACCTGAATTTCCACCTCGACAACTGCGACGACCCCGACTCCACCACTCTCATCGCCAACCTCGCCAACCTCCGACTGATGCAGCTGGTCAACACGCCCACTCACAAAGCTGGACACACCCTCGACCCAATCTTCGCGGGAGGGACAAACATCCGCTTCAGCCACACCACCCAGCCCCTCTGGACGGACCACCACTGCGTCCACTTCACCTTCAACACCTCCACCTCCACCGCACCCAAGCCCCCCCCCCCTCGCCCGCCACGAAGGAACTGGAGCAAGGTCACAGAGGAACACCTCAACACCACCCTCCTCCAAGACCCCCCCAGGCGCCACGACCGACACCAACTCCGCAGCCATGGAATTTCACCGCTGGATCTCCTGCTGCGCCGACAAGCTCGCAACCCTCCGCCACCCCGCCAAACAACGCCCTCTGAAGGCCGCCTGGTTCACCAGAGAACTACAAGAAGCCAGACGCTCCTGCAGACGCCTGGAGAAAACATGGCGAAACCAGAAAACCACGGAAGCACGGAACAGCCACAGGAGCGCCCTGAAGGAATACCACCAGCGCATAAGAGACACCAAACGGACCTTCATAAGAGACAAAGTCCAGACCAACGCGACCAACGCCAAGGAACTGTTCAACGTCATACAGCAGTTCGCAAAACCCCCCAGCGAAGCCACGGACGTCACACCTTCCCAGGAACTCTGCGACAAGCTCAGCTCCTACTTCCATCAGAAGATCAAGGTGCTCTACGACAACTTCAGCGAACAGACGCCGGACACCACCCCGCCCCCCCCTACGCCGCCGATAAGCCAACCATCATGACCTGGAATCCCGCCACCGTAGAACACATCACCGCGACCATGAAGAAGACCCACTCAGGAGCCCTACGGACCCCTACCCACCGCACATATTCCATAGGGCCGCCGCCATCGCACCCGAACTAGGACGGACCATCAACGCCTCCTTCATGTCCGGCATCTTCCCAGACGACTGGAAGCGGGCTGAGGTTAAACCCGTCCTCAAGAAACTACCGGCCCATCTCCCTCCTCCCCTTCGCGGCCAAAGTCACTGAGAGACTCGTAAACGCCCAACTGACCGCCTTCATCGATGAGAACTCCATCCTGGACGCCTCCCAGTCTGGATTCCGCAGCAACCACAGCACCGAGACCGCCCTCCTCGCCGCCACTGACGACATCCGCACGCTACTCGACCAGGGACACACTGCGGCCCTCATCCTTCTAGACCTCTCCGCAGCCTTCGTCACCGTTTCACATCGCACGCTCGCAGCCAGACTTCACAACGCGGGGATACAAGGAGCTGCCCTCGACTGGATCCAATCCTTTCTCTCCGGCCGAACCCAGAGGATCAGACTCCCTCCCTTCCTCTCCGAACCCACCGATATCAACTGCGGAGTACCCCAAGGATCATCGCTTAGCCCCACGCTCTTCAACATCTACATGGCCCCCCTCGCCGCCATCGTCAGACAGCATGGGCTCAGCATTGTATCCTACGCCGACGACACCCAGCTCATCCTCTCACTCACGAAAAATCCCCGAAGACACCAGACTCGGTTTCCAGGAAGGAATGAAGAACGTGGCAGCCTGGATGAAAGACAGCTGTTTGAAGCTCAACTCAGAGAAGACAGAGGTCTTCATCCTCGGACCCTGCACCTCCGCCTGGGACAACACCTGGTGGGCCCCCGCCCTCGGGAATCCACCCACCCCTACAGGCCACGCTCGAAACCTCGGCATCATCCTCGACTCCTCCCTCTCCATGAACCGCCAGATCAACGCCGTCGCCTCCACCAGCTTCAACTGCCTGCGCATCCTCCGCAAGACCTTCAAATGGATCCCCCCCGACTGCAGAAGGACCGTCACCCACGCGCTCATAACCAGCAGACTGGACTACGGCAACACCCTATACGCCGGAATCAACAGAACCCTTCTACACAAACTCCAAACCATCCAGAACGCCGCAGCCAGACTTGTCCTCGGGACACCGCGTCACGAACACATGACCCACCACCTACGAGACCTCCACTGGCTCCCCGTCGAGAAGAGGGTCACCTTCAAACTCCTCACCCACGCCTACAAATCCCTCAACAACATCGGACCCAAATACCTCAACGAGAGAGTATCCTTCCACGTACCCAAGAGGAACCTCCGATCTGCCGACCTCGCCCTGGCAGAGGTCCCCCGCATGCGCAGAAACAGAACAGGCGGGAGAGCCTTCTCCTACATCGCAGCAAAGACCTGGAACGAGCTCCCTGTGAACATCAGACGCTCCCCAACCCTGCACACGTTCGGGAAGGACCTCAAGACCTGGCTCTTCGACTGATCCGGAGCTGTCCCCCCCCCCCCCAGCGCCTTGAGACCCTCACGGGTGAGTAGCGCGCTATATAAACCCCCTGATTGATTGATTGGTGGATTACCGGGTGATGTATCCTTTTGGGCTTTCTTAACAGTCTTCCGCCTTTTTTGTGACTGGCTGTAACAACCCTCTTAGATGGCCTGACCTCATAGTATAATAATTTGCTTCCGGGAAGAAGAAATGCACGTTGGATAGCAAACAACAAATTGGCCTCCTTTCCTTCCTCACTTAGCAGTACACCAAGACTCCAGTGGGACATGATGTATTGGCTGGTGGCGCTGGAGGTCACAGGGCCTTAGACAAGGTCACAGAGATGGTAGACTGCTAGCCTTTTCCGTGCCACTGTCAGGCCCAGGCAAAAAACCAACAGGAAAGCACACCGCAGATATGCTCCTGCTATGTTTATAAGTAGAGCTGACCAAAGGTAGCAGAAGCATATGAAAAAGTTACGGTACTGCTGCCTGGCTGCTGCTGAGCAGGATCTGCAGCAGCGTATCTATCCAAGTGAGAGACGTAGTATTATAGGACTGCAGTTGCTGCTGTGGCTACAGCCAAATACCAAAAGGGATACCAGAAGAATAAAGGATAAAAGAGCAAGCAGCTCAACTGGCTGCTGCCTGGCCGTTCCCTGGAGCCAGGAACCAGGTACCAGAAGCCAGGACCGGCTTGGCAATAAACCTTCTCTTTCCTGCTCTCTTTCTTTACTCTCTTCCCCAGTCCTCCACTCTGGTCTCCTTCTGGCGCTACCAAGGGTACAGTGAGCAAGCCAGGTATTGAGGGGGCTAAGTGAGCTGGGGTGGCTGGATAAAAAAAAAAAACAAGGCTCCCGGGGCCCCTGAATACCCCAATGCAGGAGATGGACGTGGAGGGGAAGAAGCAGCTGTAGATGACTCCGAAAGAACTGGTCCCGGTCTGGCACTTCAAGGGCAAAAGTTAAAGGCAATAATTAGTCTTGGTGCTGCACGACCATAAGGCAGAACAGAACAGGGCAGGGCCTCCACAGGGGAGCAAGCCGCACCAGCCTAGCGCTGCCCACTTCCGCTCTGCCAGCGGGCCTCCGCGACACTAAGCCTTACCTCCTGCGTGCCTCCTGCTGCTTGTTGCACACTCCTCGCTGCATGCTCCTCAGTGTCCGTATCCACACCCTTGACCACCCTCTTCCTGCTCAGGGGACGCTGACAGTGTGCTGACGATGCCAGTAGTGTGCAGTGTATAGAGGATGGGAGAGACTGCAAAATTCAATTGCATCGGACCACCAGCGAGGGGAGAGTGGACGGTGCGGCAGACGGTGCAGCGGTGGGGGGAGGAGTGACCCTGGGCAGCCGAACTTACACAGATAACACGTGACCGGAATACCGGAAGCCAACTAGCAGAGTCCTCAGCTATGCTTGTTTGCATATGGGCTGGTGGGTGGAACAGATGCTGATCAATGACCATGGCACTATGTGGGGTGAACATGTTATTTGTTGGTTGCGCTTTATTGATGAGCTATTTGTGGTATGGAAGGGCACACCAGAGACAGCTGAGGCATTAATATAGGCAATCAATCATAGCACAGTCAACTTGCATTTCACAGGTCATATTAGTAAGGCACAAGTAGAATTTCTAAACCTGCAGGTGTTGATCCAGGACAATAAAATTGAAACAAGGCAATTTAGATAAAAAAACTGCAGGCAACTCTAATCTTCACGCACACATTTTCCATCCCAGCCATCTCAAAGCCAGCATCCCTTATGGGGAAATGCTTAGATTGAAAAGAAACTTTAGTCGCATCAATGGGTTGAAGATATGTCAGAAAGAGTCTGTCAACAGATTCTGAGAGCGAGGATATGAAAAAGAATCTTTAGAGAAAACAGTGGCCATGGTGAACCAAAAGAGCAGAGAACCTTTACTCTTTTCTAGTAAGCAAAAGGGGAAAGTAAACCAGTTATCAGGTTGATTATTACATACATTAAGCAAGAGAAGGAAGTAAGAGCTATCATTCGGAGGCATTGGCACTTAATCCAGGGGGATCCAGTTTTAGGGCCCAATACTCTTGATTCACCCTCCATTACATATAGGAGACCTTATTCAATGAGGGATGCCCTGGTTAAAAATAGACCAGACGTTACGAAGAAAAAAAGTTGGTTTCAACAGCCTAAGAAATTCCAAAGATGTGACAAATGCAAAACCTGTGGTTTTGGTGTATATACAATAGAACACGTTACTCCTTTTCATGACAAACCAATAAAAATAGCAGGGGTGTATAACTGCTTGACGGATTTAGCTATTTATTTATCTATATTTGACTGCGGATTGATGTATGTGAGCAGCACAATTTTGCAGGTTCACAAAAGGATCTTACAACACCTGAGGGCCATCAGAAATAAAGACCACACATACCTGGTGGCTAGACATTTTATGGAACACCACAACAAGGATGCTAATTATTTGAAATACTTTGTTATAGCTGCAATTCCCAAACACTTAAGATCCATAAGGGGTAACCGGGAGCGGCTACTCGAACAAACTGAAACAATGTACATTATTAATTTAGATTCTAAGTCACTGAATGGTTTGAATCTTGAAGAGGAGTTTTATACATTTTTGTAATTTAGATAGTGCTGGAATCCCTTATTCTTCTATTTTTCTATAGTGTCTGACAAAGTGACTAAATGGACAGGAGATGAGGACAAAAAATGTCTTTATGTTTACATTTTGTTATTTCTAAGATTAGCAGATTAAGGGTTGTGACTACTAAAACATTATTGGCATATGAAAATATGCATTTACTTTGTGATTCTAGAAGTAAAGTGCAGGGGTTAGGGATCATTACACAGACACTGCCCACTTGGGCTCAATTGTGTGTTAATTCTGAGGAGAAATTAATTATAATATTTGTAGGCATATTGCATGCATCATTAAAGTTGAATTGATCTGAGCTTAATGAGTGGCAACAAAACTGATCAAGAAAATGTTGATTCATAATCCATTGATATATGCGTTCTCCAATATGCTTTTAACTAATATTCACTTTATTTATTGCAAAATCATGAGACAAAAAATGTGTTGTTTAATTAGTGAACGTTTTAATTTCGACTGTGTGTGCAATCATAAAATATGCAGTCTGTCCTCCGTTGAGGTCAGTCACATGGGTGCTATTTAAATGAAATGTTAATGGCGCCTCGCGTATGTGAACAAGGCCAAATGATTTGACCGAAACGCGTCATGGTGGATTATTGTTGAGGAGATTGCGATGTCTGCGCCTGGTCCTTTTTGGATTGTTGGAAGAGACAGGCGTTGTCATACAAATATATATGTACACATTATATATAATATATATATTTTGCAGTTTTGTATAGTGTGAACTTGACCCGAAAGTCTTGGAGCGCTTTACATAAGCACCAGTTACATTACACAATATCACATGCATTGTTTACAGGCATGGGGAGATTAAGTGATTTGCCCAGAATGACAGGATGTTGACCCGCTGCTGAGACTCAAACCCGGTTCCCCAGTCCCATAAGTTGGCAGCTCTGACTGTTAATCCACTATATATAAATATATATATATATATATATATATATATATCCAATTACCACTCCTATGTGCATATACGCACGTCAAGAGAAACGGACAACTTGATGAGCTTAATTTGCCAGTGCAGCGTTTTATTGTTCAGTTCTCGGTGCAGTAAATCTTCCTCATAGGCCGTTCTCATGTGTTTAATGGCATCAGGCGCCACACCTTTATTTGAATGTGCTGCCTCCTGATAGGCTCCCGCTCAAATGAGCATATTACAGCAGTCTCCCACAGTATTGTGGTATTTGTAGTGTAGCGCTAATTTTCCTTGATAGGTGCCATGTACACACGATCACTAATTCATACCCAGGATGGGCTCCATGCGCTTTGGAGTCTCTCATTCCAGCGCTGCTTCCCTCGTTGTAAACTGGGCATGATTCCCAGCTCACCGACCCGCTTCCATACTCGCGGTGGTGCGTCCCCCGCGGCAAGGCCAGTAAATACTGTGGGAGACTGCTGTAATATGCTCGCACCACCGCGAGTATGGAAGCGGGTCGGTGAGCTGGGAATCATACCCAGTTTACAACTTCTACTAAGTATGACAGATGTTTGAAAGCAATATACCGTTACATCCTCTGGACCCTTCTGGTTGTGGGGATATATAGGACTTGTAGGTTCACCAAGAACCAGAGGAACCCAGAGCCAATAACTGAGCAGCGTCTTGCAATGGTTTTTTATTGTGTACCGGGTATATAGCAATTCATTTGGAAAAATATAAACAGGGAAACATCGGTATGAAAGTCACCTATGTATTTCTGAAATGGGAACAAAATATAGAGTTTAGAAACAGTAGCTATTTGCACATCTCCGAAATTGTGGGTACCCATACCAGCATGTGAATTATAGGTCATTTTTCAAAGTGACTTCTTTTTACACATTGTCTTACATTTGGAAGGCAGAAATGCATTGAAAGTCAATAGGTAATAACAGTTGCTCCACAATTTTGTGTTCCCCTAAGTCTCCCGATAAAAATGATACCTCACTTGTGTGGGTAGGTGCTGTGGCCGAAACAGGAAACGGCCCAAAACGCAACGTGGACACACCACATTTTCACAGTGAAAACGGACCCTTTTTTTGCAAAGTCCCTAGTTGTTGATTTTGAACCCTATCTCTGCCGGCACCTAGGGAAACCTAGCAAACCTATACATTTTTGAAAACTAGATACCCAGGGGAATCCAGGATGGGGTGACTTGTCTGGCTCTCACCAGGTTCTGTTACCCAGAATCCCTTGCAAACCTCAAACTTTGTAAAAAAAAACACATTTTCCTCACATTTCTGTGGTGGAAAGTTCTGGAATCTGCGTGGATCCACAAAATTCCACCCACCCCGCATACCTCAAAGTGTTCCGAGAAAAATGGTACCTCACTTGTGTGGGTGGGGCAAGGGCCTGTGACTGGGAAGAGCCAAAAACATAGGGATTAAGGGTATAGCACCGAGAATTCTAAGCGCTACATTTTTAAAAAAATAAGTTTTTAGCCAATTCTGCATTGGACACCCACACAAGTGAGGTATCATTTTACTTGGGAGACTGAGGGGAACGCTGTGGGGTAGGACATTTGTGCCGGCACGGTGATTCCACACACAAATATGTGGAAAATTAGTTTTTTTCAGCTAAATTTGAGGTTTGCAGGGGGTTCTGGGTAGGAAAACGTTGGGGGGCCACGTAAGCCATACCTCGCTTGACTCCCCCGGTTGTCTAGTTTTCAGAAATGTGTGGGTTTGGTAGGTTTCCCAGGATGGCCGCCGAGCCCTGGCCAAAAACCCAGATGACCCCCCTTGCAAAACCAGGTTGTTTTGTGATAGGTAATTTTGATGTCTCCTCAATACGTTTTGGGCCCTTGCCTGTCACGGGTACTTGACCCACCCACGCAAGTGAGGTACCATTTTTATCGGGAGACCTGGGGGAACTCTGGGTGGTAGGAAATTTATGGATCCATGCAGATTCCTGAACTTTCCCATACAGAAGTTTGAGAAAAATTTGATTTTTTCAGCAAAATTTGAGGTTTGCAGGGGATTCTGGGTAGGAAAATGTTGGGGGGCCCACGCAAGCCATACCTCACTGGACTCCCCTGGGTGTCTAGTTTTCAGAAATGTGTGGGTTCTGTAGGTTTCCCAAGATGGCCGCCAAGCCCGGGGCCAAAAACCCAGGTGACCCCCCTTGGAAAACCAGGTTGTTTTGTGATAGGTAATTTTGATGTCTCCTCAATACGTTTTGGGCCCTTGCCTGTCGAGGGTACTTGACCCACTCACGCGAGTGAGGTACCATTTTTATCGGGAGACCTGGGGGAACACTGGGTGGTAGGAAATTTGTGGATCCAAGTAGATTCCAGAACTTTCCATCACAGAAATGTGAGGAAAATGTGTTTTATTTACAAAGTTTGAGGTTTGCAAGGGATTCTGGGTAACACAACCTGGTGGGAGTTAGACAAGTCACCCCATTCTGGGTGTCTAGTTTTCAAAAATGTATAGGTTTCCTAGGTTTCGCTAGGTGCTGGCAGAGCTAGGTTTCAAAATCTACAGCTAGGCACTTTGCAAAAAAAGGGTCAGTTTTCACTGTGAAAATGTGGTGTGTCCACGTTGTGTTTTGGGCCGTTTCCTGTCGCGGCCACTAGGCCTACCCACACAAGTGAGGTACCATTTTTCTCGGAAGACTTTGGGAAATGCGGGGTGGGTGGAATTTTGTGGATCCACGCAGATTCCAGAACTTTCCACCACAGAAATGTGTGGAAAATGTGTTTTTTTTTACAAAGTTTGAGGTTTGCAAGGGATTCTGGGTAACAGAACCTGGTGAGAGCCAGACAAGTCACCCCATCCTGTATTCCCCTGGGTGTCCTAGTTTTCAAAAATGTATAGGTTTGCTAGGTTTCCCTAGGTGCCTGCAGAGCTAGGGTTCAAAATCCACAGGCTATGCACTTTGCAAAAAAAAGGGTCAGTTTTCACTGTGAAAATGTGGTGTGTCCACGTTGCGTTTTGGGCCGTTTCCTGTCGCGGGCACTAGGCCTACCCACACAAGTGAGGTACCATTTTTCTCAGAAGACTTTGGGGAATGCGTGGCGGTCCCCGGGGTTTCGTATAGAAACTAACAGTTGAAAATAGAAAAAATTGAAAATGAGTTAAAAAAACAGCCATTTGTGCCAATGTTTTCACCTGTAACTTCTACTAAGTATGACAGATGTTTGAAAGCAATATACTGTTACATCCTCTGGACCCTTCTGGTTGTAGGGATATATAGGACTTGTAGGTTCACCAAGAACCCGAGGAACCCAGAGCCAATAACTGAGCAGCGTCTTGCAATTGTTTTTTATTGTGTACCGGGTATATAGCAATTCATTTGGAAAAATATAAACAGGGAAACATCGGTATGAAAGTCATCTATGTATTTCTGAAATGGGAACAAAATATAGAGTTTAGAAACAGTAGCTATTTGCACATCTCCGAAATTGTGGGTACCCATACCAGCATGTGAATTATAGGTCATTTTTCAAAGTGACTTCTTTTTTACACATTGTCTTACATTTGGAAGGCAGAAATGCATTGAAAGTCAATAGGTAATAACAGTTGCTCCACAATCTTGTGTTCCCCTAAGTCTCCCGATAAAAATAATACCTCACTTGTGTGGGTAGGTGTAGTGGCCGCGACAGGAAACGGCCCAAAACGCAACGTGGACACATCACATTTTCACAGTGAAAACGGACCCTTTTTTTGCAAATTGCCTAGCTGTTGATTTTGTTGCGTTTTGGGCCGTTTCCTGTCGCGGGCACTAGGCCTACCCACACAAGTGAGGTACCATTTTTCTCAGAAGACTCTGGTGAATGCAGGGTGGGTGGAATTTTGTGGATCCACGCAGATTCCAGAACTTTCCATCACAGAAATGTGAGGAAAATGTGTTGTTTTTTTTACAAAGTTTGAGGTTTGCAAGGGATTCTGGGTAACAGAACCTGGTGAGAGCCAGACATTCACCCCATCCTGGATTCCCCTGGGTGTCTAGTTTTCAAAAATGTATAGGTTTGCTAGGTTTCCCTAGGTGCCGGCAGAGCTAGGTTTCAAAATCTACAGCTGGGCACTTTGCAAAAAAAGGGTCCGTTTTCACTGTAAAAATGTGGTGTCCACTTTGCGTTTTGGGCCGTTTCCTGTTGGGGGCACTAGGCCAACCCACACAAGTGAGGTACCATTTTTATCGGAAGACTTTGGGAATGCGGGGTGGGTGGAATTTTGTGGATCCACGCAGATTCCAGAACTTTCCACCACAGAAATGTGAGGAGAATTTGGTTTTTTTGACAAAGTTTGAGGTTCGCAAGGGATCCTGGGTAACAGAACCTGTTGAGAGCCAGACAAGTCACCCCATCCTGGATTCCCCTGGGTGTCTATTTTAAAAAAATGTATAGGTTGCTAGGTTTCCCTAGGTGCCGGCAGAGCTAGGGTTCAAAATCTACAGCTATGCACTTTGCAAAAAAAGGGTCCGTTTTCACTGTGAAAATGTGGTGTGTCCACGTTGCGTTTTAGGCCATTTCCTGTCGCGGGCACTAGGGGTACCCACACAAGTGAGGTACCATTTTTATCGGAAGACTTTGGGGAATGTGCGGTGGGTGGAATTTTGTGGATCCACGCAGATCCCAGAACTTTCCATCACAGAAATGTGAGAAAAATGTTGTTTTATTTTTTAACTAAGTTTGAGTTTTGCAAGGGATTCTGCGTAACAGAACCTGGTGAGAGGCACACAAGTCACCCCATGCTGGATTCCCCTTGGTGTCTAGTTTTAAAAAATGTACAGGTTTGCTAGGTTTCCCTATGTGCCGGCTGCGTTAGTGCCCAAAATCCACAGGTCGGCACATTGCTAAAAACAAGGCCGTGCCTAGTGGGCTTTCTGCCACCCTCGGGGGAAATCGGGAGTACGGGGGGGGGCGTTAGCCCCGATATGCCCCCAAGGGGGGCAGTAAGACTGTGGCTATTAGCTTGGGGGGGTGGGGGCATTGGTATGCCCACCCCCACGCATAAAAAAAGCCAGCGTAATCGCTGGCGCCTAGTGTGCTCTCCTACGCCCCCTGGGGGGCAGATCAGGGGCTACTGCCCCAATCTGTCTCCTGGGGAGGTAGAAAGACGGTGGCATTTTTGGGGGCGTGGTGGGGGCATTGGCATGCCCATTCTGGGCAGCCCACACCCCTGAATTAAAAAAAAATATATTCCCTGATGCCTATTGGTCTTTCTGCCCCCCCCCCCCCGGGAGGCAGATAAGGGGCTTTTGCCCCTATCTGCCTCCCGGGGGGTGAGGGGGCAGAAAGACTTTGGCAATTTGTTTGGGAGTGGTGGCATTGGCATACCCATTCTGGGCAGCCCCACCCCTACGTATATTAACCGAAGCTCTTCCCCACCTCCCAAAGCAAAAAAAAAAAATGGGAAATTCCTCTGCTGTTTATAGCAGAGGGATTTTTTTAATGTGTGCTTATGACGGAAAGGTTCCGTCATGAGCACACTGGCACTTATGCTCATGACGGAACCATTCCGTCATGAGCATAGAAGGGGTTAAATAAAAAAAGGGAGGGGTCCAAGTGGCCCCCTCCCCGATCTACAGCCCGGGGACCCCATCCCCTAGAGCATGGCCAGCTTTTGGGGACCGCGGGGGAAGCCTGAAGGCCCATGCGTTCCCGGATGCCTCCTGCGGGAGCCGGCATGGCTTTTTACCATAGGGAGCTGCTGACATGCAGCTCCTTGGGGGTAAAAAGCAAAGTGCTCCACTTTGAACAAGTGAGAGCAAAATGCTCTCACTTGTTCGAAGTGGAGCACTTGTTTGCTATGGCTCCCGCCATCCCATAGCAAACTGCAATGTCCCGGGGGTAGGCACCTCAGGACATTGCTGGAACTGGCCTTGGGGGCCGGCGGTCCCCAGGGCAATTTACGGCTCCAGGAGGGGAGCAGTGCGGCCCCCCCCTACAACAATATTAACGCCCCAGGGCCACGTGGCCCCCCACATTACATTAAATTAGCCCCGGGGAGGTGGCGGTGCCCGGGGCTCTGTGGGGGGGCTGGAGCCCCCCACGCATCATTTGAATTTAGCCCCAGGGAGGTCCCTCACGCATTCATTTTAAAAAGAGCTGTGGCGGTCCCCGGGCTGCGTGGGGCCCGCGTGGCCCCCTGCATTTAATAAACATAGCCCGGGTCTGCTGGGCCCGCGCGGGCCCCTGCATCTATTTTAATGATTGCCCCTGGGACCTGGCCCACCAAAGGGCTTAAAGAAAACAAAGCTCGGGAGACCACGCTTCGTATTTTTAAAATATTCGGCCGGATTCGCGGATCCAATGCGAATCCCGCTGAAAATGATTTTAAAAAAATGCTTTTTTGGACCCTGTACCCCCTGAGCAGGCCTAGGGGGTCAGGGTGTTTCTACCCTGCCCCCTTTTCTTAATTTTTTACGTTTTTGGACCTTTTTTCTTGTGACTTGGTTCAACCGAGTCACAAGATGGCTGCCAACACTTCCTGGTGTGAAGTGTTGGCAGCCAATCAGATCGCAGGCTCGAGATCGGGCGGGTTCGCGGATCCTCCACTGCTAAATTTATATATCTGAGAAATGTTTACATTTCTAAGGAACTACTGAACGGATTTACACCATTTAACAAAAGAGTGCACTTTGGACCAAGAGCTACCAATTTCTAATGCTGTTTCCATGGAAGAAAACCATATAGAAAAGGTGTTCCAGGATCAACAGATGAAGCTGGGAATTATCATGGTGTTTATGACTTTAATGAAGATTCATGTGATGCAGAACTACAGATACGTAATCTTTTCTTCATCAAAACAATAAAGACCTGGCTATAGGAGAGTTTCTTCAATGTCACCTTCAGACACTGCTTCCAAAGTGAGTTTAACTTTTTACTCCCACTTTACACTTGCACCTTTCTTTGCAAAGCACTACCGTTGCTTGTCAGTTACACCTGTGGAAACAATATCATACATCAGCTATATAATCAATGTGTACCTTGCCTCTTTGTCAAAAAGTGCCAAAAATGTCATGGCCATATCTCAGTACCATAACTTATCCAAAGTTATGGTACTGAGATATGGCCATGACATTTTTGGCACTATATTGCAAAGAAAGGTGTAAGAGTGATGTATACACCCCTTTTGGTCTGGTGCAGGCTGGTATGAAAGCCCCCTGCCGACACTGGGTAATTATATATGTTTCACCCTAAGAATAAAATATATATCACCTTGGAATAGGATTGTGTCTGGTTTGCAGTTCCTAGTGAGATTGAATCACTGTCTTTTTGTCTTGTCAGCCAACCCGCATTTTTAAAAACATTGTCCAGAGGGCGAGTGATTGGAACACCACGCCCTGATGAATTTGCCACAACGTATGTAATTGGCAATGAAACATGTTGGCCTTCTTGGAAAAGGTTAGCAACATGCAGTGCTTTTAACTCGAGCAAGCTCACATTTTCAAATAAAGGGAGTAACGCGATAGTGAGTCTTGACTTGATTTTAATAGCATTTGAACACACTGTTCTCTGCTTATCACGGGGTTTATGTTTTGGAACAGTTGATCTCTTTTTCTGTCTTTCTTGTCTTTCTCCTGGACACTAATTTCTTTGTTTCAGTGAGTGGGCAACCGATGATGATATACGTGGGCATACTGGCGAGAACCTGCCGGTAGCCTTCCTGGTGTTGCATACGTGAGGTGCCCTCTCACTCATTTCACTTATTTTTTCTTTTATAGTAAGTTTTCTTCACTCACATGTTGTGAGGGAGGGAATATTTGGTTGAGTGGCTTGACTGACAGTGATTCTTTTTCCGCTTTGTTATTAAAAAGTACTAATTTGAGAGTTTGGGACTGCGGGAAATTGGACGGGGTGCCATAAAGTGGGAGTAAAAAGTTAAACTCACTTTGGAAGCAGTGTCTGAAGGTGACATTGAAGAAACTCTCCTATAGCCAGGTCTTTATTGTTTTGATGCGTTGTGAGAGGAGGGTGGCCTGGTGATTTCCCTCTTGTGCTCCCTGTTGTGAATAACGTAATCTTTTCTTACCTGCTGTTACAGTTAGATCGCATTCCTGAGTGATTCTACTACCATGTTATGTCTGCTCAAGGTTGTATTCTTTCTTAGAAAACAAGCCTCCCAATGAGGGGCTTGTTTCTGAGAAATCGAGAAATGACGTGCAAAGATTTTTCCCCCGTGCAACCAGTTGGTGACAAAGATTATGTAGAATAATAGATAAAGTTGCCACTCACTTGATAACATTGATTCCGAGATGCATACATTGGTGGAAAATAAAGAACAGAATCCAGTTGGCAGGTGTTTCCTCTGAAGGTCACAGGAAGATCCAGAAACACTGAATAGGTTGTTTCCAGTCCAGGCACTTTAAAGGAAGACACATACGAAGAATCCTAGCAGAATGAGAGGAGTTGATATGCAGGAATGAAGAAAGAAGATAAACAGTGCGACAAAGGATGAAGTGTCAGGGAGGACACAAGAGTCAGATGATCGAGTGGTTGCTGGGACCAGAAAGGACTCCAGGAGCTTGGGAGACTGCTACAAAAGAGAAGGAAAGAAACACAGGGAGAATGGGCTAGAGGAAGGCAACCACATCTGGGTCAAGATGACACGCAGCATTGAGGCTGGTGAGGAGAAGGAGCCCAAAGACAGTGTCCAAACCACCTCAGAACTCTGCAGCCTCCTGGACAGCGATTCGGTGTTTCTCAATGCCTCTGTCTCAAGAGCGGACCGTATCATTAGTCAACAGGGATTTCAGTAAGCACATGCATGCCACACCGATAGCACAACATTAGGAGTGACAAACGAAGGGAAAAGGCCTGGTAAGGGTAGCTCTTCCTTCCCCGGTGTTGAGAAAGGTATCAAATAAAAAGTTTTCTACAGCAACAGAGAATAGAGTGAGTAAATTATCCCTGCTAAGCTGGTGGGCTCCAAACATGTTGTTTTCAAACTATAGACTGGTATTAAACACTTTCCACCGAGAATCTTGGTCACCTATCAGAAGTTGGAAATAGGCCTCGCGCAAAAAGACCCCCCAGAAACAATGGGACTTGTTAGGTGGGGACATACATGGTAGCTCTACATTCATCAACAATAGGAAAATACATTATTAAAAACTTTATGGATGGTACAACACACCAACACGCTTACATTACATATGCCTGTATGTCAAACAGAACTGCTAGAGACTAATAGTAACCAATGAGCCTAGAATTTCTCTCGAAGACAAAGACTTCAGGAGGGACTTGTCACTTATCGCATGGAAATGCACACATGATTGGCTGGTCTTGAATATTAAGATCGGTAAAAAACTATCAGGCGCATTATTGATTCAAATCAAGGCCAGCGAGAATGCACTTAAATACCAGATCAGTACATCTATATTCAAAAAGAAATTTAAAGAAGTTAACAAAAGTATTACTGAGTAGAAGGATTTTCTGACACATCCCAAAATTATTAAATTCCAAAAAGGTTTCCCAAGAAACCTCATACCCTTATTCAAAAGAGGACTATGATATTAAAATATCAGGTCGCTCAGATTCATCTTCACGCAGCAGTATATCCCCTGACTCTGATACCCCTGTAAATGAAAAAAACAATAACTAAAGGTAGACGAGGTCATGTGCATAGTTTTTCCATGAGCTACTACACACCCGACCACAACCCCAGCAGGATTGGGAGTGGCCACATACATTTGGTTTTCCGCCCTACCCTCCTTAACTAACTTTCCCATGGCACTTTCAGAACCCCCTTTTTCTAAACAGAGGCAGGGGCCGTGGAAGAGGAAAAAGAAAATACAGAGGGGTGTCTTGGAGCAGAGGCCAGAATCTGAACGGGCCAAAACAGAAGGATCCAACTCCAGAAACAGGCAAGTCTTAGCACCTGGTACAGAGATTGGGATCAATTTAAGCTCGAAAATCAAAGCGAGGTTGAAAGTAAAATCCTTAATAAAGGCTTGGGTTTTGTTCCAACACCAAATGATGACCTGTTTAAACTTAAGATGAAAATGGCAGAGTTTCTAACGAAAATAATACTAAGAGTATTTTTCAACAAACCAGAGGTGAATGGCATGGGAGATACACCCAACAAGAATACTGGCTTATGTAATAAATCCACCTTCAGGCCAGTAACCCACGAAATGCCCCCAGAGGTACTGGCATCCAAACAGGTTGTCAACCGAGAACTTGACACCTTTAGGAAGAAGAAACATTTCAGAATATCAACAAGGAAGAGAGAAGCTTTACAGAGATTGTAGAATGATCCCTCTATCGTTACGAAACCAGCAGACAAGGGTGGAGCAGTGGTTATTTTTTTTAAAGCTATGTACCATACTAAATGCCTTCGTCTTTTAAATGACGAATGCAATTATAAATGTCTTTATAGGACGCAACTTCACAGATTATGGAAGAAATCACCTTCCTTGTAAATAATGGATTTAGTCAATAGACAACCCAGCTTCTCATACTTTTACATTCTTCCAAAGGTCCACAAGAGTAAGTACCCCCCCCTCAGTGCGCCCCATCATGTCAGGTATAAATTCAGCATTAGAACCACTCTCTCAGTTTTATGATTTTTTCTTAAGACCATTGGTCCAAAAAATACCATCATATCTAAAAGACACTAGAGATGTACTCAACTTGTTGAACAACCTTGAGTTTGACCCTGAAAAAGAATTGCTGATAAGTTTGGATGTTGAATCCATACATACCAGTATCCCCCAGGAATCTACCTTACTGGCGATCTAGAGACTTCTGAATAACATCGAAAGGAACTCGATTACTCCACCTGAGTTTATAATTGACTGTGCGCAGCTGGCCTTAACCAGGAACAATTTTGAATGTGAAGGGGAGTATTTCTTAAAGACCCATGGTACTTACATGGGAAGTACCTTTGCGCCAATTTTGGTGTGTCTGAATGTACATTCCTGCGAAGTCGAATTCATCTACAGTATATGAAACCCTTTAAAGAACACATTGTCTCATGGAAAAGATATATTGATGACATTTTGGTAATCCGGAAAGGCACAGTTGAGGAAGTAAGAGTGTTTAGAGAATAGATGAATTTCCTTAACACACATCTGAAGTTCACTGTGCCAGTGTGCCAACCAGATTTGGCTTTTCCGAATCTAAAAATTTACCCAGAAAAATAGAACATTGAAAGAGTTTTTTTATAAGGCCAGGGACAGGAACAGCTTGTTAAGATTCAATAGTTTCCATTCTCACTCTTTAGAGAAAACCTTTCAGTAGGCTAATTCCTACGCTTGAGACAAAATTGCACAGATTACAGAACATTTCAAAGACATGTTGAGAAATTTACAGAGCAGCTGATTGAAAAGGACTATCCAGAGTCAATCATCAAATAAAGCTAAAAAACGGGCAGCTAACAATAACAGAGAACAGTTACTTGCCCTTCTGGTCAAAAGGAGCATGGAGAAATTAATCTGCATAACAACATTCTGCCAGAGTTGACTTGGCTGAAAAAAATGACCACTGGAGAATACTGAATTCCTGTACCTTGGAGTTTGAGAAACCTATGTTCTCTTTTCATTCACAAAAAAGACAGAGAAACTGGAGCTCGGCCTTGCAATTGAAAGGATTCACTAATAGTAATCCCACCAGTGTCATCTATGTCAGCAAATGTCCCTATAACCTCCTATATATCAGGATGATGATCCGTAAAATAAGAACTAGAATTACAGAACATCGTAGCACCAACTGATGAAAGAAAGACAACACAAAATTCACTAAACATTTTCTGGAAAAGAAACACTGCAAACAACATAGAATGGTATAAGATTAAAAGACTGCAGTTACACCACCCCAATATGACCACACCACTGTTAAGATGTGAATAGCATTGGATTTTCAAATTGGGGACGGATAGGAAGGGCCTGAATGAGGATATCCCATGCGGTCAACTGAATAGAACTGTATCTTGAACCACAATTTCCGTAAGTCCTTTTGTTATTCTGTTTTATACTTTTCTCATATAGGTCTTGTGTGGTCATCCAAACTACTATTCAACTCATAATTCATGTCTGGAGTATTCCATGATTCAGCTTTTGTGAAAAACCACACACATACTGCGTATTGTGGATTTAACAACCCCTTAGATCCATTTGTTTGCAATACAAAAATGTATTTTGGTACAAATAATAATAATCACACAATATGGGTCTTGACTGATATTATTTTCTACTCCCCCTTCCCTTTTCTGACTAGAAAAAATAAGGCACCTTCTCTAGTGTACATTTGGAACATAACTACAATTCCCATGACCTCCCCAGGGTCTTAAACTATGACATCCAATTTAATTTCTCCATGTCACCCGTCAAATAACTAATTACTTCTTCGAAAATGAAAAATCACGCTCCCAATGGGCGCCACCTTGTAAACTACATCCCCCTTGATTCCTTGAATATCTCAAGCAACGACATACAATAGATTGCCATCATAGCCACAGTGGCGGTTACCAGTGGTGGACAACACAGGTTGCAGCCATGCCCCAATATAGCACCCACCATCGCTTATAACAGCGTCTGCCTTGGTCTCTGCCTAGTGTTCGGCAGACCAGGGAGAACACTGTAGGTATACAGACGGGCACTGCGCCTTGACGAAGTCAATGTACTGAGCAGCCCCCTGTTGGACTGACACAAGCACGATGTGCTGTTACCTGTTTCTTTGGGGTTTTATGCTATAATCTGATAATTTTATAGACACAAATTGAAGCACTGCAGAAACTCCTGCACATTATTTTAGAGACCCAATTGCTCTATGTTTTACTAAAGGCAGCATTTCATTATCAGGCCTGGACATTATGACTAACCCATCACTAAAAAAGATATCTTTTATTACAATGTGGTACTCAATCTGAAATGTTTCTAAATAATAACAACTTTACACTATTAGACTATAGGAGCTGCCCCCCCCAGACATCTGACCATGTTATAAAGCACTCGCCCAAGTTGGGTATGTTAGGATGCATGATTGAGTGCATGTGTTTTTGTCTCCACAGAACCACAGTCTCACATGTGTAGCATGTTTTGCTTTGCAGTATCATTTTAGCCCCCTAGTTGCTGGGCCATTCCCCCCAGTTCTGAGCCCTTTTTGGGCTATTTGGGGTGTTTGTTCTTAGGCCTCAATAAATTTGTGTCCACATAAGGTATCCATGCCAAATTTGTGTCCTTTTTTTATCAACAAACTGGGATTCGAAAGGTACTGAGGGTTTGTGGTTTCCCCTGGAGGGACAGAGAAAATAGCCAAAATATAACTAAATGTTGAGTTTTTGGGAGAAATAGAAAAAAAGTGCTCTAGATAAAAAGGTCTGGATTTTTTCATAAAAATGGCATCAACAAACATTTTGCTGTACTAAAGTCACCATCTTCCTGGCTTCGAGGAACATGCAGAGCTGAATAAAAAAAACGAATTATTTACCGCAGTTTTTGTATTTTTCAAAGGGGTAGCCCATTTTTCCTATTTTTTGTGCTTTCAACCTACTTCCAGTTTGTGGTGGAAACCAGCGTAAAACCCATGAGTGATCCAGGAAAGCTATATATTTCTGAAAGGTGTACAAAATTCCGAATTCAGCAAGGGGTCATATGTGTAGGTCTCTCAAGGTTTTCCTAAAGAAACTAAGTGTTGAAATAAAGAAATATTGAAAACTAGAAAAAACAGCAATTTGGGACTATGTTTTCATCTGTAACTTTTTGTCTTGATGGCTGATTTATAAAAGCAATGTACCATTACGTTTGCTAGACCCTTTTGGTTGTGGGGATATATATGGTTTGTAGGTTCTGCAAGAACCTGAGGTACCAGAGCCAACAACTGAACTGCACCGTATAGACCAATTCATATGGTGAAACATGTAGAGAGAAAAATAGGTATCAAGATAACCTACATATTTCTGAAATGGGCCCAAGATATGGAATTTAGGGGCAGCGGTTATTTGTAGATCTCTGAATTTGTGGGTACCCGTAGCAGCATATAATTTAGAGAGCATTTTTCTGGCTTACAATTGGAAAGCGCAAATGCAGCGAAACCCAATTGGTAAGTACAAATATCCTACTATTATATGCTCCCACATGTCCACTGATAAAAAATGGTACCTCACTTGTGTGGGTAGACTTAGTGGCTGCCACAGGAAACGCATCACATTTTTCCACTCAAAACCAACCAGTTTTTTGCAAAGTAGGTAGCTGTGGATTTTGGGCCGTAGCTCAGCCAGCACTCATGTAAACCTAGCAAACCTGAAAACTGGACACCTTGGGGTATCCAGGATGGGGTGACTTGCGTGGCTCGCACCAGTTTGTTTTACCCAGAATCCTTTACAAACCTCAAACTTTGACTAAAAAAACATTTTATTCACATGTCTGCGATGGAAAGTTCTGGAATCTGCAGGGAGCCACAAACTTCCTTCTACCCAGCATTCCCCTAAGTCTTTCGATAAAAATGGCACATCACTTGTGTGGGTAGGGCTAGTGCTTGTAACAGGAAACGTCCCAAAACGCAACATGGATACATCACATTTTTCCACTCAAAACTGACCCGTTTTTGAAAAGTGGATAGCTGTGGATTTTGGGTCCTAGCTGAGCCAGCATGTATGGAAACCTAGCAAACCTGCACATTTCTAAAAACTAGACACCTAGATGAATCCAGGATGGGGGGACTTGCTTGGATCCCATGAGTCTTTGTATACCCACGGTAGGAAAGTAGGATCTGCTTTCATGGTTACCCCTACTTTTTGCTGATGTCAGTATGTTTTTTGGACTAGTCTGACTGGGATCCTGCTAATCAGGACCCCAGTCACTGTGCTTTCGCCCTAAATTTGAAATGGGAAGTAATCCAGCATTGCCCTACTTGTGCTGATAATAACGCTGCCCCTCTAGTGCCCGCCACAGGAACGGCTCAAACCAATGTCAATGGGAGCCCTTGTGTGAGGACTTCTATTAACCTCAGTTTGATCTGTTTCTGGCCCTACCACACAAGTGACGCAACGTTTTTATCGGCACAAGTGGGGCAATGCTGGATTGTAGGAATTTTGTGGATTCCTACGGATTCCGGAGGTTTTCATTCCAAAATTGTAAGGAGTGTGATTTCAGGCAAAGTTTGAGATTTGCAGGGCATTGTGGTTAAAAAAACCTAATGGGATTCACACAAGGCACAACACACTGGAATCCCCTGGTTATCTACTTTTCAAAAATGTCTGTGGTTGGTAGGTTTCAATGGGTGGTGGCCGACCATGGCCCTAAATCCCGCAGCTACCCCTATTGCTGATCTCTCCATGTAGCACTTTAGGGCCTTTTATGTCAAGGTCTCTTGGCCCACCCACAGAAGTGAGGTACTATTTTTATCAGGACACTTGTGGGAATGCTGTGTAGTATTAAACTTGTAGCTCCCTGCAGATTCTAGAAGTTTTCCTCACAGCAATGTGAAGAAAATGTGTGTTCTCTAGTATTTGATCTTTCATAGATTCACATGCTTGAATTATTTCCATGCCGTCGAAGTGAAGTCCCACGGTATCTTAATAAAGCAGTTTGTATCATTGTCATAGGCTATAATGGCAATGAACAATCACTTTGATAGCCTATCAATGTCCTTTTTAAAAAGGGACCAAACTTCAAGTGATAGCACCCTTTTGAACACTCCCTAGAGAGGCTGAATCCCTCATATTTTCTACCGCATGTCGTGTGAAGGGAGTATCTCTGAGCTCTGCTCAGTTTTCTTCATCTGGAACTGGTAATTTATCCTAGGATATCTTCTACTATGTCCTATACGCCAAAAAAAGGCCTCTTCAGATCCTGCAGAACCTGTGGAAAGAAAAGGCTACATGTGGATGACCCACATAAGGACTGTCTTTACAGCCTCTACCCCAGCATAAGGTAAAGGAGTGTAAAATACGCCACACTTTTTCCTCCAAAACCTTAAAGGACAGGGAAGGGAGACTCCTTCTGTGGCTACAGAAGTCTAAAACTCGGAAATCCACCTCTTCTGAGGAAGACAGTGATACCCTTTCCTTGTACCTCTGTGCTCCGGCAGGTGATACCCTTTCCTTGTACCTCTGTGCTCCGGCAGGTGCCTGACTCCCGTTAGGGTGGTCGCCATCATAGGCTGGGACCACCAACACTGATTTTAATTGTTTTTTGATTTATTTCCTCATTTTTACTTTGCTTTGATTTTAGTTACCAGTAGTAGTGCGACACAGGGGAGCCTGTGCGCACTACAGGGGTTGCTGGGCCCTTGTTAGAAAGCCTGTTACTTTGGCCACATCTTCTTGTTCTATTTGCGCTCTGGCGCCAAGGCCGGACATGCCCCCCTCCCTTCGAGGGTACTTAACGATGATTGCCTCACGTCCGCGCAGCAGGCGTGTCTAAGGCGCGCCAAAGACAAGCCCATCTGCCCCCGTCCACGCCTGGACCGGGCCCAGGGCCAGAGTTCCTGGATCTTTTCTGGAAGGACACAAGACACGTTTTCAATATTCAGGTGAGGCATTGCGCGCTCTACGCCCCCCACCACCACGCTTGTACACAATTGTGCTTTTATGCAGCAGTGCACTAAGGAGAGACGCAATGCTTGCACTGTAAGAAAATAATTCCAATTTCACCACCTAAGATAGACCCCTGTATTACTGATTCCCCGGAGCCTCCCAGGACACTTACTATGCTACAGTTTGCCCTTATTAATGCCAGGTCATTAGTTAAACACAAATACGAAATAGCCGACTTCATTATTGATGCTAAATTAGATGCACTTTTTACAACAGAAACTTGGGGTGGGGAAGCAACCGATCCAGACTTTGCTGTAGCAGTCGCTTTAAGCTTTGAACTTTTTAGGTTGGACAGACTGTTAAAAAGAGGTGGAGGCCTTGCTTTTTCACCGCAGTGAGATAAATACCCACTGCTCAGAGATCCCGCCACAGATTGTGAGGCTTTTCTTTTGAAATTGACAATTTTTAAGCAAGATACTTTCACTTGAATGCTAATTTATCGACCTCCAGGCCCCAAAAATAAATTCTTTACTAACCTTCATTCGCTGCTAGAACTAGAAATCCAATCTAACCATTTTACATTACTTGGAGATGTCAATTTTCAATTAGAATCATCTACTGATAAAGATACGCTAACCCTTCTAGAGAAGACATCTGAAATAGGTCTCAAACAATTGGTCAATGACCCCACGCATTTAGCTGGTCACACTTTGGATGGACTTTTCTCTAATAATCCTGCCATCACCAACCTTAAAACTCTCCCACTAGCCTGGTCTGACCACAGAGCGATAATCTTTGACTATAATTTACCTCTATCCTGTCAGACTGCTACTAAGTTGGCAAATAAGGTTTCCAGCAGACCATGGCATAAAATAGATTCTACAGTCTTAACACTCCATTTGGCACAGAGTCAACCAGACATCTCCATGGATGTTAACTCCTCAGCCATGAGTTACACCTCATGGCTTGAATCAACTTTTGCAAAACTAGCTCCCACTACTTCAGCCAACAAGTACAGAAGAGAACCTTCGGCTCCCTGGTTCTCCGAGGCATTAAGACTTGAAAAACAAGCCTGCAGGAGGCAAGAGAGGATCTGGCGTAAACATTATGAGAATTCCGAAAAACAACGATATAAAGCTGCCCTTGTTAAATATAAAAAGATGGTCATCAACGAAAAAAGTCTTTATTACACCCAATTAATTGAAAATGCCGGCACCTCCAATAAAGAACTGTTTCAGGTTATAATGAAGCTTACTTCAGTTACAAAAAACAACTCAATCACGCATAATAAAGGATTCTGTGACACCCTTGCCCGGTCTTTTAGAAATAAGGTCAACCAAATCTTTGACCTATTTGATAAATCTAATGACATCACGGATATAAACGACCAGGAAGTGACTGACTTCTCTCCAATCACAGACTTTACCCCGACCTCTCCCAACTAAATAGCCTCTCTTCTCTTAGCTGCAAAATCTGGCTCTCCGGACGATCCATGTCCCCCTGAGATTTTAAAGCTTGCAATTCAGCCTATTGCCTCTCATCTTTCCTCAGTGTTTAATCAAATGTTTCTGCAAGGGACATTTCCTACCCTTTGGAAACAAGCTTGCATTCTTCCTCTTATCAAAAAACCAACTCCTGATACTAACGATCCTACCAACTATCGTCCTATCTCGAGACTTACCCTGCCAGCAAAAATTGTTGAAAAAATAATCAATGCAGAATTATATAACTTTATTCTCGTGAATCAGCTTTTAGACCCTAGTCAATTTGGGGTTAGAGCGAACCATAGTACAGAGACTGCACTGATAAAAACCACCGAAGAAATAAGAATGGCAAAAAAAAAAAAAAAGAATGGCACTAGATAGCAGAGGGTCAGCAGCTCTTATTCTATTAGACTTATTCGCAGCGTTTGACACTGTGGACCACGGGTTATTGGTCCACCGTCTGAACGCCATAGGAGTCAAAGGTAAAGCTCTTGCCATATTAACATCTTTCCTATCAGAGAGATCCCAAACTCTGGATCTTGGTCAGTTTAAATCTTCACCCTTCACTCTACCATGCGGGGTTCCCCAGGGCTCCTCATTAAGCCCAACGCTATTTAATATCTATGTCTCGGAACTCACCTCTTTAATCAAAAGTTTCAATCTAAATCCAGCATCCTATGCTGATGACACCCAATTCGTTGTATCAGCCGTGGACAATGATGTCAACTACTCTTTAAGACTACATGACTGTATGATTGCCCTGGCAGCTGGATGAGCAGACATTGCCTAAAGTTGAACTCAAGTAAAACTGAGGTTATACTATTTGGCAATCTCTCTCCAGCATGGTCTCCTCCCCTCCCAGTGACCAAAGCAAAAAAACCTAGGCTTTATCGTGGACGATAAGCTGAGATATGAGGCCCAGGTGTCTAAGGTAGTGTCCTCTTCATTCTATACCATCAAAACCTTAAGGAAAATTTTTCCTTTTATCCCCAGAAACACCAGGAAGACTGTGGTCTCTGCACTAGTCCTGTCAAAGCTAGACTATTGTAACGGCTTGTATATGAACCTCCAGGAAAACCTACTTAGGAAGCTCCAGGTGGTGCAAAATGCAGCAGCCAGATTGATTCTGGACATTCCCAAATATCAGTCTGTATCTTCAGGCATCCGGGAACTACACTGGCTCCCGGTGCGACAGCGAATTAAATTTAAAGCGCCTTGCATAGAGAAAGTCTGGAATTTCTATGGAAGGCTTTTAATTGACATATTCCAAACAGACATCTTCGGTCAGCTAGTGCTAGACTGATTACCACCACAAGAGTCAGAAAAGTGAACTGGGGTGGAAGGAGCTTCACTAACAGCACAGCCAGGCTATGGAACTTTCTTCCACTATATCTTAGGGCCATACCCACCCTCATTGCCTTCAGAAAAGAACTTAAGACATGGCTGTTTAACGACTAGTAATCTCCCGGCTCAGTACGATTATGTTCAGCAAGCGCCAAGACACCTATGGGTAGACGTGCGCTATATAAGTCTGTATAACATGACATATCTCCACAGAGGCTGCCTCCTCTGCACCCCGCACACCATCTACTAAAGCTGGACAACATCCGCCTTCATCTTCCTCTGAACTGTCGATGAGGCATGAGACTCCTCTTAAAACCCCGTCGACAGCACCATATTCGTCGATGGCATTATCATCTACGACGACGACGGTCACCACCGTCTCATCCACAAGACCGTTGACGGCGAAGACGATGACGACCGCATCCGTCGATGCTTTGATCTAGTCTACGAGAATTCTATCATCATCGAAGTCACCATCGACGACGGCATTGACGCTAACACCGACGACACCGTTGAGGAAGAACCCCACCAACGGGGGGTGAGGGGGACCTACGACGCCTAAACCATTACAGCGACCTGACACCTTGCCAGTTACAATTGCTTCAACGACAACGTTGGATAAAAATTACCAAAATCTCGAGGACATCACTGAGACCTGAACTGACTGCTCCCAGCAAGGTTTCTCCTCTTCCCCCAAGTCACCTGTTAGACCTGGAGGAGTCTGACGACGACGGACCTTTTGGCGAAGCTCACAGCCCATCAGAACTCCAAGTAAAGTATCAGGATGATGATGATGAGGAAGAGCAGTACTGTGAACATTTTTATGCCCCTCCTACATACTGACGCCATGAACATTTTCAGTGCTATTCTGATCCGCAGCCCAAACAGGGTGATGTACAAGTACCCATGTCATTATTTCAAGATCTGCAGTCCATGCTTCAGAATTTCCAGAAAAGGTTCACTGAACCTCCACAGGAGCAGCCAGTGGACCTACCTCAGCATACCTCTCCTACTACTCTAAGGCCTATTCCTCCACCTATTACACCCAGGATGGCACACGCTTCCCAAATAGTGGCACCACCAAAGGAGGACCCATCGTCATCAGATGACGAAAGGGAAGATAGAGAGATTCCAGAACCTTAGCCTCCGTGTGATGGATGGGACGAGTACTTGATCCCCACTACCTCGCCTCCATGAGCACAGCCTGTAGTCTCTCCCCCAGAGGACATCGGGGGCTTTCATAATTTAATGGACCGGGCTGCAGCAAGGTTCCACCTTCCTATTTCTGTCCAGCAGTCCGACTGCTTTCTTTATGACTTTACAGAACGACCAGGAATTCAGTCCGTGCCATCCCCATCCTTGATTATATTTGGGAAGAAGGCATTAAAATAATGAAAAATCCCTGCTATGGTGGCTGATGTTTTACCTCGTATTGATAAAAAATACAGAGCTCCAGAGGATTCTCCTCTTGCCTCACAGGACATCCCAAACCGGACTGTGATTTCACAGGCAGCGCAATGTTGCTCAAAAAATCTTTCCGCACCCATCTCTACGCCACCAGACACAGAAGGAAGGAGATTGGACAACATGGACAAGAGATTCTCCACCATGTTTGCCACCACCAGTCGTGCGGACAATTCATTGGCGATTCTGGGTCGTTAAGGTCAGCAGATGTGGTCGGACAACAGCGCACTCATCGAACTAGTGCCTGAGGAAAAGAGATTTGAAGCAAGAAAATATTAGAATGTGCAATGGACATCGCCTGTATGGGCTTTCGTCAACTGGCAGGGGCAGTAGTCTTAAGACAGCAGGGATAATCAAAGCAACTTCCTTCAGTTCGGAGGTATAGTCCAAAATTCTGGATATGGGCTACGATGGGGAAACATTTCTCTGAAAACACATAGATGATGCTCTGTTGGTCATAAAAACAGATACGGCCAGATCCCTCAGCACTCTTCAGTTCAGAAAATTGGCCTTTCGGGGGGCGCGTGGAAGGGGGTTTACATCCTACAGGGGAGGATATCAGTGCTCCCACCAGTACCAGCCCTTCTACTCTCAACACAGATCTGCTTACCAACAGCAACGCTACCGTCAACCGCCCACCGTGGCATATACAAAATAAGGCCCCCGTAGAAAGCAACAACTCCAGAGTCGAGAGACAGGCCGTAAGCAGTGACCTGCATCAGGTGCCGGTTACTTCCACATATTCCCACCCCGTGTGTGCGAACATTTCCAACTACCTCCCTCAATTGAGAGAGATAACTTCAGACAGATGGGTATTGGACCTGGTCACCTATGGACATACCTGGAGTTTACCGAAAGACCACTAAACAATCCTCTAAGGGGAGCGCACCTCCCTCGTCTTCATTTATTGAAAAAAGAAGCCCTAATAATGCTTGCCAAGGAAGCAAAAGTAAAAGGTAAATTTTCCCAGAAAGGCAGGGGATTCTACTCCTGTTTTTTCCTTATAAGAAAGAAAACAGGGGAATGGAGACCCATCCTAGAACTCAGGAAGCTAAACAAACTTATGCAAGCAATCCTTTCGCATGATCACTCTCTCCGACATCCTGCACCTACTGAACAGCGGAGATTACATGACATCTCTAGACCTACAGTATGCCTATATCCACATCCCCATACATCCCAAACACAGCAAATATCTGCTTCACTGTAGCTGGTTACCATTACCAGTTCAAAGTCCTCCCATTAGGCCTCAAGTCAGCACCCCGCACATCCACCAAATGTCTGGCCCCAGTAGCAGCTACTCTCAGAAAACAAGGTCATCCGGTATTTCCCTACCTAGACGACTGGCTGCTCAAAGCTTCAACACCAATGCAAACGTACAAAGCCTAACAGAGCTTGCTTGTCATTGTCTTCAACTGTTCCAAGACAGACGAACCTGGATACAATCCAAAACAAAGCTTTTCTCTTGCAGGACAGACAACGGAGGTTATCAAATTTGCCTCTAAAACTTTCCAGAAAAGTCAGTTTCTGTGCAGCAGTATGTCATGAGGGGCAGGTATCCACATGAAACGTATGGCTCAGTAAAGTGGGTTTATTAACAAATGATTCAGTAAACGATTGACAACAAGAGTCTATGCGTTCTCTTCAGGGGGAATTAGCGTCTTCTCCTTTAACGTCTTCTCTCGTAGTCCAAGGCCGTCGCTGCCTGGTGTCTTGTCAACACGGGGCCGTACCAAACAAATAAGAGAAAAGAAAAGAATACGTCAGTGCAGTGCACTGAATAGTATCAAATGCGGGAGAAGGAGTGAGGGAGATAACACCCATTTGGAACAGGCTACAGGGTGTACTGAGTCGGGAGACCGTCACCGTGGGGTTGGAAGAAGTGAGGCAGAAATGAGAACAACACCCGCGAAATCTCCAAGAATGGGGAGGTCTACGCGGTTCCTTCCTTCCCTCCCGGGGCCATTACTCCCGCCCGCCTCCCAGCTCCCAGGAACCTTGCACGTACCTGTGCAAGCCACGTTCCTCCAGGAACGTGGCGGGGCGCTTCGTGGTATCGGGGGCCTCCTGGCTCTCCTACGCAGGGCTGGTCACCGCCTCTTGAGGTTTCTGGTTCCTTTTCGGTCCCGCTCTGTTTTCGGACTCGCCTCAGCGTCTCGTCCCGTGTGGCTCCGCAACCTTCCTCCTCCGGGGGCTTGCCGACGCTATCCCCGCCTTCTGGTCCCTTTTCTCTTTCTGACGTGCTGTAACCCCACCTCCAGGGGATGTGTCCTGTCTCTCCATCTTCCTGACCCTTAAAGGGCCCGTGATATTGCGTCTCAGGATCGTCTCCAATGCTTTGCAAATCCCAAGACCCGGGAGGCTGAAAGGGAAAAAAAGGTCTGGTCCATTGAGGTTGAGTCTCGTCCGTGGGATCGGGGTCCAAGGGGGCCGGATCCTGACACAGTACAAGTCACAACTGGGCATGATCTCTTCCGCAATCAGTTTAGTCCCTCTGGCATGTCTAAAGATGAGGCCATTCCAAGAGGAGCTACAAGCGCAATGGATCCAATCGGAAGGGTTGTTTGAAAACTTGATAAACATCACCCCAAAGATGGTGGAAACGTTAGCGTGGTGTCTCGGATATCTCATCTCTAGAAAGGCCTCACATTTTTGGCTTTAGTACCTGACTTTGTCATCACCACAGACACCTCTCTAGAGGGCTGGAGCGGTCACTGGCAGGACGTGCAAATTCAAGAGAAGTTGTCTGCACTTCAAAGAACTATGCATACCAACCACTCGGAGCTGAAATCAATCTCTCTCACCCTGCGAGTCTTTCTTCCAAAAATAGTAGGATCTTTGGAGCTGGTGCGACCAGCATGTACTATATCAACAAGCAAGGAGGTACAAGGTTGCTAACCCTTTCTCAGGAAACCCAAGAGCTTTGGAGCTGGCTCACAACTCACAAGATATCTCTGAGGGCCGAGCATGTATCCGGAATACCTTAGCAGACACGCTCAGCAGAGCCAAGGACAGTTGCCATGAGTGAAAAGTGGATCAATCAGAGCTGGTCAAGATATTCTCACTGTGGGGCAAACCAGAATTGGATCTCTTCACTAAAGGCAGAAACACCAAATGCCAGTTCTATGCCAGTCGGTACCCGCTCCCAGGATCGTGGGGAATGCCCTTTTGATAAGATGGTCAGGGATTTATGCATATTCTTTTACCCCCTTCCCTCCCATACTGAGGGTTCTCAATAAAATGAAAAAAGAACACTGTTACCTCATCCTCATCTCTCCCAGATGGCCCAGGCAGCCTCGGTTTACGGAGTTTCTCCTGCTGTCGGAGTCCAATCTCATTTGCCTACCGTCAACGAGAACACTGTTGACGATGAACCATAGCCAGGTCCTGTACCCCGAATCACCCTCTCTCCAATTGTATGCATGGCTCCTGAATTCTCCAAATTCTGAGACTTAAATATCCCTCAGGACTGTAGGGATATCCTATCCAAAGCACACGCGGAAGCTACAAACGAAACATACAAGCTCAAATGGAAGCGATTCTGTTCATGGTGTCAACAATCTAACCTGAATCCATTGAAAGCATCACTTGAGCAGATTCTGCCGTATCTCTTATCACTTGGTAGATCAGCATTTGTGCATGTCTCTGTCGGGGTTCACCTCGCCGCAATTTCAAGGTATATATGCTCTTCACACTCTCTCTCTGTTTCACAAGAGTCATCAAACAATTCATGAAGGGGTTGTTCAGAACTTTCCCTCCAGTGTGAGCTCCTCCTCCAGAATGGCATCTAAGTGCAGTTCTCCCTCAACTTATGAAACCTCCATTTGAACCCCTTCATAAGGCAGAACTCAAGTTTCTCAAATGGAAGGTCGCGTTACTATTGGCTCTCACTTCAACAGAAGAGTCAGTGAAATACAGGATTTCACAACACTGGAGCCCTTCTTACGTTTCATTAATTATTACATACTTCTCAGAACAAATCCAAAATGTATTCCCAAGGTTCCATCGCAATTCCATCTCACAGAACCTATCATACTTCGTACTTTTCTCCCAAATCTGGCTTCACCAGCTGAAAGATCTCTCCATAGTCTGGTAATTAAACGATGTCTTAATTTCTACTTACATCGTACTAAACAGCTTCAAAGAACTGATCAGATGTCAGTGTCTTATGGACAATCTCGTCATGGTACTGCAGTCACAAAAGCAACCATCACAAGATGTATTTCTGCCGCCATTCATTTTTGCCACTCAAAAGCTGCATATACTACATGATTATTTTATCATATAAAGTATTCATGCAAGTATATATATAAATATATATATACACACATATACACACACACACACATGCATTGAATTCTTACCCACCATCATCCAAGGTTACAGAAAATGATTCACTTACAATACTGCTTGCTATACCGATTCAAGCATGTGAATCTATGAAAGATCTGATACTGGAGAAGACATTAAGTTACTTACCTGTAACTGCAGTTCTCCAGTATTGGTATCTTTCATAGATTCACATGCGACCCACCCTCCTTCCCTGAGAGGCTCCCCTTATAGCTTGGAATTCTTTATTACCACTTGTAAGAAAGTGCCCCTTTTGACATGGTTACCCCCCACTTTTTGTCTGGTATCTGGTGCAACTTTGACTAAAAGTGTTCTGGGTTCCTGCAAACCATGTCCCCAGCACCAATGTTCTTTCCCTAAACTCTACGATTGTTCCACAATAGCCACCCCCTTTAGGCCTCTTTTAAGTCCCTAGTAAGTGGTACCCTTAGAACCTAGGACACTGGACCTAAAGAGGGCCCCTAACGGCTACAGCACGAATTGTGCCACCCTAAGGGGCCCCTCAACAAGCTCATGCAAACTGCCATCGCAGCTTGCATGTCTTGGTGCAGAGAAAACCGAAGAGTCAACATGGCACACATCCCTGTGTGCCCTGTCAGCAAAACACTGCATGTGGTATAGGTTAGTCACGCCTACGGCAGGCCTTACAGCCCTAAGGCAGGGTGCACTATACCCATGTATGGGCATATCTGCCTGAGCAGATGTGTCCCCGTGGTATCTAGGTTCATCCTTATATATTACGAGTGCACAGGGAAGCCACAACGAATACATGGGCCGACACTAGTCATTACGAGTTCCCCAGCTACATGATGGCTTCACTGTACCCCTTGGTGTTTGGTACCAAACACCTCGGCCTAATAAACCCACACTGATGCCAGTGCTGGATTTATTAATAAATGCACACAGAGGACACCTTAAAGGTGCCCCCTGAAAACCTACCAACTACTAGTGTGTTGACTGATTGGTCTCGAACAGCCAGCCACCATAAACAGATTTCTGATCTCCTGAGGTGAGAGCCTTTGCTCTCGGAGGTCAGGAACAAAGCCTACTCTGGGTGGAGGTGTTCACACCTCCTCCATGCAGGATGGGCATTCCAGGGCGGAAAGCTTCAAAGGACCTGCCACCTTTGTTATGCAACCCCGGGCCTCTCCAGATAGTGGAGGTGCCCACCCCTCTGTCCTGACCCCACTTTTTGGCGGCAAGATAGGCGGGAAAATTAGTAAGATTAAGAAGTGTGACCACATTCAGCCAGCACCACCCCTAGGGCGGTCCAGCTGATGTGGACCCCACTTTTGAGATTCCTCTCTGTTTTTTTGGACGGAATTAGCCTTCTAAGGTCAGGGTTATGACCACTTCCCACAGGACACCATAAGGTAGGTAGCCCATTGGCTACTCCCCGTCACTCCCTGTAAATGCCCTTAAATTGTGTAGTTAGGTGGCACCCCTGAACCCAAGAACTCAGATTTGGCTGATCAAATGACGAAGGATGAAGAAGAGTCACTGCCTGGTGAGAACTGCAGTAGAACTTTGGACTTTGGCGTAAAGACCTGCCATTTTCAGTCCTCTCTCGACAATCGCAACAGAATGACCCATCCTGTGAGCGGGAGAACTACTAAAGCCTTGGGTAGCCTGCCAGCACTTTGGCAAACAGCGAAAGTCTCCATTGGAGTAGAGGAGCTACTCCCTTGCGGTCTGCAGGCCCAGACACGCACAGTCCGGTCCACCGCCTTTCAACTCCCCAGCCCGACCGATGCCGCAGACAACCAGGAGAAGGTACTCATGCTGGGAGGTCAAATCTGTCTCCCCATCGAATGTGAAGACACAAGGGCTAACAGGAGCTGTACAACACCAACCCCCGGAGCACTGAACGCCCTGCACTAAACAACAGTAGTGAGTGTCCATTTCGGATTCTCACTGCACCAGGACCAAGCAGCCGTCGAGGGACGTCAGCATCACTGAGACCTACTTTGAGAGTGGACCAGCTGCTTTGATTTTGCCCCTGCCAGCTGTTTGTCCCTGACTGCGAGGGGAATCTTTGCGCACCCAGCCCAGTCAACCAAACTACCCTGCTCCTGAGCCGCCCAACCCGGGTCCTGACGAACTGGCTGTGCCCCCATGCTCCAAGACCCCGTGCGAACTAAGCCGCGATTTGGGAGCCTTCGGACTTGCCCTCAAGTCCCCCTGTGCAGCCTGTTTTCAGGTGGCCCCTCTTCACTGTAGCATGCCAGCTACCAGCCTCACCAGCACCCTTCTCCCGGTAGAACCCGGGAGGTTCCCGAAGAACTGCTGGTAGTACTTTGAACCTTGGCCAACTACTATTCGGATCCCAGGAGGTGAACCACTGAAACCAACTGTACCTACCTTTATGCATCTTTGATTTTTCCTTCCATAGAGGTGCGTTGTGCATAAAAGTGCACGTTTTACTTACCTGTGAATATTCATATTGAAAACTATACTTACCTTTGAACGTAGTTCTTGTTTTCAAAATATATATAAAAAGAAGTGTTATTTTATCTAATCTGGTCACGGATTTATTCTTTGAGTGTGTATCTCATTTATTGCATGTGTGAGTACAGCAAATCCTTAGCACTACCCTCTGATAAGCCTAACTGCTCGCCCACACTACCTCAAAAGAGAGTGTCAGTATTATCTACTTTTGCCTCTGTAAACCAATTGGGGATCCACTGGACTCTCTTCACAGTGTACTTCCGTTATAGTACACTATATAGAGAGCCAGCTTCCTACACCACTTGTGCTTGAAAATGTGAGGAATTCTGGCTCTCTTGAGATTGTTCTAGAGGGTGCTATTGCCTGATTGGTAATAGTTAAAGTTTGGTTCTCTTTTAGAAAGGACATAGACATGCTATCAAAGTGATTATTCATTGCCATTATAGCCAATGATAGTGATACAAACTGCTTTATTAAGATACCGTGGAACTCCCACTAACACAACGGGGAATGATTCAAGCATGTGAATCTATGAAATATACCAATACTGGAGAGCTGCGGTTACAGGTAAGTAACTTATTTTCTTTTTAGTCAACTTTTGAGGTTTCCAGGGCATTGTGGGTACAAAAATGGTGTGGGATGCATACAAAGCACACCACCCTGTACTCCCCCAGATGTCTAGTTTTCAGAACTGTTTGGGTCTGGTAGGTTTTTCCAGGTGACAGCCTCCCCAAGCCCAAAAAGTGCAGCTGTTCACCATTGCAAGTAGGATGATACTGGGGCTTAGCCAAAGTCTCCTGGCCGATATGTAAAATCAACACCCAAAAGAATTAACTGACCTCTTGCTTGCCATTGGGATGGGATGCTTTAGTGCGCAGGGGAGCACAAATACTGTTGAGGTTTTAGGGGTGATGGTGGGGCCTGATGTTAGGCTGGGAAAGACCCACCCCATTATTTTATTAAAAATATATATTGGTGCCATACAGTGGGCATTCTGCCCTCCGGGGGGCAGATTTGGGGTAATTACCCCATCTGCCCCCTGGGGAAGGCAGAAAGACTGTTGCCCCATTTACTTGGACAGGTCAGCCCCCACTCCTATATTTAAAACAAAAGGACAATTCACTGGATTCTAGTGGACCTTTGATCAGGGTTAATTATCCAAGTCTGCCCCCCGGGGGGGGCAGAAAGACTGTTACTCCCTTTAGGTGGAGTGGGGGCGTAACCATGCCCATGGTGGGCAACCCCCAACCCTGTATTAAAAAAAAGAAAAAGCTTGCCCTGGAGTCTAATGGGTAATTACCCCTATCTGCCCTGGGGGGGGGGGGGGACAGAAAGACTGCTGCCCCATGTACTTGGGGTGGGGGCATAGCCATGCCCATGCTGGGCAGCCTCCACCATTATATTTAATGTTTTAAAAAATCCCTGGCTTCTAGTGGCCTTTCTGCCACCCCTGTGGGGAAGATCGGGGGTAATAACCCTAGTCTGCCTCCCAAGTGGGGCAGAAAGACTGTTGCCTATTTCAGTTGGGGTGGGGGCATGGCCATGACCATGTGGGCATCTCCCACCTCTATATATATATATATTTTTTTTATTCCCTGGCGTCTACTGGGCTTTCAGCCCCTCGGGGGCAGATCTGGGGTACTTACCCCAATTTGCCCCCAGTGGGTGCAGAAATACTGTTGCCCTATTTTGTTTGGTGGAGGCATCGCCATGCCAATGGTGGCCAGCCCCCACCCCTATAGTTAAAAAGAAATCTCTGGCATCTAGTGGGCTTTCTGCTCCGCCCGCCCCCGGGAAGGCAGAAAGACTATACTATTTCCCAATTTATGTTGGGTGGGGGCATGGCCATGCCCATGCTGGGCAGCCCCCACCCCTACATACCCTTGGTACCAATAATCCCTGGTGTCAAGTGGGCTTTCTGCCCCTCTGGGGGCAGATCAGGGGTTATTGATCCCATCTGCTCCCCAGGGGCGACAGAAAGACTTAAATATAAAAATAATTAAGGGAAAGCACAAGCCCTTGCCCAAGGGGGCGCTCCCCCTTTCCCTGATGTCTAGTGAGTAAGTAAATTTTATTATGCATTATTAATTAAAACCGTAGCATACACATGATAGTAAAATTCCATAATAATACAATGAATAAGAACAGCGTTTAAAAGATCATCAAAGTGTGTTGTGTTTAAAACTCGCATTTGGACGTTGCGCTCTACAACAGTTCTAAAATGCATTGTGCGTCAAGGGGAACTGGTCTAACAGGTGCTGTGCCAATTTTAGCGGCCATCGTTTTATGTCCTGTTACAATTTGCATTTTTTGTGCTTACACTCTTCGTCTAGTCGATTATGGTTGTGTGTCTATGAGATGTGGTGGCGGGAGCTAGGAAGGACAGGCAGTGATGACGGACCAGCCCAGCTACTTTTTTATTTAGTTGATGTCCACTAGCGATGCATGTTTGAGTCTCCCAGTTAATATGTCAAAGAATTTTGTGAGCCGGCAGTTTAGCTGCGTCTCAGCCGGATTAAAGCACTGTTTTACTGCCTGCCAGCATGTCCTGATGCCATTCTGCTTGAATATTGGTCGAAGTAGGATTCTTCTTACGTCCTTTAAGTTGGGGCAAATGCAGATGACGTGCACCAGATCTTCATCTCCTCTTGCGCATAAACGGCAAGACTGCGGTCCTGAACTCCTTTCCCATTGCGGGAGGTGTGGGAGAATCGGTAAATTGCCCAGTCGCAACTTTAGGAATTTTTCTTTTGTCCTCGTTTTGACTCCCACTTTCAAGTAAGGTTGTGGTTTAAGAACTTCGTAGTCGCTAAGCACTATCCAACTTTGGTGATCTGACTGATGTCTAGTGGGTGGATCCCTGCTTGGGGATAACGAACTGTGGTGATCCTCCAGCAGGAATCCACTGGGCAGAGGTACCGTTGCAAAGGGGAGATTCTCATCTTTCTAACGATACCTTTACCATAAGAATCAGTGCCCGGGGGCTGAGATATCTGCCCGAGCACTGATTCAGTGAAAGGTAAACGAGCCCTTTGGTACATTTTACTTTCATTTTTGTATGTAATGTTGTCAGCTAGCTCTGCACCTGACCTTCATTGATACAAAAGAGAAGCTCAGGCTGCTCAGGAAGCTCTTCCAGAGAAGCCCAAGCCTCAGCGATAAAAAAGGAATTCCTCTGGTTCAAAACCCCAGAGGGGACTTTCTAACACTCCCCAGTGGCCAACACCTGCACAGGGAGGGTGTGTCGGTGCCGGCCATTGGCCGACACCCGCATCTGTAGGGTTAAAGACCACATGTGCTGACTTTATATCACTGTGTCAATTTTGTCAACAATACTTACTATTATGATGTTATTCCCTAGGTGGTCATCTCCATGCAAGTAAGATAGGAAGTCCTCGTTTCACCTACATGTAGAGGTGCTACTGTAGTTTAGGAGGGGTCTTTTATCTCAACTTTTATCAGCCCTGATGAATGCCCAAGACCGTATGTGAAGCTATTTTTGGGCAGAAACATGTTGGCAGGAAAATAGATGTGAGAGTCATAGTGCCCAAAAACATTTCCTTTGTCAGAAAAATAAATGTGAGGGTCATAGTACCCGCAAACATCCCCCTCAATTTTTTTTAACCATACCTAGGGTACCTAACATTAAAGGCATATCCTATAGGGTTACCCTAAGGTTTTTGTAACTGGATCCCTGTAATTATACTGGAATTATAATTTAGCAAGAACTCCCTCATACTCATGAGGTTGAGTCTGCCCTGGTAGTAACATCTTACCTGGGTGGGGTGAGGAAGCCTATGATGAAGCATGCCACATTACGTGGGTGAGTCTTCCTTATTCAGAACAACTGGTTCTCTTCCAGGGGATCCTCATCAAAGTCATAAGCACATGAATATTCCCGCCCATGCGCGGGACCCGGAAACACATCACATATATGTGAAAAACCATATATGTAGCTCTATATATATATCCATATATATATAAAAACACACAATTTAGCCTCCCATAAACATGCTGAGCAATGTTGCAAGGAATTCTCATGCACATAAACATATTCCAATAAAGCAGGGAGAAAGAAAACTTTTGAAAACTGCTTTAATATACAACAGACAACACAATCCTGCAAGGAATAATGAAGAAAACATTGCCAGCACATAGGCTGCATTGTAGAAACATTAGTGTAGAAAGCTGAAAAGCTAACCCACATAAACACTCAGATAAACTGGCACTGTGCCTTTAAGGCAGCCATGACCCCTAGCTTCCCATCATGCCTCAGGGGTGACAGTTAGGTCAGTTGTTCTTTCCGGCTCCTTCTGTCAGGACCCTGGTTACTTCAGCTCTACCTCTTTTTTCTGATTTTCTGTCAGAAAATTCTTCAATTTTTGAGAAAAACCTCTTACTTCGACGTCTTTTTGGTGTTGAAGTATTTCTCTACTGTTTTTAGAGAGTTGAGCATTGTTTTACAGCAGAATGCCCTCTCTTTTTGACCCTTGCCCTTCCTGTGGCAAGAAGAAGGCCAAATCAGACTTCCATCCTGTCTGTATTCTATGCCTTCCTTCTGAACATAATCCTAAATCCTGCCAGCATTGCCGGCTGCTGTCCAACAGAACTCTAAAGGACAGGGAAAGGATTCGTCTCCATGGATTGGCTGAGAAGAGAAAATCACCTTCTAGAGACAAGCCTCCGATGAAGAAGAGGAAAGAGAGCTCATCTACAAGTAAGATTCCAGTATGCTCTCCATCGGCGTCGGGCTCGGCGCCTCAAATCCCTTCATCGGCAACAAAAACGTTGACGAGAAGACCATCGACGGCGGGCTCGCCGTCGAGAGAACACCGGTCGTCGTCGAAGAACGCAGGTACGTCGAATCCTCCGCCGTCGTCAACCGGGCGACGATCGGCGTCGAGGAGTCGCTCTCCGTTGGTGCGGGCTCGCCCAGCGTCGAGAGACAGATCTCCGTCATCGCCGTCAATGCGGCGTTCGACGTCGAGACAGGCTCCGCCGTCGCAGGGTCTCCAGCGTTCGGCGTCGAAGCAAGCATCTCAGTCGACGTCACCCAGACGACAGTCGACGTCGAGACACACCTCGTCACCTGAGGCTAGACACTCATCGCCTCCGCCGTCGTCCAGGCGGCGTTCGACGTCGAAGGCAAGATCCTCTCCGTCGGCGAGGTATTCGATGTCAAGACCAAGAGTGAAATATACCAAACGTCGTTCGACGTTGAGACGGCGGTCTCCGTCGACGGCGAGAAGGTCAGCGTCGAGAGAAAGATCGACGTCGAGAAGGTTTTCTCCGTCTACCCGCTCATCGTTGAGGTCTCCACGCTCAACGTCGAAGGCGAGGTCTATGGGCTCCAGACACACTGAGAGGTCGATGTCGAGGAGAAATTCACCAGTGATGGTGACACAGAGCAGGTCGACGTCGAGACACACCCCATCGACGTCACATCGCTCATCCAGACGCCGATCACGCTCCAGAAGCCGCAGAGAGTCCTCTCACTCCATTCGGAGCTCACCCCAGACGGTTGCGTCATCACGCAGTGCTTCTGTTCACTCGCAGGAGCCTACAAAAGCACCGCCAGGAGGTTCTCCAAGGAGACAGCGATCTCCTTCCATCCATCTCTCTCCCAGATGGCTTCAACCACTCCATCATTGGCAGACGGGGTCCGCAGGTCACGCTCAACGGCCTACGACCTACTCCAGTCCGCAGCACAGATCACCATTGCAGCGTCTTGTGCAGGAAGTGGATAAATCATCCACCACTCGGGCCAGGGAACACCGAGGCTGATCCCCTGAACGCAGGTCGTCTCAGGGACATCGCAAGAGGCGGCGTACACCGTCTTGGTCTTCCTCTTCGACACATTCATCCAAAAGGGATTACTCACCTACCCTGACGGATACTCCTCCCTCCAGAGTGTCGCCTATTGATGATGTGAACACTTTTCATGATGTTCTCACCAGAGGGGCTCAGAAGCTGGGCATCACCATGTCAGCTCCTCAGACAACCAAGTCCATCATTTTTGAGACTCTCCACCAAAGGTCTGCGACTAGACCATTGCTTCCTTTGGTCCCTGGTATCATCGAGCCGGTAATGGATCTCTTCCTCGCTCCAGCATCGGCTAAAGAAGCTCCAGCTCGGATTCTTAAAAAATATAAGCCAGCTGCATCGGATCCTCTTTTCCTTAGATCGGATCCACCTCCAGACTCTGTTATTATTGCAGCAGCGAAAAAGACGCATGCGGTTGCATCTTCCTCCTCCGCTCCTCCGGATAAAGAGAGTAGAGCACAAGACTCTTGGGGACGGAAGGCTTGTGGCTCTGCAGCGTCTTCTCTGCAAGTGTCCAACGCTGCGGCTCTGCTGGGTCGTTATGACAGGTCACTATGGGACTCACTGGAGCGCTTCAAGGACAAGCTCCCAAAGGAGGATCAACAGGACTTCTCTGAAATCCTTCACGAAGGTGCTCTGGTGGCTAACCAGGTAATCAGCACTGCAGCAGATGGTGCGTCCCTGGCGGCTCACTCGTATGCACATGGCATATGTGCACGACGATCTTCCTGGCTGCACCTCACAGCATTAAAACCGGAGGCACAACAACGCATCCTGAATCTCCCTTTTTCTGGCACTTCACTGTTTGGTGCTCACACAGACGAAGAAATGGCGAGGATGAAGGCCGAGTTGGACACCTTAAAGGCTGTGGGCCTAGAGAAGAAAAAGGAATTTAGGAAGAGATACCGGCCCTACAATCGGAAAAATTACCAACAGAGGGTTCAACCCCCTCAATGGTCACAAAACAAACAGGGCAAATCCCAGTATCAAGGCCGCCGTTCCTCGAGAGGAAGAGGAGGACATCAACAGCAGTCCTCCTCCGCATCAAAAACTCCAGGGAAGCAATGAGTTTCTGCTTCCTCTAGCACCGTTGCACACTCCAGTGGGAGGAAGTATCTCAAGTTACATTCAAGAGTGGCGCAACATAACCAAAGATCAGTGGGTGCTAAATATACTAAAAAATGGGTACACACTACGTTTTTGGACGTCCCCAAGAGACATTCCTCCTATGAAATCTCGTCATCTACATATAGACCTCCTGCGTCAGGAAGTGTCGCCCCTTCTCGAAAACCGAGCAATAGAAGAGGTCCCTCAAGCGCAGAGAGGAAAGGGAGTGTACTCACGATACTTCCTTGTTCAGAAAAAAGATCAACCGAACAAGTTCAGACCAATTCTGGATCTACGTTCTCTGAACAAGTCCATCAAAAAGGAAAAGTTTCGGATGTTGGCTCTCCACCAAATATTTCCACATCTAAGGAAAGGCGATTGGATGTGTTCCTCAAATGGTGCAGGAACACCTTCGCACCTGCCTAGATCTCCTTCAGCGCTTAGGCCTGCATGTCAACCTGGACAAGTCGATCCTTCACCCAACTCAATCACTCCACTATCTGGGCGCCAACCTCAACTCCGACCTCGGAAAAGTGTTTCCTTCGGAGGAGAGATTGTCATCAATGAAAGACAAAGGCAACATCATCCTTCAGGCTCATCAGCCGTCAGTAAGACAGGTGGCTTCTCTACTGGGTTCGATGGCCTCGTGCATTTTCTCATACCCAACGCCAGATTGAGGATGAGACTGTTACAGCAAGATCTCGAGGACAAATGGGATCAATCCTCGGGTCAGTGGAACGACCGAATTATCCTCGCTCCTGCAGCAAAGAAGTCCATTCTTTGGTGGCTGCAACCACAGAACCTGCTGGTGGGAGTCCCTTTTCACCAACCTCTGCCAGAACAATCCCTGATCACGGATGCATCACTTCAGGGCTGGGGAGCGCATCTGGGTCATCTGCAAACTCAGGGCAGATGGACCAACAGAGAACAGACGTATCACATCAATATGCTGGAACTGCGGGCGGTTCATTTAGCCCTCAAAGCTTTTCAACCGTCAATTCAGCTCGGATCGATCCTAGTGCAACCGGACAATACAACCACCATGTATTACTTGAACAAACAAGGTGGAACTCGCTCTCGCCCTCTGTCTCTCGAATCCCAGGTGATCTGGCACTGGCTGCTAGCCAGGAACCTATCGATCACGGCAATCCATCTGCCGGGAGAGCAGAACGTGCGAGCAGACGCCCTCAGTCGTCACTTCCAAGAGCAAGAAGACTGGGTGCTCAACGGCTGAAGTGGTGGCAGACATCTTTCATCAATGGGGTCATCCTTTCATCGACCTTTTTGCAGGCGATCAAAACAGAAAATGCCACGCCTTCGCATCCAGGTTTTACCGACCAGGAGCGAGAGGGAATGCTCTTTTGATAGATTGGTCAGGGACGTTTGCATACGCCTTTCCACCCCTCCCTCTAATTCCGAAGGTGGTGGCCAAACTTCTGCGATCCAGAATGAGGATGATACTCATAGCACCGGACTGGCCTCGCCAATGGTGGTATCCGGACCTTTTGCAACTCTCGGTTCGCCCGCATCGGAGACTTCCGTGCAGGCCGGACCTTCTCACCAAAATGGGAGGGAAGATTCTGCACCCCAGCCTTCCCTCGCTCAGCTTGACAGCATGGCTCCTGAAGTCCTGCAGTACGGACATTTGAACCTCCCTCAGGACTGCATGGACATTTTAAGGGAGTCAAGGAGACCTTCCACAAGATCCTCATACTCTAAAGGGGAAACATCCTTTACATCGCGGTGATTACACCGCGATGCATTTAGAACGCTGCCATTACAACGCAAGCGTTACATCGACTTGCACTGGAGGGCGCTATAACCTAAGGAATAGTAAGATTTACTATTCCAACACCTTCCCTACTGTACGTAGACTGGTGTTGGAATAGTAAATCTTACTACTCCTAAGTCCAGCGCCCTCCAGCGCAAGTCGTTGTAACGACTTGCGTTGTAAAAACTGCGATGTTACATTCCGCGATCATTTTGATCGCGTTGTAACATCACATATTCCTCTAAAGTGGAAAAGGTTTTACTTGTGGTGTATCCGTAATGATTGGAGTCCAATTAACGGGCAAGAGGAGGTAATCTTGCCGTATTTGCTCTATTTGGCCAAATCTGGTTTGAAATATTCTTCCATTAAAGTGCATTTGGCGGCTATCACAGCATATCGTAAATCACCTAACCAGCCTTCTTTCTTTCAGCTTCTGGTGGTCAAGGACTTCCTGCAGGGGCTGAAAAAGGTTTATCCCCCTGTTCGACCTCCTTCTCCTCCTTGGGAGTTGAATTTGGTATTGTCTAAATTGATGGGACCTCCATTTGAACCCATTCATAAGGCTACATTGCAACACCTTTCTTGGAAAGTAGCTTTTCTAGTAGCAATTACATCAGCACGCAGAGTGAGTGAGATACAAGCACTCTGTTCTAAAGAACCCTATACGGTTTTCCACCATAATAGAGGTGGTTATGCGAACTCACCCTTCCTTCCTACCTAAGGTTGTGTCAGAGTTCCATGTTAATCAGACAATTTCTCTACCCTCTTTCTTTCCCAGTCCATCCACACCAGCGGAAAGGTCTCTTCATTCGCTAGACCTCAAGAGGGTTCTCAAATTCTATTTGGATGCAACAAAATCCATTAGAAAAGCTGATCAATTGTTTGTAAACTATGGCTCTGTTAGAACAGGCTTCCCAGCTTCTAAAAGATCCATTTCAAGATGGATAGTATCTTGTATAAAGTTGGCATACCAAATTGCAAATAAGCCTCTGTTTGCCTCCCTAAAGCTCATTCTACTAGGGGCAAGGCTGCTACTGATTGCATTCTTACATAATGTACCGATGGCCGAGATTTGCAAGGCGGCTACTTGGAAATCGGTCCATACGTTTACCAGACATTACTGTCTGGATTCTGACTCCAGAGCAGATACACAAGTGGGCCAGGCCTCCTTGAGGAATCTGTTCCAATGCTAACCTATTGGAGTCTGTATAGGCCTTATGGCGTTTATGTATCTTGATGGTACTCTGTTTACTTGCCCGCAGGATGAGGGGATGGGCTTGCTATTCTATTCATGTGCTTATGACTATTGATGAGGATCCCCTGGAAGAGAAGGATAAGTTACTTACCTGTAACCCTAGTTCTCTTCCAGGGGTATCCTCATCAAAGTCATAAGCAACCCACCGCCTCCCCGGGCAAGTGAACATGATACATACATCTCTTTGTAAAAAGGTCTGCGGATATCCGCAAAGAACAACTGACCTAACTGTCACCCCTGAGGCATGATGGGAAGCTAGGGGTCATGGCTGCCTTAAAGGCACGGTGCCAGTTTATCTGAGTGTTTATGTGGGTTAGCTTTTCAGCTTTCTACACTAATGTTTCAACAATGCAGCCTATGTGCTGGCAATGTTTTCTTCATTATTCCTTGCAGGATTGTGTTGTCTGCTGTATATTAAAGCAGTTTTCAAAAGTTTTCTTTCTCCCTGCTTTATTGGAATATGTTTATGTGCATGAGAATTCCTTGCAACATTGTTCAGCATGTTTATGGGAGGCTACATTGTGTGTTTTTATATATATATGGATATATATATAGAGCTACATATATGGTTTTTCACATATATGTGATGTGTTTCCGGGGTCCCGCGCATGGGCGGGAATATTCATGTGCTTATGACTTTGATGAGGATACCCCTGGAAGAGAACTAGGGTTACAGGTAAGTAACTTATCCATCTAGTCTCTCATCCAAGTGATATTTAATACAGAAACAATGTTCTTCCATATTCCCTCTTGATGCCCCATACTCATTGTGGTTAGACGGGAACTGGAAGATTCCCTACACATGTGGTAGAGTTGTCCCAAGTTAGAGCAATTCTGGGGAAGAGTGGCCAGGACCGTACAGAACACTTTGTTATTCTGTTCTGTTAGAACCTGTGACTATGATCATTAGTCTGGGGGCAGCAGGTACAGTGGTTTTTCCAAACTCAAGTGGTCTATAGTACTTCAATGTCTGGGAGCTACTCGTCAGCCATTGTATTTAATTAGAAAAAGAAGGCAACTCCCTCATTAAATGAGTGGTACCACACATTATAGTCCATCCTGGCGTGAGAATGTTTGAATTGTAACGTGGAAAGCACTCCATTGAAATTTGAAAAAAAATGTTAGATTATATGCTATTATGTTGTTATAGGCGAGAATAGATTCCCTACAAATAGAAGACCATTTTATCCGCTTGTGTTGTGCTGTTCAAATAAGAGAACCATATAAGACACAGACTCTAGACATTTAAAATCTGAACCTATAGTAAATGACAGAGGTAATTGATCACTGTCCACACGAGGAATGACCACAAGATTTAGGTAGTACAATAACAGATATAAATTTACAAATATTTTCTTGCATTGACATGTGGTTGTAATAAACTGAAAGGTCGGAGGGGAAGAAACTTTTAAGTACTCCTAAGATTTATGGCATGGAGTTGAGACAAGAGACATTCCTAGCTTCTCGGTACTCTGGACTGGAAGTTGATGGACTGGTATGTTGCAGAACAGATCTAATATATCATCCAAGTGCTCATCATGCGCAGTCTTTGTTAGATTGAGGCTAAAGTGTTGGCCATAAGAAATGCAGCATCTAGAACATCTCAGTTAACTTGCCTACTGTAGAGACCAGGTCATCATTTAAGATTTTTTCAGTTTTTTATGTGGATGAAGATAAATATGTTTTACAATAAGCATGGATCTGTTTTTTCATGTAGCAACCAAGAACATGAGACCACCATGAAGGTGCTGTTGGAAAGCAGAATAGGTAATAAGGGAAAGTGTCCAGCCAAAGGGTTTGATACAAAGACTGCCATGCGGTCAGAGAATGAACAACTACCTGAGGGGTAGTGCCGCAGAAAATTTCTGCGGCACTACCCCTCAGGTAGTTCATTGTCTGACCTTTCCTATCCTTCAACTATACTACTTACCTGTACCAGGGCACTCATCCCCTCATCCTGCTCTCCTCTCCCTGTTTCTCCTATACAGCACTACTCTGAAATTAGTGACCGTTGTCCTGATGATGACCTGGAATTGATCAGGTCGAAACGCCGTCGACTACCCAGCACAGAACTTTGGCGCTGTTGTGGTCAATCAATTCATCCTGAATCAAAATACGGACTTTGTACATATCTGCATTGAATCATTGACCACATTATTATTTGTTCTTATCCTTTCGCCGTTCACGCTGTTTTTTCACCCCAGTGTCACTGCGCCGTTCACCGTCACTAGCACGTTCAGTGCACACTTGTGTGGTATGGTCACTGTATATAACAAATTGTACTGTAGTGCTGTTGCAACTACCTACAAGTATTACTTTACACTTTACCAAATCCCGTTGTGGTCTCCCTTCCTTTCTTGTGATTTATACTATCATTATAATTGTCCTCACCGAATGACTTCCAGTTAAGACATTGTTGCTTTGTTACAATCTCCACCCGGTCTCACCTGGGTTAACGGGTTTACTCCTGTACTTTGTTTTTCATTCAAGAGCCAGGCATGGTTGGTCAGGAATGGGATGATTATATCGCTCCTTCTTCACCGTCACCATCTTCTTCTCCAGCAAGTTCTCCTCCAGGGGATGTCGGAGGATTCCAAGAGTTGTTAAAAAGAGCATCCAAAAGATTTGACCTACCGCTTCCTACAACTCAGACGGAATGTTTCCTTTACAATTTTAAGTACTGTACTGTAGGAAAGTAGGATCTGTTTTCATAGTCACCCCCACTTTTTGCTGGTGTCATTCTGTTTTCTGACTAGTCTGACTGGGACCCTGCTACTCAGTACCCCGGTCACTGTGCTCTCTCCCTAAATTGGACTATGGTAAGTACTTTGGTACCAGCCTAATTGGCTACTGGTGTACCCTTCTTAGTCCCAAGTATTTGGTACTAAGGTACCGAGGGCATAGGTATACCAGGGGTCTTCTATGGGCTGCAGCATGCATTATGCCACCCATAAGAGACCACTCAAACTGTGACTACAGGCCTCCCATTGCAGCCTGTGTGAGCTGGTGCTAGCACCACTCACAACAGATATAAGTTTCCTTATATCTGAGGTCACTGCATCTAAAACCCCTAAGGTAGGCCTTTCAATCCTGAAGGCAGAGTGCTTGGTTATAAGTGTGAGGGTGCCCTGCATAAGCAGGACACACCCTACAAACCTAGGAGTCGATTCTCCCGCCTTTGTAAGTGCAGTCAGCCATTTGATACATATAGTGGACATCAAGTCAAATACGAGATGTCTAACTATATATTGGCTGCACCGAAACGGGTCATGTTTGGTATCAAACATGTTGGAATCCTACACCAACACCGATTCCAGTGCTGGATGTAGGATCCCATGTTCTGAGCCCCCCTGTATTCCCGTTGCCAGCCTTTCAGGGTCTAACAGCAAGCTAGTGCTGCTGCCGACCACAGACACGATTCTTCCCTCCTGCTGCTGAGCCAGGCTTGAGCAGGGGAAGGTAGAACAATAGGCTTCCTGTCACAGGGAGGTGTGACAACCTCCCAGACAGGACTTAGTGTATTAGGCTGGGTTGGGGGCGCTTGCCAGCGCCACCAGACTGCTTTCAAGGGCACATTTGGTGCCCTCCTTGCATACTCCAGTTGGAACCCGTTCAGGAGGCCGTTGGCTCCCACTCTGATGCGAAACTGGACAAAGGACATGGGAGTATCCTCCCCTCTGTCCAACCCCTCCTCTGGGAGGGACCCCTGAATCGTCCCAACCCTTTCCTTTGGGCACATAAGGGCTTACCTGTGGGTGGCTCTTGAGATACGTCGTGGGACAAGATTCAGATCCGAAACCACTTCATCTTCAACCGTCTGGACTTTGTTGGACTTCGCTTTGGGAACCGAGACTGCATCTGGAAGACTCTTGCTGCTCCTGGTTTCGTCATCTGCCAGTCTTCTGCGTCGTCTGTGCCTGTGCTCCAGCCAGGTTCTTCTCCAGGCCTGTTGGCATCAAAGACACCAGAAAGAATCTCACTTGGAGTGAAGGAGTCACTCCCCTTCATCTGCAGGCACCGCAACTAAGCTGACCGGTCTGCTGTTCTTGGCGTCTTATGGACTCCGAAACGCTCAGCAACACAGGTGGTGGTTCTGCAACTCCCTCGAGGCCTGCACTGTCTTCTCAGCAAGTTTGAAGCCAGTATCCCTCGTCGGAACCGCTGGAGCAGTACCCTTGTGCGTTGACTTGCCGTTGCCAAGACTTGTTGACTCGCTATCAGAGATCTTCAGGCTCCAAGAAGCTGCATCCTCCAGCATCTCCTGCTACCAAGATCTTCATCCTCACCACATCCTCGGCACCGTGGGCTTGCATTCTTGGTTAGCTTCTCGAGGTCCTCTGCCAACTCGTGTGACTTCGGCCTGTGGGTCCTCTTGAGGGTCTTCTTTGGCTCCAGTGGGCTCTCCTGCTTGCTCGGGGCCTGCTCTGACTCTCCTGAACATGGTGAGTCCCTTGGACCATGCTGGACCCGACATTGCACCTTCTTTGTCTGTTTCTGCTGCCAAGGCTTTTTGGTGCTCCGCCGGACACCGAATCCCTGGCTCTCGACTTCCGACGTGGGACAGCTCGTGAACAGCTCCTGGTCTTGCACAGCGTCGCCTGGTCCTCACAGCCGCAGCGACAAGGTAACTGTCAACCCTCCTGCATCTCCCGTCATCGGTGTTCATTGGTCTTCCGTGCCTCCTGGCCACTCCCGAGTGGCATAGACTCTGTCCCCTCTGCTTACAGGTACTCCTCTTCAATAATCCACCCTTGGATTCCACCAGACTCTTTCACCTTCTTCTCCAGCCTTATCTTCACTGAAGTCCTCCATAGTGGTCTATGGCGGTTTCCGACGTCACTTCGCACCTATGCACCCGGCTTCCCTGGTGTAGGTATCCTGATTCCTGGGGTATCCACGGGTAGGGTGACTCTCCAACCTTCCATCTTCCACGGGGTTTCTTCAGGGTCCTCTGGGAAGAGTCCTTCCCCGTTGACTTGTATTGAGAACGCAGTCGTGTTCCCACTCTGCACATGGCCTCCGTGGGGTTCCTGGGTACTTACCTTGGGTGGTTCCTTGGGTCCCCAGCTCTGCTAAGTCTTCTGGGTCCAGACCCAACTTTGGTCGCGGTTCACATTCCACTTTATTAGTATATGGTTTGGTCTCCCCCTGGAGACCACTGTGTATTTGTGCTACTTGCCTGTTCTACTATTGAAGTATTGTGTTTATTGTGATTATATCTCCGGGTAGGAGATATCTCCATGTGTTAGTGTTTATAATAAATACATATTTTTATAACTACACTGTGTGGTTCTTTTTCACTTAACCTACACTATATGATTAGTACTGGTAAAACAAGCTGCTTTACACTCCTTCTGGACTAAGTCTGAAGGCTGCTCTCCACAACTAACAATTAGAGAGCTTTCTATGGTTGTCTAAGACCACTAAAATCACCATAGGGGTTGTTTGGATTAGTGCAGGGTGCTTCACTTAAATAAGTGTGCACCATATACTAAGCCAGCCACCTACATCTACCAAAAAATCGGTACGATCCATTCCCATAGTCAGCTACATCTGGGAAGAGGGGTTGAAGCTGATGAGGAACCCAGCTTTGGTCACAGCTGTGTTGCCAAGAATGGAAAAGAAGCATAAGACCCCTGATTCTGCTCCTGCGTGTTTAATTGGACATCCTCGGCCGGATTCAGTGATTATGCAGGCAGCGCAACTGTACTCCAGGAATCCATCAGTTCCTTGCTCAGCTCCCCCTGATAGGGAAGGAAAAAGGCTAGATAGTATTGGCAATCGTTTTGCTGCAGTGGCTGCTACATCCATTAAGGCATTCATCGCCTTAGCTATTCTGGGGCGCTACAACCACCAGATGTGGTCAGATCTAGCAGCTCTTCTGGATCATCTCCCCGAGGAAAAGAAAAAGGAGGCGAAAGACATTTTGCAGGAAGGTGCCCGGGCATCTTGTAAGGTAATAGATATGGCTATGGACCTGCCTTCCATTGCTTTCAGACAGATGGCAAGTGCCGCTGTTCTCCGTAGACAGGGCTGGTTGAAGGCTACATCTTTCTGCCCTGAGATTCAATCGAATATCCCGGACATGCCCTCCGACTGGGATAATCTTTTCGGAAAGCTCGTGGATGAGGCTTTACAGGGGATTAAAGCAGATATGGAGACCGCACGTTCCCTAGGTACTCTCCAGCAGCGATGTTACCAGCCCTTTCATGTAGGAAGGGTAAGAGGTCAGTTCCAACAGAAGCCTTCCTTCCAGTCATACCGATACCAGTCCTATTCTCAACAGGGCTATAGACTACAGTACGTCGGTCAGCAACAACAACAACAGTTTCGAGCTTCCAGCATGCCATACAACCAGCAATCGGCTCAACGCCAGCCTTCAGCACAAGGAAAGTCTCAAGATACCTCCAGAAGTCAGTGACGTTTTTCACCCAACAGCCACCTCATATTATCACCATCCTCAGGGGATCCATCATCTGTCCGCATTTTTCCATCAATGGAACACCATCACGAAGGAAAAATAGGTGTTGGTCATTATTCATCGCGGTCACACCCAGGACTTTGTCCAAAAGTCTTTGTCATCCACCTTCCAAGAGGGGGCATCAGCATCTTACTCTATTAAAACAAGATATTTTGACTCTTCTGTTGAAGGGGTCAATAGAGGGAGTTCCTTTCCGGCAACACGGAAAAGGTTTCTACTCAAATTTCTTCCTCATAAAGAAGAAATGCGGAAAATGGAGACATGCCATGAAGAAACAACCTTTCAGAATGCTATCGTTGCAAGAGATTCTCTTGTTGATAAACAAAGGGGACTTTATGACGTCTCTTGATCTCCTAGATGCATATATTCACATTCCAATTCACGTAAAACATCGATGGTTCCTGAGGTTCGACATGGCAGGGTTCCATTATCAATTCAAGGTTCTCCATTTCAGCCTTCACTCAGCCCCCCATGGTATTCACAAAGTGCATGGTGCTGGTAGCGGCTTTTCTGAGAAGACAGGGATACCAAATCTTTACCTAACTGGCTCGTAAAAGGGTCCATGTTCCATTCTGCAAAAGGATCTACTTTGGCTTGTCGTCGGCTCTTCAAATCAGTGGGGCTGCAGCTCAACGTAGAAAAATCATTTCTCATCCCAAGTCAAACGCGGATATTCCTTGGGGCAGTCTTGGACACCAAGGTAGCGTAGGCATATCCCATACCAGAACAAAGGTGCAAGATAATACAGATGGCGGCTCAACTTCAAGCAAAAAAGTCCGCTTCAGTAAGAATGTACAAGTCTATGCTGGGAATGATATCCTCATGCATCCCATTGATTCAAATTGTCGCTTGCATATGAGGCCACTTCAAGCAGAGCTGGACGTCAAGTGGATTCAGTTTCACAGCTCTTTCGACGATGTCATTCTCATCACACAGGCAATGAAGAAGGCCCTATCATGGTGTGAAACAGAGCTCAATATTTCTCTGGGCCTATCCTTCGAGGTGACACGCCCCAGCTACATTATGACAACGGATGCCTCTTTGGACGGTTGGGGAGCGCATCCCAAAGACTTGGAGATTAATGGAAAATGGTCTGTCCAAGAAGCGCTGATGCATATAAATCTCCTAGAGTTGAGGGCAGTGTTTCTAGGGCTGCAAGCATTCCTCCCCAGAATTTGAGGCTCTCCTTTTCTGGTAAGAACGGACAACACCACAACTATGTTCTACCTGGCCAAGCAAGGGGGTACCAGATCTCACACGCTATTGGTTCAGGCACAAGAAATTTGGAAGTGGTTGCTAAATCATAAAATAACTCTGCAAGTAGAGCATGTCCTGGGCATAGACAACGAATGGGCAAATTCTCTCAGCAGAACAGGCAGCCAATGCCATGAATGGGAACTGAATCTGGAGCAGCTGGAACAAGTATTCAAGGTGTGGGGCATTCCAAATTTGGATCTTTTTGCAACTCTGACCAACAAAAGTGCGTATGGTTTGCCAGCAGATTTCCTCAAAACAAATCTTGGGGGAACGCTCTCCACATGCAGTGGACAGAAATTTTCGCTTATGTATTTCCACCGTTTCCTCTCATACCAAAAGTAATATGCAAAATGAAGAAGGAGCCATGCCATCTCATTCTCGTAGCCCCAGCATGGCCGAGACAGTTTTGGTATTCGGAGCTTCTAATACCGTCAATGACTCCAGACATTCCCTTTCAGCCGTTGAACAATCTACTTTCCATGAACGGTCAGATACTACACCCACAAATAAAGTCTCTGAGTTTATCGGCATGGCACCTCACGACAATGAGTTCGTAGCTTTAGATATTCCTGCAGAATGTAAATCCATCCTGCAACATTCAAGAGCTTTTTCCACAAATAAAGCTTATGCAGCAAAATGGAAGAGATTCTGCCACTGGTGCATTAAGAAGAGACCCCATCCTTTCCAATCTCCACATGAGCAGTTGTTGCCAAATCTTCTTTTGGCAAAGTCTGGATTGGCACACTCGTCCATCAAGATTTACCTGGCAGCGATTTCCAGGTTTTGTAGGAAGTCAGATGAACTTTCTCTTTGGTCTACAAGAATAGTAAAAGAATTCATGAGAGGCCTTTTCAGGACTTTTCCACCTATAAAACATCGTGCAGTAGCTTGGCAGTTAAATACGGTCCTCGCTCAACTCATGAAGCCACCCTTGGAGCCAATCCATAAAGTAGAAATGAAATACTTCTCATGGAAACCGGCGCTCTTGTTGGCCCTCACGTCGGCCAGGAGAGTCAGTGAAATTCAGGCTTTCACAGTTCGAGAACCATTTCTACAGTTTAAGGAAGACAAGGTGGTATTAAGAACGAACCCATGCTTCATACCTAAAGTTCCAACTTTATTCTACCTAAATGAACCCATAATCTTGGCGACATACTTCAAAAACCCTTCGTCTCCTGCTGAAAGGGCTCTACACTCTCTGGACGTAAAACGTTGCTGAAAATTCTACATTCATAGAACATAGAATTTCAGGAAGATGGAACAGCTTCTAATCTCTTTAGCGCCTCTAAGAAAAGGCTATGCTCTCTCAAGGAGCAGTATTCCTTGATGGATATCGTCAGCTATCTCTTTTTGCCACAAAAAAGCTGGAAGACAGCTTTCTACAAAAGTTGCAGTGCACTCCACAAGAAAGATGGCAACTTCCGCAGCCCTGTTTAATGGCGTATCGCTTCCTGATATCTGCACATCAGCGACATGGTCGAATGTGCATACATTTTCCAAGCACTACTACTTGGACTCGGCATGGAAGATCGATGCAGCAGTAGGACAGGCGGTCCTGAGACATCTGTTTCTTTAAGGTACAGCTTCTTTCTTATGTTTTTTCTCTATAGCTATGATAACTAGTTCAGAGATATTCTGATATATTTATGTATATATATTTTCTAAATTGATGCTATGTTATAAAAATGTTGTTTAGATAACTTGTTTTCCTTAAAAATGTATGTTTCGTTAAGAAGTGTCTTCGCCTAATCGCTTTAATTTGGACATTATTACTGCTAACTACTCTGATTCAAGCATGTGAATCTATGAAAGATTCAATACTGGAGAAAAAACAAGTTACTTACCTGTACACTGTGGTTCTCCAGTATTGAAATCTTTCATAGATTCACATGCGGCCTGCCCACCTCCCCGTTTTAGGCTTGCCACATTGTGCCTCATACGACTATTCACTTAGTCACTGTTGTACTCGAAATCTGAGGTATGGTGGCTCTGCAGGGGAGAAGGAGTCCGAGGCTTGTCTCTGATTGGTTGAAGTTTGGGTCTATTCTAATGATGTGGATTGGTTACAAATTTACTATCTTCCTCAATGCTTTCTAATGTACTTCTGATAGTACTGCTTATTTAAGTACCGTGGGACTCCCACTATGACGACGGGGAAGATTCAAGCATGTGAATCTATGAAAGATTTCAATACAGGAGAACCACAGTGTACAGGTGTAGGAAAGTAGGATCTGCTTCTTATGGTTACCCCCACTTTTTGCTGGATGTAAAGAAGTTTTTGACTAGTCTGACTGGGACCCTGCTAATCAGGACCCCAGCCTATCTGCTTTCTCCCTAAACTGTTATGCTATGTACTTAGGTACACCCCAGATTGGATACTGGGGTACCCTTGTCAGTCCCTAGTATATGGTACCCATGTACCCAGGGCATAGGTACCCCAGAGATGTCCCATGGGCTGCAGCATGTGTTGTGCCACCCATGAGACACCATTCAAAAAGGACCTACAGGCCTTCCATTGCAGCCTGTGTAAGTTGGTGCATGCACCACTTACTTAAGATATAGGTTTACTATACACTTATCAGTCCCTAGTATATGGTACTAAGGTACCCAGGGCATAGGTACACCAGGGGTCCTCCATGGGCTGAAGCATGTAATATGCCACCCATGGGAGACCACTCAATTGGTAACTACAGGCCTGCCGTTGCAGCCTGTGCAAGGCAAATATATAGGTTTCCCTATATCTAAGGTCACTGCACTTAAAACCTATAAGTCACCCCTCTAGCAGGCCTTTAAAATCCTGAGGGCAGGGTGCTTGGTACTAAGTGAGAGGGTGCCCCTGCATGAGCAGGACACCCCTGCAGCCTACGGAGTCCATTCTCCTGGGTTGCCAGTGAAGCAGCCATATACTAATATAGAGGGTCATTACATGACCGCGCATTGACTATCTCAAAAACGACTGCAACAAACCCTATCGTGTTTGGTGTCAAACATGTTGGAATCATACCCCCACACCGGTAACCGGTGTAGGAGGTATGATTCCACCCACCGGGAGAGCTCTCCGTTAGGCTCTCGTTGTTCCCGGTACCAGCCTTCTAGTCCCGGACAGCACAAAATGGTTGCTACCGACCAGAGACACATTTCGCCCTCCTGCTGCTGAGCCAAGCTTGAGCAGGGGAAGGCAGAACAATAGGCATCCTGTCAGAGGGAGGTGTGACCACCTCCCAGACAGGATTTAGTGTATTAGGGCTGGGTGGGTGCGCTTGCCAGCGCCTGAAAACCTGCAGAAGGGGCACATTTGGTGTCCCTGTTCATAGTCCAGTTCAAACCAGTCCTGGGAGCCGTTGGCTCACGCTCTGGCGCGAAACTGGACAAAAGGCATGGGAGTAACCTCCCCCCTGTCCAGAACCTCCCCTGGGAGGGTCCCCTTAATCTTCCCAACTCTTTCCTTAGAGTACTTAAGGGCTTACCTGGGTGTAGGTCCCTATATTCGTCAAGGACAAGATTCAGAACTGAAACCACTGCACTTCGACCGTCTGGGCACTCTGGACTTCGTTTGGGCCTGACTTCGTCTCCCTCTCAGTCTACTGCCTCGTCTGTGCCCGCGCACCATGCAAGATGCGTGTAGGGCCTGTGGAGCATCCAAGACACCTGAAGATAATCTCCCTTGGAGTGATGGAGTCACTCCCCTGCATTCACAGGCACCGCAACACTGCTGACCGGTCTGCTGATCCCGAGCTCCTACGGACACCGAAGGGTTCAACAACACAGGAGGTGGGTTTCAACGTCCCTCGAGGCCCGAGCTGCCCTCTCACCCAGTTTGAGGTCAGAATCCCTAGTGGGGGCTGCAATACCCGAACCTCTGTGCACCGCATACTTTTGCAAGTGCAAATGCTTGTTGGCAATTCTGCAGCAAGTGCTTAGGGCTCCAAGAAGCCCTAACATCTGGCAACGTCTCCTGCAAAGATCTTCAATCACATCGGACCATGTGCTCCGTGGCCTGTTGTTTTGTAAAGCTGCCCGAGGTCCTCCTGCGACTTCAGTGTCTACGACCTGTGGGTCCTTTGGAGGGTCAACTACGTCTTCTTTGGGCTCCCCCGATTGCTCTGGGCTTGCCCTGACTCCCCTGCTTGTGGTGAGTCTCCTGGACCTTGCTGGTCCTCTTCCTGCAACTTCTTGACTTCCTGCGTGGGTTGCTTTTACCAAGGCTTGTTGGTGCTCCCGCCGGACACCGACCCCATAGCACTTGACATCCTTCGTGGGACAGCTCGTATCCGGCTCCTGGTTGTCCTCAGTGTCGCCTGGTCCCCACAGCTGCAGAGTCAAGGTCATCGACATCCATCCTGAAGCAACCAACATCGGTGGGCATTCGTCTACCGAGCCCCTGGTCACTCTCCAGTGACCCAGACACTCTGTCCCCTCTGCTTTCAGGTACTCTTCACCAAGAATCCACATTTGGATTCCCACTGACACTTTCTCCTCTTCCAGCAGCGGCACTTTCCTGAAGTCCTCCATTGGGTTCGACGGCAGTTTCTGACGCCACTTCACACCACTGCACCCGGCTTCCCTTCCCTGGGATAGGTAATTTGGGTACAGCGGTATCCACGGGTGGGGTGGCTCTCCAACCTTCTGTCTTCCACTGGGTTTCTTCAGGGTCCACTGGGAAGGGTCCTTAATCTTTAAAAATCCAACCGCGACTTGCACATAGACTTGTACGGAGCACGCAATCGTGTACTCACACTGCACACGTTCTCCGTGGGGCCCCTATCTACTCACCATGTGTGGTTCCTTGGGGTCCCAGCAATTCTACGTCCTCTCGACATTGTCCTCACTCAAGTCGTGGTTCTTATACCACTTTCTTAGTATATGGTTTGGTCCCCCCCTGGGGCCCACTATGTATTAGTGCTATTTACTGTGATTTCTTTGCTGTAGTATTGTGTGCTTTGTGTACACCTCCGTGTGGGAGATACTGGAACGTGCTAAATAGTATTATATAATAAATACATATTTTTATAAATACCTTGTGTGGTTCTCTTTCATTTGATCTATACTATAAGATTGCATTCTGGTACAACAAGCTGCTTTACACTCCTTCAAGACTAGACCTGAAGGCTGCTCTCCACAGCTACCACTTGGATAGCTTTCTAAGGTTGTCTGAGACCTCTTAAATCACCATAAGGGTTGTCTGAACTGGTGCAAGGTGCCCACTTACATTAGTGGACATTGTGGGCCTGATTCACAGAACTAACTTACGTCAAAAACGTAAAGTTAGTACTTTTTGGTATTCACAAAATACACTTACTCATTTTGGTATTCACAGAATGAACTTACTCATTTCGGTATTCACAGAAGTTAGTAATCCTAACTTTAGGACTCCTAAATGCCTTCTGTGAATACCGAAAGTCTTAAAGTTAGGATTTTTCTGAGTTTAGGAGTAGTACTACTCCTAAACTGAGAAAATCCTAACTTTAAGACTTTCGGTATTCACAGACGGCATTTAGGAGTCCTAAAGTTAGGATTACTAACTTCTGTGAATACCGAAATGAGTAAGTTCATTCTGTAATACCAAAATGAGTAAGTGTATTTTGTGAATACCAAAAGTACTAACTTTATGTTTTTGACGTAAGTTAGTTCTGTGAATCAGGCCCCATATACCAGGCCAGCCTCTCAACCCAGCTAAGTAACTTGTTTTTTTCCATCCATGTTTCTTAGAAGCAGATTACACCGTAATTACAAAACAAAATCCTAATACTCTGGGACTTTACTAATTCAACTAAAACCACCTATGTTCCATGATATTATCTGGTCTCGTAAACACTCAGAGGCAACTGTATTGGCTAAAAAGGGGTGTGGTTGGGGGATACTTGGTGGCAATCAAATTTGCTTATCAGCTCCTATCTGAGCTTGAAGTTGGATACCAATGAGATCGTTTGGATCAATGCTAATTGTCCCCTTGTCCCCCGCTGTCACATCTACACTTATTTGCATTATGTCACATTCATCTTATGCCAGCGCTGTCTGCCACTTGACTGACTGACTTGACTCAACTGATGCTGTTTGTTTATTACTAGAACATGTCTGTTTTTAAAATGCACTTCACCCTATTGTAATTCCTTATATGTAAAAAGGTGTCTGATATTTTGTAGGGTAAGACACGTGGACCCCGTCCTAGCGTATTGCATATAGGGAGGTAGATCCCTCTTTTTTCATTGTGCATTCAGCTTAAATGAGTTCATCATATTCAGTGCAGGGTGGATTTATGCTAACATTGTCCATGGTATATCTTCATTTAACCCATGTAATGAACTAGATAAGCGGTAGATCCACCTTTGTTTCAACCTGAGTAGTTGTTTTCCCCCCACTACATTTGGTAATTTCTCTATTACTGTCCATGAAAAATCATTTTCATTGTGCGTTGCCGATTGAAAATGGCGCATCATTTTTGTGATTGTTTTACCGCACCGGAAGGTGCTGCGGTGTTCATTGATTCAGACTTTTATTTTACGTGTAGTCATGCCAATATAGTTCAACTGGCATTTACATGTAATAATGTACACTACATTGTTGCTGTTGCAGTTGGAAAATGTCTTTTGCACCCATGGGGTTCTTAGTCCCAAGTCGATCTTTTTGGTGGCCTTTGTAAGTGAGCATATGCCGCAGTTTCCACATGGGAGATGGCCTACGACCTCCGGTAGGTTCCAGAGGGTATTTTGCGTCCTGTCACTCATTTGTTTTCTTTGGGCGTGTGTGTACCACGGAATCTCGCAGTGATCTCCCTCTTTTGTAGGCAAATAAAGGTCTCTCTAGCCTTAGAGATCCTGAATTCAGAGTTTTCCAATGGTGTAAGATTATTCTTTTCACCACATTAGATTCTTTGCCATAGGTAGTCACGCAGGCCAATCTAGTGGTAGTCGGTTTTGGATATGTTTGCAGGAGCATCTCCCTTGGGTTGTTCTTTGCTCTCTTGACGTTACGTCCTGAGAATGAAATGTGTATGAAGGGCGTGAGCAATGTCTGAACTCGATATAAAAAACTGACCATGCCTCACAATGGATTTGTGATTGATCAAGATTGCATAGAGTTTATGCTTCGGGTGTGAGTAATGTCTGAACGCGATATAAGAAACTGATCATGCCTCACAATGGATTTGTGATTGTTTAAGGTTGCATAGAGCTCATGCTTTGAAAATACCGTAGTAAATAAAAATATTAACAGTGTGTGTATAACGAACCAATGAAAGAAATAGATCATGGATAATGTGGTACACATGACACACTCCCTCTCTTATAACAGAGTGTGACTACAAGACGGCACCAATCACGTGATCTCATAGAGCAAAAACAAGAAACTTCCAGTAGGTAAGCATAAGAGTCATGCTCCTACAATAAATTAGAGGTACACGTAGCATGAAGGTACAAATAAAATTGTTCACCATTGCACCTAGCCTTTACTACTGGACCTTATGTAGCACCACAAGATGATAACATCACAGAACAGAGGTAAACCTAGCACCAAGTCTATCGAGAGGTTGTTGAAGATCACTTATGACAACAATTCCAAATAGTGCATGACCGATACGAGCACAATGTAGTTTTGCGAGGGTTGAGTGTGCACAGGAACACACCCTACACAATAATTGCTAAAATATAGTCAACACGGTCCAGTATATAGTCAGGGTAGGTATCACGGTGTAATCAGCCTAGAGATTGGAGCTGGTTAGGTCAAATAACCCTGAATATATTTTCTTGTCTCCGATTTAGAAAAACTACTGGAGGACATAGTGAAGACAGGTGAGTGCATTAGGCCTCACGGTAGGGCATGCAATTCGTGCACCTCACATAACGCAGGGACATTCAAACAAAAACCTAGCCCTGATGAAGGCCCCAGACCCATGTGGGCTCAGAGCGCGGGCCGAAACATGTTGCCACTTTTTAATGGGGTACAACTGAACGGATTATAGTCAGTATAACCCCGAACTTTGCACATTTATATCTGTACCTCAGGTACCCTCTTAATAAACAGTGTTTGGGTATACCTGCAGGTATTTTTATGATCACTCTGGTTCCCTGTATGACCAGCTTTTGCTTTATATAAGAACTACCATTACACCTTTGGTTGAGTCCGCCCGGGTAGTACCATCTTACCCGGGTGTGGATAGCCGTCTATGATGAAGCATGTCACGATAAGTAAGTGAGGCGTCTAATCCAATATCTTTGGATACCCTGTTACCCTGAGGTCCGACAAGGGACAACAAAAAATTACTTAAGGACAGGGCACTGTCTTGTGGTTTGTGGCCTCCTGGCCTGCCTGGATACGTTGGCATATGCCTGGCTGCCATGATGACTTTTGCGCACGTTACTCTTAGCCGTTGTTCTATCGCCCTCTGCTCCTGCCAAGTTATTCCACAACTGTCTGCATTTTCTGTTTCTCACCTTTTCTCCTGTTCCCTTTGGGCTCAGTCTGAACAACAGTTACAAGGTCGAAAAACACGTCCCTGGTTCCTGCTGATATGGCCAGTCCCTCGCACCTAGACATAACACTAGGTACAGCTGCCATGGGGAAATTGGTGGGCATTTATGATTGCGTTTTTCCCTCTTGGAGGGAACTTGAAGAAAACCTTTCCAGAGAGAAGAGCTGTGATTGTCTGCTGATGTAGTCTTTGCATCTAGAGACTGAGGTATGGGGGTTCGCTTGTCAAAGCCCAGAGGTCTTCTATTCATATAATACAATAGCTACTAGCACGGGGAGGGTGGTAAGGTCATTCAGCCCTCTATCCACTGCTTTATGAAATGCTTTCCCCGTTAGTATTCTATGGAGTTGTAACTATGCTGATTATATTATTCTTATTCATTATGCTGATAGTACTGTCACGTGTACTGTATCTTAGAGCACGTATGTTGAAATAAACATTTTAACCTATACTGTGTCTCTTCTTACGCCCGGTTGTGGACAGGAATGAGTGAGTGACGAAAGAGTGTTCTTGCTACTGCGAGTCCTGGGAGAGAGAGAGATACCGTGTTCTGGGTTGTCTAATCATTGGTACATTGTTGCTAATGGGACGCTAAGGCTAGTTGGGTTGGGGTTTTAGGTGCTAAGGTTTATGTTTGGCTCACCACTATATTCCGAGGTCCTATTATCCTGTGCATAGCTCTGTGTGTGTGCAGAATCCCTATAACATGGCGCGACCACCGAGTGGGGCTGCTTATCTGCGAGACGCTTGAGTAGTGCTTGTGCTTGTCCACAACAACCCTCACGGACGCTTCCGGAAGCGTGTGTGACGGTAATACCTCCTATATTGACGTTTTTGTAGGTTCTTTCAAGCTTGAAGTTGTTAAAAGGTTTCTTAATCGAACCCTCTATTGTGCTGCCTACTGTTAGGTTGTCGAAAATCCCCGATCGCAATGGCGGGTATAAACATAGCGGCACATAGCCGCACAGCGCTCCGGGATCACTTAAGGGTGTATGGAGTACCAGACACGGGAGTCGAACTGATCTTTGTGGTCCAAGCCGATCCGGCTTTCCACTTTGAAGTATTCTACTCTTGGGTCACCTTTCCAGCGGTGGATGCGAACGATAATCTGTTCCATGAATATGAACCCACCGTTGTTCGCGCTGCCTATAGACCTTATACTAATCTTGAAGTACCGCTCACGGCTTGGCAGCACCGTGTGTGGTTTGATGGCACCCTCCCACAACCAGTAACAACGGTTCGTTTAGGCCCCTTGTCTATTGACGGGGCCACTTGGCCTATTTTGGCCGGGTACACCCCACATCCGCGATATATGCAGATACCAGTCGCTGACCTGCGCAATATGTATTCGGCTTTGGTGCGAGTGCATCGCGCTTTAGTGCAATATGTTACAGGCAACATCCAGAGGGCCCCACCTGGAGTTGCGGGCCATCCAGCTGCTGCAGGCGGAGTGACCATAAGTCCCGTCATGGTGAACTCAGTGATGGGCAAACGTCCACAAAATAAGGTTGATTTTCCTTATTGGCTTGCCGAGAAATTTGACCAGCTGGAGGCAGTTTTTCCAAACACAACACCGGTGGATAAACATAGAATTCTTACAATTAGTTTGCCAAAAGACTTAATCCCCGAGTTGACAGCATGCAGCAACTGGGGTAGTGTATTCGCAGCAGTTTATTCGAAGTGTTTCGGCACTCCTTCCATGACGGTTCTCCCCTCTGTAATTAAAAAAGTACAGGATGAACATGGCCCTGAAGCGGCTGTGGAATTAGGGATGAGACTGGTGGGAGTGTTCGAAGTAGTAGCTGAGCTGATCCTTGCGAATGTCAAGGGCGATGCAGTGAACTTTCAAGTAGCTAATGCTTTGGCTTTGGTCCCGGAATTGGACAAGCCGCGCGAATTACCGAAAATTATAACCCAAGCTTATAAAACTATTGGCCGAAATAGCCTGGGCAATAAGCCTTTTGCAAAACAGCAAACACAATCGCAACAACAACAACAACCTAAAACTCAATCTGAAAAAGATGAGAAACCAGTTTTTACTAAAAAGAGCTGGAGGTTGAAAAAACAGGGTAAGCAACAGAAGAAGCCGGGGTCGCGAGGCGCATCCCCGGTGTTACAACCCTCCCCACTCACCTGAAAACCAGGTACCGCAGGAACGAAGAGAGCCACCCCTCTCACCTCTGGATCAATCCTCCACACCGAGTACCACAGTATGGGCGATTGGTCCCAAGGGTGAAAGGGACGAATTATCACACCACCCTTGGTGTGTTGAAAAATGAAGGGACGATACGGAGTGTAGTGTTGGATTGGGGCTTGAACAAGCTGGAAGGGTGTACAGACAGCGTCTGTAAGGGAACGAGAGGAGAGCCGTAGTGAAGGTAGAAAAGCACGTGAATCTGAAAAACAGAGGAAATAGAAGGACGTGATCAGTAAGAATAAACAAGAGGGGGTTCGTATACTCTAGCCTAAGTGGTTGTCAGGAAGAGTATGGAAGACAATGATGATACACTCACCATGGGATCACGGTAGGGGAAGAAGTAGTTTCATTCTGATGAGTAACGATGTGTTGATCCCGAAGGCCTAGTTATTCTCCAACAAACCATAAAACGGAGCTCTGTTCAATGAGGTGCAATAGCCTCTTGCACTTCTATGCAAACCAAGGGGGAATAGTGAAACGCTGTAACTCCAGGAACGATGGTTAGCAGTCCTGAACCAAAGTGCTGGTGTTTGTTCTTGAATGTCCAATTCCACTACCTCTTTTGTTGGAGGCGGTGCTGCCGGCTCCTACCGTGCGCCTCTATAATAGAACAAACAAGAAAGAAAAGAAAGCAAAGAAATATAAGACTTATTTACACTCAGCTTGGAAGCCGAGATGCCAATCCGGTGGCTCCTGCCACTTTGAATTCTATTCGCGGCTTCGGCCGCGTTGCGGTAAATGTTCGGGCGGCTCCTGCCGCTTTAAATGCTTTTCGCGACTTTGACCGCGTAGCAGAAATGTTTGGCGGCTCCTGCCGCTTTGAATGCTTTTCGCGGCTTCGACCGCGTAGCAGAAATGTTTGGCGGCTCCTGCCGCTTTGAATACTTTCGCGGCTTCGACCGCGTTGAAGAAATGTTTGGCGGCTCCTGCCGCTTGAATGCTTATCGCGGCTTCGACCGCGTAGCAGAAATGTTTGGCGGCTCCTGCCGCTTTGAATGCTTATCGCGGCTTCGACCGCGTAGAAGAAATGTTTGGCGGCTCCTGCCGCTTTGGAATGCTTTGAGATCCTCTGATGAATGAAGAATAGGGGAATAGGGGATAGGGGAGAATGGAGGCACGCTCCTGCGCCCTCACAAAGGATTAGTCTGGGGGTCTGACGAATAGAGAGGCACACTCCTGTGTCCTCTCGAGTCAAGGCTTCAGTGATTATCCATAAAGCTAAGCACCTGTGTCCTGCACTGAGGGTTCTTAAATAACCACAACCCCCTATCACCTGACTGGCTGCTACCAATAACAGGGGACAGTGAGGAAAAAGAGATAAAAAGGCAAAAGGTAGTATTGAGAACAGGGTGTGAAAGGGGAAAGTGGTAACATTACCCCCCTTAAGGCTTTTTTCACAGGGCGAGGTTTTGTGGGATTACAAGCATGGAACCTTCATACCAATCGAGGTGCGTGGACAAAAGTGGCAGGCTCCCATGTTTGCTCCTCCGGAGGGTATCCCTTCCAATCCACCAGGTAATACAGTTTCCCCCTCTGTCTACGGGAATCTATAATACGATTAACCTCGTATTCTTCTTGGGTATCCACAATTATAGGAGGGGTGGTGTCACGGGATGCGTGGAAGGAATAAAGGGTTTGAGAAGGGATGTATGGAACACTGGGTGTATACGATAGTCCTCTGGTAGTTCTAGTTTCATGGCCACTGGATTAATAATTTGTTTGATGCCAAACGGACCTACAAAACGTGGTTGAAACTTCTTTGGTCCTGCTAACTTCAGATGTTTTGTGGCTAGCCAAACTTTGTCTCCGATGGCATAACAAGGAGCAGGTCGTCTATGTTTATCTGCGACTTTTTTCATATTAGCCTTGGTCACCTGTAACTGAGCATGAGCGGCCTTCCATATTTCTTTCAGATTGGTACACAGGGAATTCACTGCAGGGACCTTAAGTGTGGGTTGCACGGGTACAATTCTAGGATGAAAACCCATTGTGCAGAAAAAGGGTGACATACCTAAAGCAGAGTGGATACTGTTGTTATACGCAAATTCTGCTACAGGTAAAGCTCTTACCCAACTACTTGTTAGGGTAGCCAACAAACAGCGCAAATACTGTTCCATGGTTTAGTTTACCCGCTCTGTCTGTCCGTCGGTCTGCGGGTGGTAGGCAGAAGACAGACGGAGGTCCATTTGTAAAGCGGATCCTATTTCTTGCCAGAATTTGGACACAAATTGGGGACCCCTATCGGACACCAAAACCGAAGGAATTCCATGCAAACGGATTACGTTTTGTATAAAAATAGACACCAGATCACTAGCCGTAGGGACCTTGGGAAGTGGCACAAAATGCGCTACTTTAGTAAAGGAGTCCACTATCACGAGTATAGTGGTGAATCCTTCTTCGGAGGGGAGATCCGTGATAAAATCCAAACTCACAGTATGCCAAGGATAAGGAGGAACAGGTAGAGGCTGTAACAATCCATCTGGTGTAGTACGAGGTGTTTTTTGTGTGGCACATATAGGACAAGAGGAAACATACTGCTGGATATCTTTGGCCATATTTTCCCACCAAAACCATCTACTACAGATCTCGTTGGTTTTCAGTATACCAGGATGACTCACCAAGGCGGATGAGTGAACCCACTGAAGTACCTGCTCCCGGAGTTTGTTGGGTATATATAACTGATTGCCATGATAAAGCAGACTTCCTGTCATATGGAAATTAGGTTGTTCTAACCATGATGACATATCGGTTTCAGTTAATGTTTTCCCCAAGTCACTACAGAATTGGTCAAAAGAGACATATCCTAGAACCCTGTTATAGGGTATAAATGCTTCCAGATCAGGATCGTTCCTTTTGTGAGGAAGTGATACACATAAACGTGATAGAGCATCTGCTTTTACTTGTTGAGCTGCTGGCCGGTAGGTGATCACAAAATCAAACTCGTTAAAAAAGATACCCATCGCATTTGTCTGGGGGTCAAGGCTCTAGCAGTACGAAAGAATTCTAGATTCTTATGGTCTGAATATATTGTAATGGGATGTCTTGCTCCCCAAAGATAATGTCTCCACTCTAGGAACGCTTTCCTAATAGCCAATAATTCTCTCTCAGAAACGGTATAATTCTGCTCTGCGGGCAATAGTTTGTTCGAAAAGAATGCAATAGGATGCATCTGTCCGTTGACGTCTCTCTGAGATAGTACCCCTCCTACTGCATATTGGGATGCGTCTGCCTCTACGAAGAAGGGAAGAGCAGGATCAGGATGTATTAAGACAGGAGCAGAAGTAAATTTTGTTTTTTAAAGTGTCGAACGCCTTTTGTGCTTCTGGTGACCAAACAAAAGGTACCCCTTTTTTAACAAGTCTTGTTATGGGTGTTATTACTTCTGAGAAGTGCGTAATAAAACGCTGATAAAAATTAGCAAAGCCCAACAGAGACTGTATGTCCTTCACACATTTGGGAATTGGCCAAGACAAGATGGCCTCGACCTTCTTTTTATCCATTTGTATCCCCTGTTCAGAGATAACAAATCCCAAGAAGTCTACCTTAGAGGTATGGAACGAACATTTCTCTAGCTTGGAGAACAAATGATGATCTCGCAGCCTTTGCAATACCTGTTTTACGTGTTCATTGTGTTCCCTACTATCTTTCGAGAAAATCAGAATATCGTCTATATAGACTACTAAAAACCGATCCAAAAAATCTCGTTGATAAAAAACTGAAACGCCGCTGGGGCGTTGCATAATCCGAACGGCATTACACAATATTCGTATAAACCGAATTTAGTTCTAAAAGCCGTTTTCCACTCATCCCCGTTTCGTACTCGGATAAGATGGTATGCTCCTCGCAAGTCGATTTTGGTAAACACAGTGGCATCTTTGATTTGGTCTAATAACACGGGGATGAGCGGTAAAGGGTATTTATTCTTGATTGTGACCTTATTTAGCGCTCTATAATCTATGCAGGCGCGAAGGCCCCTTCCCGCTTAGATATAAAAAAAAGGGGGAAGAGACTGGCGAAGAAGAATGCCGAATAAACCCACATTTCAACATTTCATCTAAGTACTCTTTTAGATAGGCAGTCTCTGGTTCGGATAGTGCATATATCCGACTACAAGGCAACACACCCCCAGGTTCTAAATCTATGCGGCAATCAAAACTGCGGTGGGGTGGTAAAGCCGTGGCTTTCACTTTATCGAACACGTCAGCGTACTGTTTATACTCGTCGGGTAGGAGGTCTAAGTCCGAACGCACATACCAAGGGAGAAGCCCAGTCAATAGCTTCTTGATAACAGTGCTGGATGCAATGACTAGAGTCCAAGGTCACCGTTCTTCTCACCCAATCGATTTTAGGATTATGCATTTGCAACCAGGGGACTCCAAGAATTACTCCAAAGGCTGGTGTGTCTATGAGATCAAAGGAAATCTCCTCAGAATGTCCATTGTCACACACCAGTGTTAAAGGGGCGGTATGTTTAGTAATGAGTCCTGAAGATAGAGCCGTCCCGTCTACCGCTCTCACCGGTTCGGGCTCCTTTTTCAGTATACAGGTAATACCCAAAGAAGTGGCTAATTTATTATCCCAAAAATTCCCTGTAGCCCCCGAGTCGATTAGGACTGACAATGTCACTCGATTGCTATTGGACAGAATCAGAGTTACTCTTATGGTGAAGTGTTTAGGTACCCTTGCTACCGAGGCACTTTGAATAGTCCGAGCAACTGCCACGGTCTTTCTTGGTCCTAAGGTTTTTGGACGAATAGGGCATTCTTTGGCAAAGTGACCACTCTTACCACAATATAGGCAAAGGTTAAGAGAGCGACGTTTTTCTTTCTCCTCCCGTGTCAACGGTCCCCGAACCCCTCCTATTTGCATGGGTTCCTCTGAGCCGGTTCTATGATCTTCTTTCTTAGTACTTCTGTAGACCATGACACGAGGAGTCTCAGTCCTCCCTTTTTCTCCATGACGTTCTCGTGAGTCGATGATCCATTTTGATAACTAAATCAATGAATTCTGTACACTCCTCTGGGGGTCAACTATTTGGGAGAGAATGTCTTTCAACTCGTCATTTAACCCTCTATAGAACAACGATGTCCTTTTATCTAAAGGCCACCGGGTTTCGGCCATTAACCTATTAAAATCAGTGACATAGGAAAGCAGGGGATTTCTACCCTGTCTTAGATTCAACAGTTCCGTGTCGCTTGCCTGCATGAATGTATGCTTGTCGAACAGTCTCCTCATCTGTTCCTTAAAAGCTAGAAAATTATGCAAAAGAGGGTCATCAGTCTCGACTAAAGGTATAGACCAGTTGGCCGCTGAACCCATAAGATAAGAAATAATGAAAGCTACTTTAGCAGTGTCATCCGGAAAGGCCAAGGGTCGACACATGAATTGCAGATGACACTGGTTCATGAAGCTGCGATATTTGCCGCTTTCTCCACTGAACCTTTCAGGGTTAGCTAGTGGAACAGGAACGGGAGTAACTACGGTAATGTTAGTGGGTGACGTCCCGCTCTCTGTTGGTGTCTTCTCGAAATGGAAAGTGGCCGGTTGTAAAACATGACGGGGTGTCTTAGGAATGGCTCCGGGTAGCGGACCCCATGCGGTATGTGCCGGCCTACTATGAAGTTCGCTTTTTAAAGCATGATTCTCCTGTCTGAGGTTCTGAACCTCGTTTTGCAGCTCTACTAATGCTGCCGCTAATTCTTGAACAGTGGGAATGGGAGTAATGTCTACCGGGAATCGGTCCTCGCCAACCCCGTTCTGCTCCATGTTCGTTCGGGCGGTATAAATTTCGTGGGCTTAGCTTTTTGTTACAACCCTCCCCACTCACCTGAAAACCAGGTACCGCAGGAACGAAGAGAGCCACCCCTCTCACCTCTGGATCAATCCTCCACACCAGTACCACAGTATGGGCGATTGGTCCCAAGGGTGAAAGGGACGAATTATCACACCACCCTTGGTGTGTTAAAAAATGAAGGGACGATACGGAGTGTAGTGTAGGATTGGGGCTTGAACAAGCTGGAAGGGTGTACAGACAGCGTCTGTAAGGGAACGAGAGAAGAGCCGTAGAGAAGGTAGAAAAACACGTGAATCTGAAAAACAGAGGAAATAGAAGGACGTGATCAGTAAGAATAAACAAGAGGGGGTTCTTATACGCTAGCCTAAGTGGTTGTCAGGAAGAGTATGGAAGACGATGATACACTCACCAAGGGATCACGGTAGGGGAAGAAGTAGTTTCATTCTGATGATTAACGATGTGTTGATTCAGAAGGCCTAGTTATTCTCCAACACACCATAAAATGGAGCTCTGTTCAAGGAGGTGCAATAGCCTCTTGCACTTCTATGCAAACCAAGGGGGGGAATAGTGAAACGCTGTAACTCCAGGAACTATGGTTAGCAGTCCTGAACCAAAGTGCTGGTTTTTGTTCTTAATGTCCAATTCCACTACCTCTTTTGTTGGAGGCGGTGCTGCCGGCTCCTACCGTGCGCCTCTATAATAGAACAAACAAGAGGAAAAGAAAGAAAAGAAATATAAGACTTATTTACACTCAGCTTGGAAGCCGAGATGCCAGTCCGGCGGCTCCTGCCGCTTTGAATTCTATTCGCGGCTTCGGCCGCCTTGCGGTAAATGTTTGGCGGCTCCTGCCGCTTTAAATGCTTTTCGCGGCTTCGACCGCGTTGCAGAAATGTTTGGCGGCTCCTGCCGCTTTGAATACTTTTCGCGGCTTCGACCGCGTTGTAGAAATGTTTGGCGGCTCCTGCCGCTTTGAATACTTTTTGCGGCTTCGACCGCGTTGAAGAAATGTTTGGCGGCTCCTGCCGCTTTGAATGCTTTTTGCGGCTTCGACCGCGTTGAAGAAATGTTTGGCGGCTCCTGCCGCTTTGAATACTTTGAGATCTAAATGGAATGGGGGAATAGGGGGAGAATGGAGGCACGCTCCTGCGCCCTCACAAAGGATGAGTCTGGGGGTCTGATGAATAGAGAGGCACACTCCTGTGTCCTCTCGAGTCAAGGCTTCAGTGATTATCCATAAAGCTAAGCACCTGTGTCCTGCACTGAGGGTTCTTAAATAACCACAACCCCCTATCACCTGACTGGATGCTACCAATAACAGGGGACAGTGAGGAAAAAGAGATAAAAAAGGCAAAAGGGAGTATTGAGAACAGGGTGTGAAAAGGGGAAAGTGGTAACACCCGGCTTCTGTCTCTTCTGAACGCACATATGATTTGCGCGATAGAGCGAGAATTAAATCTCCGGATAGGTTTCAGATCCCTGATACGCGTTCTCCTCGTTCTTCACAGGCACAGACAACTTCACAAGCCAGTGGAGGGGATCGCCAGGATAGAGGAAGGGGTCGAGAGGCTCCCCAGGGACGAGATCAACCTCAACAACAAGTCAGAGGGAAAGCAGAAGACTTTCAACGTTCTTGCCCACAATTTCAGAAGAAGAAAGTTGCCGCTGTAACAGCGAAATATGCCACAGACGGTGAGAACGAGACTCCTGAATTGGACGTGGGCAGTAACCCTCCTAGACAGCGCCGCGGAAGTTACCATAGTGCGGGAGGCGCTACGTCCTCATATGGAGGCGACAGCAACTGAAACATTCATTACTGTTGAAACAGCAGACACCAGAGTGGCACCCCTGACAGACTATTTAATATCGCCATTCAAATTGAAGGTGATATACAGCGTGTAATTACAGGGATTTTTTGGGAAAATCTGACCTCTTCATACGACATTTTGTTAGCGGAGGCGGATTGGCCACCCCCATTCGTACTTGCTGCGCGTAAAGGGGAGGAGGTAATCCTTCCGAGCTTTTCTCGACATGTCCCAAAGGACAAAGCGGAGGCTCTTGCAGCTGAGTGGGCTGTGTCCCTGGCTCCTGCGTTATACCGCAACCACGTGGGTTGGGATGAAGATTCACCCCCCCATGAGATACCTTTACGGTCCCTACCGATGCCACAACCCCAATATCCCATTAAACGTGAAGCCAAAGGCCCCGTTTCTGAAATTCTGACTCAGTTAGAATATCAGGGAGTAATAGAAACATGCGTATCACCCATGAATAATCCCCTTTTCGCGGTTTCTAAACCCGATGGATCGTACCGCCTAGTATTGGATTACCGGCATTTGAACTCTCATTGTCGGACCTTTGCGGTGCAAAATACCCACAGTTCTGCGCTTGTAGACAGTCTTGTTCGTAAAAAGTATAAAGCGACACTTGACTTATCCAATGGATTTTACACGCACAACTTAGCCACGGAGTGTAGCCAATGGAGCGCTTTCACCTCCGGTGGTAAACAATTCAAATTAAGGCGACTCCTATGGGCTACAAAAACAGTCCAGGTGTGTTCGCAGCCCGTGTTGTCTCTTTGTTAGACGGCATAGACCCAGATGCTTGTTCGTACGTCGATGATATTTATCTGACAGACGACGAGTTATACCTGCATCTTTCCAGAGTGGACCGCATTATTCACGAGTTTGCGGTATTAGGTTATAAGTTTAACTTTGCCAAATCACACATTGCTGAATTAACAGTTTTGTTTTTGGGCTACGAGCTCAACAATGAAGGTAAGGGCTTAGCCCCCCACTTCTTGGAAAAATGTGCACTTTTGTGCCCTCCTACTACTCTGAAAAAACTTCAGTCTTTGCTGGGTTTCCTGAACTTTGGGCGTACTTATATTCCCGAATACGCCCAGCGTATCAAGCCATTGTATGCCTTGATACAACCAAACTTTTCGAAGTCTTGTTGGCTTCCGGAGCATTCCTCCATTCTGCAGTCTTTGCAGACAGACCTTCTTGAGTCTAAATACGTGTTGACGCGTGATAACCACACAAACCTGGTGATCAGAATAATTCCGGGGGCAGTGGGTTTCACGTACTTAACCTTTAACGAAGGTGACACAGTACCGATCGCGTACAAGTCACATCTATACACTTCCGCAGAAATGCGCTTTTCATCTGTGGAGAAAGTTCTGACTGCAGTGCAGATGGCGATTCTAAAGGAACGCGCACTGGCACAGGGAAAGCGCATTCTGGTGGTAACACCATATCCTGCCCTAGAGGCAGTGACAAAGGCGAGTGTCCCGAACTCTAAGGCGTTGCACCCCCGTTGGATTCAATGGGCAACCTCTTTGACGTCTCCGCATGTCACTTTCATCTTTGATTCATCTCTACAGACTCAGGAGTTTTTACAGTATGAATTCGTTCATCCTCCTCCTCTGTCATTGCTCCCGCTTGAGGATTACGACTGCGTGATCTACACCGATGGTTCGGCACAACCGGCCACGGGGTCCAAGCATGCTTATTCTGCCGCATGTGCTATTGTTGCAGGTACCTTTGTGAACGGAAAGTTCAAATCCACTGTGGTGCACACTCAGGCACTCGGGGACAGTACTGCACAATTGGCCGAGCTGCGCGCATTGGTGCTCGCGCTTGAGTTTGCTACTCCGGATGTGACCACTCTAATTGTATGCGATTCTTACTACTGTGTTCAATCTTACAATGACAATCTGTTCTTTTGGTCGCAAAACGATTATAGAGACGCTAAAGGTAGCACAATTAAGCATAAAATGCTTTGGGTTCGGGTGGCAGAATTGAGACAACGTCTGCCACTTACACAGGTGGTTCACACCCTTGGCCATCAGCGGGTGGGCGCACACGCTGTTGGTAACGGTTTGGGAGACGAAGCGGCCAAATCAGCAGTAGTCACGTGTTCAGTGGCAGCAGTTACTAGATCCATGTCTAAAATTGATACTGATATTTTGGCAGCTATTGCTGCAACACAGGAAGGTGCTAATTACCCTAGGGGTTTTCCTTCCAAATATTCTTATCAGTTAGGTCCCGAACAGGCTCCCTATGTAACAATACCCGACGTTGGTGATCGGCTGATCCCCAACGCGGACCGCAGACTTTCCTTGATAACGGCTGCACACGAAGGCATGGCTTCGGCTCATGCTGGAGTGTCTGCGACCGTTTCCATCTTGCAGCAGCGGTACTGGTGGCGTGGTTTATATAAAGACACCCGTACTTATGTGCTTTCTTGTGACGTGTGTCAACAGATTAAGCCTTCTACGGTTACACGACCACCACAGACCTCGCTCTACATTTCTAACAGACCCTTTGGGTGTGTTTACTTGGATCACTGCGGTCCATTTTCTTCAGACACTGCCTATAAATATATCTTAGTGGCAGTGGACTCGTGCACACGTTTCATCTGGGTCTGGCCACAACGGAGTGCTGACGCTCGAAATGTCATCAGGGATTTGCGTATCTTTGTGGGAATCTTCGCTTGCGGCACGTTCCATTCTGACCAAGGTCCAGCGTTTGCCTCTAAGGCGTACAAGGACGCAATGGGTTCACTGGGGGTACGGGTGAAGTTTTCGTCTCCATACAGACCTGAGGGTAATTCAATTGTGGAGCGAATGAACCGTGATTTAAAGCAATCCTTGACAGCTAGAGTCTTAGGTACTGGCAGGAACTGGCTGGCCCACTTGTATACCGTACAACGTGCACTTAATAATCTCCCTAGAAGATCTCTGGGTGGGCGGACCCCATACGAAATGCTCTTTGGCATACGAATGTTTGTTCCTGACCTTGATGGTCTAGACATGGCGGCGCAATCCGCCATCTTTGATGTAGATAACCATTCTACTATGTTACAGGACTTACAAGAAGCCCGAGACAAACTTGCAATCGCACATTTTCCCTCAGCCACAGACCCTGCATTGCAGATTCCGGTTGCCGGCTGGCTTCCGAAGATTGGCGACCTGGTTCGAGAGAAGGTGGAGAACAAGAAAGAATTCGGCCCCTCTTATCGTGCACCGGTTCCAGTCCTGGGTTTGAAGGGAACATGTACAGTCATCTTACCACCGCTTCCTGGTCGCAAGGAGAACAGATACATCTCAGTGGAAAATGTCAAGCTACAACAACTGGCCGATCCTAAATAGTGTTACACCAGCGGTCTCTTGTCCTGCAATTTACCGGACTTGTGTTCGAGGCCCTTCTGCCCGAACGGTCACTGATGTTACAATTGAGATGATTGATTTGCCTGAAAGTATACTCGAACCTCCAGTTACCCCCTGCATTGACGAGAACGAGTATACCTATCCCGAAACAGAATCTGTGGCTCACTTACCAACAACGCCACTGAGCCCGACACGTTATTCCTTTGACTCGGATTCCACCACGTCGATTGTCCCGTCCAAGTTCAGTATTTTTGTATCCTGGTTTAGAGACAATTTTTTGATTCCCCCTGGACATACATTTGGTTGGTACTTTTCTTGATTTTTTTGTTTATGTCCATTGGCTTTGTCACAGTGTTTTTTCTACTGATCAATGGTCACTATTTACCTGAACGCTCTGCTGTGAACAGTGTTGCTGGAACTTTGGCTCCACATTCCTCATCTCACATCATGAAGCGTGACCACACATTGGTGAACATTTCAGCTTTTCCAGTTGCTGATGGCATCGTATGGGATGCGGTAAATTTTCAAATTCATGGACCAACAGAAGTTATTAATGTACCGAATGTCCTTCGAGTTTCCATGGGTGATGTAGTAAAAAGTAATATTCATTCTGATGATTGGGATGTGCATGAAGTTGAAGCATTGTTTGCTGATTTGAAATATTATGCTTCATTTAATGCTGAGGATTTGTATATGAATTCTGCGAATTATGCCGATTTATACTGTTACCAGCATTGGGGCAACCATTTTGTCCATAAACCGAGTGCACTACATAGCCCTGTGACCTACACTCAATGGGAACATTGCCCAAACCCTTTATCGGGTAGCTCCCGGACTCTTAGAAATAAATTTACTTATTTCACTGATTTTAATAGATCGAACCCTGGGTCCTATTATTTCAAATTACCCGCCCCATTCACACAGAAATTCATGTTGACCCACACCAAATTGCTTTATTCGAGTTCCTTTTTAAAGGCCTTAGCTGTGGGTGGTTATGAATACTGGACGGAAACTGTGGATTTGAAGTCAATCTGGGGCTCCAAGCCTTGGCAGGTGCAAGGCACCGAGGCCTTGCACCGTGCCTGCCTAATCCCAGCCCAAATGGTGTTTTTGAATGCTTCGATCTATCAGACTACGTGTTGGGGTCTGGCTACCACAAAACAAATGAATGCACCATCAATTCCATCCCTGTCTTCCACTCTAAACCACAGCTCGCACTTTAATATGTCCCTTTCGACTTTACAGGTTTTGTTTCAGAACAATTCGTTTAATATTTCTACGCTTGTTCAGTCACCTTGGTTGTCTTGGCCCATATCATCTAACGAGTGCCAACTGCGTTTTCATGACACAGTTTCTGGCTATACTCAGGACAAGCCCGATCCTAGGTTTTCTAACTCCCGTACTGTCACCACCTATTCTGTTGGTAAATTATGTAAACAATGGTTGCAACATTCTTCCCTAGACTCTGTTAAACAACATTTGTCCCTCCTTTCAGGCAATATTGATCTGTCCGACTTTATATTGGGACCTCGTGGTCCACGACCGAAGAGGTTCATTTATGAAGCTTATAATGAACTCTGGAAGCTATCGCAAATGGAGGCTGCTTCCCGTTTACGGGAAATAGACCAAGCAAATTTGGAAAAGGTGCTTGCTGTTGTTGACAATAGTATTAATACCCTGTCTTCCCGCATTTACACGTTGGAGAATATTGTGTCCTCTGTTGTTGATATTGTACAAGATGATGTTTCTGTGTTGTATCATGGTCAGAATCAATTACGTTCAGTTATGCAATTTGCGTGGACTTTGCAAACACCTAAGTTGGGTAAGGTTCCTTGGCACTTTTTGAACACCACTGCCTTATTTCTGCCTTTTAATTTAACTGACAAACAGCAGTTCATGTCCATGAAAGATGCAGTTTACACTCTGTTACATATCGAGAAAGTGGAGCCCTTACCATTCTCTGTAGCGGAAATAGATTCTGCTGTGTGGCTAGTTCATGGGGTTATCGCATTGCCTTTTTCCTTGTTTGAATTTAGTTCATGCATGAAACATTATCCTGTGGGCCGTTTCCAGCCTTTGGGTAGTGCCTTCCTGCATGAACTTTGGTCCCTCCCTTTCATGTATAAATGCCTTAGAGATGACAAGGAAGTTTTTCTCACGGGGGAGTCATGCGATTCAACAGTGGGTCATTCCCTTGTTTGTAAACATATTAAATTGTACGGAGCTTGTAATGTTTCTGCTCCGAATCTTGCTTGTGTGTTAAGGGGCATTCCTGCTCCTGCTATTTCTCCTACCTTTACTTTGCTTACAAATGGTAGCTATTTGCTTTTAAATAACGACAACTGCTGTGGCATGCAGGCCGGCATCCCCTATATTGTTACTGTTTCGCACAGGGTTGTCTGCTGCAAGAATGTGCTTTTTCCTCCCCCTCACGACATCATAGATAATTCTCTTTGGCCTTCCATTCCTACTATGGAGGCGGATTTCAATAAACTGAGCAGAATAAAGGCGCTATTATTGAACGAGGAGGTTATGCTCACTTCCGCCCGGGAGACATTTGTTCTCCAGGTGGCAAGTACCCACAGTGAAATACAGGCCCTTTTGAACACTAACCTCCCACAACATTTCGGTGAATTAATTCACCGTATTTTTAACGCATCTAACACTGTAGGTCTAGTGCATTTTTTTAAAGTGGTGGGGTCCGGCCTAGTGTCCTCTTTCCAAACTATTTTTGGTGTGATACCGGCGTTTATTCATTCTATTTTTTCCAGCGTCTTTGGTGGCTTTCCATTAATCCTTGCTTTGGCGGCTGGTGTACTACTGTTGATCTGCTTCCTTCGCAATGGCTGCTCCCCGATGGGCCCTTCTCGACCCCGGACGCCTACAGCTGCTCCGTGAGCGCCTTCTATCTGGTTTCGGAGTTCTGCCGTTGGCGACACTGAGTGTGTCCTATACCCTTTCTTTTCGCTTTACGTGTTTCACTTGCGTGCAACCTGTGATGTCTTGCATCCGCTGCCCTTTCACCTGGGCCATGGATTATTGCCTCTCCAATACGTCGTTGTCTGTTCCGGATTTTGTTCGGTTGATGGGTCCCTTAGAGGCCCATGAACGGGACTGTTCCGTTGCAGGCTGTATGACGCGTGCGGCTGCACTGGGAATTTTGGCACAATGGGATATCTAGGCGGCTGCTCAGAATCTCCTACAACAAAGCTATATTGAATATCACGCAAGCTGTCCCGCATTGCTTTTGGATGCTCCGCCCTCGGAGGAGCATTCCTGCAGCTTTGACCTATTGGACTGGATGGTGTCTACGTTTTCTGACGATTCCAATGATGTCCTCTTGGACGGTATAGCGTTTTTCTGCACTTCCACGTTTTTGGATTGATTTGCCGTTCACTGTCCGTGAACTGCATCGCTGACTGTCTTTTTGCTACCTTTCCTCGTTCGTTGTCCTCCATTAGGACTCCTTCCACTGTGGACGCCTCTGTTCTGCTCAGGTGTTTGGAACTCTGTCTTCGTCCTTAATCTTGGCCGATGGACTGTCCAGGGGAGGGTGTCTTGTGGTTTGTGGCCTCCTGGCCTGCCTGGATACGTTGGCATATGCCTGGCTGCCATGATGACTTTTGCGCACGTTACTCTTAGCCGTTGTTCTATCGCCCTCTGCTCCTGCCAAGTTATTCCACAACTGTCTGCATTTTCTGTTTCTCACCTTTTCTCCTGTTCCCTTTGGGCTCAGTCTGAACAACAGTTACAAGGTCGAAAAACACGTCCCTGGTTCCTGCTGATATGGCCAGTCCCTCGCACCTAGACATAACACTAGGTACAGCTGCCATGGGGAAATTGGTGGGCATTTATGATTGCGTTTTTCCCTCTTGGAGGGAACTTGAAGAAAACCTTTCCAGAGAGAAGAGCTGTGATTGTCTGCTGATGTAGTCTTTGCATCTAGAGACTGAGGTATGGGGGTTCGCTTGTCAAAGCCCAGAGGTCTTCTATTCATATAATACAATAGCTACTAGCACGGGGAGGGTGGTAAGGTCATTCAGCCCTCTATCCAATGCTTTCCCCGTTAGTATTCTATGGAGTTGTAACTATGCTGATTATATTATTCTTATGCATTATTCTGATAGTACTGTCACGTGTACTGTATCTTAGAGCACGTATGTTGAAATAAACATTTTAACCTATACTGTGTCTCTTCTTACGCCGGTTGTGGACAGGAATGAGTGAGTGACGAAAGAGTGTTCTTGCTACTGCGAGTCCTGGGATAGAGAGAGATACCGTGTTCTGGGTTGTCTAATCATTGGTACATTGTTGCTAATGGGACGCTAAGGCTAGTTGGGTTGGGGTTTTAGGTGCTAAGGTTTATGTTTGGCTCACCACTATATTCCGAGGTCCTATTATCCTGTGCATAGCTCTGTGTGTGTGCAGAATCCCTATAACAGCACATCATCTTGCTTGTTTTTAGGGAATGCTTGAGACCTGTTAGGGAACTCATGCAACAGCAGTTGCTTATTTGTGATAAAATGTTTTCCTGGGAGATTGCAACTGATCAGCTTCTCTCTCACTCTCTATTGTGATAAATAATTGTTAATATCACTGCAACATTTGCTATAAAATTATTGATGAGAAAACTGCATGGCAGGGGCTCGAGTTATAGTTACGCTAGGGCATGAGTTATAGTTACTTGAGATAACTAACTGCTGATTTTCTATGGTTTTGTGTGTGTAAAATCTGAACCTAACTATAATGTCCCTGTTACATTTGTTTATTTAGTGAATATATATATATATATATATATATATATATATATATATATATATATTCAAACCAATTCTGAACTCGATACAGATCAGACACCGACACATGGGAATCATTGCTATTTCATTCTTCCATTTATTTCGAAATTTCCGCTATGACGCGTTTCGGCATACCTGCCTTGTTCACATTGGCAGTCGTCAAGAAACAGAATGCTTTATTTAAACAGAGTATTGCGGTCACATGACCCAATCTTTGGATAGCTATGGAAGACAGACTCACATTGCTGCTTTTAAATTAGAGATATGTACTTTCTCCTTACCAATGTTTTTCAATTGTTTTTTTAAACAAACATAACCACAATTACATCATTGTCATTAGTACAAAAATCATTATAATTGCAACATCATATCTGTTGATTAAATACTTTAGACAATAATGTGTCAATGTAATGCTCATTTCCCATTACAACATGAGACGCTAAAATTTAGAACAAGTGCTCTACAACTTTCCACTTGTAATTAAATTCTCACAAATGGTACCTGCTAACTTTGCAACCTGTACAATAAATTACATATCATTATTTTATACATTAAAGTCATATCAGTAAAAAATCATGATGTTTAAAACCTTGATGTTAAAAAATCAATATATATACACATTAGTAAAAGAGTAAAAATGTATTATACTTTTTCAGCAGCATCACAAATAAAGTGCAAGTGCAAATTTCATTACTCAATTTTTCATCAGAATTATTTTCCATTCTACTAATTTAAGAGGTGTTTTAAAATTATCTCCTTTTCATTTTCCACCAATTCCTCCACCAATATAAATCAAAATCCTATCTCATTTCAATATACAAGTAACCTCTTTCATAATGCAAATCTATTGCAGAACTTGAAAAGATAGATGAATTCAATTTTAATTAAAGTGCAAGTGCTTTAGAGTACTTAGATAATAATCTTCTCTGCCCTCATTGTGCAAAATTTGCTTATGAAAGTGCAAGTGCTTTTATTTAAAAAAATTTGTTTAAAAAAAAATTATTTTAAACATTTTTCTCATTGATTCTTGGTGGATTAATCATGATGTTTCTTAAATTCAACTTTAAAACATCTCATCCATTAAAGATTATACTTTATAATCCCATTAAGTTACTTGATCTTACTGATCTGTCTTCCATTCTCTGTTCTGTATTAAAATTTATTTTAAAAACAATCTTACTACAATGGATGACTCCTTTATGTCAAATGGACATGCAGATCCTCTTCAGCGTTTAATCCATATGGATTCTTTGAATTAAACAACATTATGTATTTTGATTCAAGCTGGCGGAGTTTACCTTCTCTATTTCTACCTCTTTTCATTTTTTGTACTTGATCAATAGCAAAGTACACTAAATCATTGATATTCCCTTTGTGTACCTCATTTATGTGGCGGGCTACCACATAGCTTTTATCATTATTCTTCACTGCCCTAAGATGCTGCAGAATACGCACGTGTACCATATGAATTGTACTACCAACATAAACTTTAGGGCATGTACATTGAATAATATATACCACATAATCACTTTTACAATTTAGTGAACACCTTATTTTCCATGGGTTGCTCATCAATGGAGTTATAACTTGTTTTTCATTTTTTCCAAACCTGCATGCTTTACATTTAAAACATTTACGAAAACCAGGACTGGCCTTTAGCCATCCTCCCCCTCTTTCTTTTTCTGGGTTAGTGTTAAATAAATCATTTTTCATAGATTTTGATTTATTAAAAGTCACCATAGGTCTTCGTGGTATCTTCCCTTGTAATATGGGGTCTTGTTTCACTAGATACCAATGTCTACACAGGCTATCTCTCACTTTAGCCTGGTAGGCACTGTATCCAGTGATCATCCTAATCTGATTTTCAGTATTCTTCTTCTTTTCTTTTTTCTCTAAGTCAGATTTTAGTAATGTATCCCTTTCTATCTTATCAACTTTGTTTTTAGCCTGTTTCAGTACATTATGTTTATACCCTCTTTGCAAAAACCTCTCAGTTAGGACATCCTGTGCTTCAATTAAGGCAGTACCTTCACTACAGTTTCGCTTCATTCTCAAATGCTCTGCGTATGGGATACTTAATTTCAACCGTGAAGGGTGAAAACTCTGAGCGTGCAAAATTGTATTCCCAGCTGTGGGTTTCCTATATGTGCGAGTATGAATCATTCCTTGTTTCACATAAACCTCAAGATCCAAATATGTAACACTAGACTTACTAATGTGTTCAGTAAATTTCAAATTTAGATCATTTTCATTTATATCTATAAACCCTTCTGCCAATTCTTTTGATCCATCCCATAGAATGAAAAGATCGTCTATGAAACGAATCCACATAACTATGTGATCGTCCCATATCTTACTGTATTTGGTTTTGAGCACCTGCTCCTCCCACCAGCCCATATGCAAATTAGCATAGCTGGGGGCGAAGCAGGTGCACATCGCCGTACCTTGTAACTGCCTATATGTATCTCCTCCAAACATGAAGTGACTATTTGTCAAGCATAATCTACACATTTCAACTAACATGTTTGTGTGTTGGTATAAATTGATAGGTCTATTATTTAGGAAGTGACGTATCGCTCGCAGGCCATCTTCATGAGCTATGCTAGTATAGAGACTAACAACGTCCAAAGTAATCAAAAGGTATGTTTCTTTCCAGTCCATTATATTAACCTTATTCAAGAAATCTCTTGTGTCTTGTATATATGCAGGTAATGCTTGTACATATATTTGTAAGAATGAATCAAGGTATCTCGAGGTTGGCTCAAATAGACTACCAATGGCAGAAATTATCGGCCGTCCAGGTGGTTTTTCTTTGTTCTTATGAATTTTAGGGATCAGATATAGGATTGGTACTACTGGATTTTCTACATTTAAAAACAAATATTCTGCTTGTGTGAGTAGACCTAATCCTCGCCATCTTGCTAGATCTTTTGAGTATTTGTGTTTAACCTCTAATAGGTTACTTTGTGGGACCTTAAGATAGCATTTTTTGTCCCTCAATTGAGAACTTGCTTCAGTATTGTATGCTTCTAATGACCAAAGAACAAGGTTCCCACCTTTATCGGCCTGTCTGACCACTATATCTTGTCTGTCTTTTATTTTGGTAACTACCACTTGATATTCTTTTTCAAACTGGCTTTCATTTTTTAAAAAGTCTCTACTTGACTTTAAAGATAACTCTTTTAAATCTTTAATAACTAGATCTGAAAATATGTCTAATGCATCTCTGGGTGTATTGGGCGTAAATGTAGATTTAGGTCTAAATGATGTTTTGGTACTATCATATACATCTAAACATAATGAATCTGCCATTTGACTCATAGTTTCCACTCCTTGCAATCCCTCACCCTCCCGATGCAATTGATGCAAATCAAGTAATAATCCCATGTCACCAACCTCAAGATTATCTACTCCTTCTCTTTCTTCTGGCATTCTTTCTACGTTGCTTTTATTGTGAAAGAATTTTTTAAGCTTCAGTTTTCGTATAAACTTAAAAAAGTCAATGCGCGTTTGAGCATAATTGAAATTAGTGCGCTTACAAAATGAGAGCCCCAACGATAGAATCTGTGTCTCTTTATCCGTTAAAATCAAATTTGTCAAGTTCACTACTGCTACTGTTGCTTCTTCCACCCTCTGCGTTGGTATGAATCCTTCTTCCTCGTCCCTGAACGAAGTTCCATTCCCGCTCCGTCTGTTTTTACGTTTCCTTGGTTTTCTTTTCTGTATCCCTGCGGGTTTGGTCTGGTATTTTGAGTCCGGTCTATATATAAAAAACCAAGTTCTTCAATTACCGATGGCGGGTTATCAGGGAGTCCCGTGTTTAGAAGTCCATCTTCAGAGGCAATATCGGCATCCGAACTTGCCCGAGAGCTCATATCCGAACTTGTTTCTCCTCCATCTAAGCTTGTAGCATTTATAACCTGTTTTCCAGCTGCTTTAGTCGTTTTAGATAATCTTTGTTTGCGTATATTGTCAAATCGGCGTGCAAAGGTATATATTTGCCCCCGCATGTAATCCAGCCTGTCTCTTTGAAACTTTATTGCTTTCCGGTCAGTAATAACTTGTTCATGCTTTTTAAGACGGGCGCTTAAATCCAATTCAAATTTAATAATGGCATCTTCACTCATTAGTTCTTTTAGTTCTGCCTCTAATGTGATGATTTCATCTATGATTTTTCTCGATCCTTAGATGCGTATTTAATTAGTATTTTCATCATATTCTCTGATGAAGACGCATTGTTAGCTGCCCATTCTCTAAGCATCTCCGGATCTGGATTTTCATAAGTGGGGGCTGTTAACACTCTTAGTCCACGTGGTATTCTACCCACATCGAGATACTTGCTCAGCGATTTAACTTCCCACCACTTGGAGATCTCATTGCGCTTTAGTTTCTCTAATTTCCGTTTTAAAATTTGAGCGTCATTTTCCTTTGTAGTTGATTCAGATCCACGTTTATGTTCCACAATAATCGTGCTCCGTTCACTGAATACGGAGTCTGCTGTCTCCTCTCTCTGTTTAGTTAAAATATCCATTGTAGTATATTCGATGCAGGAGCGACTGCCTCACACACCTCTCGAAAGCTCGTTGTAAATAGCGAACGCGCTCTGATTCCCCGCCGGGTTTTCTTCCCAACTCCTCACCCCGCTTATCTAAGTTTCACGTACCGTATCAACAATGGCCAGTTTCCTCGGCATCCGGCTTCTCTCGAAAACTTTAAACCGAAGACTTCGCCACGTTACAGTTGAGATTAGTGTCTCTTGCTTACATCTGCGGGGGGGGGCGTCTCCGCTTGTGCTGAAAAACACTCCTTCCACCATTTGCCGGAAATGTCGGAGATGCACCAAATCGAGGTCGTGTCGATGCAGCCGCTCTTCCAGCGTTAGCGGCTAAACATTCGAACCAATTCTGAACTCGATACAGATCAGACACCGACACATGGGAATCATTGCTATTTCATTCTTCCATTTATTTCGAAATTTCCGCTATGACGCGTTTCGGCATACCTGCCTTGTTCACATTGGCAGTCGTCAAGAAACAGAATGCTTTATTTAAACAGAGTATTGCGGTCACATGACCCAATCTTTGGATAGCTATGGAAGACAGACTCACATTGCTGCTTTTAAATTAGAGATATATACTTTCTCCTTACCAATGTTTTTCAATTGTTTTTTTAAACAAACATAACCACAATTACATCATTGTCATTAGTACAAAAATCATTATAATTGCAACATCATATCTGTTGATTAAATACTTTAGACAATAATGTGTCAATGTAATGCTCATTTCCCATTACAACATGAGACGCTAAAATTTAGAACAAGTGCTCTACAACTTTCCACTTGTAATTAAATTCTCACAAATGGTACCTGCTAACTTTGCAACCTGTACAATAAATTACATATCATTATTTTATACATTAAAGTCATATCAGTAAAAAATCATGATGTTTAAAACCTTGATGTTAAAAAATCAATATATATACACATTAGTAAAAGAGTAAAAATGTATTATACTTTTTCAGCAGCATCACAAATAAAGTGCAAGTGCAAATTTCATTACTCAATTTTTCATCAGAATTATTTTCCATTCTACTAATTTAAGAGGTGTTCTAAAATTATCTCCTTTTCATTTTCCACCAATTCCTCCACCAATATAAATCAAAATCCTATCTCATTTCAATATACAAGTAACCTCTTTCATAATGCAAATCTATTGCAGAACTTGAAAAGATAGATGAATTCAATTTTAATTAAAGTGCAAGTGCTTTACAGTACTTAGATAATAATCTTCTCTGCCCTCATTGTGCAAAATTTGCTTATGAAAGTGCAAATGCTTTTATTTAAAAAAATTTGTTTTTAAAAAAAATTATTATAAACATTTTTCTCATTGATTCTTGGTGGATTAATCATGATGTTTCTTAAATTCAACTTTAAAACACCTCATCCATTAAAGATTATACTTTATAATCCCATTAAGTTACTTGATCTTACTGATCTGTCTTCCATTCTCTGTTCTGTATTAACATTTATTTTAAAAACAATCTTACTACAATGGATGACTCCTTTATGTCAAATGGACATGCAGATCCTCTTCAGCGTTTAATCCATATGGATTCTTTGAATTAAACAACATTATGTATTTTGATTCAAGCTGGCGGAGTTTACCTTCTCTATTTCCACCTCTTTTCATTTTTTGTACTTGATCATATATATAATTTTTGGAAGGTACAAAGTGGAAACAGCCTAAGGCTGTAATTGTGTAATTGGATGAACTAGACAATAGTGTACTTTTCCTATTTAATTTGCAAATGCCATGCACATTTTGCACATATATAAATTGAAGTATGTACAATATTCACAGGGGATTTGAGCATTTGCTGTGATTTACTATGACTATACCCTTATAATGCCTTCCATCCCGTTTCTGGCAGCATGAAATTTGATGAATTAAACCACTATGTAACTGTATCAAACACAGATGCCAGATTAGCCTCCTGATCGTTGATGTATTGGATAGAATTTGACTTGACAATCGAGGATTTGAAATGTTTACATTTATATTTATCCTTATATCTAATTTGATATGCATTGATGAACTGGTTTATTTATTTAATCATATCAACTGTTAAGACGCAAAGCAGATTTTCCACTAAGAATTCTGTATATTTTTGTTTTAAGCACTAGTCGTAAGAGAGATTGCTCTTTCTTTGAACTGCCACATCAACTGAATGTTGAAAAAGGCGTCTGCCGAAACGCGTCCGTGAAAAATAAACAAGTATTTTTGTGTTCTCCCCTGTGAGTGGTAACTTCTCAATTGGAAGATTTGGAGCAACCGGTGTCGTGAGTCCACCCTCACGAATTGAAGGCACCCGCCCGCGAGTGCAGTGGATCCTGGTGACCTTCCTGTTCATTTTCAATGCTCTCCCCCGTGCAGCTCCACTGTTGAGGGACTGCCCTTGAGCCCGAGCTCCGTGCCAGGTAGGTGTTCGAGGCCCTCCTCCACCCGCAGGCTCCTGCCTGCGCCTCATGCCTGGTGGTCTAGTAGAAGAGCACTCTGCTCTTCTGCTATTCCGCTCTGTTTTCTGTGCCCGTTTTCTTCTTTTTGGTCTATCTGTTTTGCCCTTTCTCTTTTGCTCTTCCTGTTTTTTCCTTTCTCTCTGTTTGCTTCTGTTTTTGGCCCTTTTCCCATGCCCCCCACCGCTGCTGCCCCTGCGCCCCCCCAGGGTGTCGCTCCCGCTCATGCCTCCCAGCTGACCCTCGACCCCTACTTAATGGCGGCCGCTGCGCGGCAGGAAGAGCAAGACCACTGGCCTTCCTGGTCAGTTTCACTCCTCTCCCCCGCGCAGCTCCATCATTGAGGGACTGTCCTTGAGCCTGAGCTCCGTGCCAGGTAGTTGTTCGAGGCCCTCCTCCACCTGCAGGCTCCTGCCTGAGCCTCATCCTTGGTGGTCTAGTGGAAGAGCACTCTGCTCTTTGCTATTCCGGGTAGTTTTCTGTGCCCGTGTTACTCTTTTTGCTCTATCTGTTTTGCCCTTTCTCTTTTGCTCTTCTGTTTTGCCCTTTCTCTTTTACTCTTTCTGTTTATGTCCCTTTTCCTGCGCTCCCTTTCGCTGCTGCCCAAGGGGCCCCTCCTCCCCATCTTGTTGCACCCGCTCCTGCCTGCCAGCTGACCGCCCTCCTCCCTACCCCACTTAATGTCGGCGGCTGCGCAGCGGGCGGACGCAGCGGACGCGCCGCTAACTCGCCAAAGGCAATCCCATCTGCGCCTGTTGCCAACACGACCGTGTCCAGTGCCAGGGACCCTAGACCTCGACCTACCCCCGGTACAACCCCAGCACCCTCCGCACTCTTAAACCTGAACGCAGAAACAACTGCCAGCTCTCAATGCCGAGTAACACCCTAAGGCCCAATCTCCTGCCGACACTGCCGCCGCACCTTCACCCACCTCTAAACCCCAGCAGTAGCCCCCAGCCCACCGGACACCGGCGCACACTAACCACTGAACTGCATCCTCCTCAACGTGCTCTCCCTGCACAGACACGCCATAGAAATCTGGGACCTCCTCAACACTCACACGCCCAACGTCACCTTCCTCACAGAGACCTGGACCAGCGCCAGCTCCGCACCCGACATCGCAACTGCCATCCCCAACAGATACAAGATCCTGAGGAAAGAACGCCCCACCCGCCCGCGAGGAGGCATCGCCATCATCCACAAAAATTCCCTTCGCATAACAATCACCGACCCGGACGATGCCTCGCCCACCATGGAACATCTCCATCTCCATTTCCAGATCCAGACCAACCCTAAAACGACGCTCCTTGGAACCCCCGTCTACCGACCGCCTGGCCCCCGCGCTTCGTTCACCAACATCATCGCCGACCTCATTGCACCCCACGCCCTTCCCTCCACAGACTACATACTACTCGGAGACCTAAACTTCCACCTGGACAACCATGACGACCCCAACACCACCGCCCTCCTAGAGACCCTCACCAACAGAGGACTGAAGCAACTTGTCTCCGCCTCCACTCACACAGCAGGACACACACTCGACCCCGTCTTTGCAGGAGGACCAGGGTCTTCTTCAGCCACACCACAGAAATGCTCTGGATTGACCACAACTGCATCCATTTCTCCTTTAGAAAACCCACCGCACACAAGCACGCGCACCACCTCCCACGCAGAAGCCGGAACAAAGTCACCAAAGAACACCTCACATCCGCCCTCACCAGCACTCCACCCCCAACCAAGCCAGATGCCAACACTCCGGCAAGCAACCTCCACCGATGGATCACCAACTGCGCCAACACACTTGCCCCCCTTCGGCTACAGGACGACACAGCAAGAAAGCAAGCTGGTTCACCACGGCACTCCAAGCGCTCCTGCCGACGACTTGAAAAGACTTCGAGAAACAGCAAAACCCCGGAAACATGCACTGCCTAAAGAGCAGCCACCACAGCACACCACCAACTCATCAAAGCCACAAAGAAGAACTTCCTCCAAGACAGAATCCTCTCCAATGCCCACATCTCCAAGGAACTCGTCTCCATCATACAGGAATTTGCCAAACCAGACAGTGAAACAGCAGACGTCCCACCCTCCCAAGACCTCTGCAACAGATTCAGCTCCTTTTTTCACCTCAAGATCAAGACACTCTACGACAACTTCGACGACCAAGACCTCTGCACCACCTCAACTCCTACCCCCCAGCGACGCCACCCAACAGACCCTACTCACCTGGACCCCGCTCATGTCAGAAGACACCTTAAAAACCATGAAGAGCATCCACTCCGGAGCACCCTCAGACCCCTGTCCCCCCCCACATCTTCCACAGGGCCTCCACAGCCATCGCACCCGAGCTACGTCAAACGATCAACTACCCCCTCGAGACCGCCACATTCCCCGATGACTGGAAGCACGCGGAAGTCGAAACCCTCCGCAGACCCGACGGACCTCAAGAACTTCAGGCCCATCTCGCTGCTTCCATTCGCAGCCAAAGTCATCGAGAAGGCTGTGAACACCCAGCTAGCATACTACATCGAAACCAACAATGTCCTAGACATCTCCCAATCTGGATTCCGCAACCACAGCACCAAGACCGCAATCCTTGCCGCCACTGACGACACCCGCACCCTCCTCGACCAAGGCCAAACGGCAGCCCTCATCCTCCTGGACCTATCAGCAACCTTCGACACCATCTCGCGCCTCACACTAGCCACCACACTCCACGACGCCGGAATCCGAGGAAAAGCCCTAGACTGGATACGCTCATTCCTCACATGCAGAACACAAAGAATCAGACTCCCGCCCTACCTCTCAGAACCAACAGGGACCAGATGCGGAGTTTCCCAAGGATCCTCCTTCAGCCCCACCCTCTCTAACATCTACATGGCCCCCCTCGCTACCATCGTCAGAAACCACGGGCTTACATTTGTCTTCTACGCAGATGACACCCAGCTCATCCTCTCCCTCACCAAAGAACCCAACATCACCAGGCACAGCTTCCAAGAAGGGATGAAAGCCGTCGTAACCTGGATGAAGGACAGCTGCCTGAAACTCAACTCAGAGAAAACAGAAGTTCTCATCCTCAGCTCCACCCCCTCAGCTTGGGACTACACCTGGTGGCCCCCCGCCCTCGGAAACCCACCCAACCTGACAGATCATGCACGTAACCTCGGCATCATACTGGACTCACTGCTCACTATGAACCGCCAGATCAACGCCTTCTCCTCAGCCTGTTTCAACACCCTCCGCATACTCCATAGAACATTCAAATGGATCCCCCTCCGATTCCAGAAAAACGGTCACACACGCCTTCATCACCAGCAGACTAGACTACAGCAAAGCCCTCTACAGCAGAATCAACAATAGGCTCCTCCGTAAGCTCCAGACCGTCCAGAACGCCGCAGCAAGACTAATCCTTGACATCCCCAGGCGCAGCCACATCACCCAACACATCCGCGATCTGCACTGGGTCCCCGTCGAAAGAAGGATAACTTTCAAGCTGCTCACGCACGCGTACAAGGCCCTCCACAACTTTGGACCACAATACCTCAATAACCGTTTTTCCTTCCACGCCCCCAAGAGAAACCTCCGTTCAGCCAACCTCTCCCTGGCCACCATCCCACGCTTCTACAGGAACAGAGCGGGTGGAAGGTCTTTCTCTTACCTCGCAGCCAAGACCTGGAACGACCTCCCCCTCCGGCAAAGCCCCACACTGCTCCAGTTCAGGAAAGACCTCAACGGCAAAGCTGTAAAAAACAATATGTAGGCCAAACAGTGAATGACCTCCGTACACGATTCAGGAACCACAAATCGGCAATAATTAATAAGAAAATTGACCAGCCTGTAGCCAATCATTTTAACCTTGTGGATCATTTACTATCAGATTTGAAGATTTTCCCCGTGGAACATGTCTCAAAGGAAGAACTACTGGACTCCAGAGAAAACTTCTGGATGTACCGTTTAAAATCACTGCATCCAGATGGACTGAACATTACTGATAATACAACCTGATTACTGCATATCTCAAGAGCTCTTAGGACTGCATTGATTCCACATTCCAAATGGAATCTTCACTCATGATGCTTTTTGAAAATTCAGCTGTGTCATCTGTGCAGCCACTGAGCAAACCATCTTGTACTACCTGAGGAAGGCGGAAGCTGAAACGTTGTAGTGGAAATATATTTTTGTTCTTTGGTGAATCTATCTGTTTGAGTCACTTCTTTCTTGGATATATATATATATATATATATCCAAAGAACTCCAACCTTAGCTCAGGCTGTCAAACAGAGCAGGAACAGGAGCACGGACCACAAAGTAAGTGCAGATTTAAAATTTATTTCACTCCAGTAAAATCACTCAGCAATATATATATTTTTTTTTTTAGAAAGTAGGATCTGCTTTCATGGTTACCCCCACTTTTTCGCTACACAACTCCCAATTTTATAAATATTTGCAGTTTTGTCACGCCATTATACCCCATATTGATAAAGTTGAATCATATCCAGAATTTAACCCACTAGAGGGCAAACGTCTCATGGGGGATCTGGGAGAGCATAAGATATCCAAGATATATCAATCGTTAATTACCCATAGTGTCACTACTCTTGAGAAACTTAAAGAGACCTGGCAAATAGACATTGGCCCATTAGACACCGACGATTGGACCGAAGCGCTAGAGTCTACCCGAGGCGCCGTCATATCCTCTCAATTACGATTTATTCAGTTTAAGTACCTACACCGAGCTTACTGCACACGTTACAGATTGTGGCGGACGGGCCTAATTGAATCCCCTATATGTCTACGCTTTCAAACTGATGAGGGATCATTTATACATACAGTTTGGGCATGTACAGCTTTAGATATATTCTGGACTGGTATGCTGGCATGCTTGACCGAGGTCCTTGGATGGGAATTACCTAGATCCCCTCGATTGACACTACTACACATAACAGATACCATAGGTGGTAATAAATACACGCGACATCTCCTCTGGCTTGGCCTTACCATCGCCAAACGTGATATTGCCAGAGCATGGAAACAAGATATACCCCCTACTATTAGGGCGTGGAAAAATAGTATGGATTTTTGCATGGGTCTGGAGATTCTGGTCTTCCAGGCCCGTGGATGCCCACAGAAACATCCATAAATTTGGCAGAGATGGGTGGATTACTGCGGGCTGGCCCTGCCGAGACAGGCAACGATGACAGATATTAATGACTGTGAAATTAGGTCCTATGAAGCACAGAAATTACATACACCTTGAAGGAAGTACGAATGCTATAATTATAGGTATCTATCTACCACATATATAATTGATTTATACGATTGCATTGGAACTTTTTTGTTGCAAAGTTATGTCTGTATTAAGCATATGATTTGTTTATACATGTATACACTTTCAAAATAACGATGTCACAGGATAAATATGTAAACGTTTGAATGTATGCCAATAAAATGTGTTCTTTTAAAAAAAAAAAATATTCAAGCTGTCGAATCTGTTGGGTTACTGATCCTGTGGATGAGTGGAATGTCCTAACTTCACGTATGAGGTAATCGTTGTGAGCACATATTCTGGACGTGACAGCAAACATATTAGCAATTGTTCTGCAAAAACACAGGTTTAAGTGTTCTGAAAATAGCAGCAACAGACATATTGGCAATTGTTCTAAGAAACATAAGGTTGAATAAATCCAAAAAAAGGACATGATACAGGGATGGAAGTGTGAACATGTCAACATGTTGCACATTAATTCAATTTGTTGTACAATGAAGTTTATGTATGATTAACTCATCGCTAAACCATTTGAGTACATCTATGCATGTTTGAAACATTGTTTACTCCTGGAAATTAGTAGTGCACACTGTGTCTGGAATTATTGTTGTAGATACTTTCTTTACTTTTAACAGGGGACGAGGGTGAAGTCCTCTCACGGGGTGCACACAAAGCTTATAAACTATTTTACTAGAGTTTGCATTAGAGTATTACCCACATCTTATTCGAGTGCAACACCATACCTTCATTCTTATTCTAACTTTCTAAAAGTGGCATTTTCATACTTGCAATTTAAAAACCAACTTTACCAAAAGATGTGTTTTTAAATTGTGAGTCCAGAGACACCAAACTCAAATTTTCTATCGGCTTCCAATGGGAAGTTACACTTAAAATCTGTTTTAAGGCAATCCTCAAGTTAACCTATGGGAGAGATAGGCCTTGTGGTATTGAAACACAAATTGAAGAGTTTTTTCTCTACTAGGACATGCAAAACTTAAAAGTACATATCCTTCTTTATAAATACACTGCACCCTGCCCATGGGGCTACCTAGGGTCTACCTTAGGGGTGATTTGCATGTAAAAAATGTAGGTTTGGACCTGGCAAGTAGCTTAGTTTTCTAGGTCGCAGTGGCAGTTTAAAACTGCACACACAGGCTCTGCAATGGCAGGCCCGAGCCATGTTGTAAACAGCTACTGAGTGGGTGGCACAATCTATGCTGCAGGCCCACTTGTAGCATTTAATGTACAGGCCCTGGGTACACATAGTGCACTTTACTAGGGACTTAGAAGTAAATTAAATATGCCAAATGTGGATAAGCCAAAGTTGCCATGTTTAGAGTACAGAGCATATGTACTTCAGCACTGTTTAGCAGTGGTAAAGTGCCCAGAGTCCTAAAGCCAACAAAAAGAGGGTCAGAAAAATAGGAGTAGGAAGGCAAAAAGGTTGGGGATAACCCTGCAGAAAGGGCCAGGTCCAACAATACCAAAATAGAGAAAACCCAACATAGACAAGAATAATTTTATAATAAAGGGAAAAAATGGAGACAGCTGAAAATTGGAGATTGGTCATCAGTAATGTTACCCATGCCCGACACGAAAATGAAATCGGAGTGGCGGGCCCGTTTGAAATCATAGCGAGAATAGGGCGGGTTACCTATAAACTACTGCTATCTGGGAATCGTAAGCAAATCTATCATATTAATCTATTAAAGAAATGGTTGGGACCCCCTCCGACTGTAGTTCAAACTGCAATCCCTATAAATCCTACTGAAAGCACCCTAGTAGAAGTTCCTAAAAGTGAAACCCTTACCCCACAGCAAAAAGAACACTCCTCCAGTGTTTATCACCTTTTGCTAAAACCTTCTCCGATCTACCTGGGTGAACTCAGTTGGCCACTCATACCATTCAGACAAAAGAAGGAGCCCTGTTGAAACAGAGATCCTAAAGTATTCCCGCAGCCAGAAGGGAGGCAGCATGGGCCAAGATCAAACAAATGTTAAGACTGGGGTAATTGAAAGGTTAACTAGTGAATGGTGTTCCCCTATTGTGCTAGTACCAAAACCCGACGGGACCATTCAGTTTTGTATTGATTTCCAAGTCATGAATAACATCTCCATATTCAAAAACTACCCCTTACCTCTTATAGATGAATTAATTGCGCAACTCGGAGAAGCTCTGTATTTCTCAACAATAGATCTTACTGAGGGCTATTGGCAAGTCCCATTAAGATCACAGGATGAAGAGAAAAACACTTTCTGTGCACCCTATGGATTATTCCAATTTACTGTCCTACCCTTTGGTCTACACGATGCTCCAGCTACCTTTCAACGAAGAATGAACCACTTTTTAAAGTCCTGTCAACCATCTGCCTCTGCCTATCTCGAGATCGTCATATTCAGTGATAATTGGGCGAGTCATCTTCAACATCTGAGGGCTGTAATTGCTGAATGACAAGCTGCCGGACTTCAAGTGAATGCAAAAAAAAAATAAACTAGATTTGCTTACAACAAAGTCTGATATCTGGGGTATCTATTGGGCAATAGAGCCACAAGTAGAAAAAGTCAAAGCTATCATCGAAACTCCATTCTCTGTGAATAAAAGTGGAATGAGGGCTTTCTTAGGCCTTTTGGGCTATTATCCAAGATTTATTCCCCAGTATTCAAAACTTTCTGCTCCCTTAACAGATCTTAAGAAAAACACTAACAACAAAGAATTTGAACATCCCTCCCAAGCCGTTCTTGATGCCTTCAACCAATTAAAATAATTAATTGCCTCCAAACTAGTTTTACAATCACCTGATTTCACTGAACCTTTCATCTTACAGATGGACGCCTCTGCATTGGGGCAGTCTTATTCCAAGAGACATAATCAGGTGAGGAAAAACCTGTTTTATTTGTCAGCCGCAAGCTGTTCCCCCGAGAAATCTCTTACCCAGTAATCGAGAAGGAGTGTTTAGCAATTAAGTGAAAAAAGAAAACCTCTGTTACGATTTAGGGGCCGTCCTTTTGTTTTATACACTGACCATGCTCTTCTAACTTGGTTGAGTAGGAATAAAGGTAATAACCCTAGAATTCTCCAGTAGTTCTTATCCCTACAACCTTACCAATTAAAAATACGTCATTGGAAGGGAAAAGAAATCTGAGTAATGGCGATTTTCTCTCAAGGTTCCTCTTTTCCCCTATCGGCAAAATCTTAGGGAGGGGGTGTGTAATGAAGGAGACTATATAGAAGAAAAAGAGGACTTACCTGAAATTCATGAGTGGACTGCCGCGGAAATCCTGACACCTAAGATAGAAGAGAGACTCAGCAGTACACAGAAAGCGGACTAACGAAAACAAAAGTAGAGGAAAAAGAAACAAAGTAGGGCCTTCTCTTTTTCCAGGACTTAAAAACGGACGATGATATAGAAGAAGGGCGTCAAGAAAGTGAGGAGGAGGAGGGGAAAGAACGACCTCGGAGATAACGGAAAGAAACATCAGGAGAACGCCAAAAGTGACAGAGCCTCTAGAATAACTGAGTAAACTTTCCTGCGGTATCCATACAACGAAGGAAAAACACCCACCTTGTCGGATGCTCCGACAAAGACAGCGACGCTGGGCAAGGCAAGAAGACCGTCAGGAGAGGCGGCATGTGTTGAAACCGGTTCCCGAGACATAAGAGAAAGCGGACTCCGCCGGAGAGGCCCTCGGACCCGCCACACTCCCGGCGGAGCATGTCTAAGTCAGGTGCGTGACACAGTAGTAGACCAGTATAATACTTGTTTTCTCCTGCTCCCCATAGGAAACAGAGACCTCTTGTTGGGATATAATGAAAGAGGACCAGACCTGCTAAAATCTAAAACAACAAGGGGAATAGTTTATCACTCTATACTTTACAATAAGACAGAAAATGAAAAATTTCCTAGTTAACATGAAGGAAAGTTTCAATTCTATTAAGGACGCGGAGGCGAGGATTATGCATTACTTTCTTCACTTTTATTAAACAGCACGTTTAAAGATAAAAGTAAAAACACCACTAAACAGTACTACAACTCCCATGAACCACAGGGAGCAACCATGGAGACTATCAGCCAATCCAGTAACAGTCCATGAGTCCATATAACACACTCCATGCCGTAGTCTTTCATCTTCTTCACTGAAGGAAGTTAAGCATGCTGGACCTCATTCTGCCTTTGAATCCGAACCTAAGAGGATATGGAAATCGTTAATACATTTCCACATAAACATACCATCCACTGTTAATGACATGTCAAGTCATAAATTCATCAGTCTACCATAAGGTGAGAGAAAGGCATAACAACAATAAACTTCAGTCTGTAACTTTAGGTGCAACATTGCCACCATCAGGTATCATCTAACAACATATGCATGCCTGCAGGTTGAGAAACAAAAGTTCAAAACAACAATACAGAACAATAGTCTGTTTCTGAGTACAAACCAAAGTAGATCCCTGTTAGTCACGGAATCTAGCTCACCGATTCCAAAAAGTTACTGTAAAGATATTCCTGAATTCCCCTCAGGGTGGAGCAGCTTAGAGATAGCATGCTAGGGAGGGATAATCCTCGCTCCACATCCTTAATAGAATTGAAACTTTTCTTCATGTTAACTAGGAAATTTTTCATTCTATGTCAGGACCAGAGGCAAGGATTATGCATGTTTGAAGCTTACTTAAAACCAGTGCGGCTGTGTCGTTGATTGGTTTAAAATAGAACCTTTTGAAAATGGAGTCAGAAGACCAATCTGCCCCATTCATGATATCTTCAAGTCTGCCACCTACCTGGACAGCTTTGGAAGCTATAGCCCCCCTATTCGAATGAGCCCCAAAATCAGTGGTTCAATGCCGGCCTCTGCCAAGACCCATCTCACCCACTTGGCAATGGTCAGAGAGGACACAGCCTTGAAAGGTTTTTTGATGGCAGTCAACAGTTGCCGTTCTCCTGAGGTCGAACCTCCATTGTCATTCAAATGCACAGTGGTTCAGCACCCAACATCATGTGAATCTAGTAATTTTTATTTCAAGTAAGAGTTCAGCAAACACACTTTAAAAGTTGTGACCCAAATTAGATATTTCACAGTACAAAACATCAATCAGACATATTAGATTTTTAATCCTTTATTCTTTTATCTTCTTCCGAGTTAAGGTTTCCTTAACCTTGGGAAGTTTAGGGGAGTTTAACTTCTGGTTCTTTGCACCAAAACTAGTTTTTGACCATCCCCACTATTGGATAAGTGTGGTCCTTGTTGCCTCAATCCCCGTGGAACCTCCATTGTCATGTCCTCGTATGCCTTCAGGCACCTGACCACACATAGCTTGGGGGCCTCTGGGAAAGCTGGATAAGATCCCGACCTGGTACTCGTCTTCGTTCTCCTGGAAATGTTGAAGGTAACCCCCTCCGGGGTAAAGATCCTAGCTGACAGGTCTAAAGCCTGCACATATGAAGCTCTCTTATAGGAGATGAGCAGAGCAACATTGCCAGTTTCGCCGAGATCTCCTTCCTAGAAATGTACTGGTTATCTTGCCCGGAGGATAACAAACGCAAGACCAAATTGACGTCACAAAGGCCTGCGTACCGGGGCTCGGGGGAACGGGATATCCTGATACCTTTGAGGAATTTTCTTACCCAAGGGTGCTCACCTACCGGAACATTGTTCACCGGCGCATGGCCAGCTTAGATAGCTGACCTGAAGGATTTGATGGTGCAATATGCCAGTCCCTCCTGGAAAAGCTCTGCCAAGAAGTTCACGATGTCAGTAACACTGGTGCCCACGGGATCCAGGTGTTTCTCCACACACCAACGGACCCATCTCCTCCAAGCCGCTCTATACCTCTTGGTAGTCCCTGGAGCCCACGCCTGTTGGATGAGGAATTCAGCTCCGTGCAAAAGTCTGACGTCTTGCCAACGTCGCCAGAAATCTTCTATGCCATGAGATGAAGATGGCCCCTGAGAACCAGAGAATGTGGATGGCCCAGGGGGTCCGTCAGGATCTCGGAAAACATTGGCAGGAGTACCAGAGTGGCCCAGGGTAGCTCCAGGAGAGAAGGGAACCATGCTTGTGATTGCCATACCGGAGTGATCAGCAGCAGAGAGGCCCTCTGATGCCTGACCTGTGCCGCCACTCGCTGAATAAAGAGAAAGGGAGGGAAGGCGTAAGCTTGATCCATCGACCAATCCTGGAGGAAGGCATCCACAGCCTCCGTCCCCGGACCCTGTCTCCAGCTAACGTAGCGAGGAAGTGGCAAACAGATCCACCTGGCAAGGGCCCCATTGCGTCATCAGAACCTGAAATACCCTCGGGTTGAGCCTCCAATTGCTGGCATCCCTGAGGTACCTGGAGTGCCAGTCTGCCAATCCATCAATCAATCAGGGGTTTTTGAAGCGCGCTACTCACCTGTGAGGGTCTCAAGGCGCGGGGGGTGCAGCTCCGGATCAGTCAAGGAGCCAGGTCTTGAGGCTTTTCCTGAAGGTATGCAGAGTGGGGGAGCGTCTGATGTTAATTGGGAGCTCGTTCCAGGTCTTTGCTGCGACGTAGGAGAAGGCTCTTCCGCCTGCTCTGGTTCTGTGTATGCGTGGAGTCTCTGCCAGGACGAGGTCGGCAGAGCGGAAGTTCCTTTTGGGTACGTGGAAAGAGACTCTTTCGTTGAGGTATTTGGGTCCGGTGTTGTCGAGGGACTTGTAGGCGTGGGTGAGTAGCTTGAAGGTTACTCTCTTCTTGATGGGGAGCCAGTGGAGGTCTCGTAGGTGCTGGGTCATGTGCTCATGTCGCGGGGTTCCCAGGACGAGTCTGGCTGCGGTGTTCTAGATTGTTTGGAGCTTGTGTAGCAGGGTTTTATTGATTCCGGCATAGAGGGCGTTTCCGTAGTCCAGTCTGCTAGTTATGAGTGCATGGGTGACGGTCTTTCTACTTTCGGGGGGGATCCACTTGAAGGTCTTGCGGAGGATGCGGAGGGAGTTGAAGCAGGTGGAGGCGACGGCGTTGATCTGGCAGGTCAAGGTGAGGGAGGAGTCTAGAATGATGCAGAGGTTCGGGGCGTGGTCAGTCGGGGTGGGTGGGTTTCCGAGGGCCGGGGGCCACCAGGAGCTGTCCCACGCGGTGGGGGAGGGTCCGAGGACCTCTGTCTTCTCCGAGTTCAGTTTTAGGCAGCTGTCGCTCATCCAGGCTGCAACGTCTTTCATTCCTTCTTGGAAGATGAGTCTGGTGTCTTCGGGTTTTATTGTGAGAGAGAGGATGAGCTGGGTGTCGTCGGCGTAAGATACTATGCTGAGCCCATGCTGTCTGACGATGGCGGCGAGGGGGGCCATGTAGATGTTGAAGAGCGTGGGGCTGAGCGAGGATCCTTGGGGTACTCCACAGTTGATCTCTGTAGGCTCGGAAAGGGAGGGAGTCTGATCCTTTGGGTTCTGCCGGAGAGAAAGGAGCGGATTCAGTCAAGGGCGGTTCCTCGTATGCCGGCGTCGTGGAGTCTGGCTGCGAGGGTGCGGTGGGAGACGGTGTTGAAGGCTGCTGAAAGGTCTAGTAGGATGAGGGCCGCAGAGTGGCCTTCGTCAAGTAGCATGCGGATGTCATTGGTGGCAGCGAGGAGGGCGGTCTTGGTGCTGTGGTTGCTGCGGAATCCGGACTGGGAGGAGTCGAGGATGGAGTTCTCTTCGATGAAGGTGGTCAGCTGGGCGTTGATGAATCTCTCGGTGACTTTGGCTGCAAAGGGAAGGAGGGAGATGGGCTGGTAGTTTTTCAGGTCCGTCGGGTCTGCCGAGGGTTTCTTGAGTAGGGGCTTGACCTCTGCCTGCTTACAGTCGTCGGGGAAGATGCCGGATTCAAGGGAGGCGTTGATGGTCTGGCCTAGTTCGGGTGCTATAGCAGCGGCGGCTCTGTGGTAGATGTGCGGTGGGCAGGGGTCCGTGTGGGCTCCTGAGTGGGTGTTCTTCATGGTCGTGGTGGTGTCTTCAGTGGTGGCAGGCTTCCAAGTGGTGATGGTCGGCTGGTTGTTGGAGGTGGGGAAGGGGGTTGAATCCGACGTCTGTTCGCTGAAGTTGTCATAGAGGGCCTTGATTTTCAGGTGGAAGTAGGCACTGAGCTTGTTGCAGAGGTCCTGCGAAGGTGTGACGTCCGCGGCTTCGCTGGGAGGTTGGGGGGTTTGGTGAACTGTATGACGTTGAAGAGTTCTTTAGCGTTGCTTGCGTTGGTGTGAATTTTGTTCTTGATGAAGGTCCGCTTGGTGGCTTTTACGCGCTGGTGGTATATATTTCCTGTAGTTGTTCTGGTCTTCGGGGGTTTTCCTGTTCCGCCAGAGTTTCTCGAGGCGTCTGCATGAGCGCCTGGGTTCTTGGAGGTCGGTGGTGAACCAGGCGGCTTTCAAGGGGCGCTGTTTGGCTGGGTGGCGGAGGGGTGCGAGCTTGTCAGCACAGCTGGAGATCCAGCGGTGTAGTTCTTTGGCTGCGGAGTTGGCATCGGTTGTGGCAGAGGGGGGGTCGAGGAGGAGGGTGGTGTTGAGGTGCTCCTCTGTGATCTTGCTCCAGTTCCTTCGCGGCTGGCGCGGGACAGGTTTGGGTGCAGTGGTGGTGTTGAAGGTGAAGTGCATGCAGTGGTGGTCTGTCCAGAGGGGCTGCGTGGTGTGGTTGAAGTGGATGTTTGTCCCTCCTGCGAAGATGGGGTCGACGGTGTGTCCGGCTCTGTGGGTGGGGGTGGTGACGAGCTGCTTCAGTCCGAGGTTGGTGAGGTTGTCAAGCAGGGTGGTGGAGTCGGGGTCGCTGCAGTTGTCGAGGTGGAAGTTCAGGTCTCCAATGAGGATGTAGTCGGTGGAGGCGATGGCATGGGATGCGACGAGGTCGGCAATGGTGGTGGCGGAGAAGGGGGGGGTCTGTAGACGAGGGTCCCGCGCAGCGTGGTTCTGGGGCTGGTTTGGATCTGGAAGTGGAGGTGCTCTATGTTGGAGAGGGGGTCGCTCGTGCTGGAGAGTCGGAGAGAGCTCTTGTGTGCGATGGCGAGTCCTCCTCCTGGGCAGTGGGGGCGGTCCTTTCTCTGTATCTTGTATCCATCAGGGATGGCGGTGGCGATGTCGGGGGCGGAGGTGGCATTGGTCCATGTTTCCGTGAAGAAGGCGACGTCTGGCAAGAGGGTGTCGAGCAGGTCCCAGATCTCTGTGGCATGTCTGTGGAGGGAGCGCACGTTGAGGAAGATGCACGTCAGGGCTTCAGTGGTCCGGACGTCCGGCGTGGGTTCTGCGGTCGTGGGGGGGCTGTTGATGGTGAAGTAATGTTGGCAGTGTCGGCAGGAGAACTGGCCGTGGGTGGTGTTTGGCGTCGATTTCTGGCAGTTGTTGTGTCTTCCGGGGTTGAGTGCGAGGAGGGCAGCGGGGGTGTAGCGGTGGGGGGTCGTAGATCTAGCGTTCCTGGCGAAGGCCGCGGACGGGCGCAGACGGGCTTGCCTTTGGCACGCTAGTGGCGCGACCGCAGAGCGGCCGCCATGAAATAGGGGAGGGGGGCAGGACGAGGTGCTGGGAGGCAGGAGCGGGGGTTGTCCAGGGGGGCGGGGCCGCAGGGGCAGCAGCCGCGGGAAAACCGGCCGAAGAATAGACTAGATGTAAAGTTAAATAAAGTTAAATAAATCAAAACTGGTGAATTAAACTGGGTGAAAATAAATTAAAACCGGGTGAATACTGAGCAGAGCAGAGCGCTGAGGCAGGCAGGAATCAGGCAGGTAGGAAATCTGGCAGCAGGCGCAAACCCTCACCAGGAGGAGGTCTCGCTGCTGCGGCGCGTCGAGGGCACTGCAGAACTGCTGGGGAGAGAGTTGACCCAGACCGGAGGTCACTGTGTTCAGCCCTCCTGGAAGATATTCCGTTATCACTGAAATCTGTCACTGGAGGCAGTAGTGCCAGTAGTCCTTGGCTAGTTCCGTCAGAGCTCTTGAGCAGGTCCTGCCCAGTCGGTTGATATATATTGGACTGCTGTCGTGTTGTCCATCCTCAGAAGTATACAGCACAATACTCTGTCCCTTGTAAGGAATCGAATAGCAAACGATCCCGCTAGTAACTCGAGACAATTGATGTGGAGGGTCAATTCTTCCTCTGTCCATCTGCCTCCCATGAAGATCGAGCCGCATCTGGCTCCCCTGCTGAGAAGTCTGGCGTCCGATTCTATCACAAGGTCTGGACGGGACCCGAAAACTGCACGACCGTTCCATGCTTCCATGTGGTCTATCTACCACTGCATCTCCATCTTGGCCTCCCACGTCAGTGTCAACAGCTCTGAATACTTAAGGCCCCTCCGAAGATGAGCGGCCTTCAGTCTCTGCAGGGCTCTGTAGTGGAGTGGACCCGGGAAGATGGCCTGTATCGAGGAAGATAACAAACCAACAATCCTGGCCAGCTGCTGCAGGGAGATTCTGTCCCTCCTGAGAACCTTCTTCAGTTCTTTCTTGATCTTGGTTATTTTCTGGTCCGGCAAGCTCAGGGTCGCAACCCTGGAGTCTATGCAGAAACTCAGAAAAGTCATGTTTTGCTGTGGAGTCATATCCGAGTTTTTGTTGGTTGATGACAAACCCCAAGTTCGGGAGCAGGGATACGGTGGTGTTCATGTGAGCTACCAGAAGATCGCGTGATTGGTCCATCAGCAGTATGTCATCCAGGTAGATGATTAACCTGATGCCCAGTGTCCGGAGGTGTTCCACCACAGTTTTGAGAAGATTTGTAAAGCACCAAGGTGCTGATGACAGGCCGAACGGGAGAGTCAGAAACTCGAAGATCTGCCCTCTCCATTTGAATTAAAGAAACCTGCAATGTGGAGGAAAGATGAGGACCATCAGGTAGGCGTCCTTGAGATCTAGACGCGCTATCCAATCGTCCTGTAGTAGCTGCTCCCTTAGGAGATGAATCTCCTCCTTCTTGAAGTGGCGATAAACCAGCCACTCGTTGAAGGACCTGAGGTTGATCCCGGGACTGAAGCCTTTGTCTTTTTTCTCCTCCAGAAACAGATTACTGAGGAAGTCTCTGGGGTGAAGGGCGGAAGTGCATATCACTCCCTTGGCCAGAAGGTCTTGTACCTCTTGGTCTATAAGAAACGTGGCCTGTGTGGAAAAGAACAGGGGGCGGAGTTTTACTGCCTGCATTGAAGTGCCATAGAACTCTATATGGTACCCTTGCAGGGTCTCCAGCACCCACGGGTCTGCCGTGATCTCCGCCCATTTGTATGTGGATAGTCGTAGACTCCCCCCCCAAACAGAGAGGTAATGACAGAATGGGGCTTACCATTATATCTGTTGCTGTTGTTGGCCCCTCCTCGGGCACGGTTGTTCCTTCCTCTTCCAACGCCGCAGGAGGAGTAGAAAGTCCCCTGACGGCCATCTTGCCATCCATTGTTCCTCTTGGCTTGGGCTCTGTTAGGGCCTTGATAGGACTGGCGGCCGGAGGAGCGACCCCTGCCTCTTCTGGCCCCTCCAAAAACCTTCCTCTGGAAGGTTTTCTTCATGGACAACTGGGCCTTGTCAAGCGCCGAAAAGGTTGAGACGAACTTCTCCAACTCCTTCACGAATGGTTCGTCAAATAGGGCGCCCTGTGCTATAGGTCTCACCTCAGATGATGAAAGCTCCCCCAGCTTGAGGTCTATCTTGATTAGCAGGGAACGACGACGTTCCACAGAGAGGGTGCAGTTGGCGTTGCCAAGGAGGCAGACCGCCTTCTGTGCCCAGCCCACTACATCGTCTGTGGGGAGTGGTTTCCCCAAATGCTTTGCTTGTTCCACAAGCTCAATAATCTTTGTTATGGGCCCCACTACGTCCAAACGTTTTTCGCCCTCCAGGACCGGTCAGTCCCCTTCTTGAGGTCCCTCATGCATTTGGCAAAAAAGGTACACAGCTTGGGGTCAGTATCAGGTGTAGCTGTGACCATATCCCGTAGGGATAATCTGGGGCACTCTGCCCGGAGGCGGGCTCTCACCTCTTTGCTAAGAGGTTGGCGTATCTTACTTGTCACATATTCTGCTACCTTTCTCTCAGGGACCCACTCCGCGGATCGCGGTCGATATATGCCCTCAGGGTCAAACATATCACTAGGGGCAGAGTTCCTCTCATATGGCTCTGAGTTGGCCGAATGCGGGTGCCAGAATCTGCCCGAGTACAGGGCCTCATCGGATGAAATGTCGTCATCCTCCAGATCACCCTCCCCCAGATCGGGGAACCCCTCCTCGGGGTCAAAGTCCCTTGCGATGTCGTCCCCCATTGCCCCGGACGTTTCTTCCTCCCGGTAGGGTGCTTCCTTCAGCTTGTGCGAACTCTTATGGAAGACCTTGACCAAACGGCCGACGCCTTCCAGGTGACCGCGTCACGCTTCCCGGCCTTACGTGTGGGAACCAAGGTCACCCCACTAGGCGCAGTACCCACTATCCCCCAGGATCCCTGTGCCTTTGCAGATCTAGGCTGATAGTTTGGTGACACTATCCTGCAGGGGCAAGCACCTGTGAAATGGATTGGGTGAGAAGCTTGTTCACCTCTGCAGGGGGGCCATTCCTCCTCTGAGGTGTATGAGGGTGTTGGGACTGCATATTGAAGGGTGAGAGCACCCACCACGCCCTGCAAGACTTAATAAGGGCAGCCCCCTCGCTGGTGCTCTGAACTTTGTATAATGAGGATTGCGCTGTGAAACCAAAACGGACTAAGCCCTTCATATCTTTCCACTCACACGGCGTCAAGCGAGGGTTGGAAGGGGACTCAGGGACAGAGTGTAACGAAACTGCTCTAATCCCTGAGAAGCGCTGAGGAAGCTGCTCCGCGGCCCGAAAGAATACGCTTGGGGGCGCGAAAGGGCGCCACCCATGTGGTATAAAGGAGACGCGCTCAGGTGGCTTGCCTACCGCGCGTTGGAAAAACAGTTGAGCGTTGCTGCAACAAGAGAGACCGCTCGGAAACACAACAGTTAAACAAGTTAGGCAACACCACGCCAGTAAGCCCAATATCCCTCTAATGAACTCAGTCATGAAAAGGAATGAAAAGCGACTTAACTGACGTGAAGCAGTGAAGAAAGAGGAAGGACTACGGCATGGAGTGTGTTATATGGACTCACGGACTGTTACTGGATTGGCTGATAGTCGCCATGGTTACTTCCTGTGGTTCATGGGAATGTAGTACTGTTTAGTGGTGTTTTTACTTTTATCTTTGAACATGCTGTTTAATAAAGGTGAAGAAAGTAATGCATAATCCTCGCCTCCGGTCCTGACATAGGATTGTCATAAAGTGTAAGGCAACAGGGAATAGAGGTATAATCAAGAAAGACAGGGCAGTAATAGGGGAGGACAAGAAGCAGAAGACACCCTGTCAGGAAGGGTAGAAGACTTACCTATGCTTTTCTTTTCGAAGGGCTCTGGAGGAGATTAACGGTTACCATCTAAAAGAGAAGAACGCAGAAACAAGACCATAAATAAACCAGTAATCATTCAAGACATCAACTGGAAGCAGAGAAAATAAACAGGACTTTCATAATATCCCAGATACTTAACAAATCCAAGCTTTGTGAAAAGGTAATCATTATAGAAATGAATGGGAAGGTGAAGAATCAAAGTAAATGTTTGTGCCTTTTACTTACCAAGAAGCAGAACCTGACAGAGCATTAAATGTACATTCCACTAGAAGCACCACATTGAGTGCGACATTTTATGCAAGGTTTCACTTAAAGTCTATTTGCAAGGCAGGTTGTAGAAAAACTGACATATTTACTGCAGATATCAGTGCCTGACATGCATTTAAGAACTGAACTCAGCATGGTCTAGGCAGTCCTCCGGAAAATGTTTAAATAAGGCTTGACGCTAGCTCCTCAAAACCTTTTCATAATCGTACTGTTAGCTAATATGATTCAAGCATGAGAATATATAAGATATACCTATGCCAGGGAACTGTTGTTACAGGTAAGTATTTTTTTTCTATCTAAGGACCTATGCATATTCAAAGCATGCAAAAAGTATTACAGTGGAGAACGTTACACATTTCATTCAGTACAAATAGTGAGTAACTGCAGTCAGGATTTTCCAATGTAAACAAATTACGTATTTAAATGCTGATTTTTTTTTAATCTCATTTTATCCTAATGTAGTTTGAAAATGAAAAATTGAGTCTGAAATTGGAAGATGAAATAAATGAAAATAGAGATCTACTAAATGAGTGAGTAATATTAATAACATAATTCAAATATGAGGATTTTCATTTTTAATGGAAACTGAATTAAAGCTTACATTAATGTAGCCTATTGAATGGACAAAACAGCGTTTTTGTGTTTATTTCTGAAATATGTAAAGGGCAGTGCATAAATACAGTTAATTCTTTGGGGTGGGATGAGTGGATTATTGCGTCTGTAGGATTGGAAATTTCTGCTGAAGTAGCCATTTATGGCCATGCACCTTATTTCACCATTTTGGTTTAACCAGGTAGATTTTCCTGCACAGAAGACTTGTGTCACAAATCCTTTGGCAGGAAATCTATATCATTTTGATATTCTTTGCTTCCCAGCAGAGTAGACTGCTCTGCTGATGATGGGGTTCACCCAAAGTAAACCACCTTTAAATATGTGTGGTAATTATCCTCATTTCCAGTGAAGTTGAAACACTTACTTGCACCCCATTTGAGGCAACTGTATAATGTCCTCCTTGATAAATCTATATAATCTATTGTGGCCTTTGAGAAGAAAGATTCTGATGGATAGACGTCTCCTGCAGGGAACGCTTAATACAAAATCACAACACTGAATCCACCCATCCCTCTTAACACCTACAGTACATCTAAACTCTTAGATCTCTGCAGTGAACTGATCACAGCCCACTATCTACAGTGCAAATTAGTATATTGGAGCGCCAGTCATGCACTCCAATCATCAGGCATTGCCCTACTTATATAATGGACATAGGCTAAGCTCCACAAATGGCTAACTGATACGTAGGAGAGTCCAGCGGCCATACCTCCTGAAAGCCAAGCTCACTACCTCCATTGAGCTTACTATCTAAAAATGTGGAAGGATGCCAACCACTGCATCCATAGAGCTCACTCCATTCAGATGTTGTACAGATGATGGCGGTGATCAGCTTTGCATTTCAGGTGGTGTGCTGGCCTCTGGAGGCTGGTTACCAGTTAGCCATCTGTAGAGCTTAGCTGAGTTAGGCACACTGTAGGGCCTATGCTGGATTTTGAGAGCTTCCACTCTGACCAAAAGTGTTACTGCACCTGAAAGATGGGTTCAGGCCATCTCAGCATCCCTTCCGGAGGAGTATTGGGTTGCAGTCCTAATCCAGGATGTTGATTTTATGTTGCCCAAAGGTATTCCAACCATGCCAAATTTCAAAGAAGGGACAATGTATGTGGTAATCACTCAGGTGGTATCAACTATGCTCTACACTATCCACAAAGACTTGTGAATTACTCTTGCTCGAATTCTTGCAAGATCTGAATGCGGACGTCATGGATGAGTATTCTACAGAAATCATTTCTGGCCACTTAAATTACAAGATATAATGTTTTTTTTTCTCCTTGCAAATTTCTTTGAAGAATCATTGTTTAAGCAAAGAACTGTTGATGTAGCAGCCAGAATTTGACAATTGTAACGTTTTAAGTGGAATTTAAGACTCACATTAATAAATCATCAGTATCATGTGCCTGCTAGCTAACCAGCTATTGAACTTAGTCAGACATTAATGGGGTGTGGCCCAGGGTCAGACTGGGGTGAAAAATAGGCCCAGACACCAAAATAAAAGCGGCCCCTATTAGTGAATCAGATAGCTAAAAAAGTGTCCAATTTTTGCAAATTGGGGCAGTTTTGAACTTGTAAGGTATGGAAGACTGCATGGAATTGAGTTTGCTGCTGGCAATGTTTTTTTAAACATTTTAACATAACGTAAATTAACAATAAAGCAAACTGCCCAGAAGACCATAAACAGCGAAAAACTGGCCCACACTTTGACCTGTCACACGAGCCCGTTAGCCACTGCCTGATTGCACTAAGGGCTAGTCAGGCCCTGGTGTGGCCACGCTGGCAGCTAAGATGGCTGCATTGCGCGGAGCTGCAGATCCAGCCTTGCTGTCCTTTCACTTGGTGCAGCCCGAGATGATGCAAATGGTGCGTGAGAAGGTAAGGGAGGACGTGAAGTGTTGGCAGCCTGGGTGGAGCCGAAGTGGATCACAGAGGCCAGACATAGGCTGCGATGCTGGCTGAGGCCAATAAGTGCAGGGTGGTCTCAGAGGACCGGCTGCAACAGGGGCAGTTTTGGTGAGCCTGAGACTTTCTTGCTGCCTGCCCACCCTAGGCGCAGTGCCCCCATCTCCTCGTGATTATTGAGGGCCTAGCTGACTTTGTACCCCCAGGTGGAATTTGCCTGGCAGCGCCCTAGATGCCTGCTACATATGTATATGAGAGGGCCTGAGGCTGAATGCAATGACAGTCTGTTGATCTCCTGGGGCTTCTTCACCAAGGACCAGGGGGGGAGGAGAGCAGACAATGGGGAGAGGATGTAGCCTTACGGCTAGAGCGGTCGACCTCGAAGCTGGGGAACCGGGTTTGAGCCTCAGCAACGACCCTCAACATCCTGTGATTCTGGGCAAATCACTTAATCTCCCTGTGCCTAACAAAAAAAATGAATGTGTCCTTCTGTAATGAAACTGGTGCTATGTAAAGCGCTCTGATACCCGATGTCTCGGGTCTAGTTCGCGCTATATAAAACTCTAAAAAAAAAAAAAAATGCTCCACCGACTCCAAGGGTCCCACTTACCCAGCTCCCCTTACACATTAATGTAATTTCTCAGATGCTTCCATGAGTCTAAGTCTTTGGACAAGTCTAGGGGTGCATAATGCAGGGGTTAAAGGAAGACTCTCCCTCCCCAGACACATTATATACTTATAAAGCACAAAGATTGACAACGAGGCCCTGTGGGTGCGGTAGTGGGTGCAGGCCAACAAACCTGGAGAAATACACACTACACACATGTCCGGAGAGATGTAACATCATAGTACCATTGCAACTTAATGACATAAACCCTATCACATATTACGAGTGCATAAGATGCCCCTTTGGGCAGAGATAGCGTATGAAGCATTTGACTGACAGCGTAGACAGACTATTCATCATACTGGAGTGCAGCCACAAAGACTTAGGTTGCACCTTTTGAGCTGTGATGCTGGACAGTGGAATATACACTGGCTCAAAATGGTGCTATACAGTGCTGACACACTAGATTTAGTTAATCGCAAACTTGGACACTTACATTTTTGTTATCATTGGTAAAGGTGATCAAAAACAGGGTAGACTATCCTTTGAGCTCCCGAAAATTATTGACTTCCGTATCTGACACTGTAAGTGATACGGAAGACTCAGATCATCCAGACACTAATGGTGACACCACAGCAATTCTCCTGGATCTTAAAACAGCCTGAGATCCATAGAACATAAGAATAACGCATGGCATAATGACTGTATCATTTCATAGAAAGGATAGACAGCCACAATGGGTGCCTGGGTGAAGTGGAGAGTCGGATATAGAAGATGACCCCAGAGCAACCACAGAGAAAGTACCCAAAATGAAGAAATTAGTTGCTACCAGATCTACCAAAACTGAAAATTTGGATGAGAATTAGGGACACAATAACTGGAGAATTGTAGGCGCTGCTGAATCGACAAATATGGCTCCCCAGACACTTTTGTAGAAACCATGTTAACTGATCTATTTGGAAGATCCAGCTTTTCTGAGGTATTTTTGATGCGAGTAGAAAACCGGTCCGTGGACCAAAATTTCTGCCAGGGTCACCTCCCCGTCCACTTATTACAATGCTTCTTAGTTACAGGGACTGTGATGCTGCGCTTAGACTGGCAAAAGAAAAAGCCCTCTTCAGCAGCAAGGTTCAACCCTGTGTATATATCCGGAGGACACAAAGGCAGTCCAGCAAGCTAGATGTAATGTTCTGGAAGTGAAACATATCCTGAAGTCCTAGACCATTAAAAACACAATGTTGTACCCAGCCAGGCTGAAGATAGGCCTCACATGGAAACTATCTCTGATGCTGGAATCATGGCCAAGCCTTCTGGGAAATGTAGGTTCTGTCGTAGGGGATTTCCATTTACAGTCATAAGCACTGATTAGTCCCTCCCACGTGCGGGGACCCCAGAGCACTTTTTCACAATATATCTTCTTACGTATAGATGTTCGTCGTTCTTCAGGAAGGCCAGCAGAGTCACTTAAGAAAGAAAAATATTATGCAGCCTAAAGGACTTGGCTAAATGGCCCAATTCTTCATCTTGCACTTAAAAAAGGGGCCAGGAGAATTAAATATGTGTATGATTTCATGATGTTTTAATATAACATCATAAATCTCTTTCACAAACCCCAGAGTAGCCCCATAGACTTTCATTATATGAGTTAAAAATAGAGGCTGCACCTTTAAGAACCCAGAGAATACCAGTATCCCTTCATGCCCAGCAGGTGGCAGTTACTTCAGTTCTTTTTGAAGGTGATACATGATGATAGGTAGATCGTATGGTTATCTCTGTCCACTCCACCGGGGATGAGGGAGGGTTGCTTATGGCTATAAAGGAAATTCCCCTATGAGAGAACTGGAGTTAAAGGTAAGAAACTATTCCTTCTCTCATAGGGGATTTCCATTTATAGTCATAAACACTGAATAGAGTAGCAAGCCCGTCCCTACTAAGAGCAGTGGAGAAGACAGAGAAAGAACTAAGGTAGCCATTGAAGCAAATGGATTTCTGAGAGAGGCCTGTCCTACTTGAATCTCTGCTCTAGCATCAGTCTAGGCAGTAATGTTTGGTAAATGTATGGACAGATCTCCACGTGGCTGCTTTGCAAATATCTGGAATAGGGATATTCCTCAATAAGGCAGCAGTTGCCACTTTACCTTTAGTGGAGTGTGCATTAGGTTTAGCTGCAAGTGTCTTGTTAGCTTTTTGGTAGCACAAAAGGATGCAGGAAACTATCCATCGGGTGATGGGTTGTTTGGAATTAGCTAAACCTGTATGAACAGGACCATAGTTGATAAACAATTGGTGGGATCTGAGGATGTCCCTTGTCTTATCAAGATAAAATTTCAAAACTCTCCTCACATCCAGAGAATTAAGAGATCTTTCAGCTGGAGTAGAGGGATTCTAAAAGAATGTTGGTAAGGAGATGGTTAACATGAAAGGCTGAAATAACTTTGGGGAGGAATTTTAGGTGATTTCTCATGAACACTTTGCTAGAGTGGAAGACTGTATATGGTTCATGAGAACAGCGCTTGGATCTTGCTAACCCTGCGAGCTGATGTTATTGCTACAAGGAACGCTGTCTTCCAAGAAAGGTGTTGCAGGGAGACTTTGTGGATAGTCTCAAAGGGGCCCTGCATCAGACGTGAAAGTACTATGTTAAGCTCACAGGGAGGAGAAGGATACCTAATGGGAGGTAAAACCTTGTTTAACCCTTCTAGAAAATCCTTGATTGCGAGGATTTTGAAAATAGAGGTTTGTGAAGGACATTTTCTGTAGGCAGTAAGAGCTTGTTTAGAAAGATAAGAGGAACCCCTTGCTTCCCAAAGGAATAGGGTATAATACAACAGTATTACAAAAGTTTTATCCTTTGGGGAAAATATACCTGTGTCTGCTATATATTCAAACTTATTCCACTCATTCTCTGTCACTCACACCCTCTGCATTCTTTGGAAGTGAGACCATATATTCCTAACAGATAATCCTGACAACAACAGTTGTATAAAAATACAAATCGATTTATTAATAAAACCCCTTAAGGTACACAATTAAAAATTGAAGACAATTTTGCAAAATGTAGTTAATGTTGTACATAGAATTGTAACAAAGACGTATAAAAAAATTCAGTTACCATTGCCCTAGAGAGGTTTTTAATTCATCATACGTGTATTATTATTGGTTTTGAGAGTACAATAAGTCTTTGTGTCTTGAAAAAGATGGTGATATAAGAGTCCATCGAAACGCGTCGATGCCCAGTTGAAGAGTACACAATTTGCCAAGTGGCTAGACCAAGGAGTATTTCATGAATTAAACAAATACCAGGTTCTAGCCCGTAAAGTTTTGTTCTACGAATGTGTACACTACTTATGACCTAGTGCTTTTTGTCTTGTGATTTGTACTCTCTCTTTCTTATTTACAGTGTGTGATTTTAAATTATACAAATAGGAATTTTTTTATATGTCTTTGTTACAATTCTATGTACAACATTAACTACATTTTGCAAAATTGTCTTCAATTTTTAATTGTGTACCTTAAAGGGTTTTATTAATAAATCGATTTGTATTTTTATACAACTGTTGTTGTCAGGATTATCTGTTAGGAATATATGGTCTCACTTCCAAAGAATGCAGAAGGTGTGAGTGACAGAGAATGAGTGGAACGGCTTCTCTTCTATTTCTTCAGGCGCCGTGAGGGGAACGGCCACTACACTTACCAACGTGCCGTGAGGGGAACGGCCTGTCAAAACTACATCCCCCAGCAGCCACAGCAGTCTTGACGCCCCCCTGACGCCGCACTTGCGCCCGGAGGCGCAATAAGAGGGCCCTGCACCTCCCGCAGCGCGGGACCAGCAAAAAGCCGTGAAGGGAACGGCTTCTCTTCTATTTCTTCAGGCGCCGTGAGGGGAACGGCCACTACACTTACCAACGTGCCGTGAGGGGAACGGCCTGTCAAAACTACATCCCCCAGCAGCCACAGCAGTCTTGACGCCGCACTTGCGCCCGGAGGCGCAATAAGAGGGCCCTGCACCTCCCGCAGCGCGGGACGCGCGCGGGCTGTGCCCGGGCCAAGGGCGGGCCCGTCCTTGCCCGTCATTGACAGGAAGAGGCAGGGCAGGGCTACCCTCCTAACATCTTGGACACCGTCCCTCAACAGGAGTTGACTGAGAGGTATCGCGGCTTTTCTTAAGTTAGAGTGCTCCACTGGCCGTTTTCAGCTGTATTGCATCTAACGAGGCAAGGTCCATAGCCATTTCTGCTTTGACATTTTTTTATGACTTTTGAACAGTTTTTGTTCTTGCACTTCGAACTTTTTTTTAAAACTTTTTTTAAACCCTATACCTAGCACATTGCACTTTAACTGTACTTTTAATATTGTATTTTTAATATTTTTAATATTGTACCGCCATTTAAAAGTGTTAACTCATTTTTATTCTTAATCTGAGGCCTATTGAAATTCGAGGTATAAAAATTATATTTGTATTTGTACTCTCTTTCCTGGGGCCCGATATCATTCTAGAATAAGCACTTTGCACTTTATATTTAGTGTGGGAGAGTTAGGGAACGGGTTGTGCCCATTGAGGATACTGAGCTTCAGTCGCAGTCGTAGTAGTCATTTAGACTATTAGTATCATGGGAAAAAGAAAGCAGACAGTGAGCCATACACCGAAAACACCAAGTAAAAACAAGAAAGCTAACATGACCCTGCTTAACTATTTAACTGGTGCTGTTGGAGATATCGAAAGACAGATAATCTCCGTAGAAGAAACATTAAATATCGATACAGTGGATCCACTATTGCTACCCATACAGTTTAAAGATAAAAATACTATCCCAAATGGTGTAGAGGCTACTGAGTATGCTATCCCGGGCGATACTCCTCTTGAGCATCAAAACAATGGATGTATCCAGGTAATTACGGAGGATATTTCTTTAGAAGAAGCAGAAAATGAACACTTCCCTCCACCTAAAAAATCGTGTAAATCACCTAATGCAAGAATATTGGATGTTGCAGTTAAAGGATTACACACAGCACAACTTATTCCAAAACCAATTAGGACTCATCCAAGTAAGCCACAGGGAAAATCTCAGGGCCCTAAAAATAAATTGTATAAAGAAAGAGGTATTATTAATGCATTACAGGTAAACAATAAATGTGATGCAACCTCATGTGAATCGGCAAGTCTGTCCGTGGCAATTAAAGAACTAACTGAGTCCGTCACACAAGCCATTAATATCCTTACGGGTAGATTGGACAAAATAGAATCAGGAATTGAGAAAATTTTAACAGCACAGATTAAGGCCACTCAAGAACCTCAAAAATTATTGGGTTTGAGCACATACTCTGAGAAGGTAGCCCAAAATGTAGCCCCTCTGACACTAAAGACATCGCATAGGGTGAGAGATCAGGGTGAGAGACAAGTATTAAACCCCAATACATCTGCAACTACGAAAAATATTTCTTCTCAAAAGGGAGTGGTGCATACATTAAATGAGATGGGAAGGACACAACACAAAATAGTTGAAAGTCGGCTGGGAGGGTAAAATACAAGAATGACCCCATTAGACAGCTATACACCAGTGGTAATGCACAGTTTGCAAACATTAAATTTGCCGCCGGCAGCTACACCTTACACAATCATTTTAGCAAATGTCCCGCCCTTGCCATTGGCCGATACTGAAACCTGGCCTGCCCTAAGAAATAAAACCTTACATTGGTTGGGAAACAGAACGGGCTTGACTAGTGCCCTTTTTAGGGAATTTAAGATGGTGAGGAGAATTGATTGGGTGGGAAATAATAATAAACTCTATGAAGGTGATTGTATCGCCCTCTCATTAGGATCACCTATTTTGGTAAGAGAAATCCTAATGAGAACACAAGAGCCTAGCCACATCTATTCAAATATACAAGTTCTCCCTTTGGGCTTTTTTTATCAACCTTCGTGTTCCGCAAAGCCAGAAAATCATGGCCCATGTAAACAGCTCACAGATGGCCCACTTTTTAACTTAGCAACATCAAATAGATTTGGGCCACTTACAACTTTAGATGAAAATGATTGACTAATAAATGGGCTGATTTCTTCGGGGAATGAAATCAAACATAGTACAGAAACCCCAGATGCATCAGTTTGGTTTAGTCCAATAGAGGCTAAGTTACTCGACGAGGAGGAAAGTAATTCTATATGTGAGGAGTTAATCGAAACAGATTATATGAGCAGATCCTCCATATTGATGGGTAGTATGGGAGATTTTGATCCTAACTCGCAATCCGAGGGTGAACTTAGCAATCAGCCTGTAACTGTGCTTGAAACAGTGGTCCAGGATGTAAAAGCCTGTAGAGTTCTTTTTTGGAACATCGCGGGACTAAAGAACAAAGTGAATGACACAGTTTGGCTGGATTTTATCAATAATTTTGACATAATATGTTTGCAAGAGACCTGGGCCATCGAGGAAATAACTATTAATGGTTTTAGGACATTTCATACGCCAGCAATTCAATCATCTAGTGGAAGATCTAAGGGTGGAGTTTGTGTATATGTTTCAAATTTGCTGGGGGCTCAAAACATTAATATGATTAGCTCTGAAATTTATTATCAAATTGTTTTAATATACTTGGATGTGAACTGTATTTTAGCTGTGATCAATTTTTATAATAATGTAGAAAAAGGGCAACTGGGTGCCATTTTGAAGAAGCTCAGTGAGGATGTTACCAGCTTAAAATCTGATACAGAGACTGAAATCATTCCTATTTGGGGTGGGGATTTTAACGTTGGCTTGTGTCCTTTGGCTGAAATAGGAAGATGTGGATTAACATTGGAGGAAGATGACCCACCCATTCATTTCTCTCATTCTGATAAAGGAGATCTGTATAATGAGATTTTGTTTAAACATGATTTTGGTTTTACAAATTGTCTATGTACCCCTAAGGTGGAGTTTGGTCACACATTTATTGGCAGAGGAGCTGATTCGACAATAGATTTTATCATTAGGCCAAATTGTTATGCAAGTTATGTTATAGAGTATAACATTCATCAAAACGTAATGAGTGATCACTTGGCAATAAGTGTAGATATTGCAACTCCAACAAATAAAGCAAGGAGAAATTGTAATAAAATAGCATGGGTACAAAATATAGAAATGGGAAGACAAAATGGTTATACAATCCGATGGTCAAGCCAGGACCCTGCGGAGCTAAGTAAAGAAATAATTACAAATGCGTATGTGCCAATTTCTATCTGTTTAAGTGAAAGCCCGACGCACGATAATATTTTAAAAGCCTTTTCCTGTATAACTGAGACTGTGAGTAGCACGTTACGAGTGCAAAGTAAAGGTACTTGTAACACCAGTAAGGGATGGTTCGATAACAACTGTACAAAAAGTTATACGAACTTAAAGAATGCTCTACATAGATCAGTAAGAGATAATGAGGAAATTAGGATCTGTAGAAAGTTGTATACCATAGCCAGAAAAAACAGGATGAACGAACTAAAAGAAAAGGCTTGGAAGAATTTAAGTGATGCAGCCTTGAGCAGGGATAGTTCACAATTTTGGTCAGCTGTGAACGCCCCATTCCTTAACAATAGACTGGATGTACCATCAATCGAGGTAGCAATAGAGGAAAAAATTTGGGTGGATTTCTTCTCAAGCGTTTATTCCCTACGGAAGACCAGTGAGAGGGAAGTAGTTTGTGGGCAAAATACGGAGGGGGAACACCAGAATTTTATACCCATTGATTTCCATATAACTTTGCAGGATGTTACCTCGGCTATAAAGGCAAGTAAGAGTGGTAAGGCCCCCGGCCCCGATGGGGTACCAATTGATCTTTTTAAGTCTAATTTTGAAATGTGGAGTCCAATTTTAACACGGGTCTTACAAGCTTGTTGCGCAAGGGGATTCATAGGTACTTGGTCTGAATCAATCATCGTCCCTATTTTTAAAAAGGGGGATCGGGAAAATCCTGCATGCTACCGTCCGATATCTTTGTTAGATTCACTCATGAAGGTAGCGGGCAGGATTGTTTTAGACCGGTTGCAATCATGGGCGGAAGAAAATAGTATTTTGAGTGATGTACAGTACGGTTTTAGATCAGGTCTAGGTATTAACGAGCAGGTTCTTAATCTTAACATTTTAATTGGAAAGTACACGCAGGCAAAAAAGGGAAATTTTATTTGGCATTTGTTGACCTCACAGCTGCATTTGATTGTGTAATTCATAATAAGCTGTGGGACGTTCTTAGAGATTTAAAGGTTGATCCTATTTTAATACAGTTTTTAAGAGAGCTATACTCTGGCGCTACAGCAAAAGTCCGGTACGGACTTAAGGGAGAGTGTACTGTGCCGTTTAAAGTTGAGAAGGGAGTGAGGCAAGGCTGCGTTTTGGCACCACTGCTGTTCACTTTGTATACAAATGCTTTGGAACAGGAGTTGGTGGCAAACGCTGGGGATCCGCCATATGTAAATAAACGCCCGATAGTCTCCTCCTCTATGCTGACGATGCCGTACTTATGGCACGTACCCAGATTGGTCTTCAGAGGGCTCTTACTTTTTATACAAGTTTTATGGACAACCTTGGATTAAAAATGAATGTAAAGAAAAGCTTTATTATGACTTGTGGGCGAGGGAAACATAAGGACCGAAGTTTTCAAGCTGGGGAAGTAGGGTGGAATCTATTAACTCCTTTTGTTACCTGGGTGTTCTTTTTGATCGTACAGGGTCTTGGGCACAAGCGATAAAGACTAGGAGCCTCCTGTTTATGAAGTCTACCGCGGCCTTAATTAAATTTACAAAAAATTGGGGAAAAGGCCACCAGAAATTCTTCTAAAAATCTATCAAGCTAAATGCGTGAGCATAGCAACCTTTGGGGCAGGTATTTGGGGCTTTTATGATTGCACATTGATCCAATATGTGGAAACGCCTTTTTAAGATTTATTTTGGCAGTCCCGGCCAGTGCTCCAGTTTTTAATTGCCATAGCGAATTAGGAGTAACATATATCTCTGACCTTATTAAGGCGCAACCGGTGCTGCTCTGGCACAGAATCTGGACCTCTGCTAGCACTGGTTTAAATAGGGAAATAATAACCGATGCAATGAAATTAGATAACGCCAGTAAGATTCCCTGGTTGAAGTATGTAAGAAATTTTATGCAGGACATCGGGCACCCAGAGTATTTTCCCTACCCGAAAATATGAATTGTATTAACCGGAAGGATTTAAAAAAAATTGTATGACCCACCTGGAAGAAAATAGGTTAACTCTGGAAATGAATAAACCTGCGGTGGTTGAACATCAATTAATTATTACAATATATAATATTCAACCATATTTGACCTGTACATTGGGGGATATGATAGGTATATGCTAACGCGTTTTAGATTTGGGACTTTCCACCGTTTGATTAGCCATCCAGATATTAACAACTGGTCAAGGGAACTCTGTCGATGTCCCTGTGATAATATTTCATCACAAACGACTATTCACGCTATCCTATTCTGCAAATTCTATAAGGATGAAAGGCGAAGATGGGTATTACCGTTATTAAAACAGGGGGATGGAGACAATGTCGCCCTGCTTTTTTGTATTTACAGATGTTGGGAAATTATTATTGTATAGGATCTATGGTCGGTTTTCTGAAAAGTGTATATAGAGCTAGAAAATCTCTAAATATTTGAATGCCAGATGTAAAATTTATGATAGAAACATAGTTATGTGATGATGTATAGTATAATACATTTTAATCCCTGGACGTAAAAAATAGTTACTGTTAAATGAATTGTTTTTTAATGAAATTTTATTTAGCAAATGTGTCTTAAATGAAATTTTTACGATGTGTGATGATATGTTTTTACTGCCTGCTTTTATGATTTTAATGTTTAAAATCGAATAAAGCTCGTTTTGATTGATTGATTGATTGAGTGGAATAAGTTTGAATATATAGCAGACACAGGTATATTTTCCCCAAAGGATAAAACTTTTGTAATACGGCAGTAAGAGCTGCCAGGTGAACCTTTATAGAAGAGAATTGCAAGCCAGATTTTGCCAAATGGAGTAAGTATGGAAGAACAAAATCCTCCTGGGACGATGTAGGGTCCAGGTTCTTAGAGGAACACCAAGGGAAGCAATCCTTCAGTGTTTCTCCAGAATATAAATTCTATAGGATAATATGGGATTTATATTTTGACGGAAAGGATATCTGTCACCGTTGTGATAGAGTAACCCGTCCACCGAAACCTAAATCAGGACCTTAGAAACTTTTTCAAAGGTAACTTAGGTAAGTTTCAATGAGGTTAGTCAGAAGTACTTTTTACGACCAACTCCAGCAGGGACCTAGTCAGGGGGACCAGCAAGGTCCCCAAGAATAGTTACCTTCACAGGAGAAGCAGTCCTTCAGCAGTTCCAGGCACTATATCCATAGGCCAGTGGATTCCTACGGAGCAGTCCTAAAGCAAGGGAAGAAGGATGCTGAAGATGCTCAAAGGATGCTGTGGATGTGACACAGTCGACGGGGGTCTTCCTGCAGGTATTCCTCGGTCCAAGAAGATGGTGAAGGGTTCCTAGTTGCAGGGTCAACGTCCTACGAAGTTTTCGCCGGTCTGGCTCAGTTACCACTGGATTACCAGTTAGTGCCTGTTGTTGCGGTCATAGGCCAATCCTTTCTGAGTCTATAACTTGCCTTCTGACGGTCCCAGCAACTCTCTGACAGGACTCCTGGATTCAGGGAAATCCGGTGCAACTCTGTGTGTTAGGTCTTGGTCTTCATTGCTGCACGGCGACGGTGGTAGCTGCTTGAAGACTTTCGCCTACCAATTTGCCTAGCAGGCTTCTTCAACTGTTGTGTCCCCGTGCTGCGAACAGGAGGCCAGTCAGCTGGTCCTTGGAGTTCTCTTGGCTTGTCTGGGCTCTGGAGATGGCTTCTCCTTGAGCAGGACACAGCAGGTGCAGTCCCTCTCTTCACTAGCCACCAGGTGCAGTCCTCGTCAGCGCAGCCTCTCTTTGCTGGTCCCTCGGTGCAGCAGGGCTGTCCTTCTTCCGAGTCGGTCAAGATCTGAGGTCTGGGTGCCAGGAGTGTCCTTCTTATGCTCTGAAAATGCCCTCAGGGTAGGTTGTGGTTGGTGGCCAATAGGCTACCAGGTTCCCTCCCACCTAGTAACCACGTCCTGTGGAGTGTGGCTTCTGGCCATCCCAGGATGGACCATTCTGCCCTACTCCCAAGATGGCAAGACCCTTCTCCTGGTGTACAGACCTCCCTAGCCCACCCCCAGGATTTAGCTACCTTAGGGCTTCACACCCCTGGGGAAACCGGTTTCCTAAGTGGCTTCCTGCAGGAGTGTGGTGGCACCTCCCTGGCCTGAAATCCCTCATTATTCGCCTTCCTGAGAGTCGTAAGCACGTCTCTCCAGGAGGTCAGAAAGCTGTCTCGTGGAGCAGGCTCCATGTGTGGCCGTTAAGGCACATGAATTTTAAAGGCAGCAAAGTGGCAGCTTTGCTAAAGCTGCAAACTGCAGCGAGTTACATTAATTTCGACTTGACATACAAGTCGGGCTTAATGTAACAAGTTGTTTAATACCTTGGAGTGCCCACTTTGATCTCACCTTTCTGTAATTAGGACAGCTGAGGGGTTTAGTGTGTAAACCTGTACTCGCCAATTGGGCAACCAAGTCTTTCCATAGTAAAAACTGTTGTTTCACATGTTTTACTGTCAGGACATGTAAAGTACATGTCCTGCTTGTATCATATGCATAGGCCTGCCAGAGGGGTGACTTACACACAAAGCCTGGGGAAGTCGTGGCTTTACCATTGCTTTCAACGGCAAAGTCGGGCTAGCAGTACACAACTGCTCTACTAGTCTGCAGTGGCAGACTGGGGGACTTGTTTTACTGGGTGGACCTCCAGGGTAGCACAATCAGTGCTGCAAGCCCTGGGGTACCCCTCTAACGTACATGCCATGGGTACAAGGGTGCCATTTACTAGGGACTTACAGGTAAGTTAGCCATTTCCAATTTGGTATAGCCAATTTATCATACACTTTTAGGGTCAGGGAGGTGGCACTGAGGTCTGGTTAGCAGGCCTCAGTGCACTCTGAGTCGAAAAATCAGCAGCATCAGTCAAAAAACTTGGGGGTGACTATACAAAAAGAGCCTTTTTCTTACATGCATCCATTCATTAATTTCTCTGACTAATCCTTACACCCTCTGACACAATCGCAATAAAGCACACACAAACGCGGCAGCACGTGCAAGATAAATGAAAAGAATACAAGTAAAAGAAAAAAAGAAAACATGCTGCCTTCTAAACATGTTTGCAATAACTAAATTTAACATAATAGCGGGTATCAATCTTGGAAAGGTATTGTAAATAGACTGTTGTTCAAGTTCAAGCATGGCCACCATGGAACCAACATGTTGGGCATCTTGGAATGATAAAACAATGATACACTATGGACAAGCCCATTCCATAATGATCACTTGGTTTAGAGGAAGTGGCCACATGGAATGCGATGCACTACAGATGAAATGAACAGTAAGCAAGCAACCCATTAGCACTGCCTGGAGTAAAGTAAGTAAGTCCGTTTTTATATAGCGCAGCTACTCACCCTTACGGGTCTCAAGGCGCTGGGGGCCGTCGTGGAAATTAAGTGAGCTATTGCCCAGAGTCACATGGTGCTGAGCTAAGCTGCCGCCGGAGCCGGGGATTGAACCGTGAACCCTGTGCTCCGAAGTCAGTTGCCCTGGCCGCTGCACCACACCTCTGGAGAGGTGTTGTATCTTGGTAAGAAACATTTAAATAAAAGAGGAAAAGCAAAGAAGTGAAAGAGGTGCTATATAAGGAGAAAATTAAACACTAAAGGACCGACCAACCTGCTCCGATACTGAAAGGCACTCATTTTCAGGTGGATGTACTCAAGTGATAAATTCATCATTCACAGGGCAAAAGAGCCTATGTCTGATGCAGACTGAACAATTACCCCATGCAGTTCACTATCATGGATGGAAGCAGAGTTTAAATGACACTCTGACATATCAATAGCAGAACAAAGGGACCCAAAGGTCCTGAATGTATCATTCTGGATATATGCTTATATTTATGGATGTATGTATTATTTAGTGTTTTTTTTAATTACAAGAACCTGGCACACATCTAAGAAGAGATTCTATAAAAAAAAAACACTACAGTGCTAATCTTATCCCCTTAGGTTTCGGCAGAGGCAGTAACCAACACCAAAATCATTCCCTACAAAGGAAATTTGACATTTTATGTAGGCTTTAATACAGAGAAATACAATTCACCATTAAATGCCTGTTCATTTTAACATATGCTTTTGACAATCAATATGTCAAGCCTAATGTGTGTATCATAATTTATAATAAACAGATAAGAACCCTGGCAAGAGAAATATTTTCTCCTAGTGGACCAATCAGGCCTGGAGCTGTTATCAATGGCTTATCACCACAATCAACTGAGGCTTGATTTACTGAGCATAAGCTTTCCCACAGGGCAACCTTCAGCGAGATTCCATGTAACCAAATATCTGCCTACAGGCTTTAGCACAATGTAATATCAATCCACCCTTAAAAGCTGTTTGCCTTTATGTGGTGATGTGATGCTGGCAGAACTAGATGATGTCATCTGGAGTGTTGACAATGGTCCTGTCCTGAGTGTTCCCTCAGTGGCAGTTTATGTTTGTGCCCTGGATGTGCCAGTCTGGACGGCTCTCTGTACTACCCCTAATAAATACTTTCATCTTCACTACGCCGATTCATCATTGTTATTTCAGTGGCGACAGAAGACGGGATACGATGCCACTTTGATTGAACTATCCATACCACGGAATTGGACTGAGCACACATCTCGCCAGGTACTGGTTTGTGTCTCTTGACCTGCACTTTCGGGGCAAACCGTGAGTACTATTTCTCTTTATTGACTGGCCACGCGCATTTTCTGGGGGATACAGAGAGCGTCCAATTTTTTTTTTTTTTGCGTCTTGTTTGAAACGGTGCCCTTCTCTGCCCGCGTATTACTCCTTCGCTATTGATGTTTGTTGTACATTCTTGAGGGAAACCAAGACTAAGGACACGTTGGAGGCATTTTTTTCTTTTATAAAAAGAAAGAAGAAAAAGAAAGAAACTTTATACATGTTTAGCTTCAACTCACCGGTTTGAAGTACGGCTTGCGCACCGTCTCGTGGCTATAGCGCGTTCCCTGGAATCTTCATCGGCTGTCTCGTGCCTGCTAAGCACTCCACGGAATCCTTTCCTCTGTTCATGCTGACGAAGTGCTGACTCTCTACGCATTCACGAGTCAATGCCATTACGCATCACGCTCACATGGCGGCCATCTTGAGTGTGTTTTCATTGTATGCAGCCAGCGTGGTGGTTGCATAGCAACGACATCGGAAAGCTTACGCTTAGGAAATTTCGGCGCATCACTTCTGTGATACGCACACAAACAATGCTTTACTAAATATCATTGGTCTAACGCTGGCAGCAAGATCATTTATTTCTTCACGTGTGTCACATCTGTGATACACACACACACGTCTGGTGACTTAACAAACAGTATTTCTTTGTGTGTCACGTCTGTGATACACACACACATTATTTACTATACAGTTTTCCAATTTTATTTTTCTCTTCCATCAAATTCTCTGGTCACAGCTAAAGGCACAACTCAACGAGGAGGCTGTCATATCTTCATTATATGTTGAGCAATATATATATATATTTTTTTTTTTACGAACAATACAAGGATTTTCTCTTTCTTCTACTTTTCTTCTTGTTTTCTCTTTCTCTTAATTTCTTTCCTCTTACTGGACTTCCACTTGCTTTTCTCGTCTTTGTTGTCTCTGCTTATCTTTTTCTCTTTTCTTGTTTTCCTAGCCTTACTAACAGTTTTACTTCACAGGTAATCTATCACCATGCAGAGTGTCACAGCTCCAGTTCCATTTCTGCAAGAACCGGGAGAACCACCACTTGAATGGAAATTGTGGCTTAGATCTTTTAAGGCTTATTTGGGTGCTATTGACGGTCAAAGATTCAGACCTGAAAGAAAGAAAAATCTTATGTATTATCACCTGGGTGTTGAAGGACAGAATGTCTTTGATCACTTACCTCCATATGACCCACCTGAAGGTGAAGATCCTGACAAATTTGACATTGCTGTAGCTCAACTTGATAAATACTTTACAAAAACAAAAAACATTGTAGTACACAGGTACAAATTTTTCACCAGAATGCAGAAACCATCTGAGAATGTCGACACCTTCATCACAGCACTGAAAGTTCTTGCCTCTAAGTGTGAATTTGAGAATTTTACCTCGCAACTCATTAGAGATCAGCTTGTAGCCAGATGTTACTGTAAAAAAATTCAAGAAAGATTACTCGCATGTAAAGATCCCTCTTTAGACAAAGCAGTAGACATTGCCAAAAGCATCGAGAGCTCTATGGAGGATGCTAAACAATTAGAGACTGCTTTGTCCAATACCACAATTTCAGGTGCTGTTTCTTCCAAACTGCCTGTTGTCAAACGTGATGATACCAAGAAGCAAAATGCATTCAGAGGTGGCAGGAATTTTGTGCAGAATAGGTCATTCAATCAGAAAATATATTGTTACAGGTGTGGTTCAACTTTACATGTTTCGTCCTTTAAAAATTGTCCAGCTGTTAACCAACAGTGTGGACAGTGTAGAAAAATGGGACATTTTGCTAGAGTTTGTATGGGGGCTAGAAGGAAAAACATAAGGTGTGTCCTGAGTGAGCCTGATTGTCATGATCACGATGACGTCACAAACCAAGAATATGTAGTAGTGGTGAAAGACTGTAGCGAGAAACAAACCACACTCCCCATTCCTGATCCTGAGGTTGATGTCACCATTGAAACCATTTGCATTCAACTTCATGTAGACACGGGAGCACGTATTACTATTGTGTCACAAGAAAAATATCTTAAGTTCTGGTCAAAGAAGAGCTTGTTACCACCTGATATACTCACTGTGGCCTTTGATGGTAGCAGAATTGAATTATTAGGCAACTTCTGGGCTACCATCAGTGTTCTAGGGGAAGTCATCAAAGGAAAAGTGTACGTGGCAAGAAGGGGGATTAATGTCCTCGGATTACTGCATCAGGCTGAATTTGGCTTAACTATTAAACCAGGTCTAGCCCAACCTGTCTTTATTGATAAACAGTCTGCTTTAGATCAAGTTAAATCAGCCAAGGACATCTATTCTCTGTCCTCTACTGAGATGGCTAATAAATGGGAGCACAAGTTTGGGAAGGTGTTCGATAAATGTATTGGCAAAATCACTAACGTTCAACACTTTATCAAGGTGAAAGAAAATGCCAAGCCTGTCAAGCATAAGTTATGTAATGTACCCCTCAGCATTAGGGCTGATTTATCCAAACATTTAAAAACTCTGTGTGATCAAGGTATAATTGAAAAAGTCGAAGCTACTCTCTGGCTTTCGCCCATCGTTCTGGCCAAGAAGAGGTCTGGGGACTTGAGGATGTGTGTCGATTTGAGGAGCCTCAACGAAGCCGTCTGGGTCAATGGTTTTCCCCTTCCCCGCATTGAAGATTTGATCGCTAAAGTTGGATCATCTTCGTGGTACACCAAACTTGATCTCAAGGCTGCCTATCATCAGGTCGAACTGCATCCTCAGTCCCGACACCTCACAGCCTTTGTTACTCCTGATGGTGTTTTCCAGTTTTGCCGCCTACCCTTTGGCTTGGCTTCGGCGGCCGCAGTTTTTCAGAGGCTCATGACCGAAATGTTTCACGATATTCCCCAAGTTGTTGTCTTCCAAGATGACATTCTTATTTTTTCTGAGACTGAGGCTGAACACGATTTAGTCATTGATCAAGTTTTCAGCATTCTAGAGGATAGAGGAGTTACTCTACAAAAGGGCAAATGCACTTTCAAGGTGAAAGAAATAGAATATTTAGGTCACGTCATCTCGGAGCTTGGCATAACACCCAGACCAGGTTTGATCAAAAGTATTATGGAAGCGCCTGCTCCCCAAAACAAGGAACAGCTTATGTCGTGACTTGGGCTATGTGAGTTTTATGCCAAGTTCATGAAAGATTTCACCAAAACTACTGAGTGCTTCAGGGCTTTGCTAAAAAAAGGGGCAACCTATTCATTGTCAGAGGAGTGTGAAAAAGGTTTTCAATCCATCAAAGACCATATTGTTAAGGCCCCGGCTTTGCAAGCTTTTGTGGAAGGAAGACAAACTGTTGTCACAGTAGATGCCTGCGAGTATGGTCTGGGAGCTGTCCTGTCTCAGTATGCAGAAGGTAGAGAGCACACGGTGGGTTTTGCCTCCAGGACTCTGCGTCCTGTCGAACAGAAGTACTCCGTTATAGAAAAAGAGCTTCTGGCCTGTGTCTGGAGTGCTGAGAAGTTTAAGCCGTATTTATGGGGAAGATCTTTTGTACTTAAGACCGATCATCGTCCCCTAGTTGACATCCTATCTGGCAAGAAAATAAAGCGTACTACTGCCCGTTTAGCCAGGTTATCTGCCAAGCTTTTAGAATACACTTTTAGTGTGGAGTACATTCCAGGGGGAAAGAATTGTAGAGCGGATTGCTTGTCTAGGCTTCCTATTACTGACACGGAGGAACAAAACTGGGAGACTGAAGTTGAGGAGTGTTTTGTAGCATGTATTAGTCAGGACAGTCTATCTTTCGCTGAGGAGGTTTGGGTAGTCGAAGTGGACAAGGATGCTGTGCTTAGAGAGGCTCTGTCTTTGAATAAGAAAGGTTGGCCCAAGGAGAAGTGTCTTTCACCTGAATTACAGATGTTCTGGAAGGTTAGCGATGAGCTATCGGTTGAGGGCGGTAAAGTAGTCAGAGGCGATAAGCTTGTACCCCCTGTGTGTTACCGAGAGAAGATTGTCTTGGCTGCACATTCAGGTCATCTTGGTTCGAACATCACCAAGAGAAAGGTCATAACTGATTTCTGGTGGCCTAGAATGGACTCCCAGATTGACGAATTGGTCAAGCAATGTACGCGTTGTAGTGCCAGTGACAAGGTTTTAGTTCTGGAAGGTGAGATTGAGTCTCCGGTGTTCCCGCCTGGAAGAACTTGGCAGAGGTTACGGATGGATTTTCTTGGGCCCTTTCATGTTCTACCTGCTAACACGAGATATTTTCTAGTTCTTATTGATCATCTGTCCAGATGGGTTGAGGTAGAGCCAATCAATATCCCTAACTCAAAGAGTGTTATCAATTGTTTGAACAAGATTTTCCTTAGGGAAGGTTATCCCGAGGAGATTCTAACAGACAACGGTGTCCAATTCGTCTTGCAAGAGATGAATTTGTTTCTGCGCTCCTGTGGTATCAAGCATACCAGGACTCCACTTTACCACCCACAAAGCAATGGCAAAGCAGAGAGGTTCAATAGAGTTGTTCTAGAGTGTGTCCAAGCAGCTTTCAGGTCCAAGTCGTGTGTTTTTCAAGCTGTGAAAGATCTCGTTTGATCATACCGCACCTCGCCCCATGTTGCCACCAATTTTAGTCCCTTCAAACTTATGAAGGGAAGAAAAGCATCCTCACACGTTTACCCATTTTGGATGGTAAAGTCTTTCCACCAGGGCTGTGATATGAAATGTGTGTGGGAGTCTGCAAATAAGAAATCGGCTGAAGCCTGTCTTAAGAGTTGTGTACCTAGTGTTAAGAAGAAAACCCACAGACTTCTTGTCGGAGATTGGGTTAGAATAAAAAATCCTGTCTCTGTCAGAAAAGGTCTTTCAAATTTTGGGATTCTCAACATATTTTGTGGAAATTCGCAAGAATGCTGTAAAATTGTCCAATGGGAACTGGTGGAGCACTTCTCGTGTTGCTAAAGATCCATGTTTTCCCTCTGAAACAGTCAAAGCTGATAAAGGGGTATTGCGGGGGATGGTGTCAGGAAAAGCACCAGGGCCCATGTTAGACCAAGCAGATTATATGATTATGTTTGATCGCAAGGTCCAAGTTAGATCAAGCAGATTACTTGACTGTATTCCACCTTTAGAGCTTCATTAAGGTTTCTTGGGCATGTTTGTTTTCTACGTTGTATCTATGCACCCTTCTTTCTTTTTGTATCCCTTCCCTCATTTCCTCATCTAGAATTGTTTTTATATAAAGGGGGAGGTGTGGTGATGTGATGCTGGCAGAACTAGATGATGTCATCTGGAGTGTTGACAATGGTCCTGTCCTGAGTGTTCCCTCAGTGGCAGTTTATGTTTGTGCCCTGGCTGTGCAGTCTGGACGGCTCTCTGTACTACCCCTAATAAATACTTTCATCTTCACTACGCCGATTCAGCATTGTTATTTCAGTATGATCTGCCAGCATCACATCACCACACTTTAACACACATTTTTCGCAATAAGTAAGGCCTACTTACTTTATCATAGTTTTTCATTATAAACAGATGACACCTAAAGAATCTGACATAACTTTTCCCAGTGAACTGATAAAACCTCTACCCTTTACCAAAGGCTTGACTCTATATGCAGCCTTGCCCACGGAGGTGCGCAAAAGCTGGCAACCATCAGGCATATAAAGTTACAGTTGGCAAAACGGTATACAGACCCTCTCTATAGGGCCTAATAAGAATTATCACAGTGAAATTATAAAGGCATATTGTTACACCCTGTGTTGGTTGAATAAATTGTACCGTAGTTGAAATAAGAGTACATAGACCACCTTTTGCTCTGTTCCATCCTTTTTCTTTGATCACTTTTGTACAGTAACTATGATAGCCAGGTAACATTATAGGGTCTAAGCACGAGGTTTCTTGAGCACAAATTATGTCATTGTGTGCTAAAAAGGAGCAGGAATCTATGGGCCCGATTTAATTATAGCCGGTTGGGCCGCCCTCTGCCAGGGCGACAGAGTATTTGGTGGAGGACCCAATAGCCAAATTGGCTCAACGGGCATTTCTAGCATTCACTGGAACCGCCGTCAAGGAGGTTCCCATGAATGCATTGTAACTGTGATGTATGGCTCCATCAAACATTAAGGAGCCGTATGCCTAAGTTACAACGTTTTTTTTTATTTTCAACAGCAAAACCTCAAAGTTGGATTTTGTTTTTTAAAAAAAAAGAAACATTTCCCCCTCGAATGGGAGTAATTTCCCATGGTGGTAGGACATTTTTATGTTTTTACTGCCCCTTACCGCTAGGTGTTCCTGGCAATGACGGGCAGTAAAAAATAGCTATATGTCTGCTCAGCTAAATTGGGCAGACATATAGCCAATTCTCCGACGCCCTTACCCCTTTGGTTCATCTGAGAAGTTTGGCCACGGTGGAGACGGAGCAGTCTCTGCCATTGCCAGACTATGTTCTGCCCACTTTTAAATTTGGCAGACAGACCATTATGTTGGTGGGAAGGGTGTTCCATCACCATTGTGATGAAGGGTACTCTTTCGCTCTGCAACAAAGTACCCTTTCCTCCAAGAGGCCCTTTGTGTGAAAGAAGCTTAGAAAGATCTGTGAAGTTCCAAGAGAGTAATGAAAGTGCTTGTTTTCTCATTGTAGGCTGAGAATTGTGATTCAGCGGGCCGATTGAAGGCTGTAGTGAAGGAGGTTGGGAGCACAATGCTTCACATCCCAGCACTCAATTTGCCCCAATGCATTATGGTAAATGCAGCGCATGACAAAACCTACTTCTGTACTAATCTTTAATTTTTCACCCTTGTTGGTGCAGTCTGTGCTGTTTAACTCTAGACACGTATTTCTGAATTCATTCCTTCATTAGTAGAGAGTAACAAATTGTTTTGGGGGTAATGCTGCCCAAAGTCTTCTCAGGTCTCTGCACAACTCACTGGGCGCAGGTGCATCGACACATGCTACTCAGCTCAGTCGCTCAAGGGAACCTTTTCAAATAAAAGGAGGTAGGGAGCACAATGCCTCACATCCCAGCACTCAATTTGCCGCAATGCATCATGGTAAATGCAGTGCATGATAACTCTTACTTATGTAGTAATATTTCATTTTTGTGTTGGTGCAGCCTGTGCTGTGTAACTCTAGACATGTCTTACTGGATTAATTCCTTCATCAGTAGAGAGCAAAATGTCATTTTGGTGGTGCTGGAAATGCTGCCCAAAGTTTTTTCAGGTCTCTTTACCACTCTTTGGGTGCAGGTGCATCAACACAAGCTTGTCAGCTATAAATGCATTATAACATTGACCTACAGCTACGTCAAACATTATGGAGCCATATACCAAAGTTACAAAGTTTTTTTAAATTTCAGCAACAAAAACTCCAAAGTGGGATTTTGTTTTTGAAAATAAAAAGAAACATTTCCCCCTTGCCATGAGAGTCATTTCCCATGGTGGGACGACATTTTTATGTTTTTACTGCTCACTACTGCCAGTTTTTCCTAGCAATGATGGGCAGTAAAAAAGTAGCCGTATGCTGCTCCGCTAGATTGGGCAGACATATAGCCAATTCTCCAACAGCCCTTACTGCTTTGGATTGTCGGGGAAGTTTGGCCACGGCGGGGACGGAGCAGTCTCCGCCATTGCCAAACTATGGTCTGCCCGCTTTTAAATTTGGCAGACAGACCATTATGTTGGTGGGAAGGGTACTCCAACACCATTGTGACGAAGGGTACTCTTTTGCCATTGCGACAAAGTACCCTTTCCTCCAACGGGCCCTATATGTGCAAGAAGTTTGGAAACACCTGTGATGTTCCAAGAGAGTTATCAAAGTGCTTGTTTTCCCGTTGTAGGGTGAGAAATGTGATTCAGCCAACCAAGTAAAGGTTGAAGTGTGTGCTGTCATTCTATGCTACCTTAAAAGTATGGCACCTTGGGCGAGTGTGGTTGTAAGCTATCTCTTTTGTAAGGCTTCTGATTTCTTTTTTTCAGTGTATGTACCTGTCTCCCTGATTCTAGGGAGCATTTGATTATTACATCATTTGCTAATGGCCTAGGGAACTTGACTCCTTGGTGGACCTTTAAAATTGACTTAAAAGTGGTTTTAGCTACGGTGGCCTCAGTTCTGTTGTTGGTAAACGGATCGGGGTATCCACCAACTGTAGGTTTGGATAGGATAATTCCCCATAAGCGAAAGGCTTCCTTTTTTCCCAAAATAGATTATTCACATCAAGACTTGACTAGGTTACAGACTTGACTAGGTTACCTTTGTGGATTCTTTACCATAGAGAAGAGCTCCATTTACAAACTTAATTCTTCGAATGTAATTTGTGTTCAGCCTTTTCAACTTGTGAAAGGAATTAAGCAGCTTGAGATGTTTAAAATGCCCTTTTGACCCCTTGACATGCATTCTGGCATTAAAAAGAGGAAACAGGAAACCTCATCCCTTTTTAATTTCCCTCTTTAAAGTTTTGAGGATGGATGTACAATTCAAATTGACTATTAGTGTTTACTGAAATAAGTTCGCAAGCTGACGGGGGTTGGGAGTTTGGAGGGAGGCAAGTCTCCAGAAGGGAATAAACTCCGGAGAGTATTAGACATTGGGGGTAAGCTTGGGTGACTAACTGAGGTGTTGTGATATGTGACAAAAGATTATGCTTATTTTTACCATATATATTGTTAGCAGTAGAGGGACGTACACCCCCATTGCTGACGTGTGGAAGTGGACTCGGAACTACAGTGCCATTGTACTCGGATACGTTTGATTGTGATCTGTAGTCCAGTGACAAAGAAATGGTTTGAAAAATAGGCCTTTGCTTTGACAAGCGTGCCACTGCTGATTGTTCCAAGCACGCCTGAGCCATAGTTGGTAATGGAGGCTGCATATTTATAGTGGGGAAGTCGGATGGCTCCGAAACTTCAATTTTACTGGCATGTCTGGGATTAAAAAGATTTATCCTGAGCTGTTGCTTAAACCTTAGCCTCTATTGATGTGGCTGATAAGCTGGTGCTGCAGGCTGTAAGTGTGTCAGTGTTTGCTTCCAGTGATATGACCTTTTGGCAGTTAGAGACAATTGAGTATGTTTTGGGGGTCAGCTTTGTGTTTGTGAGAGAATTCACAAAGCTTTTGGTCTGCTTATCTTTGTTGCATTTCAAAGCTTTTTCTTTTGTTTCCTAGTCAGGAGTTTTGAAACATCCAACATTTCTGGCGAAGCTGCTGTTGAATCATAGTCAGTTCCTCCCGAGATTGGGGCCCCTTGTGGTGGGACTATTTGTTGTTTGTTTGGATACAGGCTTGTGTTCAACTGATAGATCTTCACCGTTTGATGTGGAATTATCTGTTTGAGTCCCAACTGCCTTGAGTTACTTAAAGTCCTCAGGGGAATATGTAGGTGAGCTGACCCAGTTCACTGATTTACAGAGCAGAAAATAGTGAGAACAGGTCCGCCGGTTAGTTGATAATGGGGCAGCAATTACAAGGAGAATGGCCAATTCTAGATTCACCCATAGAAGAATAAGCACACTTGGAGATCCTAGTGTCAGTTGAGGCTGCAAAGGAAGCTCAAGTCTGTAATAGTTCTACTTTTACAGTTCCAGTTTGTCTGATAACCAGTTTAATGCCGATGTTGTTGCCTGCAAAGACTGGCAAAGTACGGATCGTGTTTTCTTTAGATTAATCTGTCTGTATCCCTAGCAGACATTACAGTTTCTGATAGTCGTGTAATTTTTGTGTGTGTAATTGGTGAGGAGCTTGAATGTTTATCAAAATATCTCACATGAGTGCCTGATTCACCGTATTGGGAGGAAGTGGTTGATGTATTGTGTGGGGTGACGGACAGGTAGATAGACCCAGACATGGGGGTCTGTATATTGCATTGGTTTCCTCATACGGCTAGGACGAAAGTTACAAGCAAGTTCTTGGACCTGGGGTTGTTGCTAGCCAAAAGGGAATTGACGAAGCATTAGAAATCCAGGCAGGGACCCAGCGTTGAGTGCTGGAAGGCAGAGTTCAACAAGTGGGCAGCCAGTGAGAGTGGGGTTCGGTTCCAACAAGCTAGGAGATCTAACAATGATAAGGCGCTAGAAACTGCAAAAGCGTTGGAGGCTCTGGTTGCGCTGTTGCTGTTACCTGAACCGGAGTCAGATGGGGAGTCGTTGGATGTGCCGATAGGAACACCCCGAGCTGAAGGGTAACAGGGGGACTCCTAACAATTTCAGGGACCACAGTTGTGGAGCTAAGAATGATCTAGAGGAGGCTCCCCAGTTTGGAAGAGAAGGAGAGATGCATACCCCTGAATAGTTATGTACTATTGTTAATTTTTCAATTATGTTAATGGAGAACACACCGGTGGCGAGGGTTAGGGGGGGTAAAAGGGGAGGGATTGTTATGCAACTGGATGAGCGCATAGGTTGATGGCACTAATGGCACATGGACTGGAGCAGACAGAACTGATAAGCCACACATGTATATTGAGGACGTTATCCATTAGAAGCAAGCACAGGTATGCCAATGCAATGAGTAAACAGGTGTATAGTCTTGTCTAGGTAGCTAAACTGAAACAATGTACGTGACTCAGGAACTGTGTCCATTAATAACGATGTAAGATGAATGCCAGATGTTTTGTTTGTGGGGAAAAATCAATAAAAATATCTTTAAAAAAAAAAGAAAATGAGTGCTTGATTCACTTATATCATTTGGCAGAACTTTAAAGAGTTTTGGGGTAGTAGACAGTGAGTCTTCCTGTGAAACCAGTAAAGATAATGGGTTCTTTGGCTATCAAAGAGGGTTTGCTCTGTACATTTACTGTACAGAGAAAGATGAGTGGAGTGCTCGAGAATGCATCATTGAAGTGTTGCTGCAGACTTATCTTCATCTGGTTTATGTATTACTGTCTGAACCACTAAGGTTTTGTTGGGTGGGACATCCATTACTTCCATTACTTCTATTTGCCCCATTTCGTCCTGGGCCTTTAATATAAAGATGTTCATATCTTTCATAATCAGAGTACTCTTATTTGTGAACGGAGAAACATTCTTCATTATAGAGTCTGATCTAAGGCTGTTGGTGGCAGAGGGAAGAATTTTATTATGTCTGCGGTTGAGAAAAAAATCGTAATGAGGTGGAAGTTGCAGAGTTTTGCTCTGCTGAGTTTTTTTCAGTGGAATTCCACGGAGTTCCCCAAAAATTCTACGAGATTCCGCGGAACTTCGTGCACAGGCGGAAGCATGTTTGACCGCCCGTTCGCATTAGTTTTCATGCTAGTAGCACGCTCCTCTCTGAAAAATCAGCATGGACGGCAACATGCTTTTCGCATGGGCGCAGCCATTTTGTTTTCCTGCTTTCTCTGCTGATCTGTGCATGGTGTTAGGCCTTTTTCAATCTACTTTAATCCTCCCCTTAATCCCACTCATCCACCCCTCATTTACTTATTTTTTTATCCGTGTGTGTCTTTGTGTGTGTGTGTGTATTTTACGTTTGTCTTTTTAAAAACTTTTTGTGACTTTTAGTACTTTTTTTATGCCTTTCTTCTTTGTCTTCCACTTCCCTCAGTTCTTCCTTTCTGCTTTTGTCCTATTTTTTTTTTTCACCCAGCCCCATTGCAGAACAGGCAGCAAGCGGTGGCACCGGTGCGGAAATGAGTTGCAAACCCTGTGGCCACTGGCGCCGCTCAATGGGTGCAGGCCCACCCCATTTTTACAGAGGCGGAGATGGCTGCACTTGTATTTTTTCGTGCAGCGCCACCTCCACTTCATGCTGGCAGCAGGCCTAAGAGAGGGTACGCCCTGCGGGAACGTCGGCTGCTTTGAGGACAGTGCGCCCTCCACCAGTGTGCAGTGCACCACACAGCAGCTTACGCTCCGCTGAACAGATATATAATAGATTGTGAATAGGATCTGCTAGAACTGCTGGGTGTCGAGGTTCCGAGGCTTGGTGAGTAAATATGTTTTGTTTTCTAAAAATGGTAATATTTTTTTTTCAAATAGCATGCTGCTCTCACACTCCGAGGTTGTTAAGTTTACTTTGCGAATAATATCTGATCTAACCTGAGCTAGCCAGGTGCTCGGCGCTACCTACTCGTACTCGTCGGCGCTCGCTTGGGCTGATTATGTAAGAAGTGATGCAGACTCCTCTGTCCTGTGATAGTAGTATATCATGGAGATAGCGTTCTCTGTGTCTTTATTTATGTAACTCATAAAGTCCCAATCTCCCAGTGATGTGTAGTATGCATTGAAAAAGGAGACTGAGTTGGCCCATTGAAGGGGGTGGAGAGGCAAAGATCATTTGATGCAATGCATTAGTAGTTCGAAATGTAGTTTAGGTTTAGGAAATTAGGAATAGGACTTAGATTAAGGAAATTAGGAATAGGGCAATAGGCTATCTGATTTAGAAAAGTACAATACTACTGCGTCTGCCTGTCAAAATATTTTTGGGGAGATTAACTGTACCACTAATCTATTCTTGTAATCTTCTTTATTTCTTATATCAACACCTAAAGGCAAGAGGTCATCAAAGCAGCAGGGCAAAGGGACTGCCACCACCATTGCACGCGGTTGGTGGAACGAACACCACCACTAGTGCCGCAGCCATGGTAGATGGTTCTGCTGACCCCAGTAAGTCCTGTTATTATTATTTATTTCCCTAACATTTACCTCTCCCCACTAGTAGAATAATTTTGCCTTGTTTATTTATTTTTATACTGTCTCCATTTTTTCAACTCCTCTATCTAATGTGTGTTAAAGTCTTTTTATCACTGTATTATCCATTTTTTCCATATTTCATGTTTCTGTAGCAGACTTCCTCCTGTCTGTAGCTTTCTTCTACTTTTTTAGTGAGCTTTCCCTCTCCCTTTATATGTCTTGTGATACTGTAAGACTAAGAGAACAGATTTTTGTTAGTGTGAAAATTGCAGGCCCAAGTGATCTATTATTCACCACACATGTTTGTTGAGAAGGCTGTCTTGCTCATGCTCAACAAACAGTCAAACGAGAGAGTGGACATGGTCAGGCCCCCCAACCCCCCATCAATGTTGTGTTATCATTCATTTATACAGTATACCAGCAGTTTTCATGACAGTGCAGCATGGCAGGAAAGTATGAGATCCCATTGCATTTGCTTGCCAAGACCATATGTCCTTAATTGACCATTCCACCCCTTCATTGCACCTCAATGACTCAGAGTCATCATAGCTCTGCTCCTCCATTATGAAGCGTTTTTGGTTTGCTTGACTACCTGGCTTTTCTATCATTGTCAACCAACAAACCTCCCAAAGTGATAGTTTTGATAGAAGATACTGATGACCGAACTGTAGTGAGCTATTCCACTTTGTTAAAAAATAATAATAATTACTTAGAAGGCGAATCTGGTATCTAAAATGTGCCATTTGTTTTCTAGCTGCACAGACCACCAGCGCCGGGGCCGGCAGTGTTAGCGCCAGTGCGATGGAGGCGGTTGGAGGGGTAGGAGTCCCAGCGAAGGTAGGGACGGGTGGTGGTAAGTCACCTTGCTTGCTTATTGACAAATTAAGTATACTGGATTTGTTAAGCGAGGCCGATATCCCACTCATCATCATTCATCACCTCACTGCCCATGGCATTTCGCCACCCGTGACCTAACTGCAGCATGCTTCAATTCAGCACTGCAACCTCAGTTAATTCGTAATTACGAAGTTTCAATGCAGTACAAAGCGAAAATAAGGTGTGTTTCCCAGTGCCCACTCAATCTGAAAGAGTCTTTAGTCATAGATTCCTTACCTTAGAATTACCCCCAGGTGTCTGACTGGATCCGGAGCAATTTTTTCTTAGCAGTACCCCTGCGCATCGGTAGGTGGCGTCGGTCGACTCCGCGTTCGGCGTCGTGGTCACCGGGATGACGTCACGGTGTGTACTTAGACGGCGCCCCTGCGCGCTGACGTCAGTTCTTTCTTTTTCTGCGCCAGTCAGCGCAGATCCGGAGAGAGCGTGCCCTTTAGTCACTTTTTGACTAAACTTTTTCGACTTTTGTCGACATCTTTTTCGAGTCTTTCGACTCCTGGTGCACGAGGGATGTCCCATCGTCGGACCGGCTTCAAGCCTTGTGACTCCTGTCACAAGCTGATGTCTGTCACGGATCCGCACCTCGTGTGTCTCTGGTGCCTGGAGCGCGACAACGACCTGAAGTCATGCTCCGACTGTTGGGCCATGAACCCGAAGTCTTTGCGGGAGCGGTCCCAAAAGCTTCTGGAGGCCCGGCAATCGGCTCCGCGCCGCTCGTGGTCACGGTCGAGGGGAAGGTCCCAGGACCGGTCGCGGAGCCATCACCACTTGTCATCGAAATCTTCGCACTCATCAGGTAAGTCGAAGCGCAAGAAGAAGGCGAAGAAGCATCGTCGCTCTTCGCCTTCTCCCCGTCCGTCGGCCGACGTGACGCGGGACCCGGAGCATCGTCGCTCTCCGGCTCCGCCTTTGGAGCCCGCTTCTGGGACGACTCCGCGCTTCCCTCCCTTTCCGAGAACCGGAGCGTCCCTTGCCCAGCTTCGAGCTTTCTACAAAGCGCTTCACGGCAACTTTTGGCAGCCCGACTCCACCGGTGCGCCTTTTGGGCCCCGCAGACTCGGCTGGGTGCCCTGGGCCTTCGAGGCTGGCGGCTTCAACTCCGGAGGGCCCCCAAGGATCCAGGCCTGAATCTGGATTGGTGCCGTTCGACCTCACGGTACCTTCCCCGGCACTGATTCCAGTGACGACGCCCCCAACGCCAGTTGTGTCCCCAACCGGCGTCGACCCCAGCCTCACTCCCGACTTGGACACGGAGCCGGACCTGCGTCGACCGGTACTTTTGTACCACTGTTCTTTCCTGGCGTTCCTTTTTGCCCTGACTGGCAGCCAGAGGAAGGTGAAGAGGACTGGGAGGGGTCTGTTGACCCTCTAGCAGACCAGCTTGAAGAGCCAGACTGGAGAGAGGAGTTGGGTGATGCCAGTGGTCTGGATACCTCCCCAGACCTTGGTATTCTTTCTCCCCTACCGTGGCTATGGAGGAGGGAGCCTCCTACGCTGTGGTGTTGCGTAGGGCGGCTGAGGCCTTGGGCCTTGAGCTTCCTACGGTGGCAGTCAGGACTAACCTCCTGAATGAGGTGCTTCAGCCGGCAGCAGCCTCTTCAGAGCCCCTGCTGCCTTTCAATGAGGCCCTCACTGACATCCTTCTGAGCACTTGGTCCAAGCCCAGGACAGGGGCTCCTGTGGACAGGATGATTGCCCGATGCCACCTCCCAGCCCCGGGCGACCCACGTGTGCTATTTGCCACCGTGCTATTTGTGTAAAGAAAAAGACCATAGGGCAAAGAATGCCAATTGTTCTAAGTTTAGCACCAATACTACTACTACTACTACTTCCCAAACCTCCCAGTGCCCCTATCAGTAGCACTGGTAGTAGTAGTGCTCCCAAGTGTTTTGCTGGGTTAACCTTGGGTACTGAAGTGGGTTCTGGCCTAGTCAGGACACCCACTCATGCTGTTTCCCTCTGTTGTGGTGGCATTGAGCTTGCCACCCTTATTGTAAGTCCCTCTAACTTGGGCAAATAAAGACAGTGGTCTCTTATCAATGGTCATGGAGTTGAAGCTTACAGGGACACGGATGCCAGTGCCACTATGGTGACAGAGAAATTTGTGCTTCCTGAACAGATTCTACTTGCTCAAATTTACCAAGTGACCAATGCTGATAATGTCAGGACAGATCATCCCATGGCAGTTGTCAATCTCAGCTGGGGAGGGGTAACTGGCCCTAAAATAGTTGTTGTGTCCTCCAACCTACCTGCAGATTGTCTCCTGGGCAATGATTCAGAAAATTCAGCCTGGTCTGAAGTGGAGTTTAGGACCCATGCAGAAATGATGGTAATTTCAGAAAGTGTCTTTGCTGTCAATAGGACTCAGGCCACTGAGGGAGCACTGGATCCTGGAAAAAATGGACCAGCCAGCTCCCAATAGAAGGAACAGGAAGGGTAAAGATGTATCCTCCTCCCAGACTTCCAATGAGGATCAGTCTCCTGAGGGAGATGATCTCAGTACTTGGGAAGGAATTGCCCCAGAGGAGCTTTGGCTTGTCAAGGCACAGCTGCTGGGAGCAGGGGGCCTTCCAGGGAAGAGTTGGGTCTGGAGCAGAAGGCCTGCCGCTCTCTTCAACATCTCAGACAGCAAGCTGCTGCTGAGGAAGCAGGGAATGTCAGTGGGTCCCATAGGACTTATTGGAAAGATGGACTCCTGTATTCTGAGAGTAGAGACCCCAAGCCTGGTGCCACCAGGAGTTTGGTCATACCTCAGAAGTTCGGGGGATTCATATTGACCCTAGCACACAACATTCCCCTTGTAGGACATCTTCGGCAAAGCAAGACTTGGGACAGGCTTGTCCCTCACTTTCACTGGCCCCACATGTCTGAAGACACCAAGGTGTTTTGTTGCTCCTGTGTCACCTGCCAAGCCAGTGGTAAGTCAGGTGGCATTACAAAGGCCCCCTTAATCCACTACCAGTGGTTGGAGTTCCCTTTGAGAGGGTAGGGATAGACATTGTAGGTCCCTTAAACCCTCCAACTGCATTTGGACATAGTTCATCTTAGTGGTGGTGGACCATGCCACTAGATATCCAGAGGCTATTCCCCTTAGGACCACTACAGCTCCTGTGGTGGCTAGGGCCCTGCTGGCAATCTTTTCCAGAGTTGGGTTTCCTAAAGAGGTCTTGTCAGATATATGTACTAACTTCATGCCTAGCTACTTCAGTGTTATGTGGAAGGAGTATGGTTTTAACTATAAGTGTACCACATCCAATGGGCTTGTTGAAAGGTTCAACAAGACCCTCAAAGGTATGATCATGGGACTCCAAGAAAAACTGAGAAGAATATGGGATATCTTAGTTCCTTGCTTCTCTTTGCCTGCAAAGAGGTTCCTCAGAAGGGGGTGGGCTACAGCCCATTTGAACTTCTGTTTGGACATCCAGTTAGGGATCCACTGTTTCTAGTAAAAGAGTGATGGGAGCAACCTCTCAAACCTCCTAAACAGGACATAGTAGACTATGTATTGGGCCTGCTTTCTCGCATGGCTGAGTACATGAAGAAGGACAGGAAAAACCTTGAGGCCAGCCAGGAGCTTCAGAAAGCTTGGCATGACCAAAAGGCTGTACTGACTGTTTACCAGCCAGGACAGAAAGGGTGGGTGTGCCCCAGCAGCTCTCCAAAATAAGTGGAGTGGCCCCCACACTGTCCTGGAAAAGAAAGGTGAGGTCACCTACCTGGTTGACCTAGGTACTCCAAGAAGTCCCCACAGGATACTTAGTGAATTGCCTGAAATGTTTGCTTGTCAGGGCTGACATGGGCTTCCTCACGGCTACCGATGAGAAACAGGAGGATCTCCCTGATCTCCTCTCACCGGACCCTGTTGATGGATCAGTTGAAGGAGTAGTCTTGGCAGACAGCCTCACTGATCAACAGCAAGTTGATTGCAGACAGGTTTTCAATCAGTTTCCTGGTCTCTTTTCTCTGACCCCCATTCAAACCACCTGGTGTACCGATGAAGTGGACAGAGGAGACAGCCTGCCTGTAAAGAGAAACATTTACAGACAGCCTGACCATGTCAAAGATTGCATCAGTACAGATTACCCAAGCTTTGGGCACATACATCCCGCTTAAACTTACTTACCCTAAAAGCGCAGGGACCAATGTTTGGTTTAATGAATCGTTGACCCTAGCCAGGAAAAATTGCAAGGTCTTAGAGTGTGCCTGGAGGCGATCCTATGACCCTCTGGCTAAGACAGAGTACAGAGATGCGATTAAGGCTTACCATAAATTGGTCCGCAAGACTAGGGCTGCACACTATACTAGCCTGATAACCTCAAGCAATAACCCGACTAAAACTATCTTCTCTCTTCTAAAGGACCTGGTAAAGCCCTCCGCTGCCACTGACAGCACCATATCTTCTAGTCTGCAATGAAAAGCACTGGCCAAATTCTTTCTGGAGAAGGTAGAACGTATCTACAGTAGCTTCCACCCGGGGGACATCCCTAGGGGCACAGGTCAGAACGTGTCGGCAAGCTCTGAGTCCCACGTGCTTGCAGTGCTCCCCCCCCGATTTCCCATCAAGCCATGGAAGCACTGTTTATCAAAGTGAAATCAGGATCCCCAGCTGACCCTATGAAACCCGATGCCTTCCGGAAATATCAGCAATGTCTCCTGCCTGAGTGTTTGGAGTTAATTAATCTGTCTTTCCTCGGCGGTGGTTCCTAAGCCTTGTAAGCACACCAAGGTGGTTCCCCTACTAAAAAAAACGTCACTAGATATCTCCATGCCAGAAAACTTCCGTCATATCTCGCTGCTTCCATTTCTGTCCTAAATTTCGGAATGGTATGTCAATTCTCTACTAACCTCCTATCTGGAAGCCAACTCAATACTTGACATTTCTCAAAATGGATTCCGGCCTCGGCATAGCACCGAGTCCGCACTGCTGGCAGTCACGGAACAACTACAGACCTCCTTGGATGCCGGCAGAACCACAGCATTAATCTTGCTGGATCTGAGTGCAGCCTTTGACACGGTCTCCCATGAGATCCTGCTCCTACGTCTGGAGGAGATCGGTGTCAAGGGCACGGCCCTCACAAGGTTCTCATCTTTCCTGGAGGATCGGACCTTCCAAGTTTCGGCCCCTCCCTTTCACTCCCGCACTCATCCACTGCGCTGTGGGGTTCCCCAGGGTTCAGCATTAAGCCCTACTTTATGCAATGTATATGTGAGGCCGCTGGCTCTGCTGGCCAAAACCCGGGGCATCTCCCTGGTGTCATACGCAGATGACACCCAGCTGGTGTTTGCCTTCTCCAACAACCCCAGCCAGGATATGGTGAAATTTAGACAGGATCTGACAGCAATCTCGGAGTGGATGGCTGCTAACTACTTGCAGCTCAATTCGTCCAAATCCGAGATCCTTCTGGTAGGCAGAGATCACCATCTTGGGGGCAATGAATGGTGGCCTCCTGCTCTCGGAGCTCCCCCCATACCCAAACCGGTGGTGAAAAACCTCGGCATAATGATGGACAGTGATCTCACTTTCGAGACCCATGCCAAATCAGTGGCAGGGAAATGTTTTGGACTGTTGCGGGGCCTCAAACCTATACTTGCTCTCTTTGACTCCAAGACTCGTCAACTGATCGTCCAATCTTCTGTCCTTGCCAGACTAGATTAATGCAATGTGCTTCTCTTGGGAGCCAACAAATCCGTTGTTAAAAGGCTGCAGCGTGTTCAGAATGCTGCTGCTCCCGCAATCTTTGCCCTCCCTAAACACTGTCATGTCTCCAGCCTCCTCTGTCGCCTTCACTGGCTCCCTCTCGAACAGAGAATGCGCTTCAAAACGCTGTGCATCACCCACAGAATCTTGGGGGGTATCAGCCCCAGAATCTTGAGTGATTTATGCTCCTACTATGCTCCCACACGCACGCTGCGTACGGCAGATTTGCTCCTGGCCAGAGTTCCTCGGATACAAAGGGCCAGAGCAGGCGGGCGTTCTTTTAGGGTGTTGGCTCCCGCCCTCTGGAACTCCCTCCCCATCCGCAGCACCCCTGACCACCTTACCTTCAGAAGGCTGGTGAAGACATGGCTATTCACCCAATGCTAATCTCTCCTCTGTTCTGTCGTCTCACTCGGTATTCATCTTAGCGCTGGGATGCCCCGTTGCTGGGGCAGCCATGCGCTCTACAAGTACCTTAACACAACATAACATAACATACAGAGGTCCAAACGATGCTGAAATTGGGGGTCATTGAGCCTTCAGATAGCCCTTGGGCTAGTCCTGTAATCCTTGTACCAAACCCTCACCCAGGATGGTAAGAGAGAGATGAGGTTTTGTATTGACTACCGAGGCCTCAATGCAGTCACTAGGACTGATTCCCATCCAATTCCAAGAGCAGAGGAACTGATTGGTACTTTGGCATCTGCCAAATATCTCATTACTTTTGACCTGACTTCTGGTTTTTGGCAATTGTGGCTCTCTGAGGATGCCAAACCGAAAACAGCATTTTCAACCCCCAGTGGGCATTATCAATTTGTTGTGATGCCTTTTGGTTTGAAAAATGCACCTGCCACGTTTCAGAGGCTGGTGAATAAACTCTTAACAGGTCTGGAAACCTATACTGCAGTATATCTAGATGATATAGCTCTCTTTTTAACTCCGCCTGGGAGGATCACCTAGTCCACAGCAGAAATGTACTTGAGGCCCAGCAGAAGGCAGGACTCACTATCAAGGCCACTAAGTACCAGATGGGGCAAAGCAAGGTTGTGTACTTGGGCCTCCTTGTATATGGAGGCCAAGTACAACCAGTGGAGAGCAAAATTCAGACCATCATAGACTGGATTGCTCCCACTACCCAGGCTCAGGTCAGAGCTTTCTTGGTCCTGACTGGGTACTACAGAAGATTTGTTAAGGGTTATGTATCCATAGTGACACCGCTTAATGATCTCACCTCCAAAAGAATGCCTAATAAAGTTCAGTGGACAGTTAGCTGACCTGAAGGAAGCAAACCATGTGCTCTGCTCCAATTCTGCAAAGTCCTGACTACTCCAAACCTTTCATTGTCCAGACAGATGCTTCTGAGATGGGGGTAGGTGCAGTGTTGTCACAACTTAATGCAGAGGGCGAAGGCCAGGATCAACCAGTAGCTTTTATCAACAGAAGGTTGGCCCAAAGGGATAAACTTTGGTCAGCTATTGAGAGGGAGGCCTTTGCTATGGTCTGGGCCATGAAGAAGTTGAGGCCATGCCTTTTTGGCGCTCACTTCATTGTTTAGACAGACCATAAGCCCCTCTTAAGGCTTAAACAGATGAAGGGTGAAAACCCCGAGCTTTGTAGGTGGTCCTTTTCCCTACAGGGGATGGGCTTTTCGGTGGAAGATAGACCTGGGAGTGACCATGCTAACGTAGATGTACTTTCCAGATATTTCCACTTAGAAAATGAAGATTCAACTGGGCAAGGTTAGTCTCATGTCCTTACGTTGGGGGTGGGGGGGGGCTGTGTAGGAAAGTAGGATCGTCTTTCAAGGTTACCCCCACTTTTTACCTGGCGTCAGTGTGTTTTGACTGCAGTCTGCTGTGATCCTGCTAATCAGGACCCCAGCAACTGTGCTGTCTCCCCTAAATTGGCTCTGGTAAGTACTTTGGTACATCCAAAATTGGCTACTGGTATACCCTTAGTCCCTAGTATATGGTTCTGAGGTAGGTACCCAGGGCGTAGGTACACCAGGGGTCTCCCGTGGGCTGCATCATGTATTTGCCACTCATGGGAGTCCACGTAAACTCTGACTACAAGCCTGCCATTGCAGCCTGTGTGAGATGGTGCTTGCACCCCTCACAACGGATATAAGTTTCCTTATATCTGAGGTCACTGCACTTAAAACCTATAACTCACCCCTATGGTAGACTCTTCAGTTCTGAGGGCAGGGTGCTTGGCCACTAGTGTGAGGGTACACCGGCATGATCAGGACACCCCTACAAATCCCAGAGTCGATTCTCCAGGCTTTGTAAGTGCGGTCAGCCATTCTAATGTATATACTGGACATCACTCCCTGCCAGATGTCTAACTATATAATGGCTACACCGAACTTAGTCATGTTTGGTATGAAACATGTTGGAATCATACTCCAAGACCAATGTACTGTGGGGCTCCTTAGGTGTCCCCCCCTGTACTCCCAGTAACAGCCTTTCAGTGTCTGCCAGCAAGCTATTGCTGCTGCCGACCACAGACCCGTTACTGCCCTCCTGCTGTTGAGCTGAGTTCGCGCAGGGGAGCGTAGAACAATAGGTTTCCTGTCACGGAGAGGTGTGACCACCTCCCAGACAGGACTTAGTCTATTGGGCTGGGTTGGAGACGCTTTTCAGCACCACCAGAGTGCATTGAAGGGCACATTTGGTGCCCTCCTTGCATACTCCTGTTTGAGCCAGTTCAGGAACCCTTGGTTCCCACTCTGGCGCAAAACTGGACAAAGAACAGGGACAGAATTCCCCTCTGTCCAGCCCCTCCTCTGAAAGGGACCCTCGAGTCGTTCCAACCCTTTCCTTGGGTTTTTAAGGGCTCCCCTGTTGGTGTGTCCTCAGATTCGTCGTGGAACAAGACTCACCTCTGAAACCAAGACACTCTTTGACCGTCTGGACACTTGGACTTCTTTGGACTTCGACTGGAACCAAGACTACATCAAGGAAGACGGCTGCTGTTCCTTTTCTCGATGTTCTTCAAGTCTTCTGCCTCGTCTGTGTCTGTGCTTCACCCAGATTCTCCAGAAGACCTGTGGGCATCAAGGACATCCGAAGAAGTGTCCCTTGGAGTGAAGGAGTCACTCCCCTGCAGGCACCGCAACAAGGCTGACCAGTCTGCTGCTCCTGTAGTCCTACAGACTTTCCAAAGCCCAGCAACACAGGTGGTGGTTCTGCACCTCTCTAGAGGCCTGATCTGTCTTCTCTGGAACTTTGAGGACAGTATCCCTTGTTGGAGCTGCTGGGTCCAAACCCCTGTGCATTGCGTCAACTTGCCATTGCTAAGGCTTGTTGGCTCTGCACTCCAGAAATCTTTGGGCTATAAAAATCTCCAGCCGCTAGCACCTCATCCCTTGAAGATTAGGGACCTCAATGCATCCCTTGCACCGTGGGCCTCCATCTTTGGTGAGCTGCCTGAGGTCCTCTTGCGACTCCTGTGCCTTCGGCCTGTGGGTCCTGTTGAGGGTCATCCTTTGCTTCAGTGGGCTTCCCTGGGAGCTCGGGCCTGCTTTGACTCTCCTGCACTTGGTAAGTCCCTTGAACCTTGCTGGTCCCAGTGTTTGCATCTTTTTGCTTTCCACGCCAGTTGCAGCTGCCAAGGCTTGTTGGTGCTCCCGCCAGACACCGGCCACCTAGACACAGACATCTGATATGGGACAACTCGTGCACAGCTCCTGGTCTTCCTCAGCATCACCTGGTCCTCACAGCTGCAGCGACAAGGTCATCATCTTCATTCCTGAACCTCCCGACATCGATGGGCATTTTGCTTCCGTGCCTCCTGATCACGGGAAAGCTCAGACTCCCCCTGCATGTCTCCTCCCCAGTGCTCACCCTCACGTCTCCTCCCCTGTGCTGACCCCCCGTCCCATTCCAGCACACACATGACTTTCTAGAACACTGCGATTAACGATAAACTCGAACTGAGTGTCAGCCTGTGAAATACGAAACAGACTCAGCATACGCGCCTCGAGTTGTCTTGCATGTCAAATGAAAAGATGTGGCCAAATATTGAGAAAAGGCTGAAAGCGACTCCTATCCAGACGCGGCCTCCCTGTGATGAAATGCCGCACTCACACTTCAGTTCAGGACTGATTATATCTCATCTTGAGCATTTCCAAATACATCGTGAGCAGCAAAGAGTTGAAGAAATAAATATTAGCAAGTTCACAGGGAAGCTGAGATAAGAAATACCTATGAGCAACTGTCCATTCACTACTTCCACCTGAGCTAAGAAACACAGAAAATGCAGTTGTATCCTCCACTATTTCCTCTCCTTTAAAGTTTTTTTTTGCATTGCATTCGTACCTTCTAACAGGCTGATCACAAAATACATAAACATTCACCCTTACATGCAAAGACGAAGGGCACAATTTTAAGATCTAAGACATTTGTCTGCATACATTATTTTCACTTTCACTATTACCGCAGAAAGATCGCTCCCTGAGTGTATTTCAGGTGATCACGCTGGCCAGCCCGGTGGTGTCCTTGAACCACTTGAAAAGTCATAGCACAGACTACCCAAACGCCCTGCAATGCCATACGAGTGACTGATTGTGCACTAGACCAGTGCCAAATAATAGCTAAGTATTCAGAGAAATGTCTGAGATGTTCTCATTACATGCAAAGACAATTGGCACAATTTTAAGATCTCAGACATTTGTCTGAATACTTATCGCACAATCAGTCACTCCTACGGCATCGCAGCGCCTTTGGGTAGTCTGTGCTATGACCTTTCAAGTGATTTTGTGGCTGCCTGAGCAATCAGCGAGTAAACAGTCTCCTCACCTCCGCCGCTCACCGTTGCTAGCCACCGTGACCCCACTGGGAGGTAAACAGTTCGCCCACTCTGTGACCTACTCACTAGTGCCTGAAGGTGACAAATTAAGGCTGCCCTATTAAATCCCTGTGTTCTTACCTTCCATCTTCACTGACAGCCCTTGAGAACAGGTAACAGAAACACATGCAGGAAGTGAACTTCCTGCAGTAATAGTGAAAATAATTATGATTGCCATGCTTCCAGGGATACAATTGTTAGGGCTGAGAGAAACCCTTCCCTGAAATAATTCTGCACCCACCCTCCCCCCGCATAAGAGAACAAAATACTACAATTCCCAGAGTGCAGTCGGTGCCGGCTGCAGTTCATCTAAGTTCAACTAGGATCACAGTGTCGGTTCTCCTCAGTCCTAGGGTGCAGTATGTTCTATGCCAGCCTGTAGCTGTGGAGAGCTTAGGTGCCAACAGCACCAGCAGCCACCTCGTGCCTTTACACATGACATCGGGCTGCTTTATATTTTTGCAGTTTTACATAGCGCGAACTCGACCAGAAGGTATTGGAGTGTTTTACATGAGAACCAGTTCCATTACAGAACACATTTATTCATTTTTAGCCACAGGCGATGTATTGATTTGCACAGAATCACAGGATTTTGAGCCGAGGCCGACACTCAAACCTGGATGCTGTAATAATAGGGAGTTGTCTTTTCCAAACTGCAACAAGACCCGCCTGGCGTGGCAAGGTGAAAACACACCAAAACTTGAAATGGACTCCCCGGGTTCAAGGTTGGCAGTTCGAGACGGCAGTTTGTATCCTTGCTTTAGTCAATAAAGTTTTAAAAAGAAATTGGCTTCAGGGTCAATCATAGGAGGTTTTTGAAAATGTAGGACCCACACGCACTTACTCAGCGACACCTCTAGGTATTTTATGACTTAGTCGTTTGTATAGTGTACAGTCTACCATTAATATGGCCCTTGCGTTGCAAACAGTCTGGGTAACTTGCAACCCTTTATTTGATGATTTCACCGCAGACTGCCATCCAAATTTAAATCTGTATCATCAGTGTTGGATTTGGGGTTCTTTTACTGCTTCTGGGAAGAGTAAATCAGACCATTTATAAATGGCTTCTGCTTATAAACGGTACACAGTGTTCAACAATTGTATAGCTCTTCAATCCCTAGTGGCACAACACACAGGATAATGTGCTGCATGGCTAAACACTTATAATGTCCCAAAGGCGAGACCTATTGGCAATGCCAATGCTTGTTAGTAAAGCCATTATGGAGCTGTGGAGTTCGTAATGACCAACTCCCAGACCATATACTCTTTATGGCTTTACTACACTTACAATGTCTAAGAATGGACTTAGACACAGTAGGGGTACAGGGCTCATGCCACAGTACCCTCACCTGAGGGCTAGTGCACCCTGCTAGAGGTTTGACTTACCTAGGCCTCAGGCAGTGGGATGCAGGCATGGCACACATCATTGACTCTTCACTTTTCTCTGCAGCAAAACACGCAGCCTGCGTATGTGTGGTGTTAAGGTACAGGGCCCCTAAGGGTGGCACAACAGGTGCTGCAGCCCTTGGAGGCCTTCCCTGGTCACAGTACCCTTGGTACCCATGGTACCTTTTACATGGGGCCTACCTGTGGCCAGAGTTGTGTCAATTGTTGGTACAAAGGTGCAGTCTTGGGAAAGAACACAGGGAAGAAGCACAGACTCTGGGGTCCTGATTAGCAGGATCCCAGTCAGACTAGTCAGAAAAACATAATGACACCAGCAAAAAGTGGGGTGACCATGAAAGCAGATCCTTCTTTCCTACCAACAACCCCCTCCCCCCAAAAAACGAAAGAGGGTGAGACTAACCTTGCCCAAGAGAGTCTTCATTGTCTAAGTGGAAAAATTCTGAAAAGGCCATCTGCATGGGTATGGGCAATCCCAGGTCTATGTTCCACTGTAAAGTCCATTCCCTGTAGGGAGATGGACCACCTCAAAAGTTTTGGGTTTTCTCCTTACATCTGCATCAGCCATCTTAGAGGTCTGTGATCAGTTTGAACTAGGAAGTGAGTACCAAGCAGGTATGGTCTCAACTTCTTCAGGGACCAAACCTCAGCAAAGGCCTCCCTCTCATTGGCACTCCAGCGCTGTTCCCTGGGGAGTAGCCTTCTGCTTATGAAAGAAACAGGTTGGTCTTGTCCATCATCATTTGTCTGGGATAGGACCACTCCTATCCCTAGCTCAGAGGCATCAGTCTGCACTATGAACTGCTTGGAGTAATCTGAAGCCTTGAGAATAGGTGCTGAACACATTGCCTCTTTTAGGGTGTCAAAAGCCTTTTAGCAGCCAACTGTCCAGTTCACTTTCTTGGGCATCTTGTTGGAGGTGAGTTCTGAGGGGAGTCACAATGGACCCATATCCCTTCACAAACCTAAATTACCCAGCCAGCCAAGGAATGCCCTGACTTGGGTCTGGGTTGTTGGAGCTTCCCAATCCAGAATGGTCTGGATTTCCGTTGAAGGGGCTGGAGTTGGCCTCCATCTACAAGGTGGCCCAAGTACACAACAGTTCCCTGCCCTATCTGGCACTTGGATACCTTGATAGTTATGCCTTCAGATTGCAGGGCCTGTAAAACCTTCCCCGGGTGGACCAGGTGATCATGCTAGGAAGAGCTAAACACAGCAATATCATCAAGATAAGCTGCACTAAAGCCTTCCAACCCAGCAAGGACTTGATTCACCAACCTTTGGATGGTGGCATGGGCATTTTTTAGACCAAATGGTGTCACAGTGAATTGGAAGTGCTCATCAGGTGTGGAGAATACTGTCATTTATTTTGCTCCAGGGGCCATGCCAATCTGCCAGTACCCTGCAGTTAAGTCAAAGGTACTTAGGTATTTGGCGGCCCCCAACTTATCTATCAATTCATCAGCTCTGGGGATGGGATGTGCATCTGTCTTGGTGACAGCATTAAGGCCTCTATAGTCCGCACAAAACCTAATTTCTCTCTTTTGACCCTGTGGAGGAGGTGCTGGAGTAGGGGCTTATTGAGCCTTCTGAGAGTCCCTGGCCAGCCCAGTGGTCCTAGTCCCCAAACCTCATCCACAAGCTTTCCTTGACTTGGTCAGACTGGCGATAGATTTTTGTTTTTGACAGGCAAGCTGTCTCCAGTGTTCACATCATGGGTACATCAGGGAGTCTGACCAGGGGTCAAGGAAAAGAGCTGTGCATACTGTTGCAGAACCTGTCTGCAATCAGCTTGCTGTTGGGCAGAGAGGGTGTCTGAGTAGACATCTCCATCTACTGACCCATCTTGGGGGCTATAGGAGAGGAGGTCAGGGAGAGGTTCACTCTCTGTCTCCTGATCCTCATCAGTAACCATCAGCATTGGGGCGTGACTTGGCGCCGATGGAGTGAGCAGCAACTTTGCGAGCTCCGGTTGGCCGGCCGCCATCTGAAGCCATCCTGACGCCTTGAGCGGGAACACAGCCCCCACGGTGCGCCCCCGCAGTTGTGTAGAGAGATCGGCGTGCCCCGCAGCAACAGAAACTGCGACGAACTGCCGAAATCCATGAAAACCGAGGTCATACCTGACGGCCGCGAGGCGACTAAAGATGGCGGCGCCCTGTGAGCGGTGACGGGACAGAGAGGGCAACCGCGACTGAGCAGCGACAGATGGTTGCACCGAGCGTCCCCTTCCCCTGCCTGCACTACTAGCAGGTCCGAACTGAGCCTCGATGATCCCCCCCTGCAGCTGCGCCGGAGGGCGGGAGCTGCTATAGTCCCGAATGGGCTCCCATGTGACGACCAGGGCGCAGTGTCTGACGGAGATAAGAGCGGCGGTGGTGACGGTTGGACATCGCGGCACTGGCCCCCTGAGGTGAGAGGGCAGAGGCGCTACTGAACGGAGGAGACCGGGAGGTGGCAAAACTACGGAGCTCCCCTCCCCATTGAATCGTTAGGAGCCGGGAGTGACTAGACGCAGCCAGGCGGGAGGAGCGGTAGAACGAGCCCCACCAGAGGAAGCTTCCGGCCAATTAGTGTTCTAGGGGCCCGGAGGTAAAAGGTGAGGGTTCCGCGTAGGATGTCTGGCACCCTGGAGGAGACCCACGCCCTGCAATGAGAACACAGCAAGCAGTGGCTGGAGCACTGAGAACTGGGGCGCACACCAGTGACTGGGACCGGGCTCGCGTGAGTGGGCCTGGCGGTGCATGACTGGCGCTTGGGCCCGGGGAGAGGCAGGTTCACACAGCAGAGGCAGGATATTCAGATCCCCCCAACTGAGCTGACGCCTCAGGAGTTTCTATCTGGAAGTGGAGCCAGCGCAGCACTGAACTTGCACGGTGAGAGAGCATAAGCGCAGCTAAGCGGAGGATAGTGAGGGCCGGCAACAGTACGTAGCTCCCCCCCCTGCAGAGTCACAGAGGGGCGGGAGTGAACTGGCGCGAAACGCGATTGAAACGCGAGCCCGTGTCTTGGGCCGGTCTCGTACAAGTGAGCCTGGTGGTGCCTGACGGACCGGCGAGCGGACCTGGGGAGCGACAGGGCCCCGGTGTAGAGGCAGGACAACAGAATTCCCTTCAATCGAGCTGAGACCCTACGAGTCACAGGGCACCATGGGGAATGTCCTCAAGAAGGACAGAGAAGAGGGCCCAGCAAATAAGCCGGTGGAAGAGAGAGGGACGGCCCAACTGCAGGCAGAAAATTCCGGAGACCCCACGTTGCAGGACATACTTCAGGCCATCACCTCCTCCAGTGAGCGCCTGGAAGCTAAAATAGTCTCACTGGGCCTGGACCTGGGCCTACTTAGAGTGGACCACAAAAAATTGGCAGACCGCGTTAAGACAACGGAGAGCCAGCTCTCCGACGCAATGCCGGACATGGTAACCATGAAGCAACGCCTGGAGGGGCTCGAGGCGAAAGTAAAAACATTGGAATCCCGAGCCGAAGACGCGGCAAACAGGTCGCGAAGGAGCAACCTGAGAATCGTCGGCCTGCCGGAGAAAATAGAAGGCCGCAACATGCTAGCCTACCTGGAGAAATGGTTGCGAGAGGAAGTGGCGCCGGAGGGCCTATCAAACTTCTTTGCCCTGGAGCGGGCGCACCAAGTCCCGCGAAACCACCTATACCGGGCGCACCTCCGCGAGTGGTAATAGCAAAACTGCTTCACTTTAGAGATAGGGATCACATCCTCACGCAAGCGCGCCTAAAAAAGAGACATAGAGGTGGGCAACTCGGTGGTGAGGATTTTCCCAGACTTCTCCAGGGAAATCCAACGACAAAGAGGGACTTACCGGGACGTGAAGCAGAGACTGCGGCAGTTAAATTACAAATATGCGACGCAGGACCCGGCCACCTTAAGAGTTACCACAGCTATGGGCACGGAGTTCTTCAGGACCGCGCAGGAGGCAGCCGACTGGCTGGACCTACACGACGAGATGGTGCCAGAGTGGAGGAGAAGGAGAGAGAACCGATCTAGGGGACGGCGGACCATGAGAGAGAACCTAGCGCCTTCACAGGAAGAGGTGCAGCTCGAACGTCAGAACGCAATGCAGGTGGTGGCGTTGATCAGCGGCACGGAGAAAAGCCTTGCACCTCTGGAGAACAGCGAGGCAGCAGCGGACTCTGGCTCGGAACAGGGATCCAGCAAATCTGAAGCGCCGAGTGTAGTGCTCCCAGAGGTAACACCTCAGACGGCGGACGACATCGCCTAGCCGAGCAGAGGGGAGGTCTTCGCGAGAGCAGGTCTGGAACCGGGCAAGACACGCCTGATCCAACAATGAGGTACAGGGACTGTCGGGTGGGTGGGCAGTGTGGGGGTCCCGATGGGACACTGGAGCTGAGAAGCGGACGAGCAGCCTTCCCCCTGTGCTTGACTGACTGACCTGCAAGCAGCCACTTGCGGACCTTTTAATTGTAGTTTGGATGGGGGGTGGTTACCTACCTGTCCTGGGGAGCGGGAGTTGGGGAAAATGTTTGCTGTTGAGACGGGGGGACACCTTGAGTTGCAGAACACAGAGCATTGTGTGGGACTGAGTGGGGGGAACAAGCAGGCGGCAAGATCTATGGAGGGTGGGGGTTGGTGCATAATAACATACCCTAATGGCTGATAAGCAACAGTACAAGTGTATGACCTGGAACATTAGAGGTATGCATACAATGTCGAAGCGCCACAAAGTCCTTTCCTATATCCGTCGGCGGGGAGCCCAGATCGCCATGCTACAGGAGACTCACCTCACACAGAAGGAGGGACAAGCCTTACAGAGGCGATGGAGGGGCCAGCTCTTTTATACCACCTACTCAGCTTATGCGCGGGGGCGCTAATATGGATACAGGCAGGGGTCCCGTTCCAATTGACGGACTCTGTGGTGGACCTGGAGGGTCGTTTTGTAGCCATAAAGGGGCGGCTGGAGGGCCGTGACATAAGCTTAGTCAGCATTTACGCCCCTAACGTGGAACAGGCGGCCTTTTTCGTGAGGCTGAGTCACTGCTTATCACACTACCTGACGGGCACTACCCTACACTAGACCGTTCCCACCCACCCCTCCGCAACTCACAAGCAGCGCGCGCCTCTCATGCGTTCACCACCTGGAGACAGGGTTTGGGACTGTTGGACGCCTGGAGGACCTTACACCCCCAAGATAGAGACTACTCCTATTTCTCAGTGGAACATGAGGTGCACGTGCGCTTAGAAGCCTTCCTAAGCTCTGTAAATACACAGCGCCAGGTTACAGCAGCGGAATACCTTGCGCGAACAATATCCGACCACAACCCACTCGTCCTGTCCTTGAAATGGGGACACCCACTGTCAGCGATCCCCACATGGCGACTCTGCCCTGATACCCTGGAGGACCAGGGTTTCCGGGAGGAGATCAGGGAAGAAATAGGGCATTATTTTGCGGCCAATGAGGGGACGGCCTCTTCGACGAATGTGGAGTGGGACGCCTTCAAGGTGGTCTTGCGGGGCCAGTGCATAACACGTACCACGGGAGTTAGACGGGTTATACTGGGTGAAGCAGAGGGGGCAGAGGCAACCCTTAGGGGACTAGAACGTAGGAGGCCAGGACACCCAGAGATTCAACTGGCACTTCTGGAGGCCAGGGAGGAAGTGGCAAAGCACACAGAGCGACTCAGATGCTTTAACTATAAGAAATATTTAGAGCGCACGCATGCAGAGCGGGACCACATCTGGCATGGCTGACAAACCCGATAGGTAGATGCTCGCCCTTAGTTGAGATTGAGGATGACGAAGGGGTCAGACAGTACGCGCAGGCAAAGATTAATGAAGTCTTTGCCAGTTATTACGCAAAATTATATAGGAAATCGCGTGATGGTGACCCCACTGAGACACGGGAGTATCTTGCAGACCTGCGGATGGCGCGGCTAACTCCGGAGGAAGCGGAGGAGTTGGGTAGAGAGATTTCAAAACGGGAAATACGAGTCGCCATTGGGGGGATGGCTAGAAATAAAACCCCGGGAACAGACGGCCTGCCAGCCGAGTTCTACGTAACCTATTCGGCAGAATTGGCACCCCGACTGGTTACTATGTACCAGGGAGCCCGGGAAATGGGGGTGCTACCGAAGAGCGCTAGAGAGGCCCTTATTGTGCCAGTGCCCAAACCTGGGAAGGAACCGCACGGTGTACAGGCCATTGTCCATGTTGAACATGGATTATAAAATTCTGAGCAAAATCCTAGCGACGCGCCATCTTCCCCATATGCCAGCGTTGGTCCACACAGACCAGGCAGGGTTCATCCCAGGCCGAAACACATCCACCAATATCAGGCGGTTTCTGACACTAATGAACTCGGACGGGTACGACAAACGGGAAGCGGCGGTGTTCGCAGTAGACATCGAGAAGGCCTTCGACAGCCTGGAATGGCCATATCTCTACAAAGTCCTTACTAAGATGGGTCTGGGGGAAGGCTTTCTGGCGTGGGTTACATTGTTGTACGCGTCTCCCGTGGCTCGGGTACGCACTGGTAAGACCATCTCGCCCAGACAGAAGGTGGAGAGAGGCACGAGGCAGGGATGCCCCCTCTCTCCGCTCCTGTTTGCGTTGGCCATGGAGCCTCTGGCGTGTAGAGCCAGGAGTGGACGGGACTTTGCTGGCTTGAGGGTAGGTGCGGAGCAGCACTTCATAGCCTTGTATGCAGACGACCTCTTACTAGTCCTCAGTAATACGGCGGACGACCTGGGAGGAGCAAGGACCATGTTGGCCCGCTTTGGCCATGTGTCCGGCCTCAGAGTCAATTGGAGGAAATCTAGTTTATACGCTCTAATGCCAAACGCCCCCCGCCTCTCGAAATGGAGCATTTGACCTGGGAGCCTCGCTGCCTGCAATATCTGGGAGTTAAAATATATCACGAGCAGGCAGATCTACTGGAAGGCAATGTGGGTAGGGCGATTAGAGCAGTGAAAACTGCGATGGAATTTTGGGGGACGCTTCCACTGTCGGTAGCCGGGTGGGTAGCGGTTCTGAAGATGATAGCGCTCCCGCGCCTCTTGTACTACTTTGGGACCCTCCCAGTGTGGATCCCGCGGGCCACATTCAAAGACCTCGACTCGACAATCACGGCCTTCCTCTGGGGAGCGGGGCGCAGGAGATCGTCGCTCTGGCCTCCTTGCGACGCCCCACAGCAGAAGGGGGCTTAGCGGTCCCTGACTTTGAGGGCTACTACATTGCTGCCCAACTGTACTGGCTGATTCAGTGACTGGCGGCGGACAGAGACCCGGGGAGGGAGCGGCACTTGGCAGCGCCGAACACTGCAACCCTTGCGAAAATTCTGCTACGAGTCCGGCGGAACTCGTCGGGCGACTCAATGGATACCAAAGTAGTGGTCCGTTGTTGGGCTCGATACCTGCGGCGAGTAGGCGCTAGGACCCCTTATTCCCCAGACCTATCCATCTCGCTGCTGCGCCACCTACCCCAGGGAGAGTACTGGGCAGGGCTGGAGGACTGGGCGGAGGCGGGACTGAAAGTGATGGGAGACTTGTACTTGGAATCCGCGCTATTACCATTTGCCGAGCTCCAGGCAGCGTACGACCTTCCGAGAGGCCACTTCCTGAAATATAGGGCCCTCACTAGAGGGATTGACCGCCACTGGGGAATGGGAGGTACAGAGCCGAGGGCACTGGCAGGGTGCAGATATGTGGCGTTATCCGCCGGGAGAATTAAGACAGTGTCTTGCCTCTACAAGGCAATGCTACAGGACATGCAACAACCGCTTGAGCGCTTGTGATTACAGTGGGAGGAGGACCTGGGTAAACAGATACCGGAGATAGAGTGGACCAGGATTCTAGAGCGCACTCCGAAGGCCTCCAGAAATGAGCGTTTTAAACTGATCAACTTTTATGTACTACATAGAGCGTACCTCACCCCTTCCCGTATCAGAAGATACTTTGGCACGGATACAGCAGTGTGTCCATGCTGTGGAGAGAGGGAGGCACACATCCTCCACATGTTCTGGAGCTGCCCAGTGATACAACCCTTTTGGGACGAGATAAGACGGGTGATAGGTGACCTCATTGATAAGGAGGTCCAGCACACCCCGGAGCACTTCCTGTTAGGGTGGTTCCCCCATACGTCCAAGAATAGAACAACCGGAAAGTTCCAAGACCTGGCATATGTGTTGGCTAAAAGAGAGATAGCTAGAAACTGGAAGGCGCCAGGAGGGCCCAGGATTGCTTCATGGACAAAAGAACTGGAGAAATGGGCAGGGACGGAAGGCAGGATACTACTCGGGGAAGCCAGCAGGGGGATTGGTATGATCGATAGGGCCAGAGCCTGGGAAGGGCTAGTGAGTGAGTTGATAGCCAACGGACAAGACTCCGATAGTAGGGCAAGCACCCCACAGCCAGCGGCACTAGAACAAGAGGGAGGGGACTGAGGACGCCTAACGGGGCCTGGACCTGCACTATGATGCGTGTTAGAGCAGGACCCCTGACCACGGATTCCCGTGCACACACAGAGACTACCAACACTTACTCAACTGCAACTCAAGGGGGGGTGGGGGGACGTTTGTTTGTTATTTGGAAATGTTTCGCCAACCGTGCCTGATGACGAAGACTGTATGTAATATACGTACTGTATTATGTTGATGATTAATGCATATTGTTTATGTCCTAAAATCAATAACATATGGCTGGGAAAAAAAAATCAGTAACCATCAGCATGGTTACATCAGCCCTGTCACAATAGAGCTTGAGGCGGTTCACATGTATCACCCTTTTGGGGGACCTGCTAGTGCCCAGGTCTACCAAGTAGGTGACCTCACTCTTCTTTTCTAGGAAAGGGTAAGGGCCACTCCATTTGTCCTGGAGAGCCCTTTGTGCCACTGGCTCCAAAACCCACACCTGTTGCCCTGGTTAGAATTCTACCAGTGTAGCTTTTTGGTCATTTTTGTTTTTGTAAACAGATTTTATTGGTTTTATACATTCTGCATTACATCATTACCATTATCATGGCCGGGTCGGCTCTATAGTTATTTAATTGCATATGTATAGAATCTAAGCATTGCAATAATACTATCTTAACATTAATCCAAAAACTATCCCCCCCATATGAGTCAGTACGGTATAGCATGTGTGGGCTTACTTTATGGTAGATGCAGTATTTCTTCATTATACCCAGGTAAAGGTTGGGGCAGTCATATATCAATCTAACGTCACAGTGGTCTTTTTAAAGGTCTACATGACAGGCCTAGTGGGTAAGGTGGTGTACTCTCTAGGTGACACTCATGTGGACCTCGTAGGCATTCTCTCAGGCGTGATCGGGTCTGGATGGGACAAGTCGTCTATCAGGGCTTCTCAGGCTCCAGCCACCTCTATGTTCCCTATCCCCCTCCTAGCTGCCCCTCTCATCCTGCCCACTTCAGCAGTTTGCTCCTCCATGTATGTAGCCTAGGACCTCCCCGATGCCTTCCAATTCCCGGCTATCTCGCGTTTAGCAAGGACAAACGCTAAGTCTTGAAATTTGCTTGTGACTTTAGTCTTAGATGTGTAGGGGAACCATCCTAATAGGCAGTGGGATGGGGTATATGGGACCTCTCTATCCATAGTCTACTCCACTGCATGTAAGACCCCTTCCCAAAACTCATGCAATCTCGTGCCGGCCCAAAACATATGGAGCATGTGCGCCCTCTCTTCCCCACAGCGAGGACAGTCCGCATCGGGTAACTGAAAGTATCGACTTATGTGCTCTGGGATCAGGTAGGATCTATGTAGGACATAATAATTAATTAACTTAAAGCACGCATTTCTGGAGACCTTGGGTATCCTAGCAAATATGTTATCCCTGTCCTTTGCCGAAATCGGCATGTCTAAATCCGCTTCCCACTGAGAGCGTAACTTCTCCAGCGGGCGCTGCTAATCTGCGTGTAGTGCTCTGTACAGGCAAGACACTGCCTTTGTGGAGCCTGCAGAAAGAGCTATATAATAACAGCTCTGCTGTGACAGGGGTTCGGAGGTCCCGTACGCCATTGTTAACGTATTGCTGCTATGAGTGCTCTGTGCAGCAAGAAATGTCCGCAAAGTAGATGAGACTCCCAGCGGAATTCCTCAAAGGAGAGCAACTCAGTGTCTATAAAGATCTCCCATCTTCGTCGCTCCAGCCTAAACCCAAACATCTAGGTTCCGCCAATTACCCCCATGGGGGAGTGCTCTCAGCATGTCTAGAGTTAATTCAGGGGAATATGGAACCCTAACCTGCATTTTCTGAGATCCTCGACGCTAGCACTTAGCCTGTACTTTGAATTCATGTGAATCTCCCCCAGTCGGCCTGACCACTCCAAGGAACACTCGCAGGAGATCAAGTAATGGTGGTGCGAGCAAGCCTGGGGCTACGTCTGGCTTCCATCTCTGTGCAATCCCCCTAACCAGCCACTGCAACTGGGCTGCTATATAATAGGACTCAAAATCGGGAACAGCCAGTTCGCCTGCAGACACAGGTCGCTGTATTGTTGTCAATGCCACTCTGTGTCGTCCCTACCCCTAAAACAAATAACGGATCAGAGAGTCTAATTCTCTGAAAAATGCTTTGGGAATCCAAAGTGGAAGCGTTCCAAAGTAATATAAAAGCAGAGGGAGCGCCAGCATTTTAAGGAGTGCAATCCTACCACCTACAGAGAGCTATAAGGTCTGCCAGAAGGCTACGGATGTTCTCATCGCCCGTAGAGCTCGCCCCTCATTTCCCTCGAAGAGCTCAGACCAGTCATAATATAAGGTCTATGACTTGCGTTGTAATGGCATGTGTTCTAAACGCCTGCGGTGTAACGTGGCCTATTCTGAGTAGTAATCAGCAAATATGTCATTGATCCCTTCCTGCGAGTTCACCCTGGTACCCTCCCCGTCCTCTAATTCCATAATCGCTGAGCCACGTTTATCCGGGTTAGGTAGCCATGCCAATAGGGAACCATATTTGTCCAGCTGAGCATGCGTTTTGTCTGTGTATTGTTTGTAATCAAAGCATCGCAGCCGTTCTATCTGTGTCGCCACAGCTTCCCTGGCTGCCAAGAGGTCGGTTTGGCACTCAGGATGGCCCGGTTAACGAGTCTCTACATCTCTCTGGAGCCCCTCAGCAGCCTCTACATCGCTCAACAGTGAGTGTCTAACTCCTTTGGATTCGGCTATACAATATCCTCGCGTCTCTACCTTAAAGGCATCCCATTCCACCTGTGGGGAAGACGCTGTGTCAGCATTGGCAGTGAAATATTGAATTATTTTAGTCCTAATTGACTCACAGAAGACCTGATCTTCTAGTGATTCCGGTTTAAGCCGCCACATGGGTATCGAGGGCCTGGGTTGGGCCCATCGAAGCTGTAGTAAGACAGGATTATGATCTGATATAGTATGGGAGAGGTACTCCACTGTGGAAACTAGACTATGTATATTAAGGGTAGAAAGAAAAAGGTCCAGTCGAACGTGTACTTCGTGGAGTCCCGAAAAGAAGTAATAGTCTCGCTCCTGCTGGTGGAATCATCTCCAGGAGTCAATGAAACTCCATTGGTGTTGCCAATCTCTGAACATTTTAGCTGTGCGGACAGTCAGGGAGTCGCGCTAAGTAGGGTACGAGCGGTCTAGTAAAATGTTGGACACAGTTAAAGTCTCCCCCAAATATAATTTGCAGCAGTTAAGAACGACGCTAATCGTGACAAATTCGCAAAAAACCCACTCTGAGCTACATTTGGGGCATATACATTCACTATAGTCATCTCTCAGCCCTACAGTCACCCCCGCACCGCTGCAAATCTACCTTCAGTGTCTATCACTGAGTCTATGAGCTGGAAGGGAACTCCAGCTCAAATCCAGATAAGGACTCCTCTGGCATAAGCCGAATATGTAGTGTAATATGTTTGGCCTCTCCAGCGTCTTTGCATTGCTTGCCCCTCCTTGCCAGTGAGGTGTCTCTCCTGCAATAGCGCTATGTGTATCTGTTAGACCTGGCATCCTTGGCGTGGTTTTGCCCTGCATTTTTTGCATTGCCGCCTGTATTTTTGCTGTGTGCTGATTTTTTTTTTTACTGGTCTAGATGCTTTGGGCACTTTGCCACTACTGATCAGTGCCAAAGTGCAGGTGCTCCCTCTGTCAGTTGTGTATATGGATTGCTGTTTTCATGATTGGCTTATTTGACTTACCCCTAAGTCCCTTGTACAGTGCACTGTGTGTGCCCAGGGCCTGTAAGCCAAATGCTGCTAGGGGGCCTGCAGCACTGATTGTGCTACCCACACAAGCAGCCTTTCAAAGGGGTCTCAGACCTGCCACTGCAGTGTCTGCGCGCAGTCTCTACTGTCATGTCGACCTGACAAGTGCACCTACTTGCCAGGCCCTAACCTTCCCTTTTCTTGCATATGAGTCACCACTAAGGTAGGCCCAAGGTACCCCTGTGGGCAGGGTGCAGGGTCTCTGAAAGGTAGGACATGTTGTGATGTGTGTAACATGTCCTGATAGTGAACTACAGTGAAATTCATTTTTCACTATTGAAAGGCTATCTGTCCCATAGGATAGAATGGGAGTCTGTTTATAACATCTTATAAATATAACTTTCCATTGGGACAAGATAGGAAGATAAAGTTTAGTATGCCTGGACTGAGAATATAAAGTTGCATCTTTCAGTAAGGATGATTTTTACATTCTGTGTTTGAAAATACCACTTTTAGAACGTGGGTATTTTCTTGCTTAGCCATCCTGTGTGCCTCTGCTGGGTTGTGTATTGACTGTCTGGTTTTGGAGTGACAGGCACTGGGGATGTGCATTCACTGTAGACAGCCACTGGGGGGGTTGAGGTGTGTCCTGCCTTTCCTGGATGAGTCAGGGCTGGACTGAATAGATCTGGGCTACATTTAGATTAGGGGCTAGGAGATTCTCTTTCACCTGAATGCACCTGGTCTGCCTTATACAATGCTGTCTCCACCTCCTGCCGGGAAGCTGGACCAGAAAGGACAGAACTGGTTTTGACTGAGCACAGGGCTTCTCTGCCACCAGAGAAGAAAGAGAATTGCTGTATAAATATTGGGGTCCAGAACTTTAGATCATTTCTGGGATTCAAGAGGAACCTTTGCCAAGGAGAAGAGAACTGAGGCTCTCTACCCAGGGGTCCAGAAACCTGTCTGGTGGTGGCAAATGGCGGGTAGCCATTCAGGAACCACACCAGGGCTGATCGTTTTTCAGGGGGCATCTTCAGGATGCCCTCTGAGTGCTTGTACATTAAATCCCACACTGGCATCAGTGTGGGTTTAATGTGCTGAGAAGGTTGCTACCAAATTTCCCAGTTTTTAGTAAAGCCATTATGAAGCTGTGGAGTTTGTAATGACCAACTCCCAGACCATATACTCTTTATGGCTTTACTACACTTACAATGTCTATAATGGACATAGACACTGTAGGTGAACAGGGCTCATGCCACGGTACCTTCACCTGAGGGCTAGTGCACCCGGCCAGCGGGTGACTTACCTAGGCCTCAGGCAGTAGGATACAGGCATGGCACACAGAGACATGTGCCATGTTGACTCTTCACTTTTCTCTGCACCAAAACACGCAGGTTCAATGGCAGCGTGTGGGTGTTAAGGTACAGGGCTCCTAAGCATGGCACACAGGGACATGTGCCATGTTGACTCTTCACTTTCCTCTGCACCAAAACATGCAAGTTCATTGGCAGCGTGTGGGTATTAAGGTACAGGGCTCCTAAGGGTGGCACAACAGGTGCTGCAGTCCATAGAGGACTTCTCTGGTCACAGTGCCCTTGGTAGCCATGGTACCTTTTAGAAGGGGCTCACCTGTGGCCAGAGATGTGCCATTTGTGGGTACAAAGGTACAGTCTTGGGAAAGAACACAGGCCCTTGGAACCTGATTGGCAGGGACCCAGGGCACATCACGCCAGGTTGCATCAGATGTCAGGCAAAAGGTGGGGGGTAACCATGCAAAAAGGGGCAGTTTCCTACATTCCCTGCACCCTACTATGCACACCTGTCATCTGAGAGAGAGGTCTGAAAGGAGAGGCCAGTCCCTACCAAGACCCTACTATGCACACCTGTAATCTGAGAGAGGGGTCTGAAAGGAAATGCCAGTCTCACCACACACCCTACTACACACACCTTTTATCTGAGAGAGGGGTTACTGTAGGTAGGTGTCTTAGTGGAGATGGTGTTTATCACAGTCTGTAAGAGTTGTGAGTAGAGTTAAGGCTCTTCCCGCACCCTATTATGCACACCCATCATCCAAGGGGTCTCAGCGGAGAGATAGTTCCTCCACAGACACTACTATGCACACCCATCATCTGAGAGAGAGGTCTGAAAGGAGAGGCCAGTCCCTCCCCACGCCTTACTATGCACACCTGTAACCTGAGAGAGGGGTCTGAAAGGAGAGGCCAGTCTCTCCACACACCATACTACGCACACCTTTTATCTGAGAGAAGGGTCTGAAAGGAGAGGCCTGCACCCTACTGTGCACACCCGTCATCTGTGCTAGGGGTCTGAAAGGAGAGGCCAGTCCCTTCCTGCACCCTACTATGCACACCCGTCAGCTGAGAGAGGGGTCTGAAAGGAGAGACCAGTCCCTTCCCGCACCCTACTACGCACACCTGTCATCTGAGCGAGGGGTCTGAAAGAAGAGGCCAGTCCCTTCCCGCACCTTTCTACGCACACCCGTCATCTGAGAGAGAGGTCTCAAAGGAGAGGCCAGTCCATCCACACACCCTACTAAGCACCCCTGTCATTTGAGAGAGAGGTTTTAAAAGAGAGGCCAGTTGCTCCCCACACACCCTATTACGCACACCTGTCATCTCAAGGAGAGGTCTCAAAGGAGAGGCTAGTTGCTCCCCATACACCCTATTATGCATACCCGTCATCTGAGAGAGAGGTCTCAAAGGAGAGGACAGTCCATCCACACGCCCTACTACGCACACCCGTGATTTGAGAGAGTGGTGTGAAAGGAGAAGCCAGTCCCTCCCTACTCACTACTATGTACATCCGTCATTGGAGAGAGAGGTTTGAAAGGAGAGGCCAGTCCATCCACTCACCCTACTATGCACACCCATCATCTGAGAGAGAGGTCTGAAAGGAGAGGGCAGTCCAGCCCCACACCCTTCAACTCACACCCATCATCTAAGACAAAGGTCTAAAAGGAGAGGCCAGTCCATCCACACACCATACAATGCAAAATCATCATCTGAAAGAGAGGTCTGAAAGGAGAGGCCAGTCCATCCGCACACAGGGTATATTCTTCAATCATTCTACCATACATACATTCAAAAATTAATAAATGTGCTTTTTAAAAAACACTACATATTCACTGAAAAAATACAAAGGTTAAAGTAACGTTCTAGTTTGGTGAATTTCCCAGTAACACCATTAACATTAACTATAACTTGTGCCCCGCCATGCACTGCTTATGACCTCACATGTGACATCACTCATGACATGTTCTATGACATTATTTATGACATCACTGATGATATCTCAAATGACAACATTGATGACATCACTAATCATATCATCCAAGCTTCTTTTTCCCACATATTACTCTATAAATTACCATGGCATTAGAGGCCTGAGAGTAAGTACAAAAAAGCTCATGAGATTATCAGGCATAATTAATGCCATCACAAAAACACACCCCTTCGGTGTAGAAAGCAAGCATTATATGCAACATTTATGCAATACCATACATTTTACAGGTAACATAGTTTACATTAACAATCAAACACATATAAGCAAAACCCTCATTGACTATGTTGTTCAATCTGTATACAATTGTTCCCAGAAAGCCAAATTCCTAAAAATAGTGAATGTCAGTTCCAAAACAAATGCCCTACTACGGACAGCTTTCTTCTGTATCAAACCCCTGATGTTCACCAAACCTGCATTGAGAAATGAAGTTGATATTAATAGAAAACTGGTTACTGTAAACAGTTTTGACTCTATGGAGAGAGTTTATTCTATACCACACTCCTTGCAAGCAGTGAAACTTTCATGAGAAAGAATCCACTGAGTATTAAAAAGACTCTACTAAGAACAGTCTACACTCTATGCAACAGTTGTCAAAAAGAAAAACGGTTTGCTAAAAATGACCAAGATCTGAAGGTGGTAAAGATCATACTATCTGCATCCTTCATACTGTGGTGAAAACTACACAGATAGCCCATCTTTGGAAGCAAAACAAGCACATGCACATAGGTTAGTACCTGGTGCACCTAGTCTTCTATGTTAACTACAAATTTTCAAGCTAACACAATTCTCTCTATTAACTCAGTGCTCCTTTCAAAAGTTAGTACTACTACATAGAATTTTTCTCCTGTTGGTAACTTTCCAGCGAACCGAAAAGGTTGTGTGGAACATAATGGAGAGAAGTCATCTGTCACCTGCACACAGACTTACTCTTGAATACAAATATTTATAATGTGTTGAATACTTCTACATACCTACGGTGCATTAGCAGCACATGGGTTTAGTAAACACTTACACCCATTACCTAGATCCGGGCTATACAAAATTAGGCACACAATTAATATGGTACTTAACCACCACTGTGTAAATTATAAAAGCAAACTACCACACTCATTGAATGATGAAATTAGTAATGTCATCAGTGATATCATAAATGATTTCATAGAAGATGTCATGAGTGATATCATATGTGAGATCATAGCAACACAAAAAGATGATGGACTGAATGCTGAACATTGTCAAACATTCACCCCCAGTCATAGATCTAGGTTAAATCCATTGTTTGTTTGCTCACCATGCCACCCCAGTTTTGACCCAGCCATAGGAAAATCACCCGAATATCAACTGCCATGTCCATGTGAAACTTTTGAGAACTGCAACCAAATGGCGGGCGGACAGTTTGTGGGTTTGGGCATGCAGGCAACACTTGGCTGCTTTCTTTCTGCCTTCTACATTAGCAATGCTGCGTTTTCTCGTGCATGTATGGCTTTGCAGTGCTATGCCTTTCATTGTGCACCTACTGGCTTTGTAGTGCTACACAACAACGTTTGCTAATGTAGTCCACCTTCAATCTTTTTATCGACAGAAAAACACAGAGCCTGCCCAGTCAGATGCATTACTGTAGGCGCATAGGCAGCCGATCTACCTTGCAGCCTGTGGATCTCACGCTTAGAGTGAGTGATTGAGGGAAGGAGACCGCACAAGTACTGGCCACACTGGAGACCAGACAGGTGGAGGGACCATTGTGCGCAGTGCCAGGAGGAAGCGTTGTGATGGCCAACCAAAAGGATCACTTGGTGAAATTGCCTGGGAAGGAACCAAGCGCCCAAACCAGGGGCAATGCACCAATAAAAAGGCAGCATTCCCGATTGCCACAACAAATAACCAATGGCAATCGATGGGCTTGGTTAAAGCCCATATTGTACATACATCAGGTCTTCCAGACAGCGCATGCGCTGCCTAGGCTCGACCTAAAAAAAGGGTAGAAAAGAGAAATTATCAGGATGTCGACCCTTTATTAGATGTTTCCCCCATCAAAATCAGAGGTGTTAAAAGTGTGTCACATACTTTAACAAATGAAACACAATGAAGCATTCCAAATTCCTATGCTTCAAAGTGCAGCATGTCAAGTTACTCACACAAAGTTCTGCCGTTGTGACTTAAGCCTGCTCCTTTTATGTTCCCAAAATGCATTTATCATTTCCTGAAAAATTAGCTATTCCAGATACTAACGTATCCGATCAAAAGCATAGCAGGATTTGATGAACAACAGCATTTCTCCTCTGAGATAAACCTCCTCAAATCCACGCCATCCCTCCAACAAGGCAGTCATTCCCTGAGGCTGCATTTAATAAAACTTAATTTAACAACTTAATTACGCTTTTAGATTTGTTTAAAAAATGTAAATAGTTTTATTGAAACACATTTTTTAACACATTTATTTTAGATTTTAAAAGACATGGAAATTGGTAACAGCTTGTACAGCCTTTTCACTTGGAACAGGTGCAATTATTACATTTATTACAGTTCAAGGAAGCTATTTAAAGTAATGGCTGCAATATAGACAAGCATTCCAATTTCGTTTGACTAGAGGATAAATATAACAGTCTCTTTGACTTCTCATCTATATTTGTGCGTGGGCAGCATCACCTTAAGAATCATATGCAGGAGACATTACATATATTAGAGAACAACATATAACATCTGACATTACAGCTGAATCTCCCCCCGAGACCTGCGACCTTTTCATATATGTAACAAATGAGAGCCATGTTTTGTTAAACTTATAGGCTCTATCATGAATTGAAGCTGATAGCTTTTCCATCACGTAAATGGACCAAACCTTCAGCCACCACATATTGTTCTTAGGGGTGGTTGGCAACTTCGACACCTGAGCCAGGACTAATCTGACTGCCAGCAAGAGATGAGTAATTCATTTCCCAGTGGGAGTATGCAGAGGGTAAATGTTTTCTTCTCACTGGTCTCATATTAGAATCGTTAATGATTGAAGTGGCATTGAAATTTCGTTCAAGGATCTAATGTGGGGCAAGGTTTATTGCCAGTATGTTGGAATGTGGACACTCCTGCCATTTGTCTAATAGTGTACCTCTCTCGCCATCCCTCCTCCAACTAGCAACGGATCCCCCAAATACTGCTTTCAGTCTCATGCGAGAAAGATGGCACCTAGTCAGAAGCTCATAAGCATTTTCTTTATATTATGTGCATATAGAATCTTTATCTGCAAGTCTCTCTCCCAAGGCAACATGTTTGAGTGTTCAGATTGCTGTTTAAGTTCCTGGATGTAACTGTAAATCCAAGTGATGCCTTTTCATCTTATTCTGTTAGTAAACGAAGATTCCAGGTGAGTTTTATCTCTATTTGCCGACTCTTGTATCTTGCGCTTGTTGACTTGTTGTTGACATGTTGACTTGTTGACCCAATGCAAAAGTTGGGAAGCTGAAATTCACCTTGTGGTATCAGTCTAGTTTTCTTTCAAATACTTCCCAATAGAGGAAGTCACCTTTTTCTAAAAGGTCACCTATGAGCAGTGACTGGAATTGGTTCCGTCTATGAAAACCTAGGTTCATCAAACCTGTTGGAAAATATCGGTTGTATAGTTTTGGGGTCATTGGGGAGGGATGGTAAGTGGATCCCTTTTTCCTTGCTATTTGCTGCCAATAGTCCAGAAAAGTTAATTTGGTTAGTAAAACTACACCCATGTTGACTCTAGCTGTGTGGGGGGGAGGGGAAGCATATCAAATGTATGAGTGGGAATGTGGAGAAAGAGTGTGTGACTGAATCCAAGGTTTGTTTTAGGTATAAGTCCTGTTGTACGAGGCTCTACCCACTGATTAGAAAGGTACACCTAGTTATTATTGCACACTTGGAAATGGTGAAGAGTACAAATGTGTAGACGTATACCTTGGTGTGTTAGTAAATATAAATATACACAAGTATATTTACCTTTGTGACTAGGCCCCATTGTCCTTACTTTGCCTCCACAAAGATGGACATTTTGTAAGAAAATGCAGTTTATGTAACATATGCAGCTCCAGGACCACTTAAGGCAGAGAGAGACAACTCTCCTTCCTTCTCCCAGTGGTGAGTGTGTCAGACGTCCTCCCTGTCGACCACTTCTAAGGCAAAGAAATGAAAAATGTATCCCAGTTCTTTAGTTTTCCCTGTCCAATCCTTGCACTCTTACAATCTGGTGTCCTCTGAACCAACTGTGACAAGTGGCACAATTGACAAGCCTCCTGACAAGTCCAAAATCCTTAAGACTGAAAAGGATCATCTATGGCTACTCTGAAGAAGGCATACTCAAACTCTTGCAAGACAACATCTCCACCTGCAGTCTCATTGTCAAAGGAAGATCATGATAGTTCCACCGTTGATGATGACACACAAATCTTTGAAGAAATTGCCATTGGCACCTACCTCAACCTACAACCAAGACTCTTCCAAGGTTTGTCCATCAACAACAGCTTCATTGGCAGCACCTCCCCATCAACACTTTTCTTTTTTTTTTTTTTTTTTTTTTGTCCTCATTTGCCCTTTTTACACCCTTCAACTTTCTATAGATGCCAAACTTGGGTTATCTAACCTCATTCGCTGTTACAGGGGTAAAAGGGTAGAGGCTCCCAAGACAGCTTCCACGCCACCTTTCAAAGAGACCTCCTCCTTCTTTCGACCACAGACCTTTCCCCATGTCCTTCTACTCACGCGAAGAAGGAACCAAAACACAGCAGAGGCAGGAAAAGGCTTAATCATAGGACCAAATTCCTCCAATTAGGAATTTCCCTAGACACAAAGGGAGTCCAAAATTCATATTTCCTTTTCCCCTGATCCGAAATATCCAAATTAGCAACATACGTCATAGCTTTCAACCAATCCTCCAATATTGGAGGTGTCGGAGATACCCACAATTTACATATCTCCCTACGCGCTAAAAGCATAGCATAAAAAACCAATTTTGCACATTATCAGTGCCTCCTTTGTTGTTGATTGGGGAGACATTAATTGAAACAGTGGTCTTGTTGATGTTTATTCAGTGGATAACCTCTATGGTGACAACATAGGATTACTGATGAAATATCGACTACAAAAACACCGAACTACAAAAATATCGCGGTAAATATATCGTACACACAAATATCGACACCCTATACTCAAACAAGAAATTACACAAATATCGATAAAAAAATATTGCCTAAATAAATATCGAATACAAAATATCGTCAACAAAAATATAGATAACAAAAATATTGATAAAATGAAATCATAATGAAACACAACAAAAATATCGAGAACACTAATATAGACGACACAAATATCGCTAAAATATATACAAATATTATCGATACTACCATTAAACATTGAATAAAGACTGTATACAAATAATTAATTATTTAACATAAACCAAATAATTATAATAAATTATAACAACATATATAAAAATTAATAAATGATTTTTAAAATTATAATATAATTACACTAACTCAAATTAACAAATACATTAAAAATATAACATTAAATTACTTTCCAATAATACTAAAATTACATATATAAAATATATAACAACAACAAATTTTTTAAATTACATTTATTAACAAGTATATTTAAACAACAAATAACAAATATAAACATTAAAAAACATTACAAATATTTACCTAATTGAAAAGTAACTGCTAAAAATTTCAAATAACGTATCTCAACCAATCAATTTAAACAAAAACACACAAACCAATAAAAAAACGTTAACTAATTAACTGAGCACTATAAAAACAAACAATTAATTAACACATTTTTACCGTTTATCGGCCAAACACGGAGGGAGAACGTTACTTTGCAAAAGAGAGACCAGAAAAGAAAGAAAATCTACACAAACTACTATATCAAATTACACTACAACACAGGTAAGAACAAAAAAAAATTCTAAATATAAATGCCTCGACATCCTTACCTTAAATAACTAAAATAATGAAATGTTCCCCTTTTTTAAATACAAACTAATGTGCAATACAACCAAACCGATAAAAAAAGAACACAAATATATTATTAGGTACCTTATTCAACTCAACATAATAAATAGTATAAATAATAAATGTAAAACTTAACCTATAAAGAAAGTAAATAACTCTGATTTTTTAAACATATCAAAAGTACAAAACATAACTAATAGCTACTTTTTTCTTTAATAAAATTCAAGATATTTATACCTCTTTTCATCAGACCACTGTTTCAATTAATGTCTCCCCAATCAACAACAAAGGAGGCACTGATAATTGCATTTTAGCGGAAATTCCTCTCCTGGACCATTCTGCCCTGCAAGGTATTCTTGGCCAGTTGAAGTCAGGTTCTCCAAAGGATACAGTTCCCCCCCTCATTTTAAATCGGATCTTTGATACAGTGTCTACAATTATCCTAGATTTGATTAATGCTACATTCCGGACAGGCATAGTCCCCTTCCCTTGGAAACAAGCAATGGTTAAAGCCTTGCTGAAAAAACCAAACTTGGACCCTGAAATGTTAGGGAATTATCGCCCCATTTCATTGTTACCAGGGATCAGCAAAATTGCTGAAAAACATGTGAATATCGCTCTGTCCGTGTTTTTGGAAAGCAATAACTGCCTTCATCCATCTCAAACTGGTTTTAGGCCCCAACAAGGCACAGAAACCGCTCTGTTAGCGGTGGTTGAGGGTACTAGGAAAATCCTAGACAACGGGGGCTGCGCTGCCATTGTGCTTTTAGATCTGAGCGCAGCCTTCGATACGGTTAATCACCAGTTGCTCGCTTAGAGATATAGGAGTGACTGATCTGGCCCTTGAATGGATTTCTTCCTTTCTGGATGACCGATCTTTTCAAGTGTTTCATGAAGACTGTATCTCTGACCCTCTGCCCCTCCGATGTGGGGTCCCTCAGGGATCCTCCCTGTCTCCCACTCTTTTAACGTATAAATGAGCTCCTTGGCAGGTGTTGTGGAGCCTTTCGGCATTCAAATTATCACATATGCCGATGATACGCAGCTGATTGTCTCTTTTAATCAGCTCAACACCATCGTCCCGGACTGGGCAATGTGTCTTCGAGAGATCGCAGTATGGATGGAGGGTTCATTCCTGAAGCTCAACGGATCTAAAACGGAGCTTATGTTCCTGGGTAAACCTTCTATACCCAACATAATATCCTCTTGGCCGAGTTGTTTCGGTCCTCCCCTTCCCCCAAAGATTATATCAAGAGTTTGGGAGTCTGGTTAGACCGTAACCTTGATTTTGGGGAACAAGCAAGGAAGGTTGCTGGTAGCTGTTTTGGGCTGATGAGGATGATACGGAAAATCATTCCCCTCCTCCCTATTTCTGCAAGGAAAGTGGTAGTCCAGTCCCTTATACTCTCTAGGCTCGACTATGCCAACGCCCTATACTTAGGAACATCTTGCTCCACGATTAAGAAACTACAAATTGTTCAAAACTGTGCGGCACGACAACTCTTGAATATCCCCAGCCGACAGTCAGCAGGGGCTGCACTGGCCGCCCTTCACTGGCTGCCTATCCAGCAGAGAGTGCAGTTTAAGGCTCTCTGTATCACACACAAGGTTTTGTTAGGTTCTGGCCCACCTATCACACGTTCTCTCATGTCCTTTTATCATCCTGAGAGAACCCTGCGATCATGCAATAAACAGTTGGCTGTTGTTCCTAGAATTAGGAAGGCCCGCACAGGGGGTCGCCTCTTTTCATATAATGCTGCTAGGCTTTGGAACTCCCTCCCCCTTGCCATTCGGTGTGAAACTAATCATCTGGCCTTCCGGAAACGCATAAAAACCTTCCTGTTTCCATGACTGAGATGTAGATTATGAATTCGGCCTCTAGCGCTGGGATGCCTTTGGTAACCAGGCGCTCTACAAATGTTTTACAATTACAATTTTTCTTCACAGCTTTTACAAACTGCACCTACAAAAAACATCCACGAAATCAAAATCATCAAATACAAGAAGTAAGTATTATTTGTTTCAGTGCTAAATAAAAATACAATACAAATAAATTAAAAACATATCTCTTTTTTTTAATTTTTTTTATTTACTTTTTTTGTCCTCATTCGCCATTAGATAATTAGAGCTGTTAAATTTCCTCCTGTGGCCTCCCTCTCAAATAGCACCAACTGGAGAGCTCTATATCTAGATGGTAATGCTTTACACAGAGCCTCTCTACATACTTGTTCTGTATAATCCTGGGCGCCCAACAGAACTAGAGAGATGAAGTAAAACAAATGTAAAGGCTTAATCATTGGACTGATTTCCCTATTGATCAAGAGTGGCCAACCATTCCTCACATGGACCCCAAAAATCTATTCTATTATCCCTATTATTTTTATATTTTACTAATTTAACTCTATCCATCTTCATTGTATATTTAATGGAGATCACCCAGTCTAAAAAAGTTGGGGAAATATCCTTTATCCACTTTTTGCAAATTTCTCTTCTTGCAAGCAAAATCAAATATAAACATAACTTTTTTTTCCCACCTGGAAAATGACTTATACTCTGAAAACAGGCCAAAAAAAACTAATACTGTGCTTACCTGGATATTTAGGCCAAAAATATCTTCCATACCTTTATTAACCTCTGCCCAGAAATGCCGAAGCTTGGGGCAAGTTAAAAACATATGAACATCATCCGCATCCACCAGGAGACACTTTGGGCACTTAGGCGCTGGATCTTTCGAGAATTTTGAGAGCTTAAGGGGAGACCAATACACCCTGTGAACACAAAAGATATGATTCCTTGTTAAATTTGCAGGTTGTACTGTAGTGTACAAGATGTCATGAGATACTTGCCATATATCTTCAAGATGACAGCCGGGCAAGCTCTCTCCCCACAGCTCCGTCGGTAGTTTAAACTCTCCTTCCTCCAGGTCCAGCATTAACCAGTAAAAAGTCTTTCTTTTTTTCAATTTTTCTCCAAAGTACATTTTCTAGTTCATTGGGCAAGCCCACTTCAGTCCCAATACTTTGATACCAACTTTTTATTTGCCAGTACTTGAATTTGGAAAGCCGGTTGTTTGTAAGTGAATTCAGCTCGTCCCAGGATAGCAGAGACCCTTCCGATATTATCTGTTCCCAATGCATAATTCCTGCCTCTATCAGAGGAGTTGACAGAGAATCTCTAGCCCACCCTGGCGATCCTGGAGCATTCCAGATAGGAGCAAGAGCACTAAAGTAGTTAATCTTCAAAGTTTTCTTAATCTTGGCCCAAGTACCAGCAAAACTGCTTAGTATTTTTAAGCGAACTTTCTTGAAGAATCTCGGGTCTCCATATTTGTATAGAAAGCCCTGACTCCCACTCTCAACATCCATGAGCATCTCCTTAAACATCACCCCCACATCCGAATCATCTGGTATGTCCATGAGGATTTTACCTGCCCTCAGTGAAAATGTCCTTGCATACAGAGCTAAATCAGGTAAGCATAGCCCCCCCTTGTTCTTTTTCCTACGCAACTTCCTCAACGATATTCTAATACCTTTTGAGGCCCAGATAAAGGTATTTAATTTCGACTGGAGAGTCCTCAAACTTTTTTCATTGAATACCAATGGAATATTCTGTAATATAAAACTTAACTTGGGCAACAGCATCATTTTTATTAAATTCACTCTACCAATCAGAGTCAGAGCTAAGTAGATCCAACCCAATAAAGAGTTATGTATTTCTTTCGTGATCTTTTGGAGGTTTGTTTCTGCGATCTTATCTATATTTTGGGTAATCAGTATTCCCAAATACCTAATCACCTTTTTTGTTGGATAAGCACAGGTGCCCACATTCCATGCCATACATTCAGTTTTTGTAGCATTTATTTCATATCCCGAAACACTCCCAAACTTCTTTGCTTCTTCATATATTAACGGGATTGAGACATTCAAGTCCGATGTATAAACCATTAAATCATCGGCGTATAGCGCCACCTTCTTTTCCCAATCCTTAAATTTAAAAGATTGTATACCTGAATGTTGTCTGATTTTTTCAGCCAGGGGCTCGATATATAAATTAAAAAGCATCGGGGATAAAGGGCATCCCTGCCTAGTGCCTCTCTGGATTTTAACAGGAGCAGTTAGATTACCATTTACTAAAATTCTCGCTATAGGGGCTTGATATATCAGAGAGACTGACCTAAAAAAGTTATTTCCTAAATTATATTCTTTTAGTATGTGTTTTAAGTAGGCCCAGTTTACTCTATCGAAAGCCTTCGTAGCATCTATCGTTATTATAGCTAGCGGGATTTTGTATACGGTTGCTATATCAATCGCCCCAATCAAATTATAAGTGAGCTCCCCTATTCCTCTCCCACTAACAAATCCCTTTTGGTCCCTATGGAGAAGGCACTCTGATACCCCATTCAACCTCTCTGCCAATATTTTTGCAAAGATCTTATAATCAATATTGAGCAGAGAGATGGGCCGATATGAATCACAAGATCTTGGTGATTTGGAGGGTTTAAGGATTAGCGAAACCGTTGCTTCATTCCACGAGGGTGGGATATCTCCTCCCTCTTCAAAGATATGGGCGAACAATGTCATCAAAACCGGGGCAAGAACATCCCTTAGAACTTTGTACAGTTCCGCAGGTAACCCATCCGGGCCTGCAGCTTTCCCAGATTTGCCCAAATCAATGGCTTTCCCAATCTCAGTTCTAGAGATCGGCATATCCATATTGTGAGATTTATCATCGGTGATCTTTTTAATAGGAGTCTGACCCAGCCACTTTCTTATTTCACCTTCTTGAACATTTAAATCTTCATGATAGACTTCCTCAAAGTATGACTGAAAGGCCTTTTCGATTTCATCTGGGGACTTAAGTATACCCCCCGGGACAGCAGAATTCAGCTCATTAATGGTACCTCTGGCCAGGTCTTGCTTAGTCTTCCATGCCAGAAGCTTCCCACAGCTCTCCCCATACTCAAAGTGAGCTAGTTTACTGGCTTGCCATTTCTTTTTCAGCCTTGAATCAAGAACAGCTGCCAGATCTGATTTAAGAGATTCTAACCTTGCTGTCATGTTCGTATCTAAGGAGTTACTCTGATGTGTAATGATGTAATTCTCTATTACTTGTATTTCTTTTTCTATTCCCTCAACTTCAGCTTTATACTTTTTATGTCTGGCAAGCTGTAGAAAGGTTAATAAACCCCTTAAAAAAGCCTTGTAGGCATTCCAAACCATATGTATCGGGGCAGTACCTAGATTAATTTGAAAGAAGGCCTCTGTTTCTGATGTTAACTTCTCAATTATTTCTTCTTCCAAAAGGATGGCACGCTCTACAGTCCATCTCCTGGAAACTGGTCTAATTGGTACCATAAGAGTTAATGACACTGCTGAATGATCAGAAAGATGTTCCCCTACGTGGTTGACATCCTGAACCCATTTCTTTAAAACTATACTCAAGAGAAAGTAGTCTATTCTAGATTTATGATTATATTTTTTATTATGAAAAGTATAACCTCTTTTTTGCCCATTTTACTCCTCCATACATCATACCAAGCAAGCTGTTTCATTGTGTTTTTAATCAATGCAGCCATTTTATAGTTTAGAATAGCTCTACTTCTCTGTGATTTATCAAGTACATGGTCTAAGACCACATTAAAGTCTCCAGCCAGTATTAGTGGATCTGTATAATTCAATAATTCAGACAATAAATTTTTAAAAGGCCCTGGATCGTCAGTGTTTGGGCCATAATATCCTGCCACTGTAAACTTAAATGTATGCCATTTAACCCTAGCTACGACCCATCTCCCCATTTTATCCACCGTACTAGACTCGAAAGAGATAGCTGAATTTTTTTAAATTATTATAGCAATTCCCTTTGTTGAGTGTTGTTGCGTAGTACAAATAACATTCTGAATCCATTTTCTAGACTTACATAGAGACTTTAGTTCACTTTCCAGCAAATGTGTCTCTTGTAATATAAGAATCTGTTCTGAGGTATCCCTCAAGTACTGAAAGATTTTTTCCATCCTATATTTTGTCCTCAGTCCATTAAGATTCCAGGAAAGCACCTTTAACCCAAAATTTTGATTATCCACTGGGCACGCCATTTCCTTGATCTCTTCTCTGATTAAAACCTTCAGCAATTTGGCGACTCAGACATTTTTTTTAATTTTCTCCCACTGCTCCCCACCCTGTGTTCCCCCCCTCACCCCCTCTAGTGAACCCTTCCCTGGAGAACCCCCCCTTACCTCCTCCATGGCCTCAACCTAGGCCTATGGGGCCCCTCTTCTTAGGTCAGGATCTTGGTACTAAACTTTACAGTCTTTCATATCCCGAGAATTACTAGTTTTCTTTCTCTTCCCCCCTTACCACCCCTGATATAGACTGTAGAAAAGTCTCAACATCTTCCACTCTTCTAAAAATCCTCATTTTATTGTTATACATCACTTTCAATGATGCTGGGAATTTTAATTGTGCTGTTGCACCCATTTTTTAAAAAGGATCCAGTAATTTACCCAGTTCCCATTGTCTTGGAGCTGTGATTGCCGAGACATCCGATCTTATCTGGAATGTTAAATCATCTGCAGTCAAGGAGTTTAATTTTAGTGCTTTATTAAGTATTTCTTCTTTCAAACTGTATGTCAGAAAGTGTACTAGGATTTTCCTTGGTCTCGTTTTGTTGGGATTGAGCCTAAAAGGATCCCTATGTACTCTTTGTATATCTGCCATCAGAGCCTCCTCCGAGCACTTAACATGTGTTGCTTGTTTTATTAACTTTACTACGTACTCTTTTATTTTACTCCCCTCTGCTCCTTCTGGTGCCTTGAGCAAGCGGATGTTATTTCTCCTTTGAGAATTTTCTAATGACTCTAGTTTGTCTTGTATTTCCAGATCTTTTCCTTTTAATGCCGCTATGCTCTTTGTATTCTCGTCCATCTGGTTTGTTAACTCAGTTACAGTGAGTTCCAAGGCCATGGTCCTGGCAGCAAGTGAATCTATCTTGATTTCTAACTTTTCACACGAACTTTTAAAATCCACTTGATTATTTTCTGATGTCGGGAATATATCTCTCATTTCTTTAGCAAGAGCTTGTAGCATATCACACAGTGATTTTAACTGGTTTTCACTCCCGGTATCACAACTCATAGTTTCAGCAACCTGTGCATTAGCTCCTTCAAGTTCTTCCGAGTTGTCTCTGATTGGCCCGACCTGATATTTATCTAAAGAATCCTGTGTTTCTGATATCTCTATGAGGTTATCCTTATGGCTCTGAACCACCTCTACTGCCACCATAGTATTATCTATTTTGTCAGCCATTTCTGGAACTAGTAGTCTTGCCTCATCCATTAGTGGAAGAAATCTATTGAAGGTGGGGAGATTCCTCAACGACTCGCTTGGATCGAATAAAGAGGTTTGCTCTACTGGTTTTAGTATTAATGTGCTGGGAGTAACTTTAAAATAACTAAATCTTTCTTCGTCAATTTATTCTGTATTGGCGGTTTTTTGTTAATTTTAGGTTGTTGTGCTCCAGGATTTTTTATATCTTCACCTCCTTGAGAATCCACCATGTGTGTATTCAATTTTGCACTTTTAAGGGAGTATCTGGTTTGCCCCCAGCCTGAATTTACTGACATGCAGCCTAATTCTGTGTCCTTTTGCTGCTCAGTCTTACCTCCCTTGCTGCCACGAGGTACTCCAGAGACTCTGCACAAATTCTCAGCTTCTAATTCCCCCTCCGTGACTCTCACCACTTGATGCTGCTTCCACTCCACCCGGCTCAGGAACTGGGATTGTTGTGTCCTTTCCAGCGCCGTAACTGTGCTGCCCCTGCCTCTCCCGCCCTGGAAGGGGAGCACAGCCACAGCCCTCCTCCCCCGGTCCAGCTCCCGAGCAGCGCGCGCCCAGATCGGCTCCCAGTCCGGCCATGAACCCGGCAGCTTCCTCGATAATCCCTCCGGGCAAAACCTCCTTGCCTGTTGTCCCGAGGCAGCCGGGACGCCCACAGTCATCACCTCCAGCCCCGCCAAACCACGCCAAGAGCCCCAGCGGTCCCCGCCACACAGACGCCACACAGACGCCAACCGTCAGCAATGGCAAACGCACAAGTCGCCTCCCACGAAGTCGCCGAAGAAAGGAACCAACTCATAGGTACCGTAAATCTCTACTCCTTAACGAATTCAGTTTTTTGGGGGGGCAATCAGTACATTACATTACAGGTATTTTCGAATCCTCAAGACACGCTTTTCCGAGTAAATTCGCTCCTGACCTACGGGAGCCTCCGCGACCTGCTACTCGCCGGCCGCCATGTTCTCCTCCCTATTCCCTAAAAACATATCTCACATGTAATTAACATAAACATTTTTCTTTCACACCAACAGAAAAAAAAACTGTGAAAAAACAACAAGCAGCAAACAATCCCATCAACAAAAGTCAAAGAACACTAATGTAAGTATTTTTTCTATATTTTTAATAATACTAGCACTATTATGATTCACAATAGAATATTAACTAAACACATATTTATATATCTTTACAGATATACCCCAAAAATGGCAGAAGGTGCGAAGTTTATCACATCTCAAAAGAGGAAACTAATGCTTTGCTACATGGGTTACGCTTACACCCAAGAAAAAGTTATAGAAAATAAAACTCATTGGAAATGTAGCAAATATTATGCCAGTGCCTGTTATGGAAGAGCTACTGCAATAGATTTAAATGTTGTGAATGTTAGAGAGCACAACCATCCCCCCAATGTGACTGAAGTGGAAGTAAGAGATGCCCTAGAGACAATAAGGGAAGTAAGCAAAAGTTCCCAGCAGACAAGTACTCAAATTCTAAAAAACGTTTTAACCACAGTACCAGAACATGTCACAGGACAACTTCCTTCCATACCCAACTTAAAAAGATTAATAGCAAAAACTAAAAGAACTTCAGATCCAACTCCACCCACCCCCCAAACATTTGGAGAAATCCTAATACTCCCAGAATACACCATCACCCACAAAGAAATAAAATTCTCACTCTATGACAATAAAAGTCACGGTCGGAGGCGCACCCAATACCATTCGGTCGGGAAAAAAGCCATGCGAATGCCTGTTTCCGACCGAACCGTACATCATACCGAACGAGTAAGTACGATGCGCACAACAGCACAGAATCCGGCCGAGTCGTACTCACCCAATCCAGGTCCTGTTCTCCGACCGAGGCGAATCCGGAAACGCAGAATCGAGTCGCACGGAAGGGAAAATGCAGCCCCGTCCGGCCGAACAAGTACGATGCGCTTTCCGTACGCGCCGAACCTGTCGCTACGCACGGCACGTCAAAGCATCCGGGAGAGGCGCACATAAGCTCCGATTCGCGCCACAACACGATCCACGGCTACGAGGCGAACACGCCAGCGACGAGGACGACGCGAAGCGACGAGGACGACGCGAAGCAACGAGAAAGACGAACGACACGAACCAACCATGAATCCCTTCGTCCCGATCGTACCAATATTCTACATTTACTACCGGAACAGGCACGGACGCGTACGGCGCAGAAGGTAAGTCAGACACCAATCACAAAACACATACAGCACGTACACGACACATCACACACACACAGAGGGATGCAGAATTTACTTACACCAGCAACAGCAGCACCATAGGGGCGGGATGCCCATCACCAATGCCACATATGCACACAGGGGCCTGAATGCGCACCACCACCACCACCCCTACCCAGGGGGGGCTGGATGCCAACCACTACTACCACCCTTAGCCAGGGGGCTGGATGCCTACCACTACTACCACCCTTAGCCAGGGGGTGCCAGATGCCTACCACCACTACCACCCTTACCCAGGGGGGCTGGATGCCTACCACTACTACCACCCTAAGCCAGGGGGGCTGGATGCCTACCACTACTACCACCCTTAGCCATGGGGGTGCCAGATGCCTACCACTACTACCACCCATACCCAGGGGGGGCTGGATGCCTACCACTACTACCACCCTTAGCCAGGGGGGTGCCAGATGCCCACCACCACTACCACCCTTACCCAGGGGGGCTGGATGCCTACCACTACTACCACCCTTAGCCAGGGGGGTGCCAGATGCCCACCACCACTACCACCCTTACCCAGGGGGGCTGGATGCCTGTCACTACTACCACCTCTACCCATGGGGGGCTGGATGCCTACCACCAATACCACCCCCACTCATAGGATGGACAATGCATGACACAACCAGCACACCACAACCTAGGGAATGCAAGAAAAAGACATCCCCCCCAACACCATGACAAGCGTGTGTAGACTGTGTCAAATGCCTACAACACTGAACATGACTTTGAACATACAATGTGACCCCTATCACATGTGCCACACATATATGTGTGTGGCCCCCACAATGCAAGCAGGCCATGACCATTGTGGCAATGGGGTCCAAACCCCCATCATCACAGTGACCAAAATGTAAGTGTGGGGTCCATAGCTGAAGCACATTTTGAACATTGTGGCAATGGGGTCCAAACCCCCATCATCACAGTGACCAAAATGTAAGTGTGGGGTCCATAGCTGAAGCACATTTTGAACAGTGTGGCAATGGGGTCCAAACCCCCATCATCACAGTGACCAAAATGTAAGTGTGGGGTTCATAGCTGAAGCACATTTTGAACATTGTGGCAATGGGGTCCAAACCCACATCATCACAGTGACCAAAATGTAAGGGTGGGGTCCATAGCTGAAGCACATTTTGAACAGTGTGGCAATGGGGTCCAAACCCCCATCATCACAGTGACCAAAAGGTAAGTGTGGGGTCCATAGCTGAAGCACATTTTGAACAGTGTGGCAATGGGGTCCAAACCCCCATCATCACAGTGACCAAAAGGTAAGTGTGGGGTCCATAGCTGAAGCACATTTTGAACAGTGTGGCAATGGGGTCCAAACCCCCATCATCACAGTGACCAAAATGTAAGTGTGGGGTCCATAGCTGAAGCACATTTTGAACATTGTGGCAATGGGGTCCAAACCCCCATCATCACAGTGACCAAAATGTAAGGGTGGGGTCCATAGCTGAAGCACATTTTGAACAGTGTGGCAATGGGGTCCAAACCCCCATCATCACAGTGACCAAAAGGTAAGTGTGGGGTCCATAACTGAAGCACATTTTGAACAGTGTGGCAATGGGGTCCAAACCCCCATCATCACAGTGACCAAAAGGTAAGTGTGGGGTCCATAGCTGAAGCACATTTTGAACAGTGTGGCAATGGGGTCCAAACCCCCATCATCACAGTGACCAAAATGTAAGTGTGGGGTCCATATCTGAAGCACATTTTGAACAGTGTGGCAATGGGGTCCAAACCCCCATCATCACAGTGACCAAAATGTAAGTGTTGACAAAGAAAAAGCTGCAACTGCCAAACTGCATGGATGATTCCTGGTCACAGAACATAAAACACATCAGTGGCAAAGTAGTGCATGTGTCCCATTGCAACATAGATTGGGGGAGGCAAATACTGCAGTGCAAATAAGACATACCTTTGGCCATGTGCAGACAAACAACACCCATGGGGGCTGACACTGTCAACATTCATCAATGACACAATGACAGAAGTGACCAACAGAATGCAGACCCACATATTTGCACCAATGGGCACACAAATGCAGATACCCTGTGGAGACTGTAGATGTGAGGTGAACAGATACCATACCATGGCAGCAATGGGACACACAAACCATGATCATTGTGCTGACCGATGACCTAGGAGTCCCAGGGACAGCAGGGGAAACCCACCAAACTACATACAGCCAATGGCACACCCAAGATATGCCAATGCAGTGGTGCAGATGCACAAACACAAACAGGCAGACCCACACTGCACATCATACACAACAGGTGAGAGGGGGGGGGGGTGCCGGTGTCCCCAGGCAACCACCCAACACATGAGGAGGCCTGAATACCAATCATACAGATGTGCATACAGTGCCACACAAAGGTAACTCATGGATCCAAATCCCCTATGTGGGCAAGCAGGCATTGTCAGATGAGAGGGAGCACAAATCACACATGTCACACAGGCACGTAGGAACAGCAACTGACACAGCAAGACACACCACAGCACTACCCCCAGGGCCCCCACAATGTGGTGACCCTGGGCTGCATTACAATCCCACTGTGATGACAAAGCTAAATGTCGTTCACACTGTGAACCACAGTCATGTGTCCTGAGCAACAAACTACCATCACACCTACACAAGCACAAATCAATCAGCACGTCCAGTAAGCCAAGGCCAACATGGAGGCAGGGGTCTAGCCGGGCAACAACTCTCATCTGCACACACTCAACACCACACACCTCGACCTCCAACAATGTGCAGCAGTGAGGCACACATGCACTGGTGACATTGCACATGCACCCATGACTATTCCAGGGTGGTGGGTGGGAACCAAGGTGCAGAAACACATCACACATGGCCACTCAACAAGACTCCTGAATGTCTGACACACTGCACACTACGCTGTACATGGACATGACGGCAATACCACACCAACCAATGGGATCCCAGCCACAGTCACACACCAATGAAGAAGCCAAGGTCACCCACAAAGAACACACATAGACAACAACCAACATTGCAGCCCGGACCCTGAGGAGTGCCAGCAGTCACACACACAACGTGTCACAATCACTGAAAGAGAACACAAACTGGAAATCACATGACAGGGGCAAACAACAAGTGCCAAGGGGAAACCTGACTGTGACCCATCTGCGTCTGCACACAAACTCAGCCCTGACAGCAAACACACCTATGGGTGACAACCTGATGACCAGTAATGTGCCATGCACCCACATCACAGAGAACCCAGGGAGAAGACTTTGGGGGAACATAGGTCAACTCAGCAAGCATCACAAACAGGTACAACACTAGGGATCACAGCATGCACAGCTAAACGGAAGTGAACACACAGACATGCTCATACAACACACACCTTGGGCGCAGGCAATGTCACAGGAGTACACACTGCCATGAGGGGACTCCACTCCTGTGTGAGGAAAGCTGTGCCATATGTTGCCTCAGTAGGGCCCCATCATGTCAGCTGAGCACTTGGTCACACAATCAACAATTAGCACCAAATGAAGGCTCCTGTCACATCAGCCTGGTCATGGAAGTGCCAACGAAATCATCAGCACAGATCCAACACACTTGTATAGCAATGTTGCACTGACAACACAGATGAGTCCTTCCCCATTGATGCCCAAACCTGCATGTCCAGTGGAGATGGCCACACGGTCAGGGAAGTAGACGAATTGAACAATGGCAGGCACAACAGATGTGCAGGGGTGGAAGCCACAGATGTGAAATTGCTAATGTAAGTAGGAAATCCCATTGCCAAATACTGAACACATGACACCCTCAGATGCTGCTATGGATGACATGGATACACCACAGGATAGGACACATTCCCCCTGGACCACATGGGTTCCTGCACAGTAACACTTCATTATCATGAGACCAAATATCACCATCACTGCAGCAAGGGCATGGTTAGCATCATCAACAACATGTACATCAGAAGCATAAGCACTAGAGAACAGAAAGTTGCTTTATTCAGCATATGTGTGTATTGAAAAGTGAAAGTCCAGAAAAAACACAAAGGCCAATGGCCAGTCCATTGTCAAAGTCCAAACAGGGTGACAGTGGCAGATGTCACCCTACGCATGCCTGCACTGCACAAAACCAGGGACAATCCACTAGGAGGGGCAACCGGGGGGGCAGGCCAGGCACCGCAGGGACAGGATCAGGGCTCACCAGGAGGAGGCAGGGAAGGGGTGGTGGGTGCTGGAGAGCCACTGAGAACTGCAGTGGAGGTGTCTGACATGGTGTGTGCCGGCACAACTGGGGGGCATGACTCGGATGTTGTGGGTGCCGGCACGACTGCAGTGGACCCTGCAGATGGAGTGGACAGGTCCGCCACTGCAGTGCCCAAGTCAGACAGGGTGGTAGTGGACTCCACTGCAGTGCCTACCACCATGGGAGGAGAATGGGGAACAGGCAAGGTGGGCTGGACAGAGGGGGAGGACACCCTCACCACATCAGTGGCACAGACAAGCGCAGCGGGGGGTGTGGTGCCGGGAGAGCAAGTGGCAGGGGGAGAAGGCCGGATCCTCTTGGGGATGGTATATCTGTGGGTGGGGGAACCTGGGGCAGGGTGTGGTGGGGGCACCTGTGGAGTGGGGGCCTGAGGGATGGAGGAAGGAGACCTGGTGCCTGAGCTGCAGGGTGGCGGTGGGGTCTTGCTCTTACGACTCCGGGGGGACTTGCGGGTGGGGGCCTCAGTCTGTCTGCGCCTGGGGGAGGGTGTCCGGGGGCGAGGGGCACTCTGCTCCGTGTGGGTGGGCTTCCTCTTCCCCCTGAATGCTGTATCAGCTGGATCGGAGGGGAAGAGGCCGAGGTCACTGAGGAAGAGCCGCTGGGTCTTTGGGGTTGCAGGTGTTGCAGGTGAGGCAAGGGAGGGTGCTTTGGAGGGAGAGGCAACTGAGGACTGCGCAGTGCTCATGGATGCGTGTGTGTGTTCCAGGGCCCCATCCCCTGTGAGTCTGGTTTCAGTCCCCTGACTGTGCGTGCGTTTTGTTTGTGGCGTGTGTGTCTGTGTGCTGGACGTGTGTGTGCTGGTGTGTGCCTGTGCCGGTGTGTGTGTGCTTGGGACGGGTAAGGTGCTGGGGAGTGTGGATGGAGCAGAGGCAGGAGGGGTGAGGGACTGTCTGAGGAGGGACACTGCTGCCGTCAGGGAGGAGTCCATGGACCTATTGCCGCTCTGTAGGTCAGACATGCCCGATGAGATGCCCTCCATGAACGACACCAGCTGAGTCAACAGAGCGGTGTGCGCATGGAGGACACTCAGCATGGCTGTCTGCCCTACATGGAGCTGGCGAAGGAGGTACACAGACTCCTCACTCAGGGCAGCAGGGGACACAGGGGCAGGGGGTGCGGTGCCTGGCCCAAAGGAGACACGCTCACGAACATGGGAGCCTCCACGGACCTGGGGAATGGGAGCCGATGGGAGGGCGGTGGTGGTGCTGGTGGTGGCGGGGACAGCAACACTAGCTGGGGTGTGGTGGCTGCTGACACCCGCCTCCATAAGGGAGTCATCCTCCGAGCTGCTGTGGTCCTCAGCTGAGGTGGATGGTGCTGAGGACTCCTCGGTGTGGCTCCCCTCGCCCTCCGTGCCACTGGGTCCCTCCGACCACTCCTCGGCTGCTGACCCAGTCTGGCTCTCCGGCTCCTCCTGGTCCGTGGAGCTGTCCCCTTCCGTGGCCGTGGATGTATCTGCAAACAATGGGGAAACAGACAGACATCAGTCACCTGCACCAAACGCACACACCACTGTGAGCACAGCACATTACAGAGCAAGCCCTGGCATCATTAGTTGAACATTGCTAAAAGTGCCCTAACTGAACAGGAGAAGCCAATTGTCAGTCTGATGCCAACCATGGCACTCACATCCCACATGGCCTTGCACCCATCTGTCTGGTGTCTGTTGGATAGCAACACCCCAGTGTGGACACATGCACCACCTACACAGTAGTTGGACAGTGCAGAGGACACGGTGTAGCATGTGGACATGCACACATCACAACTCTTGCCACTGAGTCAGTACAGGTTTCCGGATGAAAGGGATGCCCAGAGTCAAATAGGAAATGCATGTGATGCATACCAGCGACAGACACCATGATGCACCCATGTCCTGATAGCCATCGCCACAATGGTGTGCATGTAGCACATGTCACTCCCCTGCAGGATCACCAATAAGTAGACACATGCCATGGCAGAGGCATGACTGCTAAGTCATACATCACTGTCTCAGTGATGTATGACTTGGCAGCCAGACAACAACACTCTGCACTGTGTCACAATAGTAGGTCATGGGGAATGCAAGTCCTGGAGCTGCACAAGTGCACATGTACATCCCCCACACAACACATCATCTTAACCCTCATCTGTCCAGGTCATACCGATTGGACATATGGGAGACCTGTGACACTACCCTCTGAACCTGAGCCCCTCACAATCTGCTGTGAATGGGAAACAGCTGCCTGAACTTCACATTTGCATACCCCAGTCTGCACGGGCAGCTGATCAAACACCTATGTGACACACAAGTATCGTCTCCTATGGTCACATCTCCAGTGGCATGCTGAGCCCCTACCGAGAAACACCCCAGCAGTCCTGGCAACAAATCCACAGCTCACTGACACAGAGGCAGACACCTGAGGGGTCAAATCACTGCGCACAATGTGTCAGCTGATACACGGGAGTGGGAGTACAGAGTGCATTGCATGGCCTGGAGTAGGCATGACTGTCCTGCCCCACATGAATGAGGGATGAGCCCTGGACAGTGGATAGCTGGCTATGTATGTGTGACACACGTAATCTGCACACTCCTGGGGCCCAAACATTGTTCCCACCCGCTGCATGGGTGTGTGCCAGATACCCTAGGCACATGTGGTGGCTCAGCTCAGCAAGTGGACCGCATATCAAAGCAACACGCAGATTACATGTCCGAACACAGGCGTTGTGTGAACAATGGACCCACCCATGATGCCCACAACAGAGTTAGGGAAACAGATGCTGTCCCCCACCTTGAGTGAAGCAAACTGCAAGGACACAGTCCCAAGTGACACAATTCCCTGAATGTAAGGGCCACACCTGGGTATCAGATGAGGAGTGGGCAGTGCACAATAGAGGGACATGGCTCCTGGACAACATGACTGCTGTACTGTGGCAGTTTAACCAGGCCAGAGGAGGGCACATAGCATGTAATACAGAGTTCACAGTGCAGTCTTTGACTCACCCCTCCTTGCTGCTGTCTGGCCTTCAGCTGCCCATCCATGTCTGGAAACACCACCGCCAGGATCTGGAGCATGTGGGGGTCAGGGTCCGTGTTCCGCCCCTCCTGCGAGGAGGCGACAGCTTCAGCTGGACCCGTGCAATCCTCCGGGTCCAGCCCCGAAGGTCCTGCCACCTCTTCTGGCAGTTGCGGATCCGGCGCTTGTAGACCCCCACGGACCGGACAGCCCGGACGATGTCCTTCCAGATCTCTTGCTTCCGATGGGCATTAACCTGTCAGGATGACAAAGTGAAAAGGCCATTACTACACATGCAACATATCCGTGCATGACACAGTTGTATATACATGTCTCAATCACAGGGGCACATGATGTACACAGGCAGTGCAACGCTGCCCATGGACAGTTTGCCAGAAGTCACTACATGGTATCATTGCATGGGAAGTAAAACCTTGTTCAAATGCACTGTCACTGCACCATACCTGTCCAGTGCATGTCACTACACACTATGGGGGGTGACAACTACTCAGTGAGCCTGCTAGCCAGTGGCGTGCAGACTTTCAGCCTTGCTAGTCAGACAAAATGCACATTCAGAAAGGCAGTGCACAGAACACTCACCTGCTCCCCTGGTGTCCCATACAGCTTGCTGTACTGTGGAAGTAGGCTGTCCAGCAGGGCCTGGTTCTCTTCAAGGCTGAAGGCTGGGGCTCTCTCCACAGTACGTGCCATTGCAGGGTCCAGAGGGGCAGAGACAGCAGCAGTGAGGTGGCAGATGTCGTCCTGGAGCATGTAGTGCAGGCAAGTGAGCTCTTAGGGGAACAGCCAGCAATATATATGTGCTGGAGAGGCAGATACTGTCCCTTGTGTCCAAAGTGATAGGTCCAAGTCGTTTGCATCTTCTGAATCTGGCCAATCCATGGAATAGCAGCACCAAAACACGCCCACAGCATCCTTCAAATCTTCAACTTCATGACATACATGATTTTGCAACATTGTTGTGGGTGACCAACTGAATTTCCAGCAACCGACTCATTCGAATTTCGAAAACGCGTCCGTTGCCAGGCTAGGCCATTGTCAATGGGTGCGCACCGATCTGTCCATTGCTGTTCAACGCGTACAGGGGTACAACGCGTACCCGCACACATTGAATGCAATGGGCCGGCCGGGGGCACCGATCGGTCCATTGCTGTTCAACGCGTACAGGGGTACAACGCGTACCCGCACACATTGAATGCAATGGGCCGGCCGGGGGCACCGATCGGTCCATTGCTGTTCAACGCGTACAGGGGTACAACGCGTGCCCGCACACATTGAATGCAATGGGCCGGCCGGAGGCACCGATCGGTCCATTGCTGTTCAACGCGTACAGGGTACAACGCGTACCCGCACACATTGAATGCAATGGGCCGGCCGGGGGCACCGATCGGTCCATTGCGGTACAACGCGTACAGGGGTACAACGCGTACCCGCACACATTGAATGCAATGGGCCGGCCGGGGGCACAGATCGGTCCATTGCTGTTCAACGCGTACAGGAGTACAACGCGTACCCGCACACATTGAATGCAATGGGCCGGGCGGGGGCACCGATCGGTCCATTGCGGTACAACGCGTACAGGGGTACAACGCGTACCCGCACACATTGAATGCAATGGGCCGGCCGGGGGCACCGATCGGTCCATTGCGGTACAACGCGTACAGGGGTACAACGCGTACCCGCACACATTGAATGCAATGGGCCGGCCGGGGGCACCGATCGGTCCATTGCTGTTCAACGCATCCCTGTACAAGTGACTGGCATATGTCACCATGCCTGTCTCAGATGAACATATGCCAGCCACAGATAGCTCCCAGGGAGTGAGGGGCACACCTACGACACGACAGCCTGTCCAAACTGTATCATAAGGCATGTAAGGCTGCATTTCCTATTGTGTGTATGTTGGTGTACATGTTGTCCTGTGGGTGTCACCTGGGTGCAGCCACCCCCAGGCTGTGCACGTGTTCATGGGGACAGGATTCTGGGTGTTACGTGTACATGACCACTGTGATGTGCAACTGTTCATATCTGTGCATGTGCCATGGTCACATTTCACGGTGGTGTATGTGTATGTCATGTCACATACCCCGTGAGTCGCATGTGGGACGGTATGTTTGAGCCAGGGTGTCCCAGTGGCACAATAGTGATGGTCCTCCACAGTCTGTGTGCATGTAGTGTTTACAATGTCTCTGATTTCATGTGCACAATGGGAGACAGTCTCCACATCCACGTTGTGTGTGCATGGACTTTGATGTTGTGCGTGTGTGTGTCACAGATGTCCATGTCTGTCCTGCAGTGGCAAGTGGGACCACTACCTGTGGGGGTCATGGTTGTTTTGCTGTGGTGTATACATGATACTCCATGTAATGCCAGTGTCCATGTGGCAATACAGGGTCCCTGGGAATGTACCTGTCGTTGAGCTGTGATGCCTGGGGCACATCTGTCCTCACATGTCACTGTGGGGGGTGATTGTGACACGGCAGCAGGAGATGGGAACTGTGACACGGCCTCATGATACCCAATGGCACAACCTGGGACTTATTGATGCCACTTGTTGAACCGTGATGACAGATGTTGGCCATGTATGTACCATACATGTCCTTACGGAACTGCACACTTCATGTAGTTGTGCCTCATAATGATGTATGTTGTGATATTGAGTGTGTTCAATGCCGCATATGTGGGGTGACTGACAATCTTGCTTTCTTCTCCTCTGCACTGCAGGGCTCCTGCTGTCCATAGACCATTCCCAGACCTGGCAACGATGGTGGAATGGGACAGCATCCGACGGTACCGCTTCACCAGGCAGCTGATTGAGGATTTGGCAGTGCAGTTGGCCCCACATTTGCAGCCTGGCCGGCCGTATCCTACAGCGCTGACCCCCAAGGTGAAGGTGATGGCAGCCCTACACTTCTTTGCCACCGGTACCTTCCAACATACTGTGGCGACTGCTGGTGGGATGTCACAGACCATGTTGAGCCGTGTGCTCCGCGATGTTTTGGAGGCAATGTTGCTATTCGTGAACCGGTACATCTATTTCCCTAGACTGCAACGACTCACTGACGTGAAGAGTGACTTCTATGCCCTGGGGAGGATGCCGCATGTCATTGGCTCCATTGATGGGACACATGTGGCTTTGGTACCACCACAGGCCCAGGAGCAGGCCTACCGTAACCGCAAGCACTACCACTCGGTCAATGCACTGGTGGTGTGTCTTGCAGATATGACCATCACACACGTGTGTGCCCGTTTCCCTGGTTCAGCACACGATGCCTTTGTGATGAGGAGTAGTCGCATCCCCAGGATGATGGCACAGATGCAGAACCAGCGTGCCTGGCTTGTCGGTGTGTACTGACTTTGTGCCATTGTGTGTGATCTGATCTGTAGTATTCCGCCCACTTTTCCAAGTCAGCTAATCTGCACTTGTCTGTCCGTAGGTGACTCGGGATACCCCAACATGCCGTGGTTGCTGACACCCCTCAGGAACCCTGTGACACCAGCCCAGATGCGCTACAATGAGGCATGTGGTCGGACCAGGAGAGTGATTGAGCGGACATTTGGTCTCCTGAAGAGCCGCTTCCGCTGCCTGGACAAGACAGGAGGGTCCCTCCCATATGCCCCAGCGAAGGTGTGCAAGATTATCATCGTCTGCTGCATGCTCCACAACCTGGCAGTGCGGAAGGAGTTGCCTCTCATCCAGGATGACAATGACCAACATCCGCCACCTGTGGAGGATCCTGGCCTGGACCACGATGCCAGTGATGATGATGATGATGTCCGCACACAGCTCATCACCAACTTCTTTAGCTGAATGTGAGTATCCTGAGGTGTCATGTCAATGATGTGAGTTGGCATGATATGTGTAGGTGGTGCTCTGGTGCTGTTGGAGTGTGTCCATGGGCTACTTGACTGGATGTGTGTAGCGATGTGTGCTTACAGGTGGTCTGTACTCCCCAACAGTGTTGACATGCTAACTTGGTTCTGGGTGGGTATCTTGTAACATGTATTGTGCATGAGTTTTGCTGTTCTGTCCTGTTCTCCATTGCTTTTGACTGTGTGTCATTTCTGTCCTTCACAGGGTACTTTCAGATTCGTTTGGTCAACTGTGTCCACCGACGACGTGATTGTACTTCCAGGGTGGTAGCTGTTGTGTCCCTACAGATGATGTGCGCCACACCCATGGACTTCCTTCCTTCTACAGTTGTTGACTGTGTGCCCGCTGCCAGGTGGGATTACCTTGCATCTGTAGTGGTTGCGACATGTTGCAACTGTGTAATAAACCTGTGCTTCACTTTGTGATGTGCGTTGTCTGTGGTCACACATTTGACTGCCATTTGCTTACTGCACCTGTGGGCTACTTGACTACAACTGGGAATAGGTGTGGTGTCTGTGCATTGCACCGTCTTCCCTGGCAACATCAGTGTAGGCAATGAGTCAGATGGCCTAGGTGTGTATGTGTTGTGTAGCCATGGTGGTGTGTCTCCCTCATATGTGTCACGTTGCCTTTACTCACATGCCTGTGTTGTACTTGCTGTTGCAGTTCGCATACACAGTGTAATTTTGCAGTTCATCATCCCCATGACAGCACCCACATTGGAATCACAACAGAGGCAAGTATGGTGTATTAGTGTGTTTATTGTGATACATTTGTGTGAATAGTGCATAGGATGGTTAGTGCTGTACATATATCTTGCAATCAGAAGTTCCTAGGTGAATTGAAAGTCCTGGTAGACAAAATCCCCAGTATCGGGGCCACAGTTGTCTGAGACATTGGTCCAACTTGTACTCCCCATGTCATGTGTGGGAGTTGTGTTGCCGTCAACAGGGTGAACAGTTTGTGCACAAAGGTGAACATCCAGAACAGGTTCAGGCTTCCTGGGGGTTGCACTTGGCCATCGGCCTCTCACTTGCCCCTCCTCGGACGACCCCTCTTCTTTGGGGGGGCCCCTCAAGTACAGGCTGCTGCGGTGCAGGGGACTCTCCGCCAGAGTCATCCTCCCTCCCTGTGGCAGTTGCAGTTTGTTCAGCACCAGATGTTGTTGGCACACAGGGAGGTGTGGACTGGTTGCTGTTCATCTGGCGGAGGCATTGTAATATGTCCCTGTGCACCGCCGTCATCTCTTGCAGTGCGTCCCACTTGGACTCCACGCGGGACATGTGTGAGTCCAAGCGGGCATGATGGGCAGCCTGCTGCTGTTTCATGTCTCTGAGGAGCCCCACTACCTGGCTGAGATCTCCGGTGCTGGACTGGTACGCATCGGCTATGCGTACCAGTTGTGGGTCATCATGCACACCAGCAACCTCTGCAAGCAGCGACCTCTGTCTCCCACCCCTCCCACCACCCCTGCCGACATGTGCAGTGCGTGCAGTGGCACGCACAGATGACCCTGGTCCCCCTTGGGGGTTGGTGGTGGTGGTGTCCATGGCCCCACGTTGGTCCAGGGTCCCTGTGCTGGTGGTGCTCCTTGTTCTGTCCATGTCGGCAGGGATGGTATTTGTGGTGACAGTCGTTGGAGGGGTGGGTGCAGGGGTGCAGCTAGTGGTCCTGCTGGTGCTGCAGCTGGTGGTCCTGCTGGTGCTGCATGTTGACTTGCACCGGATGTGCCAGGTTGGTCTTCTTCGTCCGAGGAGGGCAGAGGCTGTACGACACCAGTGAGCTCCGCATCCTCTTGAGCCTGGGACTGGGACTCCTCAGCGTCTGCTGCTGTGTCCCCATCATCACCTGTTTTTGGGAGACACACACAATGTATGTTATGTTTCTGCAGGCATCAATGGTTGACACACCTGACAGTTGTGACTGTGCCTCTGGGTGCGGGCCTGTACATTGCATTGTCCTAAGTTGTCACAGTCAGGGGTTGATATTGGTGTAGCACGTTGTCCTGCATTATTTGGGCATTTCTATGTATTTGTTGGGGTGTGAACATGGTCTGCATTGGTTGTATTTGGTTGACAGCCGGCCCTCCTTCCTACACAGCCAGTCAGTTATCCCACCATGGACTGTGCTTGCATTGCAGGGAGTGCAAGTTGTCTTTCAGGATGTCAGTCAGTGGTGTCCTGCTGTTGGTTGTTGCACAGTTGCCAGCAGGGCCTTGTGCTCCCCACAGCAGTAGCCAGTGTCAGCCATCTTGTCAGTCCTTATCCACTCCCTGTGATGTGAGCATGGTTCAGGGTGGTGTTGATGGGACAGTTGTGGGGGTGAGCTATGTCTGTGACTATGACTCCCATCATGCTATTGCCTCCACCCCCCTTCCCAGCATGCCCATGCTTCCTTCCTTTTGACTCTGCTTCCCTGTGGGGTGGGCTGCCTGTGTTGACAGGATGGCTGGGTGTGTTGTCCTGGCAGTTGTTTGGCTAAAAGTCCCAAGAGTGTCCCTGTGCTTCACACAACATTACCCAGGGTGGAGGTTCTTTGTGGGATCTTGAGTTAGGATGTGAGGCATTGCATTCTCCCAGGTGGGTTCTGTGGAGTTTGTGTTGAGGGTGTGTGTGAGGGGAGGTGCTTGTGACTATGGTCAGTGCTGCAAGTCCTCCTTCCCACCCAGCCAGATATCCCACCATGGAACGTGCTTGCATTGCAGAGAGTGCAAGTTGGCTTTCAGGATGTCAGGCAGTGGTGTTGTGCTGTTTGTTGGTGCACAGTTGCCAGCAGGGCCTTGTGCTCCCCACAGCAGTAGCCAGTGTCAGCCATCTTGTGAGTCCTTTTCCACTCCCTGTGATGTGCGCATGGTTCATGGTGGTGTTGATGGGACAGTTGTGGGGGTGAGCAATATGTGTGACTACGACTCCCATGATGCTATTGGCTACACTGACTTGCCCAGCATACACAGAATTCCTTCCTTTCAGTGGTCTTCACTGTGTGTTGGTGTTGTAGTGGTGGCTACATGTCTGGATGTGTTTGTTAGTTCTATTTGTGCCACTGCCTAGCTGTAGTTGTAGTTGTGTTTGTACATGTGATGACACGGTTAAATGTAACTTTGAGATGGCATGTGTTGTGTTTATCTGACTGACATACACATTTTGGGATGATTCTGTTCTGGTTGCTGTGTAATTGCTATGAGTGCATGGTTTGACTCTCCCCTTGACAGTGATGTGTGTGTGTATTGTGGCAGAATATTGTGTACATTTGTTGTGTACTCACCAGGCTCTGGGATGTTCTCTAGTCCATAGACGCTCACTGGCGGAAGGATGGCCCGCACCTTCTCCTCCCAGGGCCTGAGGTATACTGGCTTGGCAGGAGGGCCACTGCCGGTGTATTGGCTCAGGAGGTAGTCCTTCTTGAGCAGCTCCCGTACCCTCCTGCGCACGTCATACCACCTGTTCTGGATGTCAGTCTTTGTGCGCAGACATGGTGATTGTGCGTTCACCCTGTTGATGATCCTCTCCCACATCTTGGTTTTCTGGGAGATGGGTGGCTGTTGGACCAGTGTGCCAAACAGCTGTGGCTCTACCCTGAGGATCTCGTCTACCAGGACTTCCAATTCACAATTTAGGAACTTGTGATTCTTCTTGGGGGGCATGGTGATGGTGAGTGATGTGTGTGTTGGTGTGAGGGTGTGTGAGTGTGTGTTTTGCTGGGTGTATGTGAGGTAGCTATTTGTTGGTGTGCTGATGGTGTGTGGCTTGTGTGAGGGATGAGCTGTGGGGTTGCTGTCTGTTGAGTGCTGGCAGTAGAATAGCATTTGCAAAGGATCATGGTTGGGATTTGTGTCCTTTATATGGGTGGAGTTGTGGGTGTGTCTTTGTTCTCTGTCCCCACCCCCCCAGTATTTATTGGCTTTGTAATTGCTTGTTTGGCCTTTTTTTGTGAATTTTTCCTTAGTACTTTCTGTGCATGTTGGAAACGTTCTTGTGACCGAGTCGGACCCTGCATTTGTCTCGTACGGTCTTCTCCGTTTCGTTCACGCTGTGTTTGTGCAGTTTTCTATGCTGCGTACGCGTCGGTCGCGGTGTTTTGTGTTACTTCGGCTCGGTTTTGTATGCGAGTCGGTCGTACGGCTTGTCCTCCGTACGACTCGGTCGTGGTTTTCGCGCCTTGCATCGTACTTAGCGGTTTGGAGTTCGCGTGTACGTTTCGGTTGGATTTGTTCCGGGTGCGTGTCGGTCGGTTCGATTCGCGTGTTTTTCCGGCCGGATTGCTGTTTTCCGTGCGGCTCGGTCGTTCGGCTTGGGTTCAGTACGTGTCGGTCGGATTTTGCACGCTTTGCATCGTACTTGGCTTGTCGGGCGCCACAGGTACGTGTCGGTCGGAATTAATTCCGGCTCCGAGTCGGTCGGTGCTTTTTCCGGCCCGAATCGGAATCGACCCCTCAGTATCTTTGCAACTAACACTAATTTGTAAAAACTTAAAAACTGCGAAACGTGGATGATGGACGGAACCTTTAAAGTTTGTTCCAAACCATTTTATCAACTGTATACAATTCATGGTGAATTTCAAGAGACAAATATCCCATTCATTTACGCATTGCTCCCTAATAAAAATAACACCACCTATATAGAAGTACTAACTACAATAAAACAATTCACAGAAAATTACTATCCCCAAAGAATAATAATAGATTTTGAACAGGCAATGATTCAGGCAATACTCAAACTTTACCCACATACTGCAACACAAGAGTGCTACTACCATTTTAACCAAAGCATATGGAGGCACCTACAAAAATCTACTTTGAGCATAGAATATTCAACTAACAGCAACTTTGCCTACCAAATTAAAAAATTAATCGCCCTAGCCTATGTACCTACTACTGAAGTAGGCAATTACTACAACTTACTAATAGAAAGTCCTTTCTATCAAACCAATGAAACAAAATTAAGTCCCCTGCTCGACTACTTCGAAGACACCTGGGTGGGAAGGTTACATAGATCAGGACATCGTAGACAACCTAAATTTCAAATACCCTGGTGGAATGTGTATGGCAGTACTTTGGCTCA